>JAUMJK010000156.1:1190000-1790000 GCA_033558105.1 Coccyzus lansbergi
AAAAAAAAAACAAACCCAAAAACCCTACACCACCCCTCAAACAAACAAACAAAATAATCCCACATAAAAGGCGGCACTGCCACTACCCCAAAATAATGTCCCAAAAGAAACACACAGTAGCGAATAATGAACATTCAGAAGTCTGCTATGACAGCTTAAGTTCTCCACTCATGTATTTTTTGCCCTGTAATTCACCAAGGCAAAACAAAGACCAGTGGAAGGAAAACATAACAACAAATGTTATGTTCTGCCAGCCCACATGAAATATTGATGACAACTCATGTGGAAAAAAAAATTAATATTGAAGTTTATCAGCACTTGACACATGACACATTCTGATAATTAGGAATTATTGAGGTGATAGATAGACCAGTCCTTTGTGTCAATAGGAAGGGTCACTTTCATAGCGGCCTTAATCCATGTAGGCATAGTCACAAAGAAACATGTTATTAATGTGAATTTCTCATCAAAAACAAAAAAAAAGGAAAATGAAAATACCTACACTTAAAAGAAAATCCTTTTATTTTTAGTTCATGTGAGCAATGAAGCTCAATTAAAATAAGATAACAAAAAGAACAGGAAGAGCTACAAAACTGCAAATGCCTTTACATAGAGATCAAAGTCCTAGTATTTGCAGCTCAAAATTAATGAGAATGAATTTTAAGAAGGTTACTGGCAAAACTTCTTGAAATCTGTCCAGTCGAGGAATCAGAGTATCTTTTCCTCTTCTGTCCTTAACCTCTTTCCTAACCTCTCCTATCTTTATGGAAGAGGTTAGAAAATAGTAACAATTTCTAGACTAGCTAAAAATTTTAGAATGCCAAGTGCAGTAGAAGAGTTAGAGAAAACAGTTTTAGATCATTTTAAACTCATACTTTTGAAATTTTTGTGCACAAAATGTAGAATATTTGGAAGCTGGAGAGGTGCAAAGGAGGGAAGTGCTCCATTTCTTAACTGTGAAGATGAATAGTCTCTAAACAAATATAACAAAAATTTAAGACGTTCCCTATGATACTAACTAAAATAAGTGGTTAAGCTGTTATGCAAATCTCTTAAAGAGATTGTAGAGTCAACATTCATTTTGAAGACACACTGGAAAAATGTACAGGCAGATGTTTCCATGTTGTATTTAAAAAAATAGCTTCCTGTGAAAAGTACTAATTTTCCTTAGAAAGAAAGCATTCTCAATTAAAAGACGTTCTTTTCCTTCATTTACCAGCCAGCACTGACTTCCATTATTATCTGTTCCCTTCTCCAACTCTTGTGATAGTCAAATCACTGAAATGCATCTGATCACTGTATGGCATGTATAATTGTGTGAGAGGAGAGGGAAAGAATAAATTCTTGGACATCTATTATAATAATGAAAATTCTTGAGCAAGGTTTGACAACAAGACAGAAGTAAGGTTGCACCTTTAATTCTAAATATGCTTATTTATGATGTGTCTTGAGTCATTGACACAAGGGGTTAACCAAAGTGACAATAACAGAGGTCCAGGGTTCCTGCTGAGAACCAAACATTTAGGCTTCAATCAAGATGACTCGGGTTTTAGTCCCTTTACTGTGATTGGTTGAAAGAGAATTGGAAAAACAGAAAAACAGAAGAGACACACACAGGACTAACACAAAGACCTACCAAAGTATTAAGTAGATGGAAACAAGCTCACATTCTGTAGATCTGGACATAGATCCTGCTTGGAAGGAGGCATGTGAAAAGTCATGAGAAGTTGTCTGCTGCTGGCTAACTTAGCCTTGCTTGAGTTGCCTTTGCTGGCTTCCTGTAGCCACTGGGGAGCTGATAGAAGCTGCTTGCAAAAAACAGGCAATGTGGCAAATCAAGGGTTTACAGACTAAACCCAAAGAACTGCCATTTACTGATACAACCCCTTCCTGCTTCAGCAAGCTGCAGCTCCTGCTGTCCTGCAAGGGGTGGAGATAGCCATTCTACTGATGACTGCTCTCATTCTCTATCTGCACACTCAAAACTCCTCAGGCTTCCAAGATCTTGACATTTAAACTAACACCTCCAGAAAGATGGATGGGATCAATGCAGTTGCATGCAATTCTGGGTTAGTTACATTCACAGTAATTGCTAAATCAGCACTAGAGCAGTTCAACATAATTATTTGCCATCTCCCAGGATGGCTAATCCCTCTTGCATGAGGAGGCAAGCCCACTGTGCTGCTCTAACAAAATAGGGAAGAGAGCCTTCTGGCAGCAGATCAAAGAGTTACCCTCTTCGCTTGAAGTATGAAGAAGGCAGAAGCAGACTGAGCTTTTAAGGCAACGAGAGCTTTTCTTGTTTCACCACTTAGCTGGCCATTTAGTTAACTGCGTCGATTACTTGAGGAAGGCACAAGTCAGCAAACAAGACACAGGGTATGCACAGAGGAATTTGTAAAATTCTTCCCACCAACCTAAGAAAAAGCATCCACTCTGAGATGGTTTCACAATCTAGACATTAACTGACACAGTTTCTACAACTGCATTTAGCAGATTGCTACTAGAAGAGCAAACCAGAGCCTTTTGTGTTACTTTCTGAAGTGGATGAGGGCATTGAGGGTTCTCTTAGCAAGTTTGCAGATGACACAAAGCTGTGTGCAAGTGTCGATCTGCTGGAGGGTAGGGAGGCTTTGCAAAGGGACCTAAACAGGCTGGACCGCTGGGCAATGTCCAACGGCATGAGGTTTAACACGGCCAAATGCCGGGTCCTGCTCTTGGGGCACAACAACCCTATGCAGAGCTACAGACTGGGAGAAGCCTGGCAGGAAAAGTGCCAGGAGGAGAGGGACCTGGGGGTGTTGGTCGACAGCCGACTGAACATGAGCCAGCAGTGTGCCCAGGTGGCCAAGAAGGCCAATGGCATCCTGGCTTGTATCAGAAACTGTGTGACCAGCAGGTCCAGGGAGGTGATTCTCCCTCTGTACTCAGCACTGGTGAGGCCGCTCCTTGAATCCTGTGTCCAGTTCTGGTCCCCTCACCACAAGAAGGATGTTGAGGCTCTGGAGCAAGTCCAGAGAAGAACAACGAGGCTGGTGAAGGGGTTGGAGAACAGACCCTATGAGGAGCGGCTGAGAGAGCTGGGGTTGTTTAGCCTGGAGAAGAGGAGGCTGAGAGGAGACCTCATTACTCTCTACAAGTACCTGAAAGGAGGTTGTAGAGAGGAGGGAGCTGGCCTCTTCTCCCAAGTGACAGGGGACAGGACGAGAGGGAATGGCCTCAAGCTCTGCCAGGGGAGATTTAGGCTGGAGATTAGGAGGAGGTTTTTCACGCAGAGGGTCATTGGGCATTGGAATAGGCTGCCCAGGGAGGTGGTTGATTCACCTTCCCTGGAGGTGTTTAAGGCATGAGTGGATGAGGTCTTGAGGGACTTGGTTTAGTGTTAGATAGGAATGGTTGGACTAGAAGATCCAATGGGTCCCTTCCAACCTGGTTGTTCTGTGATTCTGTGATTCTGTGTGTGGAGTAGAAGTGCCATGGGGCTGGCAAAGGGCTGCTGGGCAGCCTCCACAAGAAGTGGCTGGGGACACCTCATGTGGGATACGACTGCTTCTGGTCAGTTCCATTTCCTCACTGCAAGGCACAGGTGATCCCCACAGACACTGTAGGGGATCAAAAAAAAGGCAAACCACTGCCCAGCAGTGAGAAGAAAAGTGTGAGAAACAGGAGATGCGACAAACACCATGGACAGTGAAGTAGATGCTCCAAGGTGCCCAAGCTGATTGATTCACTGTGGGCTGTACAAAGTGTACACTGATGCAGGGGAACACTCTGAGAGGGAAGAAGTGTCAGAGAGAAATCACTATGTGCTGGCAATACCCTCTCCACAACACACTCCCTGCGGCTCAGGGCTAAGTGTAGAGAAGTTGACAGCAAAGCATACCTGGGAAGAAAGGCATTATAAAAGAAAGCAGTTTTAGTTTTTGTCATTTTTTTCCTCAATATTTGACTCTATTTTTAATTAGTATTACCTTTTAATTTTTTTCCCCAAGTTAAGTTTCTTTTGCCAGTGACTGCTAAGTCATCTTTGACAGTAACTGGTAAACCATCTTCCTGCCTATCCTGACACACAACCTTTCTTGTCCTATTTTCTCCCTGTCCCACTCATGAGTGGAAGCAAGTGAACGGTTGGGTGGGCGTTTGGCTGCTAGCCAAGGCAAGTGTACCAGAACAATGCTACAGCCACATTGCTTTGCAGAAAGAAAAATCTTCACAGAGCTTACACAGGCTTTTGAAATTTGAGTTGAATAAGAAGTAGAATAACAGAACCCATAGGAATGGTTTTGGAAAAAGTCTTGGAAATCTAGAACAAAAATATTTTGCAATACTGGATCAAAAAAAGAAAAGAAAAGCCAGTGATTTCCATCTCTAACACATGCTAAGAAGTGCAGATTTAGGCTCAGTATGCATACATACCAGGTGCAAGAATGCACTGGATCAAAGTAGAACTCTCCAAAATGAGAGTGATTTTCTCTGCACTTTGTGTAAGTATCAATGACTTTTCAAGGTGGAGTGACAACTCCTGTTTTCTAATAAAGCTTTTCATTGTAGACATGGTCTTATAAAAAGAAATAAATGAATTCAAATCCATAACTTCTGCACCAGAGAAAAAGTGAAATCAGACCTGCCTGTGGTAAGACATGATAATTTATAAAACCATACGTCAAGTCATGCTTACAACATAAATGAAGGCACCACAGTCCCTAGAATGAAAAAAACCCAAAACACACAGCAATTTGACTGCTGTGACAGATAGTGACAGATGAAAGCTAGAAGATACAGTGTCCAAATTTCATATATCATACTGTAGATAGATGTAAATACTGCTCTTTGAAAACCCTCTACTGTATTTTTGCATCATGATAAAAATAATATAAATATCTTTGCCTTGCTGTATATCAAGATAAGCTCTAGGGAGAAAAACATCAAACAAATGAACAGAAAGCTTATTTCTGTACATTTAGTAGATCTCCATGAATCAAATCCAAAAAGATACTGAAAATACATATAGGTTTTCTTTGAACCATGTGCAGCTTTATATGTACAGCTGTCTAATTGAGCATTAACAATCTAATAAGGTACACAACGGGACCTAAAGAGCAGCTTTTCTTTCAGACCCTGCAGTGCACAGGTTCTGTATCACTCCCAGCTTTTCAATTAGATGATAATTATAACATGCCTCATTTAGAGCTATAGGAACCCTGACCTTGTCAACAGTACCGGACAATATCATGTCTGTCTTAATTAGATCTGATTAGTTCTGGGCCCAGATTTCATTGTGAATCTTAGCTCCGTTAAAAACCGCTCATCTGTTTGGCAGCTGTGGGCATTGCTGAGCCTTTTTCATGATACTGCATGGGTGCTTTGCTCCTTCTGACTCTCTTGAGGCATTAGGACTCAATGCAGTGTTTTGCTTGCCCTGCAGAATAAAGCAGATAGCACATAATGGAAAGTAAAGGAAATAGGTAAAAGAGAAGTCTTAACTGCTTTATGGACAATTTTACACTGCATCAGATTTGTCAATTATAGTGTAATAAGGTATAAAATTTATAACAGCAAGCTATATTTTAGGGGAAAAAAGGATTTTTATAAAAAACCCTCACAGATATATTGCAATGCAAATTGATATATTGACAATGCAAAATCACATGTCATCTAAAAGAGATAGAAAGCTGTACAAGTAAGGGTGTGGTGTGCTGGTTGGTTGTTGTTTGAGGGGTTGTTGAGAGTTTTTTTTTCTTTTTAACATAAAAAGCAGTAAAAATTCTCAGCATTACAGTTCTGGGGTTATTTCTCTACAGCAGTATTTCAAGCATATTTTAATAATCTTTGAAAATTTAAATGCAATGATTTAATCTAGAGTTTTTGCAACACAATTGATAACAAAGAATGGAAAGTTCATCCACATTGATACCATTTCCTTCTTCTAAATTATAATAATTAAGTTAATAATTATTTCTTCTGTATCACGATTTTGGGGTCATATTAAAAGACCAATATTATTTTTCCTCTTATTGAGATAAAGATTACAACAGACTTTGTTACAACAACAATTCCATAAAAATTAGTTAGCACACTATACTACAAGACCTGTTCCCGTAGTTAGCTTTCATAACTATGTGTAGTGCTTCAACCCCCCTCCAAACCCCAAAAAACTTAGTTCATAAAAAAAACTTCTCAAAAGCTGTCCTTATATCCAATACAACTACAAGCAAATTGCTTATAATAAAATAACTACATCTGTATAAGTTTCAGGCATCACAGCAGATGGTACCTCAGTTATACTCATGTATGTGATACTAGCGCTCTTTTTGAAAATTAATTAATGATAATGAAAAAATCCATCTATGATTAGCCTTGTAAATCTCCATGAATCTCCCAGTTCTGAACTAACAGCAAGTTTTCTTGGACAGTAGGCTAAATCAGCAGATGGGTCCCTGTCTGCCACAGCAAGGAGATTCCCACTGCGATCCCTTGGCACTTCTACTGATGGACATGAGGTTCAGCCTCATCACCTGAGATACTTCCCCAAGAAGGAGCTCCTAGCCCCTTGTTTCTCAGCAAGACACCAAACCTGTACTGCAGGTGCTCATCTACAGGTGTAGACAGAGCCACCCTCTTGCTACTGGAAGCCACAAGCCTCCACCCTTTGTCGTGATGGCAGTCTCTGTGTGTGGCTCCATCAGGCAGCTTTTCTTTGCCTCAACTCTATGCAGATGGGGTGCAGGCACCTTCCAGCAGGGTCCCTGTGAAGATACCTCTGCTCCATCTTTCTTCTTCCCTAGTACTGTGCAGTCTGCTCACCTCCTCCTAAAGCACCCTAACATAGCCAAGACAGCCCCACAGGCAGCACACAACTTCCCACGTGAGCAAGGACCCTGTTACCAACCTAGTCCTGGAGATCCTGGCCCAGCAAACCATCCCCAGAGTTCTGCAGAGCCTAGATGGTGGCTGGGCTGGCATAACTGTCCCAGTCAGTGTGGTGGACTGGGCACCATTGCTTCAGCACCAGCCCCAAGCAGTCTGCAGTGGACACAAGCTGCTGCCTCTGATAGTTGCTCTCTCTCCACAGGCAAGAAAAATAAGGTATCTTACTGCAACTGACCTGAGGTCAGGTATGTCTCACCTAAAACTACAGTTGCATTTTCTTTTCTTCACATGCTGTAGCTGATTAGTACTTTTCTTTAAAGTCTGGAGAAATATAATGCTTGCATGAAAACCTTAACAATGGACGAATCTAATTTTGCTTAAAGTAGCGCGTACTCTGACAGGACTCAAAACTGCAGTACCACTTAATTAAGCCAGATTTATCTTCCACTTATTGCAACGTGAGCATTTCCATTACCTTCAGCAGAATCTTTACAGTTACAAGAACAAACACAACTGCAAAGATTTATTGAGCAGAGGCCTCATTTTCTGGTATGTCTGCAAAGAAGCATGCAAATTACAGGAGTGGTGGACATATTGAACAGCAATTACAGCTTAGCCAGTGACTCAAGTGAGTTGCAAGTGCTAATTTAAGGAAGATTTTAATCTTATTTGCATTAAGGTGATCATCATCAAACTCTCTACAAATTATTTTGAAAGTTATTATAAAACCATAATATTTATTAGGTATTAGACACACAGAATGCTGTGGTAATCTTTGCAGTTTCATGCCTGTGAATAAATATGAATCATTGTTCATTTGTGCAGATTTCTGCCTGATCTCTGTTCTCTATTAAGGCTGTGTTATAATATTTGCAGAAACAAAACATTTATCATAAAACTCCATCTATAAAACTTACTGTGAATTAACACAACTATATTTTTGAATATTGAGATCACCAATTTTGGAAAACATTGTAAACATTAAAAGCTCAGAACTCACTATCTTAGGATAATGTGACCTCACACATGAGGTTTCATAAAGGGGTGAAAAAAAATACTTTTCCCAAGTTTTTATGTAATACTTATTCAACATATGGAAGATATTTCCAAAACTTTCTGATGTGCCATGTTCTACCTGGAGTGCACATGCCTACTAGGACAAGAACAGCAGTACGGAAATACCTGTTCTGCAATACTGACAGAAACCTATTAATTTCTGTCTTCTTGACACAAAAAGGCTAGTAATACCCAAAAGCAGATGGATCAATAAAGAATGAGTCTGACAGAGGTAAGAGCACCAGATCTTTTCCAATAAAAACTTTCAAAACTATCTTTGAAGACAGCACCCTGGACACACACACTGAATCCAAAGCAAAGTGAACTTGGAACTATGAATTTCTTATGGCTAAAAGAGCAGGTAAGACATGCTTGTTACATACTCCATTTATAGTGCTCTGTGGCTTCCAGTGATGATCATCCAGTCACTCATCACCTATATATTCCTACAGTAGTTGGTCTGCAAGGTTGGCACTGATGAGAGGGGTGGGTGTAAGAAGGTAGGACAATGACAAATAATTTAGTCCTGCAGATTCCACCATCACTTTTAGGAGTATAATGAACATCCCATTTGGATAAAGCCTTTGCTCCATCAAATGAAGTATTCATTCTAAAAAATGTTTTCCCCTGGCAAGTGTTACAAATACTTGATGTGGGAGTAAGCAAGGGTGCAGGGGAAGAAATACAAGAGTCAAATATATGGAATTTTTTCTTTTCTTCCCTTAAAGTTAAGTCAAACCCACAACATTTAAGTCAATATTCTATTAAAATTGCCTATGAACTACTGAAGCATGAAAACATCTTGATAGTAAAATAAATTAGAACAGCGTTGTCAATTTCCCCCCACTGTTAGTTTAAAATATTCCAAGAATTACCATTAACTCCACATCTCTTTCCCTTATTACTGTCATTATCTCTTCTACACCCATAGCACACCCTCTCCCTTCCTTCTTCGCCCCCACAAAAACACAAGTACAAACTAAGCAAACTAATTTTAGCCTAAAGTCCAAGAAACATACCAGCTAACTCTAAATATAGAGTTGTATAGTTGCAAAACACTAGAGAGGGGGTCGGTGGTTCTTTGGGTTTTGTTTAATATTTTTAAACACAAAGGTGATTATAAGAGATTGTATAAATTCAGGTAGGTTTTTAAAGGTTAATGAGTTGTTAGATTTACATATTGCTGCTCTCAATATAATACCCCAAAAATGGATGCCAAGACAAAATAAAAGTCATCCACCATAAGGGAAATTAAGTTGTCCTTAAAATATAAGGATTCCTGGAAATTATGAGGAAAAGAGAATTCTGACAGTCAGATAGATTAATAGTGTGGTAACAAATTAAACATAAAACACCAATCCCAGCTGCCTGTGAACTAATGGTCACTCAGGGACATTGCAGAGCTTTAACATCTGGTGCAAAGGGGGCAAAATTATCACTACACTGGCCTTTCACCTTCTAAAGACACTGGGATTGCATATGGCACAGTTGCATGCACACCAGATGCTCACTTACAGTGTGCAACAATCTCTTCCCAGTAAATCCAAACAGTTTAAGTTATTTTAGTTCAAGTTAAAGAGTTTAAAAGAAAATGAAAACTGAATACAACTCTTTCCATATAAGATTTTCTGCTTGGGAGACCTATGCTTAGGTAAGAGGTACTTGTTTCACTCAAACAGGTCAAATGACAGGGCTGGCCATTAAGTGCTGGGAAAATGCTTTGGAAAGCATTGTATAACAGTTGGCTCTCTTTAGCTCATTTTCAGTACATCCCCTTCCAAATGAAAATGGCTATGCTTGAAAGCACAAAGTTGCAATTTAGAAAACCAGTGCCACAGACTACAGAAATAATGACCTCCAAACCAATAAAAATGTAAATCCAAATTTAATGGGAGATTAAATATACAGGGAAATTAACATTAGATCAACAATTTAATCTTGCATACAATATAATTTGTTTCACTCTCTTAATATTTGGGAAAAGAAATGTGTCTGAAAGATTGACTGACTACATAATTGTGCCTAGGAGTACCGCAGCATTTAATCCTTGCATAAAGGTTTATTTCTATTCACCACCAAAAGATTTTGTTTAATTATACCTTGTATCAATGTGATAGTATTATATCAGACTGGAAGGACTTGATTTGAGTAAGTCTGACCTTCATTAATACGTAGTGGATTATTTGAGGATTTTGTCTTTTTGCTTTTTTCCCTTCTTTTCTTAAATTGGTGCATTTTTCTGCATATCTTACTACTCAAACGGTGGTTTACTATTTAACCAACAACTAACTGCATTTCTAACTATTAATACTAATAACTTCTTCCACTCAGGAAGTAGAAATTAATTGTCCAAAGTAGTAAATTCTTAACCATGCTTTTCCATGGTGGAGAAACAGATCAAATCCCTACAGGTCCAAGAAGGCTCTATAGTACATGGCAATGCTTCTGGAGTGGCATGACTTCTTTGAGAACTTTATGTTCAAATGACTTCATGGAAAAGGCAGCATAAAGCTATGTAAATGTTTCCAGGAATTGCATAAAGGCTTAATTGTCCTCATGAATTTACCTCTCGCCATTTGCTGAAGTATTTGTACAGTGCCTTACATAATGAAAATACATTATACCTAAGCAACCCTTTATAATGCTAAGTCATAAAAAGAAAAACAAAAAATATCTGCTGTGTGAAAGACAACAGACAAGCACGGGAACTTTTGCACCAAGACAGGCATTTTGTTAATTATGTCAAATATCACATTTCTCATCGTGTAAGGTTGTGACATCAGCAGAACTCCATTGGCTCACTCAAAACAATAGATAGCCAGCCTAATTTTTGATGATGGTTCCTTTTCTGAGGGATGATGGGAGTGGAAAAGGATATATATTTGGAGGCGTGGGGGGGTATGTGTGGAGGAAATGGGTCTACAAATCTATAATTGTTAAATTTAAGGGAACTTTTAGGAGACTAGATCCTACATTTTTACTCTAGTTTTCTTTTACACAATGCACAAATCTTAAGTATAAAAAAAAAAAAGATACATTCAAAACCTTCTTCCCTCAACAGGTCTAACACAGCAGAGTGCACACAAAAAATTAGCCTGCTTTCCTAAGCCTGCTTTTCCTAAATTATTTCCACAGAACTAAAGATGGAGACGGTGCTAGTTCTAAGACAGGTTACCATTAACCAGATCAACATTTTACAACAATTACCATGCATTATTCTCCGAGATTTTACAGCACTGTTTAAAGTATGTTTTGCATTTAATATTTTAATATTTGCATGTACGAAAGACAAAGTAATATACAACTGAATTTAAAAATGTGGGTAACATATTTGTCAAATTGGAATACACTGTTCAAATGACTCTCAAGCGAAGTCCTCATTATTCAAGATGACCTAATTAAAGGGCCACCATACTGGATGTTTTTTCTACTTTTTCTATTCTGACCTGAAACACAAGAGAAACTTTTGTATAAGAAATAGGAGAGGAAGGGGCTACCACAGCAATTTAATAAATACATTTTTTACATTTTTACTATTGCTTGATGAGGTTTTTTATTCTTGTTTTATGGCTTCTAGTAGAATCACATTACTAATGGAATGCTCTGAATATGAGCTTAACTCATGAAACATTTGGATATTACATTCTACTTAATATCATTTGTAGAAACAAACTGTGGGGATGAATCTCTCTCATGGTGAGAATGTTTCCATTTTATTTGTTTTACTCTTGGGCTGCTGTTTGAAAACGTCGAAGTAAACCACACCCACATATCAGTTGAAGGTTGTACAAGGAGTTAGCAAGTATTCCTCTTCTATATGTGTGTTAGATTAGACAGATCTGTAACTTGTTTAGTGTACTAACATGCATTAAAATGAATCCCAGTACAGTACCAAGCTCAAGAAAGGTGACAAACATTCCTGAAGTTCTAATATCAAGAACTTCTGCATAGCCCTTAGATTGTCACGTGCCTTACCAACTCTACAGAACAGAAAATTAAGCATTTCTAGACTGTGCCTCCAAAGCAACATAATCCATCAAAAGTGGGGAATCAAGAGAGTGAAATGAGACGTTCAATTACTTACACCGTCTCATTCCGCTGCAAATATGTGACCAATTTTTATACCATTATGGTTGTTCCACCAGGACACACCATCAACTTTATGATTTTCTCAGAATCAGCAACTCTTTATGCAATCAAGTTTTCATGTATCCAATGCATTTCCAGAAATAACTATCCAGACCACAATTTATAGTCCCCTGTAAAGATTTTTTCAACACAACAACTAGAAGAAAGTATAATGCTTTAGTAGTTTACACATCCATCTTTTTTTATTATTGATTTTATTTAAATCTCCATGTACAGAAGCTTCCATGATGAAAATACAGCTATTTCATATTTCAGAAAAGTAAATCAGTAACTGTTGAGTGCAGAGATGTGGGAAGTATGTAGGAAACAAGTCTAACCCTCCCTTGACTATAGAAGGGCATGGGGGGTGAGTGGGTGGGAGGGTGTATGTATCTGAAGGGAGAACAACAATTTTTATTGTGGTTGTAGACCGTAGTCCTGCTTTTGACTGTGAAAGTCATCTTTACCCCAGCCCCCACCTTCTTCCTACTTCATAGATCTGCCAGATAGTTCTCCACCTGACAAAAAGAACCTAGCCAAAACACTCAGCTTGTCCATGATTGGGTTTTTATGTGAGATGAACAAGCCTTTGTGTTATGCAACCCCCTTATTCTTACTGGAAAAGAGAAACAATCCCTTAAAGATCAGATACTGAAGTGTTGTATTTGCAACACTGCCCTAGGAAGAAGAAAGACCTCCTTCAGGAGCAAAGGCAAAACTCCCAGCACCCTCACTCCCCACTCTATGTAAAAGCTAATAGATTTTTTTCGTAGGTTCCATATGTCATCAGTGTCTGTATCAGACTTGCACCAAGGTGGAAGCTTACTGGGCCCACCACTGGCAGCTCTGATGGCTGATTAATTCTTAATGGAGACCGATGTCATCAGTGCTGTCAAATGGTGCCTCATCCCAGTACTGTCAGCAGTAGCGATCTTTCGGAGTTCCAGGATTCCTCTCCATATATAATCAAGAGAAGTCTCAAAATTAAACTGCAACCTATAAAAGCATTTTTAACTTAAATTTCTAGCAACCCCTTATGTTTACTCAATGGAAGAACAGGTTAATATGGAGAAGAAAAAAAAAAAGTCAGTAAAGTAAAGACATTTTGAACTTTTCTGAGGTATGAATACTCTTCCTGGGTTCTTGCATTGGGGGCTAAAACAAAAAATAAGGTGACAGAAGCAGTCTGGAGAGCAATATTGGATGCGTATTAAAACACTGACTTTTTTTTTTCCTTAACTGAAATGGAGAGAAGCTGGAGGAGTTAAAAGATGTAGTAAGGCATTATATCCAGAGTTAGACTGAGAGCATACACAAGGTGACCATAGCAGGAGAACCAGAAACTATGTCATTCCATGCTTGACAGAAGCTTCCTCCTTTACAGACCTCAAAGGTAGCTTATTTTGATACTACTCTTAGAACATATTTAGGTGTCTAACCAGCAGTTTTTCATCCACAGTCTGACAAGGGTGCAATAAAAATCACAAAGGACCAAAATACAAACTCATATGCAAACCCATTACGAAACCATCTCTATCAGTCATCTGACTACAGATGCATAACACTGAAATATGGAGAGGTTAAGTAAACACTATGTAAACTAGACTGTCTATATGCTCTCATATTTAGCAAGAATATGATCTTCAAAGATATCACTTCAACCTTTGCTTTTTATTGCTGCTTATATTATCAATGGCATTCAAATTTTTACTATAGTCAACATAACACAACTGAAGAAAGAAAGACAAAATTTCTCAAAGCTGGGGGCGGGGTGTGGAGGATGTGCATTGCTATTCAAGACGCAAATAAGAATCTGGATGAAAATTTTATTTATACAGGTGAACAGCAGCTACTATACTTATGTACAAACAAGTGATGATAAGAAAGGCTACCATAGCTTAATGGGTAACTGCTTGTTATCTGGGCAAAAATAAATAAGCTCCCAGATTGCTCGAAGTACAGAGTGTCATATTTTCACTGTTAAAAATGCACGAACAGTTCTGCACTCAATTTGACACAAGCCTCACTCTGGACCTCTCATATAGCAATGCTATGTCATTAATATGCAAACTTCATGTTAGAGTTTGTGCATTTAGATAAGGACACTCAAGTATAGATGCTTGATCATTAAGGTATCTACTTGATTTCTGCAAGAAAACAAAACAAAACAAAACCATGTCAGAAGTACCTCAAGAGCATCAAAAGTACAGATGTACCCATCCAACCTTTCCGTCATCTTCCAACAGTCCTGGAAGACTGGGTAAGTTCCACTGGACTGGAGGCTGCCTGATGTTTTGCCCATCTACAAGGAGGGTCTCAGGGAGGATCCAGGGAACTACAGGTCTGTCAGTCTGACCTCAGTGCCAGGGAAAGTCATGGAACAGGTGATCTTGAGTGTTATCATGAAGGACATGCAAGAGAACCGGGTGATCAGGCCCAGTCAACATGGGTTTACAAAAGGCAGGTCTTGCCAAACTAACCTGATCGCCTTCTATGACAAAGTCACTCGGTTGCTGGATGAGGGAAAGGCTGTGGATGTAGTCTTTCTGGACTTCAGTAAGGTCTTTGACACAGTTTCTCACAGCATTCTGCTATGGAAACTGTCAGCCTCTGGAAACTGTCAGCACACACTCTCCTGGGTGGAAAACTGGCTGGATGGCCGGGCCCAGAGAGTGGTGGTAAATGGAGTTAACTCCAGCTGGAGGCCAGTGATAAGTGGGGATTCCCAGGGCTCAGTGCTGGGTCCAGCCCTGTTCAATGTCTTCATCAATGACCTGGATAGAGGCATCAAGTGCTCCCTTAGCAAGTTTGCAGACGACACTAAGCTCGGTGGAAGTGTGGATCTGCTGGAGGGTTGGGAGGCTCTGCAAAGGGATCTGAACAGGCTGGACCACTGGGCTGAGACCAATGGCTTGAGGTTTAACACGGCCAAATGCTGGGTCCTGCTCTTGGGGCACAACAATCCTGTGCAGTGCTACAGACTAGGAGAAGTCTGTCTAGAAAGCTGCCTGGAGGACAGGGACCTGGGGGTGTTGGTCGATAGCTGCCTGAACATGAGCCAGCAGTGTACCTAGGTGGCCAAAAAGACCAATGACATCCTGCCTTGTATCAGAAACGGTGTGACCAGCAGGTCCAGGGAAGTTATTCTCCCTCTGCACTCAGCACTGGTGAGACTGCTTGTTGAATTCTGTCTCCAGTTCTGGACCCCTCACCACAAGAAGGATGTTGAGGCTCTGGAGCAAGTCCAGAGAAGAGCAACAAAGCTGGTGAAGGGGCTGGAGAACAGGTCTTATGAGGAACAGCTGAGAGAGCTGGGGTTGTTTAGCCTGGAGAAGAGGAGACTGAGAGGAGACCTCATTGCTCTCTATAACTACCTGAAAGGAGGCTGTAGAGAGGAGGGAGCTGGCCTCTTCTGCCAAGTGACAGTCCCCACCTGGGCACACTGCTGTCTCATGTTCAGTTGGCTGTCAACTAACACCTTCTCCTCCTGGCAGCTTTCTAGACAGACCTCTCCTAGTCTGTAGCTCTGCATAGGGTTGTTGTGCCCCAAGTGCAGGACCCATATATATATAATCTTTTTCACAATGTTTTGGTTTTGCCTTTTCATTTGACCTTTGTCTAGGCCTCCTATTAGGTATTCAGCTACTGCTGGTATAAATTCTTCCTAGGTTCCAGGCAGTCCCTCCCGCTGCCCCCCAAAGCGCCATGAAAATTTGACTTAGTCCTCTCAAAGAAAATAGTAAACTACATTAAGAACCACCACCTGGCCTTCTCAGAGGTAGAGCTAGCTCAAGGTCTGTGTCTTCTGGCCCTGCAGCAGGTATTGGGCAGTACATACACGCCAATACCTTGGTGCAGGCTGAGCTCTGTTCAGGAAAGAGCTTCCAGGAAAATATTTGTCTCTCATTGAAAAATTATCAAGGAAGGGAGTTGTTTACCTCCTTGACGTGGAGAGAAGGGAAATGCCAGCATACATCAGGAATCAATAGACAGATTTGAAATGCAAATCTGTTCACCATATACGTTGTTAGGTTTGTAACTCTCCCAACACTCCTTTCTTGGCATAAATGAAAAAACAAGTTATACTGGATCCTAGAAGGCTTGGCCACATTGCTTCTTTTGAGTTTCAAACTTCATATAGCTCTCTGTTCATTAGCACTAATCTTTATTTTGAATGCTTTATTGAAAGCAGCTTTCCTTAAAGGTGGTTTCAGTGAAGTTTCTTTTCAGTACAGGATATTGACTCTATTATCAGTTATTCATGTGTTAGTCATAAAGTTTTACATTTCTAAATCTCTCGATCCCTGGACAACTGTGAAAAGTTTACCTCAAAATGAGTATCTGAAAGCTTCAGCATATTTTGCCTATGGATAGATGCCTGGAGAGATTCCTGCTTGCACATAGACCATATGATGTATTTAAAACATCCATAATGTTTCAATGTATTTTAATTAGCATTTTGGATTCTTAATATTACTGACTTCCTGGTCCCTCCTTCAAACTTCTGCTATGCAAAACAAGTACAATTTCTTCCAGTCTAAATCCTCCTTACTAGCATCAGAACAAATGCTTGATCATTAAGTTTGAACAGATTGAAAATATTTTAAATGAATTAATTTCCTTTCAAGAAAGAAACTACTCCCAATCACTTATAAACTTAGAAGAAATTACATAGCATGTGTATCTTTTAATCAGAAACAGACACCAGAAGTCTTGCATCTGCCTGTATACATGGGATTGCTTTATGATCAGCAGTTACTTCTGTTCACAGAGGTTACTTCCCAACAGACAAATGAAATTAAGAAAGAAAATTGTATTCTATTTGCCACTTTTCTTCCACATCTGAATTCAAAAGATTCCTTATCTGTCTGCTTAAGTACTTCCAAAACAATCAAAAATGATCAATTTCAACACACAAACTTCAACATTTTTGTTCTCCTAATGTCCTAATCCCATACGGAGTCTGTTTTAATGAAAACTAAATATCTAAGTAATAATTATAGTAAAGTCTTCAACCATTAAAATCTTACTAAAAAAATATGGAATTAAATAATTTCATTTGATTGTTCTCACAAGCACCTTAAATCTGTTTCATGGGGAATATAAAATCACAAATTTGCACTGCAGGTAATATTTCCAGTGCTGGTGTGGTTCACAACTATTAAGAGCTGTCTTTACACCCCAAAGAGTGAAGTTATTTAAAAGTTATTTTTTCTCAGTGCATCTTTTGGATGTTTTATGATTAAAAGAAAAAAAAAAAGAATTTGTTCTTGTAACCTGTTTGTTTCTGCAACATCATTTATATTCTTTCCAAATGCCTGATTTTGGATATTCTTACTGGAGGATTTCTAATGCTGTTTTCATCTGGATTTTAAAAATTATTTATTAAGAGTTAGTGTATTAAAAAAAAAAATCTTCCCTCTCCCCCTGAAAAAACCCAGAAAGTTTTGTAATGATATTTTTCAGTCATAATATGGTTTTGCCATCAAAAATTGTATCTGATAAGAATCAAGTAATCACTTGGCAGTTACAAGAAATTTTTGTCTGTTTCCTTGAGTGTATATGCAGAGGTATATGTCCATATCAACTTTCCTAGAGTCACACAAAGTTATTTTTTATATATTTTCATGTTCCAATTTCCTATACAGAAAAATAATTCTATTGCCAATGTGGAATCTCGTTTTCTTAAATTTAAGATGTCCTTCATAACAGACAGACGATGACAACCAGCAGAGATAAGTATGGAGCTTATCTTCATTTGGCAAGTAGGGGGAATATATTCAGTATCTAGGCCTTTCATTACATCTCCGCAACGTTTGAGGAGAGTGTGAAAGGTAGGGCATACTGTGAATTACTGGTTTTCCTTTTTTTTTTTTAATACTTTTTTACGTATTAGGAAGTACATGGGTAAATATGTACTAGCATCTACAGAGAGGAAAATCAATTCTTTGAAGAATGGGTCGGTACAAGTTGAGAACTCTATGTCTGGCTGTACAGGAGACCTAAACTTGCAGGATTTTTGCTACTGTGGGAAATTGAAAGGCCATAGTCTCATTTGAAGCAACAAGAGAGTCACATCTTGCATAGTGGTCTTCCTGAAGAACAACAAACATGATTAATCAACATCTGACAAACCAGTTAATCTGCTCAAAATGGCCAGATACCTAAAAATATTTCTTATTTTGTTTCCTAATGAGGACTCACATTTTGGAATGCTACAAGGGTCTCTTCCAAGCTTTGGCCTTAGTTAAAGCCCTAAAAAGCATTCCCTTCCTCATAAGCCTTTTCTAGTGACATGTGCATATGCACAGGCTAAAAGAAATGAAGATATTTTGCATAATGCCTAACTTGTAACAGATCTTCACATGAAACCATAAGCTGGACTCTGGGCTACTTGTACTTTTTTAAGCCAAGTCACAGCCCACTTTCTGCAGACACATTCCGTGCTATTTGGCATCAGCCTGTAGCTAAGAAATTTTCCTGATTCATCCCTGCAAAGCAAGGCATTTTTAATGATCTGATATCTCAGTCTCTAAATAGGAATACAAGAAGCTGTCATAAGCTCTCTCTTGTTGGTGAGAAGCCTACTTTTTATGCTTAAAAACTTCAGTAAGTACAGTCCAGCATTCCTTTAACTTTCTGATAGCTTCCTTTAAGAGATGTCTGTGAAAACTAGTTAAATGACAAAACAACGTGTGGCAAACTTATACAAGCAGCAGAAAATTTTCCCTTTGCCTACAGCTCACAGAAGAAGCCCTTAACATAGGTATTTGCTTGCAAATATCTTCACATTGAGAAACATCCCCCTATAAGGTCTAATTAATTGTATACCAAAGAACAACTAATTGTACATAAAACAGACACATGCAGGAATGTGCTGTTTTGTTTAAAATTAGTAAATGCAGTCAAGTAACTTGAAATAATATCAATGTGTTTCTAATAGAAAGCACGAGAGTAGCCTTAAATTCTTCCTCAGCTGGACTCGGTTGTAGTAAGCAATCATCAATAAACTGCAGAATCCACTGCTTTCTGTAGTTTTCAGGGTCCCTTTATTTCTTCAGAGAGTAGAAAAGTGAACTCTTATAATGGGCACAAACAACACTGTCTAAAAATCAGAAACCAGGCACCAGGTATGGAGTTTCTCAGCAAAATCAATAAACCTAGAAACCTCTTAACTGCGAGTGCAGGAAACAATGAGTTAAAGAAAAAAATCCTGAAGTTTTCTGACAGGGTATAGGAAAAACTGCATTTCACTCATAGCACATGTTTTGAAAGATCAAATGGGGGGGGGGGGGAGTGGGGTGGAAACACCTATATTTCACTTGAGTTTTGAGCTAAAATGCATTTTTTGTGGACACGAATAACAGTTCCTTGCAAAAGTTTACTATGATGGTGTTCCTAGATTCCCTCTATAATCAAAGTAGAGAGCAACCTTAATTGTCTCCCCCAGTGCTTCCCTCCAACTGCTTTGAAAAAGATGAATCCTGCCCTTGGTGCCCATTAAATGAGAGCACTTACTTCCTCAAGTGAAATGACCTCCTGAACCACCCAGGGGTGCAGCCTCCTGCTGTGATCTGCAGGACCTATATCACTGTGGGTCATAAAGAACATACCAAGCTCCTAATAGAAACAAAACCAAGCCTGTAGTTAGTGATAAAAAGCAAGAGTGATGTATGAGAAGTTAGGACACCTCAGGTCTCTGTCAGCAGTTACAGGTATTTGCATATAGAATGCAGCAGCTTACAAAATACACTAGAGTCTTGCAAATCACTTTCTGTGCTAGGAACAAGGAATTCAAGCACATTAAAGCCTATTTTGTGATATAATTAATATCTTCCTTATTACACAATATTTGAACAGAAAAGCTTTATCATAACATGAAATCACACATAAATTACTTTCCTGCCATACAAAAATCCCCATTGCCAGCATCATATGGAATACTATAACCATTCCTCCAAAGCTGTTTATAATTTTGTACATCACCAGTTACCATGGACTGATAGAGGTCTCCAAGACAGGTTCCCAAATGCTAGTGTAGCTCGCTTTGTTCTTGGAGTTATTATTGCTCTGAGGGATGATGGCAGTGCATATTACATTTTACCATCTTTTCTAACATCTATATAGACTACCTCTATCTGGTACAGAAATCAGACTGTAAATGTTATTAACCCAAGTGCAGCAAGGTGACCATAAATAAGCCTTTAGCAGTTTAAGTATCAAAGCCTGACACTGCTGAATGTGATTTGACCCTATGATAACAGAGGCCTTGGTTTCTTTTTGGGGTATGGAGTTCAGTACTTCTTCATATCACATTTTCTACTTTTTTGTCACAGCATTTATTTTAAACAAAGGAAACAACATCTGGTATTATGCTAATCACTCTAGTATCACACCTTTGATAAGCACATTCTCTTGGAAAGCTGAATATTACTCATCTCAGAATGCTGTTTCAATATAATACAAAGATTCACAGTTTTATTGCATGCGCTTGCCTACAACTAGGTGCTCAGTGATATCTGTATGGCTTGTGATATACATCCTAGTCTCTAGCTGGCTATTTCATTCATCTTAGGGTATCCCAGACACCCCATACGTAACTGAGACATCAATGACAATCCAGAGAAGAAGCTAGAAAAGGTACTGTAAGGCAGCTTAAAAGTCACAAAGCCCATGCACATTTAGTTAACTGAATTCTACCTTCAAAGACACCCAAAGAACTACCACTAGTCAGGGCAACTGCAGAGCATAAAAGGAAAGATACTCAATGTATTTGCAGCTGTTTTCAGCTCTTTCCTAAGAGGAGAGACACGTGCAAGCAAATACTGTCTGAACATATGCTATATCTATCCTATTTGTCTGAAACAAGTAATGAGAGAACTCAAGAAGCATTAAATGATGTTTACAGTATGGTAAAAAACAGGAATGAATTTTACTTAGGCAAAGATCATGACAGTTTCATTTAACTTAAAATACTACACAAAGTTCAAGTAGAGTTTAATTACTGAGACAGATAAGAGAACTAGTAATGGAAACCACCAAGACAGAAACTAGAAAATTACAGTACATTATTACAGTTTCTTGTACAGATGTCCATGAAAAATATCCTTTTATGGCAGTTGTTACAGAGCAGGTATGTTCCTTCAAGATGTCACAGGTTTCAGTGGAGTTTGCTCTTGCACTTCGGAAAATACATAACAAGACCATTTACCATTAAGCTCCTCGACATTCCATAGTTCTAACAAAGTCTTCAGTGTACCGACTGAAACAAAAGCAACGACTAACACCACCACCCCCCCAACCAAACACATCACCGAAGTCAACCCAAGGGCAAATAAGACATCCTAGGTATTCAAGAGTGAATTAGACATACAGAATCACAATGTGAATCTCTGCAGCCATCCAAATTGGGTGCAATTGATCTTATCTAAAACAACTTTTGAGTAAAATTGAAAATTATACAGGTGTCCCAAAAAGCCGAAAGCTTACAGCGTACACCATGGTAGCCCTTCACATGATGTGCAGTATTCTGTTCTCCTATCATACATAAGGGCAATTATTTTTCAGAGAAAAATCAACGCATAGTTGCATAAAAGAATTATTTAAGTTCTCAGGCCTTTCCACATAAACCTGCCTACCAGGTTGCATCCTTGATTTAGAACAAGATCAGCTTGCTTTAGGTTCTGTTCAACCTGTGCTAAAATTACTTGATAATAAGGCAGTAATTTGTTTGCCTCTTCAGCATTTTAAGAGAGATTAATCTGCTACCAACATTTAATGGAAATTAAATCACAAGCATATTACAGGATAATTGGGAAGCATGAAAGGAGTTGCTCAGCTACAGTCATGCATATCCTGTTCTTTGAAATTACAGTACTGAAGCCTTGTCAGTTTTTGTAAATTTCTCTGTAAGAGAACACAGTAGAATTTAGTGCCTAGAAGTTATAACAGAAAGTGACTATTAAAGAGAAAAATACAGAACAAAGCTTGCAGTTGGCAGCACAACTGCTGAGAGAAGCAGGCAGCAGCATGCCCAACCTCAAGCTGAACCAAAAAGCAAGGCTGGCTCTCTGCATGGCCAAGATCAGTGCTAGACATATGATCCATGGACACAGCAAGAAGGGATATGGTCATGGTTAAACCCTTTGCATTTTTATTCTGTCCTACCTAACTTTGTATTATTTAAGCAGTTACATTATCTAGTTTATATTCTAACAAAGCTTGATCCGTTAGTGTTTGAAAGCATTTTAATCAGTCTCAGGCTGCTTCACTAAAAACCTCAACACAAGCTTCCCCACAGATGTTAACTCTTTCAAGACAAGAAGTATGCCCCTGCATACCAAAATTCTATTTAATGTACACTACTGATAGTTTTATCTACTTTACATCTTCAGATAAATAGACTCTCAGTCTGAAATTTCAGTTGAAAAAGACAGAAAAGACTATATATTTAATTACCAGCCTCCTGATAATTATTTGCAGTCTTTTCAAAACGGTGAAACTTGATACAGCCCTATCTGATACCCTTGATTATTAACCAAAAACAGTTTTTAGTCTTGATTAAATAATGAAACAAATCTGAGACAAACCCTAGACAAACCCTAGACAAACCTCAAAACATAGTGAAACTCAGTTACATGAAACTGTTTCCAGCAACAAATTTGGCCCTATGTTACATTGCCCATAATTATTTTAATACTTCTAGATTGGAAAAAAAAAATTATCTTGAAGTGTAACTAATGGCATCAGTTAATGATCATAAGATGATGATAGCTGAAGGCAGACCAAGGGTAAGCTGCACACAAGAGAGAATATTGCAAACTTTTTAATGCAAGTTTGATATTTGAGAAGAGAGAGGTGTAGTAGAAGGCATGATTCCTCTTCTGCATGTGTGAGGCCTGGCCCAGGGCCAGAAGCAGCTGCTGTTGAAGTCTCCTTTGATGGTGTTACCCAAACAAACCAGACTTCTGACTGTTGGATAAGATGGATAAAATGCATATAAGTTTATACAACCTGGTTAGAATAAGTGGATGAAATTTCTTGTGGTTTTTTGCGAGGTGCATTAGCAGTGCTGCTTACTCCTTACAACTCTGTGTCTTCGCTTGTTATCTTGCTTTAAAGAACAATTTGCTCCCAGTACCTCAATATCTAAGCAAAAACTGAACTGCAGTAATCACAACAAAAAAACAACTAAGAAAATACCAACAAAAATCAATGCATTTCAATTTAAACAGAACGAAGTTTGGAAACTGCTTTCCATTCATTTACCTCTTAGCAGTAAAATATCAATTACAAATTTGCAGTTAGCACAGCAAGACTTGCTTTGCCCTTAATGCAAGCAGCAATATCCTCAATCATCAGCCTGAACACCATATGCACAAGGTGAGTAGTTACAGGTCAGGTATACTGTGCATTGGCAAGATTGTGTGGGGAAAATGCATAACCTGCTGATACCCTATGGATTCTTTCCAATGCCTGATTTCTTCATGAACAGTAAACAAACAAGTTTAATTCCTCATCCTTAGATTTACAGTTTACAGGAGGGCAGATTGCTATGCCAACATGGTGACTCAATGAAGTCAGCGTGGCTCTGCACAGGTGCAGCTGTTCACATGTGCACAGTAAGCTGCAGGCTCAGAGCTTAGGTTTACTATTATAAAAAAAAATATAAAAATTAAAGACAGACAAAGAACAATAAGAAACTGTTTTACACTTTCACTGCACTCTAAGTAAATTAATGTTTTGGAGAGAAATAAGAGAACTGATCCCAGATGAATTTTTTTTTCTTCCTACATAGGTGCCTGGGGAAACGTCTCTCCAGAACAACTTGGGAGAAACAGCAGCACATTTTCTTACTGCAAACTAGGGATGTCAGAGTAATGGCGATCTAGCCAAAGAACTGACTATAGAGAAGCATGATTCACTACTGCTGAATCTATTTTGACTTCTTCATGAAGACCTTAAATGTAGGATCTCTAAAAAGAAAATATATTGGCTGCAAGATACCTAGCTTTGTCAGACCCTCAAAGTCTGGCTCAGGGAATGTGTGGGAGCGGCATAAAACAAACAGCTGTTCCTATAATCTTCATTAACTTCCTATTTTGTAACTGCTAAGTCATAACATAGGGAAAGCATATTGTAAGTATTACTTTTCAAAGTAACTCTAAGTATACGGTTGTTACTACAAGAATACTCTATGCTAGCATATGGGAGAGAAAG
Organism: Coccyzus lansbergi; assembly: GCA_033558105.1. Classification (NCBI taxonomy): domain Eukaryota; kingdom Metazoa; phylum Chordata; class Aves; order Cuculiformes; family Coccyzidae; genus Coccyzus; species Coccyzus lansbergi. The sequence goes on from JAUMJK010000156.1 coordinate 1,214,274, forward strand.
CAGAATTTCTGCAGTCTAAAGAAGAAAGAAAATTGATCAGAATCCCTATCTCTTATAAAAGCATGAGAAATTGTGAGAAAACAGCAGGCACATTTTAGTCGTGAATTCTTTGTCATAAGGCTGGAAGTCATGGACTCAAGACTCATTAAATCATAATTTTTCAGTATGTTAATTTTGTATTATGCCAGTTCATCACCTTAGCATTGGTTCAGAAGCCTCCTCCCATGAGCCAGCAAACACTTGCAGAGCTTATTTGATTGGGGTTTGCATTTAATTACTTAGTCTCATTTGCTTCTTGGTGTTTGAGAAGCCTCAGGAGACAAACCTTACTGTCATGACAGCAGCCATTTTCAAAGCAAGATTAGCTTCCCCCCACCTTTTTTTTTTTTTTGCTCTGTTTGCATGTGATTACCAGTATGGTTTTTTGGTTTTTTTTTTTTTTTTTTGTTTCTTTTTTTAAAGGCAACCTAAACACATACCAGGTTAAAATTCCACCCCTAATATCAGTGTTCATCATTATTCTTAGTACCTCCCTCCCTCAACATTCTTAGTTGGGCTTCTGACACAGACAGACCTTCATGACAGTTTTCCTCAGTAACATCTATCTTATGACAGGGATAGTAAGGTTCTTACATTGACATCTAGCAAAGTTAAGGGACCATCTTTGCAGGCTCTTCCGTGTCTCATCTTGGTAGCAGATTTTATGCAACCAGACACCTTCCTGTCATGTTTGAAGTTAATATATTGGGAAGTTCACTCTTTTCCTACTCCAACATATGCATGACAGATAATGCAGATCAGCTGGAGCAGATAATGGCTCCCCATTATCATTTCTTTTTCAACACAAGAATGGCTCATAGAGAATATATACAGCCCTTGTGCCACTTTGTGTGTTTAATATATATCACCCAAAGGAACTTGGCTTAGGAGATTTTTCTTTACTAGGTTTTTAACAGCTAGAGCAACACTTTTAGACTATTTAGGCTTAGCTGCAACAGTATGGCAAAGCACAGGCTACAGACCTGCACACAGCCTCAACCAGTATTCTTTCTCCTTGCCTGAAGGATAATCCAGAATGACAGGTTGTTTGATTTCCTTAATAGAAAACAGTTCAAGAATATGGAAACATATTTTCCAGTCACTTGCTTGAAACTGAGTATTTTCTAGTTAAAAAAAAAGTTGTTGTTGAAGCATTTTGAGAGTCTGCTAAGCCCATTGTTTGGGGACTACTTTTAAGCCCCCTGTTCTTCAATTTCCTGAGTAAGGCCTTGCATGGCAGGTTTTAATCACTTCCATCCCTCCCAATATTTTAAATATACGTATTTCAATCTATAGTCATGAAAAAAAGGAGACTAAAACACTCAAATAAACAGAGTTTATCTTCCTATCCATCAAAAAAAAAATTGAAAGAGTAGGACCTACATTAGATTTTCTCTTCAAATGCCTTTTTAGTGATGTTACATAATAAATACAAACACTTGAAAAAATATGGAACTTAGGAGGCCTTTTTACCAGATATTCACTGAACAAGGTTGGCAAAAAACACATTATTGTAATCTCCAGCTCCTCAATTTCTTTTTCTCTAAGTGAAGTGCCAAGCATGCCTTTTATTTTTTTTTTTCCTTGTGCTTCTGGAATTACAGTTTTTATGAGCTAAAGATGCAGAAGAGTATCAAATAATTCACTACAGTTCAATACTCAAGAGGTAGAGAGAACAAAAGCTATATTGTATTTCAATTCTTCCTTCTTTCCAGATCAAATGCTTCTTAAAGAAATTTTGCTTTTCATTAAAAGATCAAGAGTCAATTTTAAGTTTTGTCTATTGATATATTCCATAGAAAAACAATAACCTAGATTTACACAAAACCTAATTAGAACACCAGAGCACCATTCTTATTTAAAAGAAAAAAATAGAAAGAAAAGAAAAAAAGAAAGAAAAGAGAGTGTTTTGAAGGCATAAATGACATACAAGCAAATCTAAGCATTCTCCTGTACGTGCCCATATTTGAAAATTCGGACTAATTTACCAACATCTTTAGGTAAGTTTGACAATACTTAAAACAATCTCAGCTCAGGACTTTTAGGATTTAGTTTTGAACACAATTTGTAGCACAAATCAAAAGATCTTGAACACAATTCTGAAAAAAAGCAAGAAACACCAAAACTGCCCAAGTAGTTTTGTAGTGATCCAGTTTAAATCACTTTCTCCATGAAAATCTTTATAAATAGGATGTACTACGTTTCTAAACTCCAAAAAAAAAAAAAAAAACTGCTTCAAGCATATCGCTCATCTGTTATATTGGTCTGCCATCTGTAGGTCACTGAGAAAATTCTTTATTCCTGGAATTTCAGATTTCAGCCTCTTTTGTTCATTATTCTGCCTTTTTTAATAGACAGTAATTAGAAGGATTACCATCAGTAGTATCCTCTACACATCATATACAGCCGATCTGCAAATAATTCCAGATACAGTATCATCACAAGATATTTAACACTTCCCCACCCAAGAAACCCCACAATCCACAATGCATAGTCAGTCTGTTATCCTGAGTGTAAGGGCATGCTGGGGCTATTAAGGTAAGAGTCGGAGCCTCAGGAATGGCCATCTTTATCTGGGCAACACCAGCTTTTCAGCTCTCTGCCTTTAAGCATCTTGTGCCTTCTATGCCATAATGAAACTATATTATGTATGTACATGTGTGTGTATAAACATATATATGTATAAAACCATGTGTGTACACACATTCTTGCCTCTCATGCAATATCTCTGCAAATGGCATGCAAGCAATGTTTTTTTCAGGGATGCTGTACGAATAAAACTAACCTAAAAGCCTAAAGATGTGAAATTCTCTTTCCATTTTGTATGTCCTCAGTCAACCTCTGCTGCAATTAGCTGTGAGCACTCAGATTGTTCAGCGAACAGAAACCGCTGTGTCTGCATGTCATGCTCACAGATGTCATTTAGACTGCTCAGTAGGAACAAGTGTTCCTTTAGAGACTACTTCCTTCCTAGCTATCATGATAGGTGAAGATAAAATAACTCCAGAATAGTTGAGACAAGGTACAGAGAGAGGGCTCAGTGCCAGGATCTCCCAGATTTGGGCAGGCTGTCTAGCACATTTCAGGGTGTAAATTAAGTTATGGTCCATTGGGATTTTTGTGTATCATGCCAGCTCAGAGACACACAAATTCTCCTTCGATCCATGTGTTCTGCACTGCTGTGACAAGCCCTTAATTAAGGATAAATTGTTTGGTGACACCTTCCTTCCGTATTTTGGAGCCTTTCTAGAAAAAGTCTTTACAAAACAGTGAGTAACTTCATGCAACACAGAGCTGTTCATTAGCAATATTAAGCATTTGTGACCACAGTTCCCACACTTAAGTATTATATGAAACTGGAGATTCCTAATAAGCCTCCAATACTGCTGAAGAGAGAAAAATGTCTCTTTTTATTCAAAAAGTTTCAGACCATGGAAATCTTTTCCACACAGTCTTGCCAAGTTTCATACAGCACAGAACATCCGCACTACACCACATCTTATTGATCTGTGTGCAGAAATATCTTTGCTAGTTCTGAACAAATAGCTGGAGACCTGGAAGAAGCCAAGACATCCCTGCTTAGACCAGTTACAGTGGGACTACACTGCTTCCAGGGTTCTGGCTACTACTGCTGCCTAAAATTGTGCGGCACAGCATTGACATACACACATTCACTTGGAGTTGCTAATATTTTCAACACACTGAATTTTTATTTTAAATGTTGTAAACATGCACAAAGAGACAATAAAAGCATGGCTAGTGTATGCTATGTAGTCAGCCCAGCAAAAATTTGTGCCCGAGTCTGAAAGCTATCATGGTAATTATCACAAAGGAACATGGAGAGAAAAAATCCCAAAAATCTAGCAAACAAGCCCAAGACAAATGACACCTTCATTTATGATTCCCTTATATATCAATTATTTTCATAAAATAGAGTTTTTCTGAAATACAGCTGTACGCTGCTGAGTATATAGACGCCCCCATCTGTTATCCAACTTTTCTTCTCCACAATGTAAAGGTAATATATCTATTCAAATCACTTACTTTAAAGGATACGATAAACTTTTCTTTCAGAATTCTGTATGAACTCCTCACCTAGAAGTGCATTTTTAAAATCATGGCATAGAAGGGATATGCGATACTATGAATTCCATCAAAAGCAAAGCCCAAATCCTTCCATGTTATTTTGCCCCTATATTCGGCACTGGTGAGACCGCACCTCGTGTACTGTGTTGGATTCTGGGTCTCCCGCTACAGGAATTATATTGAGGCTCTGGAGTATGTCCAGAGAAGGGCAATGAAGGTGATGAAGGGGCTGGAGAACAAGTCTTACAAGGAGCATCTGAGAGTGTTGGGGTTGTTTAGGCTAGAGAAGAGAAGGCTGAGGGGAGACCTTATTGCTCTCTACATCTATCTGAAAGGAGGCTGCAGAGAGGAGGGAGTTGGCCTCTTCTCCCAAGAGGTAGGGGCCAGGACAAGAGGGAATGACCTCACCTCTGAGAGAGGAGGTTCAGGCTTGACATCAGGAAAATTTTTTTCACGGAAAGGGTCACTGGGCACTGGAGCAGGCTGCCCAGGGAGGTGGTAGAGTCACCATCCCTGGAGGTGTTTAAAAGATGGGTGGATGAGGTGCTTTGGGACATGGTTTAGTGGCAATTAGGAATGGTTGAAGTCAATGATACATGAGGTCCTTTCCAACCTGTTGATTCTAAGGCTAACTCCATCAATATTACCTTAAGTGCTTAATTCTGCCTTGGATGGCAGTAAAGGCTAGAACTTCACCTCATTTTCAAAAGAGCACAAGAGAAGGTTTCTCACACTTCCAAAAAATCCGAGCAGTACTATAAAGGGAGGGAAATCGGGCCTTTTTCTTGCAGCAGGGGATTATGACCATCATTAGCAGAAGCAAGTGCATGCATCCTGCATCTATCCAATAAGCCTCCTCACCCCTTAAAGACATTTGGGCTTGCAGTTTCTCAAAAAAACGGTACCTTTAACTTTCTAATCATGCCTAAGCATTATAGCTGTTTCAGCTTAATTCCAAATTAATTTAGAAAGTCTTTCTATATTGGTATAGTTTCAAAAAGAGCAGGAAATATTATCAGCAAGAGGATTAACCAGTAGATGGTAAATCAGATCAAAGAGCCAAGCATCCTCTTTCAGACAGGTGTTCAAGAAAGTGTGTACAATTATATACAGAACCGATACTTCCCTGAACTATCAGTATCGCATATGTGGTAGCACTTACTAAGCCAGAGGTATTTTTTATTAAACATATTTAGGTTTGGAGTATTTTTCACTCCTCCTGTGCAGTATTAAAGATTTTTTTCAGATACTGTTTGAGTTCCTTCTAGTTTCCGTTCTTGACACTTTTCCTTGGGAAAGAATTCTACAATCCTCCTGCTTGTGGTTACAGAAACTAATTTTTTTGCATTAAAAAAAAAACCAAAAAACAAAAAAAACCAAACACCACCACCACTCCTTCCTCCCCACCACCACCAAAAATGCAAACCACAACTCAAAAAATCCTATCAACTGATATCTGCTGATAACACCATTCAGGCAACTAAGTACTTTGTTTCAGACTGCCAAACAAATATTTTTATTCAAATCCTCAGGATTTGAATACTCCACTGTTCCAAAATACAGATGGCTACAGCCAAAATACATATTTAGACTTTACTTAAGAAATGTTACATCCAAAGAAGGATTTCCTTTTGCGCAGTCTACAGCTGTAGGCTCAAGTGTCCCACAACAAGACACAGCATGAGTGCAGTCCATGGCTCCGGCAGAAACCCAGCTTATGTCCTGACCAGTGAAAAAATTCATAGCTATCCTGTAACTACCACATGATTATATCTGTCACAAATACCAAGACTTGCAGGATAAAATCTGGAACTGGAAACTCAAACTGTTGTTCAGAACTTGAGACAAGTTATGTTTCTAATTATTTTATTTTTCAAATGAATATTTTTTTTCTGCAGAAGCCTAGGACAAATAAATCAGAAACAAACTTGAAGTAATATCATTGCACATCTGTGAGGCAAGTGAGACACTGCAAGTCTATTCTCAGAGCTTGAAAACTGAGAGCACGTAAAACTGCTGCTCTCTCAGGTGAGATGAGGTGATCTCTGACAAAGGACCAACTGGATTATTATAAACAACTTGCAGTTAAGATTAGACCTTTTCTTGAAACACCTCTATATATATGAGTTATTTGGCTCAACATGAGGATATCTGGGCAACTACTCCATGCTTGGCAGCATAGTGGAAACCAGTCTGAGTTTTCCAATTACGTTTTAGAAATAACTATTCTGTAGTTACTGCTGTACTTAAATATGGAGATATGTTTGCTGATCAATACAGGTGCTTTGTGGCCTGAATAAAAAGTACTTTATGATTGGAAGGAAGATAAGAACAAATATTTGCTTTGTGAAGAGGACAGGCAAAATTGTTTGAATCTTAATTTCTCTAGCCACAAAAGAGACGGTACCCAAAATATTCAGATACTTGACTGTTCCAGCTGTGAAAACAAACTTTCTTAAGCTCCCAACCAGCAGGCTTTCACATTTCTGGGAAATGAAACACTACTAGTTGTTTTATTTATGGTGTTTTTGTTTTATGACAGTTAATGAGCTATAATTTTACAAAAAGAGAACAAAAGCAATACTTCATGCCATCACAAATAGCCATCAGCATTATTTATTGCAGATATTTTAATCTATCATGGTAATAATGAAATCTTCATTGTTTTACTACCCTGAACAATCTATAAGAAATTTAAAATGACAAAAGCCTCTCTGCTTTCTTCCTAAAGTTTTTGCTCCTTTACAGAAGGGATAATGATACACTTGGTAAAAAGCATAGCTGAGTAAAAATGAAACATTCAGAAAAAGTTTCATCATGAAGCTTAATCAACATATCCTGCAGAATGCAACTGTTTTGTAGACAAACAGGGCAAAACATTCAATGTTTAATCATTCTTATAAAGTCCTCAACTTGATAGTATTAGTGTAAGAGAAAGTTTCATAGTGTTTAGTCAGTGTTATTAGTATTGCAACATTAAGATGTACACAAGCAAGTTGAAGCCCATAAATTCAGATGCACCCAAGTCTCTGCTGTCATTAGGAATTACTGTGGCTACTCAATGACCTTATCAAAGCCAAGTAGGTAGGTTATGCATGCAAGAAAACACCTGCCAGAAGTGCTTGTACACATAGAGAAGAGTATATCACCCAGTTTCCCCAAGTTTAAGCAACAGCTCTGCACTATAATCTACGTTGTACCAGCAAAAGGTAGAGCTGGAACCTACAGAAAGGCAGCTCCTTCATGCTGATTTCTTTGGCTTCTCATTTAGGAAGCAGTGATGGGGAGAAATTTTGAATGATTTCACTACTTTAGCTGCATCAACTTCCACACAAAATCATCAGGGGCAAACAAAGCAAAGCTAAATCAAACCCCACCCAGTTCCTAAAGGCTCCCAGGACCAAGATTTCTGTTTGTGTTCCAGTGAATGTTCCATGCTCCTTCTATTTCTCACTTAGCTCAAATATTGGCTAGCCCCACTCAACTGATAAAATGAGTAGGCAACTTAATTTATAGCAGGTTAGCATCTGTCAAGCAAGTAACAAGACAATAATTCACAAGGCTCTATACCTAAGAGATCAGCCAATTACTCATCTGTCTGGAAAAGACAAAAGAAAAACATGTAGTGTGGTGAGCTCATGTTCTAGTGGTTGACTTTCTGCAAAAACACTAAGGAGCCAGGAACCCAACTACCACATTCTTGCCAGCATTGCAGTTTCACTGAAAGTTGAATTTAGTCACAGAGGAAACAGTGAACTGTGGAAAATGAGCATGTTAAGGAAAATGACCAACAACCTAGCTGACGGTGTTTTGAGCTCACCATTACAATTTTATTGTTATAATGCAGACACAAGGAAACAAGTGAACTGGTTTTTTTGTCACACCTGAAACTTAACTCTTCAAGCACTACTTCACATATTGCTTATGCCACCTTCAGTGACAATGACTTCTCTTTTTACGGCTTCAAGAATGCACCAGTCATGCTCCCAGGATGCAATACAACTACTTGCTCAGGCCACTTGGAGGAGTACCCAGCTAGTGCCAGCTCCTTGATTGTGGGCCCCAAACAAAGGTCTCGCACATATTCATCTTACCTAGAGTTACTGAAATCACTAGATAAAGCACAATGCTCTGTGCCTACATTCCTATCCTTATCCCTAATCCCCAGTCCTCATATCAACATGATAGTGCAAGGGGAGCAGTAAGGACCAGAGATCCTGTCCTTCATCACAGTTAATCAGAAATCGTCTTTAATCCCGAAAGAATTCACTTGGCACACAGTGTAAAAGGAAGTAAAATCAAGTCATGTGAAAGAAAGCCCAGCAACAGATCATTATCTGCCTGTATTCTCCTAACACCTTCTGCAGCTACTACATAGAGAATTTAACTGTGAAATCTGCTCATAGGCAAAAAGACAATTAAGCATGGCCGTTCCTTGAATACTGTGTCCAGTTCTGGGCCCCTCACCACAAGAAAGATCTTAAGGCTCTGGAGCAAGTCCAGAGAAGAGCAACGAGGCTGGTGAAGGGACTGGAGAACAGAACCTATGAGGAGCAGCTAAGAGAGCTGGGGTTGTTTAGCCTGGAGAAGAGGAGGCTGAGAGGAGACCTCATTACTCTCTACAAGTACCTGAAAGGTGGTTGTGGAGAGGAGGGAGCTGGCCTCTTCTCCCAAGTGACAGGGGGTAGGACAAGAGGGAATGGCCTCAAGCTCCGCCAGGGTAGATTTAGGCTGGAGATTAGGAGGAGGTTTTTCACACAGAGGGTCATTGGGCATTGGAATAGGCTGCCCAGGGAGGTGGTTGAGTCACCTTCCCTGGAGGTGTTTAAGGCACTGGTGGATGAGGTTTTGAGGGACTTGGTTTAGTGCTAGATAGGAATGGTTGGACTAGAAGATCTGATGTGTCCCTTCCAAGCTGGTTGTTCTATGATTCTATGATTATCATTGTTGAACTCCGTTGCATTTCTTAAAGCATTTTCAAGGATACCAAGTACTATTTTACATAGCACAGGTAGCATCTCAGGATAGGCTAGCCCGTTTCTCATAAGTGCGTTAAAAGACACAACCACCTAGCAACTTCCATTGCTGCATTTTCCTCCTCAAACCAGGTCTCAGGTACGTTCTCAAGCTCTTTCTGTCCTTATCTACTTCCAAAATAGCCATATCTTCACAGCTCTAAGGTCTCTCCTTTGAATTAGCTCAGTGATGCTATCAGAAAGATATAGTCTCTTCAGTCTAAAATTTCACAAAAGTAACAGGAAAAGTTGGTAATATTCATGTTACAGTAGAGATCTGGGCCTTGATGTTTGATTTACAGCTTCCTACAGTTTGTTTGCCACAGCCAAGAGATCTGCCTCAGCTTTAAGCACGCTATACCCATAGAGGTTTTTCCACAGACTGTTTTCAAGAAGTTTGCTTTCAAATGTAAAACAAGGTAAACACTACTGACAATTGTTATCTATGGAAGGAGATTCCTTCCCTCAACCAAATGAAAGTCTTCAAGAGTCTTAATTACATTGCTAATGGGATCAAAAGACAAAGCAGCATTCAAAAGTGACCTTAAAGTAACCATCATGAGACAGAACATGCAAACAGCTCTTAATTCCCCTTTTACTAACGGCAAAATGGTACATAGGACAGCCATATTTGCTAGTATTATGAACAGCAATTCCAATTTTTTATTTACTTTAAGCTAAGTAACTTCAACCTATGCTTCCACAGGTTATATAATCCCATAGAACATGAAAATCAAACACCTAGTTCCAACAGAGACTTTTTGCAGGTGAGAATACTTAGCACAGAAACTTGATACATTATTACAGGAATACAGATTGCTCTCTAGTGCAATTTGCTTTAGAAGCTGGTAAGAAATGTATTTCAGAGCTGTAATTTTGAACTTCAGTGTCCAAACCCTTAGCTAAACACACGTGCTGCAAAAACGTAGTATTGTGTGCAAAAGGACCACTACAGTCTCCAAAAAGCCAGCAAACCCATAGTAGAGCAGTGACTTCAAACATAAGACTGAAGGGGACTCAGCATCACCACAAGCAAAAAGTGTGGTTTTTAAGGGTGAAGGTTGGATCATGCTCCACAAGACTCTAATAAGCATTTATAGAGATTCTAGAATACTTTTTGATATAGCAGCTGTTGACATTAACAAAAAAAAATCCCAAAGCCCAGCATACAAAATACCAGAAGATAATCCAAGTTGCTGTTAGTAGGGAGAGTTGCTAGAGAGATCCTTAACCATTTTTACTAGAAGCTTCATGCCCAAACCAATTACTTGACAACAATCCTTGATGAACTGAAAAACAACAAACCTGAAGAAAGAGCAGTTTTGTGAAACTACCTCCTTGAACTTTGAAGAAAGTTTTTGTAGAAAGGATAATGAGGGATTTTCCAGTACAGTAAAGACTGCTGTTTCCATAGCTTCAGAATATTGACAACTTAAAAAACTATGCATTTTCATTTCAGAATTTTCAGCACAATTATAAATTGCATTGCTACACTATGTAAAAATATAATAATCGTGAAGACATTGCATTACATAGTTCTTATTCAGTAAAATGCGATTTACCCCTAGTAATCAAAAGGGTTCCTCTGCTTTTCAGACACCTTGCCTGATTCAGTTAGATTAACGAGACTCAAAACATAAGATACCGTTTCCCTAAATCCAGCAGGGAAATCTTTGGGAAAGAGATGAGTTTACACACTTTGATGTTCTGAACTCAATAACAAGTAAAGCCTTTAATCAACATTGCCAAGATCAGAGCTAGTGATAAGCCAGCGCTGTGTTAAACTGTCAGCCCCACCACATTATTTCAGCTTTGTCTTCCCATACCAATTTAAGTTACCAACTCAAGGCCAAAGCCTACCATATTATTATTTCCTCAGGGAAAATTTGTTGGGTAATCTATGCTTCCCTTCTCCTTCCGGAGGACACATATGAAGGCTTTCTCCTCGTAGACTATTTCAACAGTTTCCCAGTGCTGTTCACCAGCAGTATATCCAGCCCAGACTGCAAGTATTCACCAGCTAAACATTACCACCGGGACTAAAAAACTGAAGAAAAAAAGCTGCTCAAGACCTAATCAAGCTGATATTAGAAAGCTAATAGTGGAAGCACCAAGCCCAAAAGCAATACACAGAGTAACATAAGTAAAGTATCCCCATGTTCTACCTTCATCTCCCACGTAATTCTATAGTCTTGTTTCAGCAAAATCAAGCCGCTAATAGTCTGTTGTCTTTCATCCTGTTCTTCTCTAACTGTGGGCCAGATCCACAGCTGATACAAATCAATCTCATCACTAAAGTAACTTCTGCCAGCTGAGGAAGGGGCCTCCTTTTACTCTGTAGCTTGGAGTATACCCCACTTATTCTATTATTTGTCATCTCATGAGAACAGAACTAGTCCGGAGATGGTTGTTTCTGATAGATAGCTACTTTCCTTACTTTAAACGGCACCTAACTTCACACATTTGTCTGTTGAACTCTTGACAAGAAAAACAATTCAAAGATCTGCCACAATACATTAAATAGATATTGAAATCAGATGCAAGTTTTGAATATGCCAAGTAGGAGTTTATTACTTCAGTCTAAGGGTAGTCTTACACTCATTTCTCTCTGTAGATGGAGTCAAGATAATTAATAGCCAAGAATGAAAATACCCAGCCAGTTTAATAGCAGTCTTCATTCTCCTTCATAAATAGGTGTGCACAAACTCTGTATTCATTTATACCCCAGAACCTGTACAGACAGCTGATTACCCCGAAGCATGAAAATTCCCAAACTGTTCCTTTCCCCATCCCCTTGCTTTGGGACTTGATTGTCATATGAATCCTGTTGCACTAAAAGCTCATGAACAAAGTGCAAGTACTATTTTAAGATCAGTATGTACCTATACTCATTAAATATACTACTTGTATTCCCCATGAGATGAGAACACAGTGAGCTGTTTTCTGCAGCAGGATTCTGGAAGGTTTTGTGTCTCAGATGTTAGAATGCAACTGTTTAAATAGGTATTCTGTACAAAGTGAGATTTATACTGTGATTTCATACTACATATGAATAACTACATTAAAAGAATTAATGCATGAATGGTGCCTTTCTACATTATTTTGATCATCCTTCTGGAATTCAAGCTCATAACCTATGCATGCACATTTTGCAAATTAGGCAAAATTTCTTGTCTCTTGTAAAGTATGAAGAGTTGATTTCAAATCACCAGAATAACAATAGTCGACAGTTATATAGCTTCAATGGCTCAGGTCCAAATTGAAATGTTTTCTCACTTATAGTTTCAGAATTAAGAACTTTATTTAGACTTTTATAATAAGCATTTTACTATAAAGATCAACTACCAAGGCTGATGGCAAAGAAAAAACAAACTTTAACACAGTAATGAAAGCATCTTAATTAAATAAATGTGCCTTATATTCTACAGTATTCCAAGAATACTAAATCTCTTTTAAAATGCTCTTTAAATACTTCAAATACTCCTTTCAGTCTCATCTCTGTACATTTTCACTTTTGAATGAATTTGTTGTCATAAATTTATGAATACCATTGATAAGAGCAAAAGCAGTAGTGCAGAGGAAAAACTGAACAACTGTTTGCTTTTGATGCTTTTTGTTTCCAAGAACTAAAAGCTTTTTTGAACTTTCATCACTGAGATCCTGACATTTTTCTTTTCTGCCATCCTACATGAAAGTGACTGGTTTTAATTAAGCAAAAATGCCTCTATCCATTTTGAGTGAAAGAACTATTTTTCTGTGGTTGTAAGCACACAAGTATGTTTCCGTTGAATAACTGGAGCAAGTGTAGTCTGGAAGATAAAATCTACCATAAGAATATATTTCAGTATTTGTGCCCACCTGCCTCTGGAAGGTATTGGTTCTGTTACTGTATCGATACATGGAAAATATAAATTAAATACATAAAATAACCTCCTTTCCCTGAACTTGGAAATTGTATTGTAAGAAAGTACCGTCTGAGGGTGCAGAGATAATTAGACAGCACAAGTTAAATGTTAGGTTAGACACTTGCATTTTTCTGAAACAGTTGGGTTACAATAGGCTTATTGCAGATGCTGTGGCACAATGCATGAAAGGGTTGAGGAAGTGCAAAACAGTTGCACAGTCTTTGAAACCACAGAACGTACATGGAACAAGCCACCGAGATTTTGTCAGGCATTAACATTGATAGAAGGGATTGAGAAAAGACTACATTTATTTTTTACTTATTCTATGAATGCTATCCTACTTCAGGACCTTAGTCTAAATCTGTAGCCACTGTACTGAAGTAGAGCAGCAACAAGAAAACAGAGAGCATGAACACAACTTTATGAATATGCACAGAGCAGAAAAACTGTTTTATGATCTAAGGCAGCTAGTTAATACAAATGCAAATGCAAATTAACTGCTAGATTTTTAATCTAAATTCTGGCATTTTATGAGCGTACTCATCAATGATTACATTAGTAGCAGTTCGAATATTTGAGCATGAAATCACTTTCATTGTAGTTGGCAGCTTCACTCAATTTTTTGGTAATTTCTAATTTTACTTCAAATACTAGCTTTCTGGAACAGGTATAAATCAATTGCAAGGCAGTGACAATTTTATTTGAAAACTCTTACCTGTATGAATACAACATGTCTTTCAAGAGCTCTACGTATAATCAGCAACATACTGTCAAGCTGAACACAGCAGGTGCTGCTTATGTTACTTTTCTCTGTGTATAGCTATGAGAGATTAGAGCCTTTGAGCTCCTTTTTTCCTCTATCTATATAAGATCAAAACTCAGGTAAATACCTATAACTGTTTGACTCCAAGGAAATAAAAGAATTGTCACATCTGCTAAACTTGGGGTCACACCGGCTAAACTGGGGAAACATTTTTGGTAAACAGAACAAAAGGTACTGTAAGAAGGTATTGTAACAACATATTGCTTAAAGCAGCTGTAAGGTTTCTCTACTAAATGACATATTTCTATCCTGCCTTCCAATGAAACCAGCTAATCCTGTGAGTGATACAAAACATGTCACAGATGAACCTCAAACCTGCATTTCATTAGTACCACTGGCATTGACCTTAAAATCTATAGCACTTATATAATGGTAGAAACTGAGCTGTTGTGCTTGCTTCCTGTTTGAAGAAAACATCAGTTGCCATAACATGCAACTAGATTGTTCTCATAGTTAATCAAAAACTTAAGTATACTGTGGAAGCTGCTGAGAAAAACATAGACAGCTTCTGATGTCATTTCAAAATTTCATGCAGATACATTATTACTTTATTCATATTTGTCTAATTCTTTCTAAAATGGAGAGTCCTAACATTTTACGTAACATGTTTTGAAATACGTGTTTAGTTCTTATGTAACAAATTAATGAGAAGTTTCTGCTTCTTTTTATTCCAGACACTAATTCCATTATACTAAGAGAACTAATTTTATAGCTCATGACTTATTTTATCTAGAGAAAGTAACAATAATTCAAGTGCTGAGTAAACATTTCTGGTATATGTGAGGAACATATATATGCTGCTGTGCATACTTTACAAATACTATAAATTTGCTTTCCAGCTCTGACACAAAAAAAGTCATTCCTTTTGTTTACTGCTCAACCATTAAGCAGGTTCTATTTGGCAGACTACTTACCATCAGTTTCCACTTTTTTTTAGTACTTCCTTCTCTATATAAGTGATGGACACTGCTGTGTGTAACTTTAAAACTGATTCACTGTTTGGTACTACCTTATTCTTGCTTAGTAATGTCACTTAAATGTAAGGCAAGGCTTTTTTATATGAGCACAGAGACTCAGATTTTCTAAGGTGGTCTCTGTACACTATTGCGTAATTGAAATCTCCATCTTCACGTTAGTGAGACTAATCTGACTGTAAGCATTCAGTTCCCTAAGAAACATGCTTTCTTACATGTTTTCTTTGTTACTGAAGATCTTTTTCCTGGCTGCTTTGGAATAATATATCCCTAGATATGTTCTTGGCTCCTAAGACATTTTCTGGGTTTTTTTGAGGACGCCAAGTGTAGAGAGGAGACGTTTTGCCCAAAAATGTTGTCACAGTTTGAGTTACACAAAGATAAACTTTAGCCTAAAGAGGTTCCCCTTACTAGCTCCTTCAAAGAAAACATTCTGCTGAGAATCTTTGGGATAGCCAGGCTAAATGCAGCCTTTATAGAAATACCACCCTTATTTAGTTACTACCTTAGCTGAATTATACATCTGTTGTCTTGGACCCTAAACAAAGTATTAAATAGTTTGATTCTGCTATATCCCAGAGTAAAAACATATTTTCCTCCATCATGAAAAAGCTACTATATATATATTTCAAAGCTACTTAAGTCCAGCAACTATAACTTCAATTTTTATTCTTTTGCTTAACTTCATTGTCATGAATTACAATCTTTGTGAGAAGAGATACTATAAAGCTTCCTTGCACAACAGAAAAGAATACGCTGCTTTACATATGCACTAGATTATGTACTACATTCACCAGAATCTGTTCCAAAACAGTTTTATCGATAAAGAAATGTTTAAGCTAATCCAGAATTACATTTTCTTTCTACTTGTGTTGCAATATCCTCAGAAGACCACATATGCCCAGGTATTTCTGGATTGACCCTATTTCCCTTGCTGCTCATAACATATGGCAACACTGTCAGTAACCATCATAAAATGTATCTAGAGCCAAAAACATGTACAAGAGAATACCCTTATACAGACTTTGCACTACATAATGACATGAACCAGAAGATAAGAATCTGTAAAATTACTAATTTTCTGTGTGGTTTGTGCACACTCTCGTAAACATTTTCTCTATCATTGACTTCATCTGTGAAGTAAAGACAGTAGCCAGTAATACTTACAGAACCTGGTAGTGATGCAAAGAAAATTAAACAACTGATGGCTTTAGATCAAGGATTTGCTGCAAGGTTGCTACATTACATTTCTCAGGCCAGAACTCCTTCAGAAAGAAAATGTTTTAGAAAATACTATCCTGAAAGGCAGAATCCCAGGATGAACTAACTTTTCAAACCGCCTTTTGATGCAGCACTGTTAGGTGATCATTGATGATTCATCTAGTTAAATCAAGTAGTCACAATGATTTAGAAAGGGAAATTTGGTTTGTTTTGATGATAGACATTTTCACAGAGCAGAAGGTACTGCAGTTAAAGGAGGCAAGGGGGGGAAACTTCTCAAAGAATCTGTCAGAAAGCAAATCCATAGCATTTGTTTTTCTCTAGCTACGGTATGAATCCCCCAAAAGTACGACAGAGTTTAGACTGAGGCATCTACAGCAAGGTAATGATGGATAGTACTTAGAACATACGATAACAGATTGAACATATATCAAAAGTTAGGGATGTAAACTTACCAGACTCACAGTTTAAGATTTTGATACTTAAGATTTTTTAAAAAAGAAAAATGTGTGAACTTTATACTCTGGATGAGATAAAATGCCTGTCAGAGATTTGCTTCAGCACCTGCCTCATCACTTTCACATTTCTCTAACAGATCATATGAAAAGGGGTTCTGAAATACAGCAGACACTCCTGGGAGACAATCTGACAGAGTAGGCTAAAGACTGCATCCACCAGCACGATAGCATCATTGCTTCTCAGTTTACAATTTCCACATTATCTGAGAGGTTCTTATGTGCACAGACTATCAGACGTCCAATTAAAGCTTAAAGGTCCTGCATATAAAATTCAAACTAAAAAGTTTACAGTCATTAAAAGGAAGACATTAATGTCATAGTGTTATATGAAACTAAACAGGCTTTGCTTAAAAAATCCAAACACTGCTATTTGACTTTTAAACCAAATACTGTATATACAATCATTAGTAGCCAACATGTAAAACTGTAATATTCCCAATGGTCTTTAAGAATAAAGAAAAGCTATGTCAATCAGACTTAATTTTCAAAGAAACATGTAGTTAGATCCTTCTTATGTTGGTGAACACACGCAAAAAAAGAAAAAAAAGTATCTTTATTTGTACTTGAACTTTAAATTGCATTAACAGATGTTAAAGCAACCAGAAATTGATGGTGAGAAAAATATTATCTTTAGATATTTTATGAAGGGACAACTAGCGTTAAGAAAGAAAGCGAGTATATCTATACCATTATACTGAATGCACTAGGAAAAAAAAAACTGGAATAGGTATATATTAAGTTTTTGTGGGTTTGTTGCTTTGTTTTGTGTTTAATCTTTTTAATCAAGACACAGACTGTACAGTAGAGTAAGTTAAAAAGTCAATTTTTAAAATACCCAGCTTAAAAATAACATCTTGTAACAATGTCCTATAACCTACTCTATTTTTATTCCTAATGCTATGTGTTGGCTTCTTTTTACACAAAACAGTAGTCTTTCTCCATTAACAATACACAGGCCCCATCTGTTTCTCATTAAATGCTTTACTTTTTCTGTAGTGCATTATGTTTCTGTAGCAGAAATCTCTCTGAGAAAAATGGTTTTCATAACTAAGGACTTAGGTAAGTTCTCAAAGCTTCGTCAGCTCTCATTCAGCACACAGAAAAAGAAGGTGACTGGGGGACATTTCTTGCCTACCAATTTTCTGCTACCCAAGATAACCCCAGAACACGAAGGGGCTTTCTCTGTGTCCAGTGACCCAGCCAAGAATTGTTTGGGGAGAGCAAGAATGAGGAGCAAAAGATAATAAGACCTCAAAAAGGTAGCACCTCTCAACAAAGCCTACTGAGGAGAAAGTGCAAATAAAAACGCAAGGAACAAAAGCAAGTCCATTTTCTGTATTGCAATATATCAATGGAAACATTCCACAGGGGTAATTTCCCAACCTGACAATTCAGTCCATTGGGTAAGCTGAAACATACAGAAACCTTGATGAAAGGCAGCACAATTGAAAGTAGCAAATTTATTGATTCTGTACATATGTAAAAGAATAGTAAATAAATATGTATTTCTGTAGCAGCTGTTTATTAGCTCAAGTCATCACAGACAGATTTTTTACACAAAGATCTACTCTGCAGTATATCAGTAGTTTTTTTGTTATTCATGCATTTTTCTCATTAATTACTCAAATACAGACTTCTAGTATGTTGTGAGTGGCCAGTGTTTTCCTCCACTCAAGTATGTGGTTCACAAATGAAAAAGGATTCTGCATTTTGCCCAAATTCCTACCAAGCCTTACAGCATGAAATTTCTCTGAGACACTAAGATCTCATATGTTGCATGAAAACAGGAGATTGGATTGTATAGATACTATGAGCATCCTATGTGCAGGAAAATTTGATGCCAAGGATAGAGGTTTGTGCTACAAACAGAAAAGGAGAGGAAAGAATAAAAAATATGTATGTGCTTTTAAAGATACTAGAATCACAGAATCACAGAATCACAGAACAACCAGGTTGGAAGGGACCCATCGGATCTTCCAGTCCAACCATTCCTATCTAACACTAAACCAAGTCCCTCAAGACCTCATCCACCAGTGCCTTAAACACCTCCAGGGAAGGTGACTCAACCACCTCCCTGGGCAGCCTATTCCAATGCCCAATAACCCTCTGTGTGAAAAACCTTCTCCTAATCTCCAGCCTAAATCTCCCCTGGTGGAGCTTGAGGCCATTCCCTCTTGTCCTGTCCCCTGTCACCTAGGAGAAGAGGCCAGCTCCCTCCTCTCTACAACCACCTTTCAGGTACTTGTAGAGAGTAATGAGGTCTCCTCTCAGCCTCCTCTTCTCCAGGCTGAACAACCCCAGCTCTCTCAGCTGCTCCTCATAGGGTCTGTTCTCCAGCCCCTTCACCAGCCTCGTTGTTCTTCTCTGGACTTGCTCCAGAGCCTCAACATCCTTCTTGTGATGAGGGGCCCAGAACTGAACACAATATTCAAGGAGCGGCCTCACCAGTGCTGAGTACAGAGAGAGAATCACCTCCCTGGACCTGCTGGTCACACCGTTTCTGATACAAGCCAGGATGCCATTGGCCTTCTTGGCCACCTGGGCACACTGCTGGCTCATGTTCAGTCGGCTGTCGACCAACACCCCCAGGTCCCTCTCCTCCTGACAGTTTTCCAGCCAGGCTTCTCCCAGTCTGTAGCTCTGCATAGGGTTGTTGTGCCCCAAGTGCAGAACCCGGCATTTGGCCGTGTTAAACCTCATGCCGTTGGACACTGCCCAGCGGTCCAGCCTGTTTAGGTCCCTTTGCAAAGCCTCCCTACCCTCTAGCAGATCTACACTTGCACACAGCTTTGTGTCATCTGCAAACTTGCTAAGGGTACCCTCAATGCCCTCATCCAGGTCATTGATGAAGACATTGAACAGGACTGGACCCAGCACTGAGCCCTGGGGAACACCACTTGTCACTGGCCTCCAGCTGGACTTAACACCATTTACCACCACTCTCTGGGCCCGACCATCCAGCCAGTTTCCTACCCAGGAGAGTGTGCGTCAGTCCAGGCCAGAGGCTGACAGTTTCCGCAGCAGAATGCTGTGAGAAAATGTGTCAAAGGCTTTACTGAAGTCCAGAAAGACCACATCCACAGTATTTCCCTCATCCAGCAGCCAGGTCAATTTGTCATAGAAGGCGATCAGGTAGGTTTGGCAGGACCTGCCTTTGATAAAACCATGTTGACTGGGCCTGATCACCCGGTTCTCTTGTAAGTGCTTCATGATAGCACTCAAGATCACCTGTTCCATGACTTTCCCTGGCACTGAGGTCAGACTGACTGGCCTGTAGTTCCCCGGATCCTCCCTGCTACCCTTCTTGTAAATGGGAACTACATCAGCCAGTCTCCAGTCCAGAGGTACCTCCCCAGTCTTCCAGGACTGCTGGAAGATGATGGAAAGGGGTTTGGCCAATACATCCGCCAGCTCCCTCAAAACCCTAGGAACCCTAGAAAACCCTAGAAGCATCCAATGTGAGATACACATCTATAGGCTTCATGATTTCTGCTAAATGTGAATTTCCTAATTTTTTGTATTGCACTTTTTTTTTGGTTTGGATCTCTTTTTTTGTTTGTTTGTTTGGTATCATATTCAAATGAGTACAAATGCACTGATATTCCAAGCACTCTGCAGGGCTCAAAGTTTCATGGCATTTTATCTTAGTTGTTTTGTATCACAGAAAAATATATATGAAGTTGTATCACAGTACTAATAAAAACTAGCTACGGCAAATAAATGATATCATGCATCCTTCCATTGTCTAACAAGTAATCCTGATTTTTTGTAAATATAGGCAATAATCTTCTGAAGAACAAACTCTGCATGTGCATTGTTAAATCAACATCCATTCATATTTGTATAATGTTTCTTTAGGTAGTATGTGAGTAGTTCCTTAATTAACATACTAGGTTTTGGTGCCTAATTGGATAGAAAAATTTTAAAGAGAATGAGAATAGTGGAAATATCTGTAATTTACTACTTATAAGAATGCAAATATGGGTAATTATACAAAGAACACTCATTCTCTAATCACTTGGGAACAAA
The DNA here is from genome assembly GCA_033558105.1 of Coccyzus lansbergi. Lineage (NCBI taxonomy): Eukaryota > Metazoa > Chordata > Aves > Cuculiformes > Coccyzidae > Coccyzus > Coccyzus lansbergi. Next base: position 1,234,884 of record JAUMJK010000156.1, read on the forward strand.
CCCAGTTTAAATGAGTCTTTGCAAAAAGCAGGTAAGTCACATGTCTGATTGGGCCACTGAACAAAAAACCATTAGGATAATAAACTGAAGATCACAAGCACTTCTTCAAGATTTGTACAAATGTTTATCTTGTGCAACTTCTAGGTCTGGAATAGTGGAAGAAAGTAATGAAGCATTATCAACCACTTCCACATCTAGTAGTGTCTTCTCTGATTTGGTGTTTTTCTAGTCCAATACAAAAAAACCAGAGAATCTCCAGGAAATGTGGATATTACTCTGGGTGTGCTCTGTATAAAGCAATCTTCATGGTTATCAATTAGTTTCACTATTTTTCCAACATGCATCCTTTCACAATGCAGAAATACCTCCTGGATGACACCGACTTCCGTTTCTAAAAAATGCATATATGTTATCTTGACTTGATTGCGGTATCTTCATTCATTCTTCCCTCACATGGAAATATATTTCTATGAGTATTCATTGCAATAAGGATATTTATATATCTGTAATAAAAGTATCAGATTTATAACGTCAGCTGTCCAGTGTTATTATAAAGCAATAATTTCACTGGAGGACAGACCTGAAGCAAGACAGTGATGACCCATTAATTTTTAATGACGTACAAATAACAAACAAAATGGTACACCAGAAACTATTTATGTTCTGTGTTATAATAAATAAAAATAAAATGAACTAACAGCTAAATTTATGCTTGTTTTCTCGAAAACTTATGTTGTACAGAAAAACCATAAAGTTTTCTTTATAAGCAAAGACAAAGGACTTTGACTTATGACAGTCTTGATGATCGCCTCTCTCTAGAAGCTTCAAGACAGTGTCATCATCTACAGTACCTGTGTAAACAAAATAGCCACATACCTGCAACTCATGATACAGAAATCAAGACTTTCATAAAAAAATATTAAAAGTAAAGCTTTTTATTTTGTCTAAAACATCTCTCTCAGCCAAGAAGCTGTGAAATGCTGCTATGTTCTAACTTGAATTTATGCAGTGCTAGCTAGGTAGATTTTCTGATCTTGAACTTGCAGCTCAAAGTCTTAATTTTTCTGAAATTCATTAGGTACTTTGGAGAGCCACATAAAGTAACTCTGATGGGGGGAAAACCGGTCAAGTCCCCAGTTCTCCAAAAGGTATGAAATAAAATCCCAAGGATAGACTAGAATATTGATCAAAGCAGTACAAAGTTGCTCATTTCCAGGGGGAAGGTGGTTGCCCAGAGCTCATGGCCGTGTGGGTTGGCAATACTCAAAGTACTTGCAAAGATAAAATAGACTGGAAAAGCTTGAAAAAGCTTTAAAAAAATCACAACTGGGGTACGAGAAAAGCATATGATAAAGAAGAAGGCACAAGGATAAGACAGAAGTGAAATGAACATTACATGAAGGGATATTCTCCAAGTATATGCCCAGGCAACACAGCATAGCTATAGTCAAATTCCTATTTCCTGGGTGAGCAGAGAGGAATCGAGAGTTCTTGTCTCCTTTCCCTTTGCTCGCTGTGGGGAAGTAAGCTGACAGTGGGATTTAAAGTTTACAAGAAGGGAAAGATTATCAAAAGGAAACAATCCCTTGAAGAGAAAAAGGAAATACATTAAGTGCTGTGACTAAGAGATATTTTTCCCCTACTACTAAGCAATGCATCTATGTCTCACATAGCTGGTCATGTCTTGCACGTTAATTAGCAGTGGGAAACAAGACAGTTCTCCAGTTACAAATCCAGGCCCTGGAGATAAGTGATGAGTTTTTGAATCTTCCTTGGGAAACAGCCTGAAAATTAAGGAGCTGAATTCAAATGTAAGGCTCCAAGATCACCTTAAGAGGAACAAGAGCGTCCTTTACTGTTATTTTCTAAATCTTGAGGGTTTTTTACTAATGGTTTTAGATCTTTGTATCTAATAATGGTGGTCTTGGCAGGAAAGCTTCCTTGGAGCACAATAAAGTGCTTATCTAGGTACTGGGTGGTCCTCATGTTTGGATACTTATGCTTAATGATATCACCAAGCAAGGAGACATAAGGAGATAAATTATTGCGGGTCCTGACTAAGATAAGGAGAAAAAAGTAGGGAATGCAAACACTGAGGATTTTAGAGGAGTTCACATAGAGAATGATGTTAACCCTTACATTGAAGGAAAATTGGTTTCTAAAAATTATAATTAAATAATTATATACAGACACAGAACTAACAGAAGCATACAGATTATTATTTTTTCTCTTCATATACATATTTTAAAATCATTTAAAGGTGCTCTTGAAATTATGTAGTGTCTTATAGAAATATGACTGCCGGTCATATGGCACAGTATGCACTGAAATCCAGTTCAACTCCATTAAAATTCATTACAGACCAAAAATTCTGGGCCACTAAATGTTCCAAATTATAATTACTCTGAAATTTTATGCTTTTATAAATCTGTATCACCTCATTTCAGCTTCTACTGTAAAATCTTACTGAGGCAATTCTAAAATAAGTTGGTCAATTTTATCCTTATGACTTAGCAATTGAAATAATTTAGAATTCACTTCTTGACGTAAGGATTTATTTCCTAGATATTACAGTGTGATGAAAGTTGGCCACAAGTTGATACTACAGACTAAGTAGTTTGCATGAAAAATTGCAAATTAGTTACATGGTAACAGCAGAAATACTTTGCTTTATGCTCTTCAAGATTCTCCTCTTTTCTCCTTGTTATCTTTCTTTTCCTCTTTACTTTCTGTCAACCTTCAGATATTTAACAGTGCTTTTCTGTTTGCTTCCAATTCTCTCCTCTTTTTATCCCGTTTAAAATCTCTCCGTCTTTTCTTAATCTCTTTTCACCATTCTTCTAAGTTTCGTGTCAGCCGCATCTACTCAAGCAGAAAAAAAAAGTGTCCAGCATTTGAAGGCAACTATATTTTCCATTCAAAGTTCTTTTCAGATACTGAGTTACTTGATGTTAAAATGCCTGTGATAAAATGGTACCCTCTAAGACAGTTTTGTGTGAAATAAGATTTCTTATAAGAAATACAACTACCTTTTAATGTGGCCTCAAGGTTAGGAGAGGCTGTATTAAACCTTTCTGGTTACATTTTGACACCAAAGATCACTAAATGGTTTAGGATTATGTTTAGAGACTCCAATAAATCATGTAGTGCAAGATGCTAATATTAATAAGAAAACTGGCACATTTAAATTATTTTATATATATATCAAGGTTGAATACTGTAACAAAAGAGAAAATCTGGACATCAAAGAATACTCTGCAGCAGTTTAAGAACAACAATTCTTAAATTATTTTCTGTAAGACACGGAACTTCCTTATTTCTTTAAAAGAACACATACTTTTAGCAATCTAAGGCAGATGCACTCAGCCTTACAATTTTACATCAAATCAGGAGAATTTGTCTGGGCAGAGAGATTATTCTCTTGTCCTTGGCATGGTCCGAGCAGCTATTTGTCTTGGCAGTCTGAGGGTCACATCCACATGGAGAGGTGGGCACACAACCAGTGACATGCCTGGGCAGTATTGTGTTAGGGCTAGTGGCTCCCCAGTAAGGTGGTGATTGCAGAGCAGTCCATCTTCCCTTATAGGCCACATCATTCTAAAAATTCTCCTGGAAAAAAACCTTCTGGGATCACTGCGGCACAAGACGTCATTGGATAGTTGCTTGTCTAGCACCAAGATGCCCTCTGCTGTCCTCCGTCCTGAGACCTCCTCACCTCCAGACTGTGTAAGAGCTGTGCATGGGTTGGATTGGATGCACACTTATGATCTGTGAACACACCACAAAGCCAAATCTCCTGACCTGAGGCTGCCAGACCTGTGGTGCTGGTAGAGGAAGCTCGTCTCTGCCTGGTGCAGCAGGAGGCATGGGGCACCTTGGGCAAGGACGGGCTGCTCCAAAGATGTCTCAGATAGGATGGGTATTCTGCTCCTTCCAGTCACAACCAATATATACATACTGGGCTTGCAGTGCTAACCTATGGACATTGGTTTGGTTCAGACTCAAAGATGCTTTTTCATGGAAACAGCAGATAGACTTAACATTTTCCTTAACACTGTAAGCAAAGAGTTCTTTTTTTAAGTGTTTCAGACATAAGATATTCCTCTTAACTTCTTTCAGTACTAGCTTTGATTCTTTTCTTTTCAAGTATATTTACATCTAAGGCAGTAACACTATTTTTTTTTCATGGATTGACGCAGATTAAGCCACTTACCAGATTTCTTTTGCTTCTTATGAAAAAAAATTAAAGGATATATATATTTGAATGTCAAATATAAAACAATGGAATAACTTACAATATTTAATGCCAATGAACACCTGAATTTGTCTAAATTGCAATGAATCTGAGGAAATCTAGAAAGGAACAGCTAGATTTTGCATTACTGGAATTAGGACAGTGTTTCTTTATCAATGGAAGATAAGTAGAAATGATGAGCATGAAATATCATAATAAATTCACAACCACAACTAGCTAATGAACAGCAATACAACATTTTTAGCTAAAAAAAATTGTAAATATTTTCAGCATACTTATTCTGTCTAGAAAGTACTGGATTAGGAGTAACTGAGAAATTACTAGTATATTGCTAATAGGTTTTTAGCACCATAACAGAATGATGTTAAATCTTTTACTGGTCTAGAATAGCTCCGTATATTTCTCCATTAAATGTTACACTGATGACTCAGAAATAGCTGAGTCGTATTGAAATACCAAATCGGCTTTAGGTACCAGTACAAATCCTGAAAAAAGCAAAGTATTTTTAACTCAAAAAGTAAGTTAAAATTACCTGTGTAATTTTAAGGAAATTGTTTACTTGCTGGAAGATTATGTGAATATGGAAAGTAAAATTACTTCTATTACTTTTTACTATATATTAGAGGAATATTACAACTTTATGTTCCAATAAATTTCTCAATAGATTGAAGTTTTAATTATTGTCAACTGCTAAACACATCTGCTAAATGCATAATTAAATGCAGTGTACAACTTAGTTACAAAACTCAGAAACTGTCCTTTTGAACAAGACTATAATAAGAAATAATATGAAGACTATAATAATTATAAAATTAAGTCATAACAAGGATAAAACATTGTTGAGTTAGTAGTTTTACCCTCTTTTTCTATCAGTTTGAGCTGTAAATGTTTTGAACATTAAATTCAATAATCAGAGAGACACAACACATTCTATTCTAGAGTGACATCTGAATCTTGTAACTGTGTGGTTTGCCTTCTTGATCATCATTTTGCCTACGTATATTTCCTCCAAAGGAACGAGGCATGCACACATGCCTACTGTCAGCCCACAGGAGGAATGCATGCTTTTTATCTGTTTATATCCTAAGATTCAGCATTAAGAGTCTGAAATAAAACCAGTCCTTTCTAAACAGTCAGTCCTCCTCTTTCAGATGCATATTTGCTTCTATCAGAAATGGCATTGCCAGCAGGACTAGAGATGTGATCATTCTCCTGTACTTGGAACCTTGAGCACTGTATTCTGAAGTCCTCAGTGTAAGAAAGACATGCGTGTCCAGAGAATGGTGGTGAAGCTGGTGAAGGGTCTCAAGCACAAGCCTTATAAGAAGTGGCTGCAGGAATTGGAGTTGTTTAGTCTGGAGAAGGGAAGGCTGAGGGGAGACCTTATTGCTCTCTACAACTACTTGAAAGGAGGTTGTGGCAATGTTGGTGCTGGTCTCTTCTCCCAAGTAACATGTAATAGGATGAGAAGAAATGGCCTCAAGTTGTACGGGGGAAGTTTTAGACTGGATATTAGGAAAATTTTCTTCACCAAAAAGATTGTAAAAATTTAAACAAGGTGTCCAGGAAAGCTGTTGAGTTACAACTCCTGAAGGTATTTAAAAGACATATAGATGTGGTGCTTGTTGATATGGTTTGGTGGTGAACTTGGCAGAGTTAAGAGCTGGACATGATGATAAAGATCTTTTTAAAACTAAATGATCTTATTATTCCAAGATTCCATGTTTCCCTACCACACTATTTTTGTTTAAGAAATATTTAAATTCTATTAAAATTAGTTCTTAAAAACAAATCAAATAAAATATATGAAATATTACAGTCAAACAGGTTCAGCAAAAGTATATTTTGTCCCAGAGTGCTGAAGTCAGAAAGTTATGGAGCTTTCATAAAGTGTATATATGTATGTATCTATTACATACGTATATGTATGTATGCTTATGAATATGTACATAAATCACTTCCAGCATACAAAGAATCAGCAAAAACATCTATCACTGTTCTTTACTATGGATATATTAGTGACTTTGTCAGTCATAACTATGGCTAAAAAAAGACCATGGCATTTGACAGTCCTAGTGACAACTATAATGAATTAGACAATGATCCTGATCTCACACTCTTTACCTATAATGAAAAATGAGTTGAACAACAGAAAGAAAAGGTTTGTTGTCTTGTAAAATCTTAAAACTTCATAATTCTATTTCTACCAAAAAAATGAAAATACTTTTTCTCTCCAGAAATTCACTCTTTGTCAACTTTCTACTCTGATCTTTAGATGTGACATCCAAAATTTGGCCAGAAAATTACAATCATTTTCTCTATGAGAAAATGTTTTAGTCACAAAGTAAGCAAACAATTTTGATCAAAATGTCCTAACAAAGAAAATCACATCATACACCAGTAAATACACAAAGTTATAAATGGTAGAACATATTAATATACAGTAAAAAACCAGTATATAGCATAGTAGTATAAACAGTATACTGCAATTAATAGTAATCATGGTATTACTCTATAAGATTTTCTAAGACAGTATTAGTACATCGCTACTTCAGCATCAGAAGAATAAGATTCCTTTTTATTGTTTCCCATGATCATAAGAATGTAAGTTGTAAAATACTGGCATTCAAACAACAATTTAAGTTTTCTTAAAAATGAAATTATCAGAAAAAAAGTAATAACATATGCCAGAAGAATATATCATAGCATAGGCAATTAATGAATTATATTTCATATATATGTAAACATTTTATGTGTCTAATATTGCCTTTGAGATACGTGGTCAGGTTCCCTTCACCCCACCCAGGTGCTCTTATAATGGAAAGCACAGACGCATATGGGAATAAATCCCCTTGTTTTCCTTCCATATTGTTTTTCATTGCAGTGGTATTTGTCAGAGACAGTAATTTCTTTCCTCCCTTCCCAAATCCAATTTCAATCATTTGAGCTGTGGAGCAGCAGATCCTAGGCTACAAAATTTCTAGGTCGAAGAGTCTTCTATAGGTAAGTAAAGATTAAAACTTGGTCTAAAGAAGTGTAAGCTCAGATACAGCAAATGCCTTTCATAGAGTTTTATTGTGGCCCTTGCTGGAACACTTTAGTCCCTGCCCTTGACGGGCACAGCTAGAACTTGGATCACAATGATTTTTGCAGGCAGTTTATAATGTCACTTAATATGCCATGATCTTGTTTGGAGAAGCATCACAGAGACTAAAGGATTGAAGAAGCTTCACAGAGACTGTAAAGAAGGGCAAGGTTATTTTATCTTTAAAAAGACCACTTGGAGCAAAAATATTTTGAAATCTCTCTATATTGTAAATATAAAAGTCTTTTAAAGCATTACTATATGGCTACACCTGAATGCTTTTGTCAAAGTTTTACGTAAGATATGCAGAAACCAATCATGTCTCTTTTCATTTAAAGTCATATTTTTTTTAATTTTGTTATGTAATCTAAGTGTAACCCAATTAAATAAACATATATATTACATAATCACACACTTCTCAGAGTACTTTCTTTTAGTATTTTAACTATGACATGCAAAAATAACCCACCTAGGGAACACCACTGAGTACTCTGTCAACTGACAGGTAAATATACAACATTAACAGCAATCAGCAAAGAATCTGTCAACTACAATTACATTATATGTTGGCTTACTTATTTCTCAGAAAGGAGGAACTACACACTTCCCATAGCATCTAGCTCTGCATGATAGCTGCATTCTGCTACTGGAGACATTTTTGCATCACAGATAGAAAAGCCAAATGTTATACCATTCAAATGGCATTCCTGTAAAATATTCCTTGCCTAGCAGTTGTTTGTATTGCAAATATTTAAATTAAAGGAACATTACAGTCTTATCCAAACACATTCTTTTAATTTCAAGAAGACTTGATTCAGATCTATAACTTTTAATGCATTCCACAATGGATCTCTCTAAGCATTAAGTACGACGATATCAATATAATATAAAAACTTAATTGTATCCTTGTTTTTCCCTTAACCAAACAGTAGCAATTTGCTAATGTGGTGGATTTAGAGTCCCCTATCCAGAGATAAGAAAGGAAGTAGTCTGAAACCCTAAGGTCTAATAGCTAACTACAGATGATATCAAATGACCCATTACAACTGCAGATTCCTAAAGATGTGTTGCTCTTAAGCTCCCATACCTTTGTGTAATTTACTTATCGCTAATTAACATCCCAAACTGATTATCTTCAGTAATGCTTCTGTGAGAAATTAATATCTATATCTACACCTATTTCAGTTTTTCACACACAAAAAAAATCAGACTAAATATTCAGAATGACAAACTTTCAAACATCTGAAAATTAATGAATGAAAACTGAAAGTATAGTATTTTCACTGTGAGAACTAGCTCTTTTCATAAAAGGTAGTATATAGAGATATAGACTTTTTTTACTGAGCAAGAAGTATGCCTTGGAAAAATTTCAATCAATGTATTTCAGGTCTTATTAGATTTGTGCTTCAGTTTCCACATCCATAAAAGCAAAGGGCTTTTTTTAGTCATAATTAGTTAATGTATTTAAATATTTATAAGTGTAGGATGCTATTTTATATGCATCACTTAGACACACATTACAGCCTGCTGTTTTGGGCAATGCATTTTCTATATGTAAATTATTTGTGAATGGATGAGGCAGTTCTTGGTTCCACTCACTCTACTGCCTCTTTCCTTAATGCTTCTCATTTGTTGAACCAAGTGAAGTGGCACATTTATTGATACATATGTTCTTACTTTAGCAAAACCAAACATTACTCAAGCTGCAGATCACCTTCTAGACAACACAACTGTCATGTAATACCCATCCCAAGGATACCAACAGCCACCCCCTACAACTTTTGGTTATTTTAGGGATGTTCATCATATATATTTTCAATCACATCATATTTAGATGCATTAAACTGAAAGTTTCAATTCAATTTTCAATACTTTTTTTCCTCTTTGTAATCTAGGTGTTTTTGAAAAAAAAAAGACAAAAAATACCCCACAGAACAAATCACAGGTGTAATGATATTAGCATGTTGCTCATCATAGGGATGTTTATTTATACAGCTGGTCAGGAATAAAGAATGTTCTCAGGAAGAACTGAGTTGCCCTTTAAATAAAAATAATCATCTGGCTATTTCAGACAAGTATCAGTGTAGGCAGTAGGTAGTATCACTCTCAAATATTATCATGACTCATCTACTTTCTTGTTCTGACAGTAATGCTCTTTTCTCTTTTGAAGTGCAGCCTTGATAAACCCAGCACAAGCTGTAATGCTGCGTTAAATCCCCCTTTCTAATCTGTGGATTTTAAATTGCAGTTACCCATTTGTAACCATGAAGTTACCCAGTATAATCACTGTTGTTACAAGGTTCCTTCACACACCTGTAAAATTTGCTACTTTTATCAATGTAAACATTTGAAATAGCATTTGAATGGTAAGACTATGAGCAGAAAAGGTACAGCTGATTGTAGTCTCAAAGTCTCACAACTCTCTGGAAATAGAGGAGTTAATCAACCCAGGCCGTTCTGAAAGCTTGGATTGTACTGCAGATGTGCAAAGCATACAGAAGGTGTGGCCTGAGCTTTCTGCATGCATATTTAAATACATAAAATTATATGGCCCTGAGGCTGTTATTAAAGAATAACCCCCCAAAGAGGAAGAATTACACAGTAAAACAAGGCCTAAAGCATTTCTTCAAATAGAGAGACCAGAAGAAGAGAAGGAAAAATCTGGGTTACTCACGATTCTTTTCACCTCTCCACCTTGACCCCGCTTTTATTCTAGGCATGATGTCCGCAGCAGTAGATATATCTACTAGCCCAAGCAGGAGCAGCAGTGACAGTACAGCCATGCCAGGTAACAAAAAAAATAAAAAACTTCTACCTGGAGTACTGTTAAGGACGAATTAAAAGACTTTCCTTAGGAATGAATAATTGGAGCTAACAGCACTTACTCAGCAGAGGCAGAGGCAGATATAAAATCTTATTCCTACTAGAAATGTTTATTAAAAATTGTATTTCCATTGCCTCGCTTATTTCCTTTATTCAGGGAATGTAAAAACAGAACAGTCGTACACACTTCCCCTAACCAGGAGCCTCTGGCACTCAGATGCTTGAAGAAAAATACTGGCAGCTTTCTGTGGTGCCTCAGAAGCCACCAGCTCTCACCTGCCTCTGCCACCTCTCAGCCCTTCCCAATGTTTATCAACATTCCCCACAGCACCCTGGCAGGGGACACAGCCAGGCTGAAACTAGAGGAGTTTTTTCTCCCTCACTTGCATATTTCACTGCAGTTTCACAGATCTGATGACATGGAACATTTTAATATTGACACTCAAAACTCATTACGTTTATCAGTGGGTGCAAACCAGAATCTGTAAACCTTCATTCTCTGCCCACGAAGAGAGACAAAGGAAGGGAAGAAACATAACATATCTAGGATGAGGGGAAAAAAGACTTAAAAAAGAAACTTTCTCTTTTTTTTTCTTTTAGGTTGCTCTATAACTGTGTCTTATTCAGCATAAATATATTCTATTTCTAGAGAAAATAATACAAACAATACTACCTCCTACTCAGATTTCTGTCAGCAGCCTGCAGAAATAAACAGTTCAGTAAGAGAAGCTCTGAGAATTTATGTATATAGTCTACGTTACCTAACAGACCTTCACCCTGCAGCCCAACAGCCTCTGTGCAGCCACTGTCCATACAAGCAGACATCAGTGTGTACAGCATTAAGAGCAGTATTGATAGAACATATTTAACCCTGTGTCTATCAGTGCCAGGGAGCGAGATCACAAATTCGCCATGGTGATTCAAACAGTCTCAAACTAAAATTACTTGCTAATCCTTTCACTACTGTTATAAAATCATTCAATATTACCTGTGGAAGCCCAAGGAAGCTTCATCCTGAGAGCTGAAAATCACTTTAAGACCAGAGTGTTTTTCACTTACAGTGACAGAGGGCTTTTACCTGGATGTAGTCTACATTTATATTCAATAAAAGAAAGTGCAAAATACCTTTGAGAAAAATGTTCTTTATCAACATAAGCATCAGCCTCAGGAATACCTACAATACTAATTTACTTATACAATGGAATAACCTACTCTCTGAACAAACCAGCTATTTATTATCATTCTACAAGCTGACCCTCTGCATCACACATTGCATACTGGCTGTTGTGTAGATGCAATGGGTATAAGCAAGCTGCACAATTAAGGAAATTTTTGAATAAAGTGCTGGAATATATTTCTAGATACAATTCCAGTTGCAGAGATAGAAGAGGCAAAGCAAGCTATTTCAGTCTTAATACTGCATCTATTCATTTATAGTATTCACAGTCATTGCTTTTTAAGAAATATGAGTTCAAAATGATTAGTGCTATTGAATTACCCCAATGACCAGTTAAAGAATAACTATCTGAAGCCATTCATCTCTAGACATTCCCATGTCAGTGATAGTAACTTTTCAAAATATTCCAGGAACAATTGTTTGACGTAAAGCCTGCAGACTTTAGATGACCACAGAGACAATGTATGAGTAAATTTTACATGACTATTAAAGCATTTATCCATTTTTCATTTGGAACAGCTGGAGAAATCGGGAAAGGAGACCCACTCTTATTTCAATTTGTGCTGTGTTCCGCACAAAAAGCAATTTACAGTAGAGGACTGAAAGAATTGGTGATCCACCCAATCTGATGCATGTTACATAGTACAAGTAGTTTTCAGTTTGGTTCTGACCCCAACAGACCCTGCATGGCTGTTTCACCTGGGCAGATCACCAAGAGAGGGTGGTTTCTGCATACAGACCCAGCATTGTATCTGGACAGGAAAAGAGTTGCCAAGTCCTTGTCTCTGTGGAATTTCATGATTAAGAAGTTGGGTTTCTTTTTGACCATTTTATTCTACAGGAGCTCACATACGTGGGCTGAAGAACAATAGACGACCACTCTTACACCTGCCATTTGGCCTTTGGCCCATAGCAAAAATAGCTCCTATGGTAACATACAGAATTTTTGAAACAGGGATTTCAGATTTTTTTTTTTAAAGCCCGTTCTAACTGTACCTCCTTAACTCATGCCAGGGAAGTGTGTCAACACTCCTTCTCTAAAGATGACTCATCATGTTGCTAGTTATGTAAGACACTTAGATGTACCAAATTGTTCACTGCATCAAAATAAGGCACAGGGAAAAAAACTCATTTAATACAAGGTGGTCCTATAAGAGCACATTAGCAGCAATGTGGAATGGTGTAGTTAACTCTGAATGCAGAAAAATTGCCTTTTCAAAAGACAGCTGCAGTTTTGAACACTGAAATCAAAAGGCTTTCTGATAGTGCAGTTTGTTGTGTAAAGGACAGAAGATAAAGATTTTCAAGGTCAAAAAAAAAAAAAAAAGGCAAAGTCTGGAATTCCAGAATGAGAAAAATGAATCCCGGCCAAAAGCTTGAACTGTCTCATAGAAGTAATCCCTGCTTTGTAGTTACTACTTATCTTTGTTTGGTTCCAGATCCAAATGCTATAGAGTCTTGTACTGTGCCAATGTAAAATGGTGCACCAGACTGGTATTTCAGCAGATGTATGCTGAACAATCAAACCACAAAGTTGTTTTATCTAGTAGGCAGCCTTTCATAGAGTTAATGGAAAGTTTTTGAACTGTAGACCAGACGGCTTTTTGTCTTACAAGACTAAGGGAAGGGTACCTTTACAGATATGAAACCTGCATGGACATCTTTGCACAGGTTGCACCCATAGGACATTTTGCCTTCAGAAGAGCTGCCCCACATCCTGATAGATGTGAAGGGATATCTGAAGCAGTATCTTGTAATTGACCATTTTTCTCTTCATTTACACTCAAAATGCAGTCAGACAGGGAAAATTTACCACCAAAAAAGCTTTCATATTACCTTGTCTAACAGGGTGCCTCAGATAGTGTTGCTGATTAGCCAGACAGCAGACAATTACTTCCATAGGAGCAATGCCAGTCCACTGTCTTCCCCACTGGAGTAATAGCAAGTAAAACCAAACTGATGAAGTATTCAGAGCCGTAAGGCTCAATAAAAGGTGGTCTGCTCCTAAGATTCAGTGTTTTATAGCTTATTTAACTAATTTCAGTTTCTGCTTTATAACTTCTATTCATACGAGTTCCCTAGCAATTTGAAAGCTTACTCAAAAGCAATGTAATTAATTCTGGAATTAGCCATGTAGACAACTTTTTCAGAGATTCAGTAGACCTCATGAAGATACTACACCAAAACTGGATGCCTTTCTGAATTATATGTTGCAGCTTAGTCAGAAGTTAAGGACCTGAAGGTAAAACTATGAAATTAATTTATAGTCTATGTTATGCTAGTTCTGTCTAGCTTTAATATATGTCATTCCCTAAAACTCCCAGTCATATTTAATTTCTTTTCTCCTCAGCTTTTATTATGACCCAGCCATTTAATTATTGTTTCAGTGTGTCGTGGATGAAAGTCACTAGGAATTCGCTGCACAGCTCTTTCTTTGAATCAGATCTCTTCCACAGAACTTAACAGAGCAGAAATTTGTCTAAAGTTCTCTCTCCTTTCATTAGAGGTTTCACCTTTACCTTCTTCTAAAAGGTAACAGAGCTCTCTACAGTATCTTGGCACATTTGTTTCTTAATTTTCTCACTATTGAGCACTTAAATTCTCATCTGCAGCATTATATGTTTTGCTAACACCTTTTAAGTTCTTGATGGTAGAGGAAAACAAATGTGTTCTGCATAAACAGATACACATTTACAAATATTTAAGACCATGTACATGTATCCATGTACCTATGCTTCCTGCTAATAAACTCACAAACACGTAAAGACAGCAACAGTTTTGATGCACATTATTTCATCTTGATATAAGTTACATGTGAGTAAACTAATTTTGTTTCTTTAGAGAAATACTTATCTATTGTATACAATTAATCAAAATCTTAAAAGAGATTATCTGTTTTCTTGAGGGAAAAAATAGAATTTTTCTTACCCATGTGCCTTATCAATTTTCCATCTATCCTCATGCCCTCGAGGCAACATAGATTTTTATTTTTACGTGCAAAGTTCTGAGGTTATCAACTACAAAAGTGATTTCAAAACACATCCAGATCAAAGGATATTACCAGACTTATTTTTTCCATCTGTCTGCAGAACAGTGCACATTAGACAAAGGCTGTAAAGCTAAGTCAGCAACTACTGTGTCTTATACAACAAATTTCACATTGTTGGCCTAATCAGTTGGAGAAAAGAAAGAATTGTGACTATATTTTTTTCTTATCTCATAACCCATATTTTTTTATCTTTGCTTGCAATAGACACCAGGATGCAGGTGTAAGAAGAACTGATCCAAAGATGTGTAGCAGAGAAGGATTTTTGTTGTTAACAATGCAAACTAAACTCCCATGACATACCTCCAAATTTGCACTCAGGCAAAAGAAAAATCAGCCTTCTTGAGCAACCTAGACATCTGAGACACTGTTACCAGGTAAAACTTACATAAGAAAATGGCTCTTAGGGGCTGCTATTTTAGTTGGAGGTGGCTGACTTGCTCTTCATACTGCAATATGCATTTGCAATCACTATTAAAAAGCACCCCTTAAAAAATGTAACCCCCTCCAAAAGTAGTCAAATGGCTAAAGACCAGTTGAGTCAGAGTATCTAAGTGATGCTAATAATACTGTAGGTTACCAAGTCAGGTTCCTTCCTGTAGTTTCTCCTATAGTTACAAATAACTTCAATGAAATAGAAAATCACTTTTTCTATAAAATCAAAAGATACCAACAGACTCTGAGTCCCAATGCATCACTAGTAAAGAAAGTATGACATTCAAAAAAAGCAGCATATCTCAAAATATATTCTTAGCTCTGGCACTAAATCAGCAAAAAACTCTGAGTACATCTCAGGACCCCTACGCTACAGCACTTCAGTCTCTTAAAGGCACTCTGTCGTTTACTGGTTTGACCCCAAAACCAGCTGCCATAGCATGCCTTCTTATATTGATTATTTAGGAATTTTTTGTGTAACTGTACAACTAACAGATATACAGAGTTCTATGTGAACTGATATTTCAGCATAGCCAGTGTTTTATCTCAGCAGAACAGTGAAGCCATAAGAAACTGCTGCAAGAGTGCTTCGCAGATCATGTTGACAGTAAAATTTCATAAGGTAATGTTAGCACTTCTGACATCAAGCTTATGGAATAAACATGTCTCAAACACATCTTATGTATGCAAGTAATTTATCATTATCTACTCTAAAAAACTGGTAATCTTTATCCTGTTAATTCAGGCAAATGTAGGGGTGTTTACTGACTGGTGGAAAACTACAGAGATATATTCAGACAAAAATAAAACAAATAATAACTGAATATTCTTTAATGTAAAAATATGCCAACCTACTCAGCTCTCAAAATAAACTGCTAAACTGTGATCGGTCTTCTGTGTTTCAAAACCTGATTGTCAGGCTAATCTGTCAGGCCTAATTTGCATTTCTATATTTACTTTTTCTCACCCACTTAAAATATGTTAGTAGTTTTCAAGAAAGCATTCAGAGATGTGGACATTTTATGACTGCAAGATCAAAGTCAAAGGATGTAGCATTTTTTCTTAACTTATGCTTTTAAACTTTTTTTTCCTTTTAGTTCTTTGCTCTTTACTGAAATCATATTTTCCTTTCCACATAGCTTTGACTTCTTCATTCTCTCAGTGTACTCTCTTCTTTCTCCCCAGCATACCCTCCAGTTATTATTCTTCACTTCCTCCTCGTGTATCTCTAGTTATCTAACCCCTCCTCACCACTGATATACTGCGTGGAAGAGATGCAAAGGAAAGATAGTTGGGCTGAGAACTGTACGAACAGGAGTGAAAAACAGATGATGAGAAACCACGGTAAGGGGGCATTATCTTAACAGCTGATTTACAGTAGATAACATGAGATAAAAATGTGATACAACTTGTATGCTGGTCCTGTTGCACTTTTCAGCTCAAAATGCCAGACACCAGGGGCAGCATAAGTCCTAGCACTCATTTTGTTCACTTTGGGAAAGAAATTTCTTTTTACAAATGCATGCTGACTGGGGCATGATGCTGGATCACAAAATAAGCTAATTTTTCTGGGGATGGATAGCATTAGAAGCACCGGGCACTATTTTGGCAGATGGACAGAGAAAAAGAACTATGAAGAAACGTGTAAAAACAGGTGTAAGAATCTGGAGGCACTTTTTCTGCATCTACCAACACAATTCCAACCTAAATTGCAATGTAGTGAAGGCATTATGATATCTATATCTAAGTGTTTAAGAGAATTTCCTCTGTAGTCCTTCCATACTGATCAGGACAAGAATGAAGGTCAACATCTCAAAGCCTGATAAAAGAAATCCCAGTTTAAGAAAGACTAACGGGCAATTGCATTGGAATTAATGAATGAATTTTTTTTAAAAAAAATTTTTCTTTTTTTCCACTTTAGATGGGAAAACATAGTTCTTTCATACTGAACTTTGGTTTTAGGAGACTAAGTAACTTATAATAATTTTAGCAATGATATGGGTTGTGTCCTAAACAATGCAATTAATCTGCTGACCACGGAAGAACTGTAGCAAACAGTGAGCATCTGGCCTCTTCTGCTTTGATCAACATTTTCAAAGCCTACTTGAGATAGATGGATGCTCCTTCCTATTAAGAGAACAATGGGAACCAGCTTTCCATGTCTCCGAAGAGAAGGGTGAATTGGAGATATGGAGTAATCTCCTAAATTGGAACAGAATCAATAAGCTAATTGAAAAAAATTGCCTTAAATTCTAATTTTAATCTTGAGCTGATGGAATTAAAAATGTTGCATCTTTAATAGCTGTATGGAAATAAAAAGCCTCAGCACTAACTGATATGTCATAAAGAGCAGGGGACTAAAATTATCATCTAAAGTCATTGGTACATATTGATGTTCAGAACATAGGCCATTGTGCCTGGCTTTTATTTATATATCAAACTAAAATATATTTCTTTAGCTAATCTAAGGCAGCACTTCATTTTAACTTTCACGCTGTACTACTATACGCACATGTGTTATTGGAGATCAGCTCAATTACAAAAGTGCTTTTTGTGAGTTCCACACTTTCTAATGCAGAAAATCACCAAGACACATTAATAAACATTCCTAAGTATATGAGCTGCTTGAAAATAACAACATCAGTAATAAAATCAATACTTTTCCCACGGTATTTAGAAACTGCTTCCAGTATAAGCTCAGACTCAATTAACACATGGCAGCTTTGTAATCTGTTAGATAAAATTTCTTATATGCCACCATAACACTTGCTTAGGGGTAGGTTCATATTATCATTTTTCTTCTATCACAGAGAAAAGCATTATTTTGGGAAAACATTGAAAATATGCATGTGAAAGAAACAGGAAATAATTGGACGTGTCTAAGTGACTATTTTAAATATTATAAAATCATATTTTGGTACATCAATCCTGAACATTTTCCTTTGAAGAAAAAAAAAGAAACACCCATAAAAAGGAAATGCATCTTTCTGCTTTATTTGCAGGAATTAAAAATTGTATATGTAATTGAAAGGTGTCATTTTAACAAAAACAGTATATCTGTAATTATTAAATGATTCTTTATAATATCAGGCTGAAATGTGGCTGAATTATACAATGGAAAAGATGATTTTTTGAGAGGCAGAGGTATGTAGTAACATAACTTGTAGCACACTTTTTTTTTTTTTTACAGATAAGATAGATATATTGTGCATAAAACAAAAATAAAAAATAGTCATAGAATCATAGAATAACCAAGTTGGAAGAGACCCACCAGATCATCGAGTCCAACCACTTCTATCAAACACTAAACTATGCCCCTTAGCACCGCATCCACCCATGCCTTAAACACCTCCAGGGAAGGTGAATCAACCACCTCCCTGGGCAGCCAATCACCCTTTCTGTGAATTTTTTTTCCTAATGTTCAGCCTGGCAGAGCTTGAGGCCATTCCCACTTGTCCTGTCCCCTGTCACTTGGGAGAAGAGGCCAGCTCCCTCCTCTCTACAACCTCCCCTCAGGTAGTTAAAGAGAGCAATGAGGTCTCACCTCAGCTTCCTCTTCTCCAGGCTAAACAACCCCAGCTCTCTCAGCTGTTCCTCATAAGGTCTATTTTCCAACCCCTTCACCAGCTTCGTTATTTTACTCTGGACTCGCTCCAGAGCCTCAACATCCTTCTTGTGCTGAGGGGCCCAGAACTGAACACGGGATTCAACGAGCAGTCTCACCAGTGCTGAGTACAGAGGGAGAATAACCTCCCTGGACCTGCTGGTCACACCATTTCTGATACAAGCCAGGATGCCATTGGCCTTCTTGGCCACCTGGGCACACTGCTGGCTCATGTTCAGTCGGCTGTCAACCAACACCCCCAGATCCCTCTCCTCCAGGCAGCTTTCTAGACAGACTTCTCTCAGTCTGTAGTTCTGCATAGGGTTGTTGTGCCCCAAGTGCAGGACCCGGCATTTGACCATGTTAAACCTCATGCCATTGGACTCTGTCCAGAGGTCCAACTTATTCAGATCCCTTTGCAGAACCTCCCTACCCTCCAACAGATCGACACTTCCACACAGCTTTGTGTTAGATGTTGCTTCCCACTGAAAATCAAGCTTTCCTCTAAATAATAAGTCTAATCTCCTATTCTTCTTATCTATTTTTCCCATGCTTTTTTTGATTGTCCGTGTTAACTAAATTAACATATTTGCTCCTCACTTACATGTGGACCTGTTGTCTGACACATTTCACAGATTTCTGCTCTGTTGACAGCAATTATAGGTGCATTTAGAGCTATTTTAAAGATTGAAGCTGTTAACATACTTAGGCTAGTGAAAAATGTAGCTTCAACTTTACACATCTGCAAAACTCCTCACTTTTTAAGAAGTCAGAAGTACTTCCTTTAATGTAATCATATCTTAAAAATATTAGCAGTTACAGAAACACTGTTAGCTTACTAGCTAAAAGACTAAATTTTTAAGTACTAAAGTTATATTACTATTAACGATTAACATAGCATTGAAGTTTGTTTGCATATTTTTTACCATAACATGGAAGATTTTTGTAATGAGTATAATTAACCTCTAAAACTTACTGGTTTTGTATATAGTGTATTTGCACTGCAGAACTCATAGAAAATGCAGTTTGGTAAAAATGAAGCCAATAGAAGTATGTAGTATGACAGCCTGCCTGTGCCTTGCAAAGACTAGAGTCTTCTGAAACTGAAGAGTTGACGTTAGCTAAAACAAAGATCACAAGTGCCTCGAAAAAGGTGAGTAAGTGTGAAATATGAGTGGCAGTCCTTCAGCTGGGTATGCAGGCCCACAGGCTCTAGGATGACACAGTGGGTGGGAGTAGGTGATCTAATTGGAAGTTCATACTGGAAAAAACCTGAATAATCTTTTTTTGAGTGGTCCTGGAAGCAAGTGACCTTCTCTCTGCATTTACTTCTCTCCTGCAGACTGCTGCAACTAATCTCAAAGTGCCTAATACAAATCCAGAGGACTGGTTCAAAGGTATAGTTGGAGATTTTGTATACAGTCAATGTATGCTACATAAATCAATCTCAGCCTTGTGGTTTAGGAATACCTTTCACATTGGTTTTAGAGTGAACCTCTGCCTCTAAAAGTGTTTTCTCATATCATCTTCCAAGACTCACCATTAGCTATTGCAACACGGTAAGGTTTCATTACTTAATTTAAGGTTGCTTAAAAAAAAAAAAAAATCAGTCAAAGAGAAACCACAAACGTAAACAAATTCCACAGAAATAAAAAACATTTGGCTCACAAACTTCAGAACAGATTTTGATCCCATATAAATTGCAATGACATCTGCAAATGAGGGCAGAAGGGAGAGAGAATCATACAAGAACAGCACAGGGCTCTTCCCTCTTCACCCTTACTTTCATTCCCTGACCTGTCCTAATTTTCCTTTTCTTTTTCTGCTCCTTCTCTCCATTCCCTATGCTTCTCACAAAAGACACATTTAACTGGTCAGTTTGGACAAGCCTCATGGCATTAGTTTAGTTATGACAATTGAATTTATTTAAATAATGCATTAATTCAACATAAAGTAGATGATTAATTTATCAAACTACACATTTAGAGGATCTTTTAACAGAAAGAGACATGTATGATTGAATTAAGAAATGCATCCCTTTCTTTCCACTTTCCTAGAGATTCTTCATCAATTTGTTCTTTTCCTCTCTTAGAAGTTCAAGTCTTTTTCATGGTTGTACATACATCCTTAGATACATATATGTGCCATATATATCAGGATATGTATTTACTATTTGTTTATTGCAAGGAAATAGATGGAAAAAAAAAATGAAGCAAATAGCATCATGTTTTGTTATGTGATAGTTTCTCCATTAGGTAGCTGCTGAAGTTTGTAGCAGGCACTGTAAGGCCACCTGTGGATTCATTACTATCAATATGTAAGTTAGCCCATTTGCTTTAACACTACATGACATAATTCTCTGCTTACAACGTATGTTGACAGTTTCCCTCTGAGAGGTCCATTTACTGAATCTAAAAGGTGAGCACACAGCAAAAGTGTTGTGTATATACACAGAAATTCCTAGAGTAACTTTATACTTGTCTTCCATGTTACTGCTCAATTTGGTTTGAATTAGATATATTTTAAATTCATCATTTTGAGATGCATGTAATTGCTTCATTTATTAACACGCTTACTGTAATCACTATGTAGTGAAATGTAGTCCAGAAATTAAGAAGTATAACTTGCTATGTCACAGTTTAGAAAACGGTATAAAAGAAAAAAAGGGGAAAAAACCCCTCCAAAAATCAAATGAAAACACCTGACAGAAGAAGGAGGAAGAATGAACTACATTTTTGGTTGGTTTTTTTTTTTTTTTTTTTTTTTTTTTTTTTTTTTTTTTCAAAATCAGCAGGAAAACTTACTCAGTACTTAAAAGAGTAATGAAACAGTCTGTCAAATTCACAGCTACCTGAAAATGCCCAGACTTTATTTCATGACTAACTCAAACTCTTCATATTGTCTTTTCAAAGTTAACCCCAAAGAAAGTCTAGAGAACAATCAGTTTTGAAAACTACTTTTAAAAACTTTTTTTTAAAAATAAATTAATACTGTAAATGTCACTGTATCATTTGTTATAAAAGGAAATTGTAGTAATTACAGGTGTCATAAATGTAGCCAGATTAATTTTAAACAATAAAATTTTAACATGAAGAAAAAAACATTTCCATTGGTATTTCAATAAAATAATCAACAAAATCAACCAAAATTTTGACCCAAAGTACATAACCAGTTGAAATGAAGGCTACAAAAAGTGACTGTAGACATTATGAAGATCATTATTCAAATTTACTGTGTAACATTTTTTCACACTACTCTGTTGAGGCATGAAAAGCTTTGTTATGAATTACAGGTCTGCCTCTGTTCAATGTGCAAAGGATTCACCAGACCTATAAATATTCCTTTGATACATGGGAATGAAATTTCTTGTGCAACATAGAAAAATTGACTAACTAGTATTTACAAATTATTGATTTGGACCTCTGAACAGAATTTGTTCTGGCATAGAATCTGGCTTTTGAACTTGAATCACCATGTATTGATGAATAAATATCTGGCCTTGAATTAACTTGTGAAGTTCTGCATCAGCATTTTATAACTGCAGCACGTATTTAAATTTTATTGGCAAACCACAAGTCATTAGAATAAAAGTTTAATTTATACATACCCAAATGATACTATTGGTCAAGTAGGAACATATGGACTTGGAAACAGTCAATCTTTTCCAGTAACTACAGAATTTTTCACCATTCTTGGAAGGAAAGGTAATGTTTTTTAAATTTTCTAGAGTACATATGAATAGCTCCAGGAGCCAACTCTTATTCTGTGTTTCTGTGCCAGTAGATCGTTCCTTCAAAACCACCCTCCCAGTTTTCACTCTTGAAATAGTACTCCATGCAAGATTTTTGGGTCTGGCAGCAGAAATCCAATTTTTCCTTTATTATTTTCTGAATCTCAAGAATTTCTCCAACTCCTCATGAAGAAAAAGCACAAGAACGCCGTTCCTTTGAGCACAGAGAAGGGAACTGTAGAGAAGAAAACCATAATGCAGGATCTAAAAAGTAAATGGTAAGGACTAATGAAGAAAAATTGTTGTATTATACATTAAAATTAAAATTTAAAAAAGGAAATAAAAAACCAGTATAAAGAAAGATTTATTTTTGGTCAGATTTTTGTAAGGCACTTTACCAGGAACAAGAAAGCTGATAAACTATTCCAAATAGTCTTTGGCAAGAAAAAGAATAGGAAATATGAGGTATGAAAGCCAAGGAAGTTATACTGTACTAACTATAACAATGACTTTATAAACAGAGTTCTTCACATAAAAAATTGATTTTCACTCCAGTGAGATCAGCTGCAGTGTGCTTGTCACTCCTCGATGCTCTACAATGCATCTCTCCAGTTTTAATTTTATTAGAATACCATATAAGATGAATAATATCACTTTATACAAATTCTATTCATTTTTGCTCCAGCCACACAGTGGAGGTTGGGTCATCTCACTCTTTCTGGAGAACAGGAACACAGCAACAAGTCTTCAGTTAGCCATGGTCACTGCTTCTAGCCCCATAAACACAAAAATAAAACCAGATGTCAGATATCTGCAAAGGAGATTTGAAGATATCTTATGGGTCTCAGGCACATAATAAAACTCCAATGAAGTTTTTAGATGAGATAATATGATTTAAATATCACAAAATACTCAAGGAGATTTTAAGTTGTTTCTACCCCATACAACATCAAAAACAATTCAACCAGCTTAAAAATGAACACTATTCCAAA
Organism: Coccyzus lansbergi; assembly: GCA_033558105.1. Lineage (NCBI taxonomy): Eukaryota > Metazoa > Chordata > Aves > Cuculiformes > Coccyzidae > Coccyzus > Coccyzus lansbergi. The sequence continues at coordinate 1,258,031 of JAUMJK010000156.1, forward strand.
AGGGGTTTTTTCCCTCACATTTTCTCCCTCTTTTTCTCTGAATGAAGGAAATTGGAGGAATTGTAATAAAACCAGAACTTCAAAGAGAGTGGTCCAAAAACAAGACACATCAAACTTCTAGCACTATGGAACCAGGTTAAAATTATATTTCTGTTAAATGAAATCCTATTTAGCTTTGACTAATGCTCTTTTGCTGAAAAAAATACTAGACAAGCATCCTGAAAGCCAATGTTCTACAACCAAGATGGTGCAAAGCTGTGAGGGTCCACACATATGAACTAATTATTTAGCTCACAGTCACAAGAATATCCTTACAGAATACTATGCCCCTAGAGGTAGTTTAGCCATGTGGAAGTCAATGGAATTTTTTGCACTGGCTGATATAGACTTCTGACAAAGTCTTTGGGAAAAAGAAGTGTTACTGTCTCAAAAAAAAGCCTTTAAATCAGGTGATTGGTAGAGAAACAAAACACAGCTTTGCTCAGAAATTATTAATTCTAAAAAAATAGCATACAATAAAACCCCAGCTAATGTTGACATGTTAACATCAAGATATGATTTAATATCAAAATATAATATAATGCTATCAAAACACTGTAATATAGTATTTCTTTCATCAAGGGGAAAAAACATAGACATGCTTTGACATATTTAAACAGTGTACAAAAATTAGAATGCAATTTATTTTGAAATTTTAGATTGGTCTAGCTTTCTTTCAACAAAGACATTAGCATCTGCTTATTTTAGAAATATGCAACAGAGCATCTTAAAACTTGTACAATAAAATTTATAATGTATTTTTCAATGATTCAGTATTCATTAGATTCAATTTTTGTATTCTGTAAGACTGCAAAATAGTAGAAAGGTTTATAGGACAGTTCTGTAATTTTTTTCTCATTATTGTGCATGCTAGGGAAATAAGGTGCAGGTTTTTAGTATAATTGTTAGGCATATTGCACTATATCATTCTTCTGAAATATCCTGTATGTTCCATCTACAGTTAAAGACAATTTAATCTCAATATTAATTACAATAATACATCTAATGTCTTTAGCTGTTTACCAAGAAAGCCTTAAAAGCAATATTATTTCCTCAAACTTCAATATGATTTACTATTTTTTCTTAACTGATTTTTCCAGCAGAATCCTCATCTGTGGATCTTGTTATCGATATCCTCCTCAAACAACTAATGTAATACATGCGAATATCTTACAGTCTTCATTGTTCCAGAAGCAAATGCTAATTCTAATTTAGGGAGGTTTACAATGGACTATATACTAACAAAACACGTTCCTATTACAGTTATATTAAATATTGCTTTTGAAGTTTAAGCTCTATTTCATCAAGAATTATAAAATTTAACCCTTACACATGATGCTATTAAGATGTGAGACTTAAGTGGAAATTCCCACAGTGAAACTAACAAATATATATTAAAAATGTCCCTTAACTATATTTTTATGTTTTGTAGCAAATACTTAAAAATATTTCTCTAGAAGAAAGGTGGAGGATAAGTACCTATATCAGCCTACAGATAGTTATCGGTGGATTATAAGTGGAAACTTCAGGTGAATTGATACAGTCAGTCCTGAAAAAAAATCTCAGACCTCAGAAAGTGCCTACTGTATTACTGACTGACTCAATGTTCAAAAGATGAAATAAAAATCTTGGAAATATCCTATAGGTATAATTATCTTACAGAAGAAAATTTCTGTTTTCAATATGGCTTACAGAGTACAGAAGATAAAATGGTGAAGATGACAGTAAAGTGCTAAAAACATAGATGATAAAAGAGAGATGATCTCTCTCAAATTACAACATACTGTAAATTCAGTCAAGAAAAATGAGGTTCTGAACTGATACATCACAGAAGTCACGAATGTTAAAATTGTATTTTCTAAGAGTTCATTATGAAATGTAACTAGCACTGAAATTAATCTTTGTGGTTTCCAGAAATTACATTAGAACATACAGCTCAGGTATATAGTGAACAAGCTAATATCTGTTCACAGAAAGAAAAAGCACCTTTTTCAAGTAATTAGTCAGCCCTGAACAAGAAAAAGCCCAAGAATTGTATTTATGAGGGAAAATGGGTTGCCACAGCAAAGCTTATTAGTTTATTTCTCATGATCTTCATGTATCTCTTCTGCCTGATGCTTGAACTCAAACTGAATTAGATCACAGATGTCACAATTTACAATTCAGTACTTCAATATAAAAGTAAACTGCAGGCAGTTCCGTAGCTGTTTAAGATGTGGCCTGCTTAGCTTCATGAGGACTGTGTGATGAGGGTAGCAACTACTTTGCCATGATTATCATGCCTTTTGTTCGTTCAGCCATTTTCAGGTCTGAGCTTACTTAGTCCTGCCATCCCCATGCTCAACTGTACATTTAGATCAGAAATTGCTGGGGGAGGAATGACACTTCCTTAACACCTTGGAGGGTATTCTCCTTCCTCCAGGTAGGATACATCAAGCCTGGGAAGAGATCAGTACCAGATAGTTCATACTTAAGTATTCATAGGACACTTACACAAGCTTTGAGACAAAGGAAATGAGACTGTAGAGACTGAAAGTTTATGCTTGGTTTCTCAATATGCACAAAAACTCTTGAACACTTCAGTGCCATGGACATCCTTCCTCTCACTCTTCCCTCCCTCCATCTCTATAGAAAGAGTGGGACTCCTAGTAATTAAGGATTTGGATCTTGGCCAGTAAGTTATTAGTTCCAGCTACATGGCACATCATGCAGATTCTGATAGGACCTGATTTGATAAATACTACAAATCAATTGAAAATTCTTCTAAAGTCCCTATCCACATCTTTGTAAGTTGTGAATATATCATGCCACAGCAAACAGAAACAAAAATTCAACATTATATTCACTTAAGAGAAAAAAAAAAGCAAATGTAAGCCCTCAAAACTGTAACATATGCTCCAGACAGCTACTGCCTGTCAGTAAAACCTACTAGGAATACAGTTCTTAAGCTCCATCCTTCTGGGCATGTGAAGAAAGAAGTCATTACTGCAGTGAGAAAGGATGATATTCTTCCTTAAGGTCAGAGGGGCAACTCCTATTCACTAGCAAATAGACTCCTTAAAGCATGATGTGATCAAAAGGACAACACAGAACAAAGCCAAAGTATAACTGCCTGGTTTACTAATCTCACATACACTGAAGTGAATTTGATATTAAAAGAATTCTGTATTAGGAAACACAAGACCTCCAAATTTTGTGCATGTAAAATACCTTGCGACAAATATTAAAATATTGCTGTTATTGTGATGTGTGCTACTAGAAGGATAAGGTATGATTACAAAGATGAACCTGCCCGTGCACAGTCTTGTACACATCGTGCATGATGCATTAAAAATGGAATTCTGCAGCAGCTGACAGGACAGGGAAATGAAGGGAAAAGGGGGGAAGGGGAGGGAGAGAAATGGGGACAGGGAAAAGAAAAGAGAAGGAGTCAGGGAAATGTAGACCCCAGGCACACAGGAAATTTATTCAACCTGCCTGTTAGCTGTCAGGATACTTAGAGCTCACTGGAATATGTTCCAATGCTGATAAAACAGAAGTGTCACATGGGGGTGGAGGAAAAGTAGAAATGTGTGTTGAAATTTGTGGTCAGAACCCATAATCTCTATTCAACAATGCCTAGTAAACGAAGAAAGAACAAGCAGCAGTAAAAACTCTTTACCTGACCTTCAGCCAGGATTTTTTTGCTATTGTTGGACCTGTTTCAGAGGCTGGTAGAGATGCACCTTTAGAGCTACCATTTTTGGTAGACATGCACGTTAAGCACTTGCATTTCTTCCCCTCTATGGCTGGCTGCATGTGTGTATGTGTGTACATTAGATTTTACTTAACAATTTTTCCCATTTAAAGTTCAGTTAATTTTGTGTAAACTGAAAGTGCTGACTAGAGCTATGAAACAAACACTCTTTATGAATTTATTGTGTTCACAAAATATCTTTAGTTATTTAATGTCTAAATTTCAGTTGTATCTTCAGATATTTACAGATCTCACTTGGTATTGTTTCTGTGTCTTGGATGAAAATGTAAATGGCAGAAGGAAGATAGAAAAAAAATCAAGAATGCCACACAGATCCACATTTTTGGCACAAATCTTCAAAGCAATATATGTCTGCAATAACATACATTAAATTATCTTTTTTCAAAACAATTTTCTAGGGGTGAGTGGGGGGAATTATCTAGAGGAGGTCTGAAAACACAACTGTTACTTATCTATAGCTGTATACTTGTTATTTAGTAGCAGTCACACAAAAATCTACCGTGCCTTTTTCAGTTAGCTTACTTTTATTCCCTAGTTTATCATCCAAATATCTGTCCACAGCTAGTGTTTCCTAAGCTATTTCCCTGTACTGTAAGCTGACAAGTCATGGCATAAGGAGTTTGTTGCTGGATTTGGGTTTTTTTTTTTTCTCCACTAGCAAGTAATAGCTTGCAACAGATGCAACTCATTTTTTCTCAGTGAGCTTGGTTCTTTCAGAGTTTGCAAGACAATAATGGCAATAGATTGACAAAGAGCACAAAGTAAATGAGTTGAGAGAAGTAATGTCTTTGGAAAATAGAAATGTCTCCACTGTGGTGGAGACAAAAATGTTTCTGGTTAATGAAGAAAATAATTGGAAAGAATAAGTTTTACAGCCTACATTGGCTCTTCCTATCAGAAGATCCAATCTTCCATAACAACTGGATGACAACTTAAAAGGGATATGAGGGCTGACAAAGCCCTCAGTGTTACACTGTAATGCAAATCTAACAAAGAACTTACAAGGCGTAGTAGCGAAAAACTGGAGTCCTTTCATTCCTCTGACAGAGAGCAGATTAGAAAGGCAAAAATATACAGCATCATACACACAAGTAACACACATGCATAAAATTAAGGCACATTGTTTAACATTGATGCTCTTGCAAATGCCCTTGGAAACACCAGCTACTGGTAATGGTGAGTTTGAACAGATCTGGTAAGTTTTAGCCAGTGTGCTGAAGTATCTAAAACATGATTTTCAGGGGCACTCCATGAAAATGTAACTAACTTTGCCAAAAGCAGTTGGAATTTTTAATGCTACCTTCAACAGAAAATAGTTACATCATAGTTTCCTTTTGAATATAGCTCCAGTAATGATTTGTCTCTGGCTGAAATTGTGAACCTTTTCTGCAATATAAAATTTGCCACACAAGTGGTCACGGTTTTAGTACCTGAGGGCTTGATTTCTATAAATCCCATGTTAGGAAAGGGGTCACACCAAATTCAAGGTAAACTTAAACCACTCCAGACCTGCTGATTATACGGGATTTCACATCTGGAGAATGTTACATCAGTTGTTGGGGCAAATGCACCTACATAGTGCCAAAGGACAAACTGGTTGAATTGAATGTGTTGATTTTAATCTAAAAAGCTCCAAATGGTTTAAGAATGAGCTTAAATTAAAAACTACCTTCCTCTGTCTGATAGATACTTGCAGTTTTCATCATGAACAGAAGGGGTCTGTTTGTTTCCATTCACTGAGTAGAAACGCACATCAGAAACAAAACTCCTATGTCAAAGCCCTTCATCATTACCCTGCCTCTTTACTTTCCAAGGATATGGGAGAAGAGATAGCTGATATTCAGAAAGAGCAGACCTATTATTTAGTTTTAGCATGATTATGGATTTCTTCTATGGTATTTACTTTGCCCTTGTAATTGTGGACTCCAAGTTATGTTGGTTATTCAGAATTTGGGATAAACTTTCTCCTCATTGTTTCTACCATTGTTATATTAAAATGATTCTACAGACACAGAATACTGAAGTTAAAGCACGTCTTAAAAGATTTCTTTAGCACTCAAGAACATTTTCATGCAGAAAATTAATTTTTCTTTTTTTGAGTCACGTGTAGCTGTATAAATACAGGATAAATCTCTCTCACTTGTACTAAAGTCTCAGAGGCTAAGGTATGTCACTGAATTGGATTTGATTTATCACCTTACTGAATGTGCTAACATATGATCAGAAATGACTTCTATTTTAAAGTGTTGTACATTTCAATGATGCACCTTTAGCAGAATAAATATGCCTTGAAGTTTCTGCTTCTAGGTTTAACAATAATACTGATGAATCAGGTAACGTGTAACATTTTACATAAATTGTCTTTATTCTGCCAGGAAATTAATGGAATTAATTATAGATTAGGTGACCTAGGTGCTTTGCCTTTTCTTTTGTAATCATTGAGACTAGTCTGTCAAAAAATTAAGGTAAAATTTCAAAGATGAAAAGGAAAGCACACCTGCCAAAATTACTTACTAATTAGAAATCATTTTAAAAGGAGATTATTAAATACAATTTGTCCTGTATTTCATGTCAATGAAATATGCTGAAATGTTTCAAGCATTTTCTCACCATTTTTTCCTAGTCACAGCTTCTTATGCTGTCACAACTTGGGAATGCCAATGTATTAATTTTGCAAGTGCATGCATCTACATGAAAAAGTGACTATTGAATTTATATTATCACTGCTGTGAGCTATCATTGTTCTCACCAACTGAGGAAAATGTTATGTCAACATGATGATAGATGGCCTGGAGTCAGAAGAGTGCAATTACCCTTTCTTAAGCTTATTCTCATTTAAGTGGGATAATAGAATTTGATTTTTCTTTTCAGGGACTTACAAGTTTTCAATATTTTTTTACAGTATGCAGAAGCTCAGCCTGTTCTATGTTACTTTTGTATTAAATATTTGCTTGTCATTCCAAAGAAACTTAACTGTCATTATTACTCCATATGAATGTAACTGTAAACTACAAGACCTCTCAGTAGATTTTAAAATCTACTTCAGATCTTGTGTTCTAATCTGCTTTCTCTTTTCCTGATTATGACTTTAACATGCATTCTCTTGAAGTTTTTAAGCAGTCTTCTGGAAGCTTGTTCACTACAAGAAAGTTGAAAGCTCTTTCTTTAAAATGAAGAAAGAAAAAAAGTTTAAAAATCTGATGTTCGTAGCATAAGCTAAGAGCTGATGGGAATTCCAAGACCTGAAACAAAAGTGCAAGAGGTGGAAGTGTTGATTAACATACACAGATCTTTTTTTTTTCCTGAACAGAGTAAAGGAGAATGAGAGTAGCTGAGTCCACTTGTGACAGCTCCTGTTTAAAAAGGTTAAGTGACTTCTCAAAGTCATACAGGAATGACTTTGCCTTCTGATTTTTGTTCCCTTGCTCCATTAGATTTCCACAACGCTCCACACACATACTGACAGGAAAATGTGCATAAGCCAGTCATGACTGTTTGCTGTACTGTTATCACTACATAAGAAATAGTAAGAGAAAGAAAAGGACTACAGCCTACAAAGCAGGTTGTATTAAAAAACCTTGAAATATTACTTCCCAATATTATAAACACCTCACAAGGTCAGTCAAAGGCCTGGTTTTATCTCTTAGGAAATGTCTTCTGGTTGCATATTTAATTTTCTATCTTTCATCCTAGTGGGAAGAAGAAATAAATAATGTAGTACTTTCCAGCATTACAGAAGACCTCCTTGCAAATCTTTGCTCATGTGAAAAGGTGTGTGGCTTTGTTTGTGGTTTTTGTTTTCAAACTTCAAGCAATCCCACCAATATAAAATTTCACAAGATTATATTTCATAGGAAAAAAAGAGTTCCTAGTAATTTCTCCAAATGAATTCTTTAACTGGCCTATATTGGTCAGAGTATTTCCTTTATCTTGGTTAGCTTGCCTCAGATCAACAGAAAAAAAAGGTCCTGTCTTGCAGGAGAGATGTTATCTGTGATACGTTATCCTGTTCCTAGTGTTATCTACCTGTAAAAGATCCACGAAGTCACAAAATAGCTGTAGAGGCTGCCACAATGAGTAAGGGAGATCCTTATGATACAGGCACTCAGCAGCAAGGCTGACTGACATTTACACTTATAAAGGAAATACCTAGTAAAACAGGGCAGTCAGCCCAGACACGGAAATAGGAAATCTTCCTATAACAACTAAACAGGATATTGGAGCAAAACAACTTAGCATCTGGCTAAAGATCCAGCAATGCTAACTTGAACATTGCTCCAGACTTAGCTTAGAACAACAATCTTGGTAGATCAAGCCCTAAATGAGCACTTTCCAAGGACCAGAGTAGGCTACAGTTCTCTCTTTACTGCTTTGTAACCATCTGCCTGAAAAAACTGAACTCACTTCATAAGGCAAGGGCTACCACGAGGAAATACTGAGCCTACCCCTGTGCTTCTGCTTGAGAGCAGCACAAAACAGCTGGAGGATAATCCTGAGATCATTTCTTTACCTATGCAGCTAAAATTCCCTTTGAATTTGACTTGCCTATTTCCTTAACATTCATGGCTTCCCTTACTATAGTAAGTGCTTACCTAAGTACTATATCACTTCTTCTGATGTACTTGTGGCAACCCTGTGAGAAGAGAAATGTACTTATTCTCCTTGCACTGACATGGTCTTGAGGTATGGAGAGTCTAAATGGAGGAAACCCCTCAGCTTAAGGGGAATTCCCCCACCCTTAGCAGGTGCAGAAAACCACTTAGTGCAGAAAAGTTCACTAGCACTTACTTGTAGTGAGTCAGGAGGAATATGAACTAATTTATTTTATCTTTATGTGCGGTAAAACTTAAGATGCGTGGTTTAACTGACATCTCCTTGCCTTAAATAAATAGTAGCTTTTGTGCTCAGGGTCTGAGATTTATCTTATAACTTCTTCCCAGTTTTGTGTTTCCTTTTCCTCACACTGCTGAAATGAACAATTAAAGATTAATGATGTTCCATCTAAACACATATATAGAAACATGTAAAATGCACTATTTGATTTTTTTCTCCTCAGAGAAGTGAAAATAAAGGCTGGCTTTACATGTTCATCCTTGGTTTGATAGCTGAGGCAGAGTTGAGAAAACTTCATGTATTACAGCTTCCTACACAATTTAATTAATCCTTCACACCACTATGAGTAAAGTAATGCATAATCCAATAGGACTTCATTTGTAATGTCATCAATTATTGTCCCTCATTGTAGTGTTAAATAATACCAACCTCATTTAATGTGTGAAATGAGACCCATTGATTCCTTTGTCTTTGTAATTGAAAGGGACAGTCCCATCAGTTTCATTAAGGGTTATTTGTCCTCTAACACATCAAACAAGATTTAAAGCTTAAATATTAAAAAAATCATTACAAAACACAAATAAACCCAAAGGTAAAATTATAAGGTCACTAAAATACTAATACCAGGTTCAGCTACCCAAGCATTCTGGAAACAGAGAGCATGTTAGTAGCTAGTGCAAAATTTCCTTGTGAAAATTGCAGTAAAAGAAATTACTGTAATTTAAAATCAATGTTAATATAGAGAAGTATGATGATATACATTGCAGGCCAGTGCACATTTCTGAAAAATGCACTTTCATGACTACTGTATCAGTAGCTATGCCAGTCATACTTGTGTCATGCTCTGATTTAGGTCCTAGGGAATGCTGGTACAGCAGTAGCATCACTATACAATTGTATTATCTTTGGCTTAGGAAAAATATGTTCTTTTTAAGTAAGCAATTCAAGCCATAGATAAAAACCCATCCTCCCAAATAAGTACTGGAATCTCCAAAGGAGATTATAAATACAAAGGAACAGAGTTACCGGTCAGGTCAGTTAACTCTTTTAATGCTGGAATAGGCATGAAAGCGTATTGTAACGATATCAAGACCTAGGCAGATGCTTAAGAGCCATAGCAGACTGTAAATATATAAGCAACTATTTCTTTTACATTCAAGGATTTGGTCTATATTATCTATTAGTTTTAGAATATTTCAGTTGTGCTCTTTAGTAATATGGTATACTATAGTGACCAGGAACCACAAAGCAGAAAAAAAATATCACTTATCTGTCTCAGAGAAACCAATCACCTGAGTAATTATTGAGTTCAATAATCTTATTCATGCATGAAAGAGCTACTTGTGACAAGCTATGGATTAGAATTGATTTTTCACATTAGGCTCTCAGAATGAACCTTTGGCTTTAACGTGTTATGTATCTCCCTGGTGTGAGAGTCCAATTTCCTTCCACCCCTTTACGGAGAGAAGGCAGAACTGCATCCGTAATGTCACGTTACACTGGGACTCCAGTCTGTACTGCAGCCCAGCCTCCAGACTATCTTTACTCTTTCTATGTTGATTCATATTCTGGTTTTCTTGGCAAGAAAAATCAGATAGATGGCAGGGAGTGGCTGACACTTGAACTTCAGTTTTATGGGGATCAAGAGCTGAAATGATTCAAGCCCAGCTATCTCAGGCAATAGAGATATATTTGAGAAAAAGGCAAAAAGAAAGTTAAAAAAATTAGGCAACTAGTATCTCACAACCAAAAAGTAAGCTGAAATTTCACAAATTTCTCAGGCGGTTCAGGAAAAGCACAAGTAAGATAGTATAACTCAATGTCTTGTAACATATATTTCCTGCTTTCCATCTCAAAGTATGCTTTAGTTAGTGTAAAAACAACATCTCCGTCTCATCTTAGTAAGGTCTCTATAGTTAATAGGACTCTTCCCTTTATGTAGTCTTCTCTGCCTTAAAATCCTTTCATGGAAGATCAATGCATAGTCAGCATTTATATGACCTAAGCCTTAGCCTGAGAACATTATACCTGAATACCATTTTTATCTTACTAGTTTTTGTTTGTTTTTTTCCATAAACATCAGGCATATATTTCTGTAAATATTGGTTCTCCCTTCTTTAAATGCTTTTTCTTATATTCAGGATGGACCTCATTTTCCCAAAATTGCAGTCAGGAAATTTTCTGGGCTACTTAATGTCTACAATACATATCTAAGAGTTAAATTCTCCTTTATGAAGCAATAATTCAGTTTCATTCACATAAGCAAAATTATTAGCTGCTAATGAGGCTTCACATGCAAAGTCAAGCAACAAATACATGCTTACTTCCATAGCTTTATCTGAAATAATAAAGTTATCCTTTATTTCACATTCTAGGCTGTGTTACCAATAGTTTCATACAATATAAACAGAAGTACATCTCTAAAAGTAAAGGACCGACAGGAAGTATCACAAGCCAAAGATTTTCCCAGCCCTGGAGTTTTGGATGAGAAAGGAAAGCAACTTGTCCTCCTACACAGACATACAAAACAGTATCTCGGGTTTCCCTACCTTGTATGAATACTGCCAAACAGTATGGGAAGGTCAATGGTCTTAGGCTACTTGAAGAAGAATTTCAAATGGAGAAGTTTTTATGAAACCTGAGTGGTCCCAGCAACAGTCTCCTGCATGACAGATTCCTCCCCTGTCTCATCACAGCTTCGGTGTGTTACTGATGGAAACCCATCAGTTGCTTCAGCTGCCCCTCTTGGGAAGGAAGCAGAGAGGAAATCTCAGGTAAAGGTCTTTAGGCTTTTACACAAAGCAACTGCCATAATTTCCATCTGGGAAATGATAGGTTTAACAGAAAGCTCTCTCCAGAATTTAGCACATAATTTATAAATCAAGCCACAGGCCCAACAGTAATATGAAAATAGAGAAAAAGGCAACAGAAGATGACTGAGGGCATTTAAAGAATGGAGCTAATAAATAACAGCAGATAGAAGATAGGAACTAAGGAAACCAGGTCAGGAGTGAGATGAATAAGGGGACTTCTGAATAGAAAGTACAAACGAATTAAAGAACTTCACCCTCTTTGTCATTTTTTATGTAACAGAATTGTTTAAAATGTTTCTATCACAGTTTTTCAGTGTACACCTTGTGACTTCCTAGCTTTAAACGTAAATGTCTTGCTGCCTTGACTGGATTAGAGTCAAGATTCCTTGATTAGAAGTAGGTGTTTTCTTTTCCTGCTCAATTTGCTACATTAAAAGAAAAAAAAAATTGAGTCTATGCAAAACCTTCTTACACATCAAATGAAATCATGGATTGACAATGTATGACATCATTTTCCACTAATTCCTTTTTTTAGACAACTTGTCTGGACAAGGTAGAATGAAGTAAACTAACCTGTATAAAGTTATTCTTAGTGTGTGCTAGAATTAGATAGCTTGTTAATAATTAATATCAAACATTATTGAAAAGTATTTTCACTGCGTACCTTGGGAACAGAGAATAATGAAGAATGATGAGTGTGTTGTAATTGGAATCTGAAGGAGATTTTATGTTTATGTTTGCTATTGTCCATTTTGATGTCCCAGTATGGTTTTTCTATGATATCTAGTAGACATTCTGAATTTCATTAAGTCTACTAGAAGAGAGTATGAAATATGAAACCGTGTAAGAAAAAAAAGTCTTAACTCATTTCTGTCCCTGACTTTTGATTAGAAAAGATAGAGTATATTAATGCCACCTCAGCAGTAGCCTCTTATATGTAGCACCTATATTTTGTATGCATGCAAGGGCAACTTGTATATCACAAAAGCTGATTTCCAAGAGAAATATTTAGATGTGTCCATCCAGAATCTGTAAGAAAATCCCAAATTATGTAATTTTAAGCACCGTCTAGCTAACACACAATTCACCATTGCATATTTCATTCCAAAGGATCATAAGTAATTACCAATTTTCTTTTTTTTCTTTGAAAAAGGTAGTATTTATTTCAAATTCAACAGGAATACAAAGGCCGGCATGACTATAGTCAACCATTTATTCTGATATAACATAAAGACTCGGTAGTACTACCACAATAACAGCAGTTAATAAAGTTCTTAATTGATGCAGGCAAAATTTCTATTTTGGTTACAGAATTTAGCCCTTTTTGCAGCCCTTTGAAGCAATTAAATTCCCAAATATTCTTTTAAATTTTCACCAGATTCTTATGGGCCACTGAATATTGTCCTTCTAATAGAACAGTAGGAATACTTATTCCATTATGCTGGTAATGAGAGCAGAAAAAAATCAGATGGCATGGCCTTTTTTATGGAACTCAAAGCAAGTAGATTCATTTTATATTACAGAATTTTGATTCTTTTAAAATTTTTTATATAAATTTATTTAAATATAATGGAATCAAATTGTGAAGTAAGTTCTTTTTAGAGATGAAAAATCATCTTATTTGTGTCAAAATGTGTCAAAAAACTTTGAAAAGATTTTTTAAACTTTATGAATTAAATATTTATTTAACTTCACAACTGTATAAGTAAAATTCAAAGTAAAGATTTTTCTCTTCTAGGCAAAGGACACAGTGGTTTTAAGCCAATCAGAGCCAATATCATTATGATTGATATCTTTATCAACTTCAATATAGCTCCATTAACCTCTGTCAGCTGATGACCTGCTCAAAATTTCTACAAATATTTTAAGTTCTATATGCTTTTTGTCAGCTTTGCAGAAAAGGTTCTGGAGGTCTTGGTGGACACCAAGTTGAACATGAGCCAGCAACGTGCCCTTGTTGCGAAGAAGGCCAATGACCTCCTGGCTAGGAGAAGCATTGCCAGCAGGTGGAGGGAGGTGATCCTTCCCCTCCACTCAGCACCGGTAAGACCACACCTGGATTGCTGGGTTCGGTTTTGGGCTCCCTAGTGAAACAGGAGATGGACCCATAGAAGAGGCCAACTAAGATGATTACCGGATTGGAGCTTGTCTCCTATAAGGAAAAACTTATAGAGAAAGGTAGGGCTGTTCAGCCCATAAAAGAGCAAGCTCAGGGTGGTCTTGTAAATTGTGCCTTACTAAAGGGAAAGTACAAAGAGGATGAGGCCAGGGTCATTTCAGTAGCGCCCAATAACAGGACCATAGGCAGTGGGCACTAAGTGAAACATAGGAGGTACCATCTGAACATTAGGAAATACTTTTTCACTATAAGGGTGAGAAAACACTGTCATAGGTTACTGGTAGGGTTGTGGAGTCAACATCTTCAGAGATATTCAAAAGTCACATGGATGTGGTTATGAGCCATCTGCTCAGTTCATCCCTATTTAAGCAAAAGATGGATGAGAAAACCTCCAGAGGTCCCTAAAAATCTCAATCAATCTGTGATTCTGTGAGTGTATAACAGGAATGTCTAGCCATCCTAGCCAAGATTCTGTACACACAGTTAAGCAAGACAAACAAAAGAAACAGAAGTATGAATGGAAAATGAAAATTTTCTTGCTAGAATATAAATGAGCGCACTTGAGTCCCAGAGCAATGTTGTACCACCTGGAGCAGGGGCTCTCAAGCTATGGGATTCATCAGCTACACATCTGCTCTACACCACTGCTTCTCCACGCATGCCACAAAATAAGCTAGATCCAAAAACAGAAGTTGCCACTGTTAGAGACACCTGGTTTCATAGCTGCTGCTGAAGGCCTAATTTAGTCTAAGGGAATAGGCACTTTTTTCCATACATGCAAACACAATACTTAAAAAAGTGTTACTGAACTCTAGCATTCATATGGCCTTCAGAAATTCACATTTCTCTGGCTCTTTAAACTGCTAAGTAGTATCTTAAATATAGACTATGTTCTTTGTGGTAAGTACCTTATACATTCACAAGGTTTATCTTCTTTAAATTAAGCTGGCTCTCAGACATTTAACATTTAAATCAGGATTGCTTCTCAACCAAAGCAACACAGGCTGCACTTGAAGATTCCAAATCAATGCATGACCAATGGGATTTTTCCTGCCACAGACTGGCTAGATTCAAATATTATTTCACTTACTGCTTCCTTTCTACTGACTACAGTCAAGGATGCAGCAACCTTTGCTTCCTGAGTGAACCCTGATGTCTTAATGCAATTTACAGTATACCCTGGGATAATCCTTCATTCAATATTGCTGATGTGTTTTTTTCACTGACCAGTGATTTTGAGGAAAGCTCAACATATTATCAGTTAGCAATCATTAATTAACACTGTTCACTTTGAAACTCATTTTGATACCTCTAGCTAAGCAATTGAATGCTGAACATTTTAATACATACAGTTGGTTTTAAATCTTTCATTCTATGAACATTAATTTTTTAATTTTCTCAATATATTTCTTTTTATCCAGACTATCTCTTCAGTTACATGCTGGTCCCTTCAAAGGAATCAGTCAAATATGTGTGCACCCTTCTGTACACTCAAGCACTGCATTTGGTAATTTGAAGGATAGTATCAATATTTGGCACCTCTATTTGATCTCAATGGAAACATTCTCCAACTTTATCATCAGATAAAGAACCTGATAATGTGAATGACAAATTGTGTAGCACTTTCCTCCCTTACAAAGCATCTCCCTCTTCTGATGGCTCTTCCTGCTCCCTGGCCAGTAGTTAAGGGAAAGCAGCTTCCTCTAAAATGCAGAGGTTGACTCATGTATTTTGACTGCAACTGAAGTGCCTTTCTTCCACGTTGTAGTTTAAGGTCAACATTCACAGGATGTTTCAGGCTTTGCAGACTCATTCTGCTAAGGGAACCACAGTCTCTTATCAGTGGGTCAAAATTGACAAGAGACTCAGTTAACTAGTTCACCATTCTCAGAACAGGCAGCAACTGTAGGTAACAATTCATGCTTTTAATCATTAATATGAATATTGTGATTCTGAATGAATGTGTTCCTATTTGTGTGATAGCAATGCAGAGAAAAGGCAAATAAAAAAATCTTACAAGTAGATCTTCTATTATTTAAAATGGTACACATACCATTTTGTCTGTTTTACACTAAGCTGAATTCCTTTGTGAGGCTGAAAAATGATTACTGTTTCCTAACCCCTGCATGAGGCTCTTAAAGTAGATTGATGAAATAGCCTGTTCCATTTTGTCTCTTTTCAATCTTTTGCATGCTTTGATCAAATAAACCTGTCTTTTTCATCCTCACATACAGTATATTTTGCGTGTATGCTGACATCTTTTTCTCCTTATGCTTGAGGACAATGCCTATTCATGAGAATCCCCTGACAGTCCCTTTCCTGCACTGAGTACCTGGGCATGGTTAGCTGCGCCTAGCCCCTTGTTACTGCATAAAAGCAACACAAAACAGCTAGAGGATAATCCTGGGATCATTCCTTTACCTTTGCATCCAAAATTCTCCTTTGAAATTAACTCGCTTATTTTACTGACTTCCATGGCTCCCCTTACTACAGTATCTAAGTACCATATCCCTTTTTTGATGTACTTGCGACACCCCTGTAAGAAGGGAAATATATTCATTCTCCTTGCACTGACCTTGTCTTGAGGTATGGAGAGCCTAAATGGAGGAAACCCCAGAGCTGATAGAGAATTCCTCTGCCCTTAGCCAATTCTTTAAACATTTTAATACAGTAAGAACTGAAAAGGCAATAAAATTGTCTGTTTGCCTCTTCTAAAACAAATCACAAGAACCCCCGAGAGGTTACACTTAACCTGCTTTTGGAATAGGGACATTAGCTGCTATCGTATCATGTTTTTCCACAATGTTAAGGACAATAAGTACAGGCTTCAAGTAGAGTAAGACTACATTTAAAAACTCAAAGCTGAACAAAAGTCATCATAATCTCAAGTGTTGCAACTAGTGAATTCTATAAGCACCGAAAAATCCTTGTTTGTTTTCTGGGATAAAAAAAAGAACCCCACAGAATTTTAGCTATGTAAGTGAATGGTTGGATGACATTTTGGAGCAGATGCAGTACAATAAAGTGGTCAGGAGAGTATTTACTGCATTTTCCAAAGTAATTTAGCACAAAGTCATGCTCTAATTTTGTATTTTGTGTTTTACAACTGGGAGTCTCCTTCCCATTCTCTTGCAATGCAACTGCAGAAGGTCACAAGTTCCCAGGCGACCATATTTTGAAGACAACTTACATTCTTCCTCTGAGCTTCCATTATATCAGCACGCTCCAATGTCAAATGTAACTGCTGAACATAAAAAAAAAAAAAATTCTAATCAATCAGAAGGCCTGAAATGAAATAAATGGGTGGAATTAAACTACTAACTAAGCACTGCTTGGCATAAGAAGTGTTCTAGAAAATGTTGCAAGACAAATTAACCTGAGATATTAGTAAGGAGAAAATCTGAGATCATGTCTGCCAAACTACAATTCAATCTGGTCCAACGCAGAAAAAGTAGGTGGAACAGACATTTCCCATTGCAGTGAAATAATAAGCAACTTGTAAGAGACTTTCATTTCTCTCTCTATTGTGGATACTCCTGTAAACTAATTTTTAATTTTAAAGCAGATCAGCCTATGGTTACTACCTATCAAACAGCTAAAGTGGGCAGACATCTTCTCATAGCACACTTTACTCAGAACGAAAGGAAGAAATTGAAACTTCTTTTCATTTTAGCTCGTACTCATTACTAAAATGGAGAAAGCAGGGTAGATTTTACCAAGTAATGATACAGTCAACTTACAGGTAGAAATAGGTAGAGATGTCAGCAGCTGTGATAATGAACAAATGTACCTGTACTGCAGTGACTTGATTGCAGATACAGAAATAGTCCACAAAATCCCATTTTAACTAGAGACGATAGGTTTTGTATCACCTGAAAGACATCCTAGTTCTGATAATCAGGACAGAAAGTCAGAATACATTAAACAAAGATCAGCTGTAAAACTCAGTTTAGCCTGCAGCAAAGTATAAAATAAGAACTCCTGCTATGCTGTGAATGTCCACCCTATCAATTTCACAGAAAGCATGTTGAAAGGTGTTACAGATGAGATTCATATGAAGAACTGATATTTAATCAAACCAAAAGTAGATCAGACCTTTAGTAGCCGAAATTAAAAGTGGTTTAGGTAAGTTGGGGTAGGATAGTTTCAATTTTTTCACTTTATATTTTTCATTTGCTTTTAGTAGACATTTTCTGTAATGTTCGTAACTACATGATCTGAATCTGCAAGAATCGTAAACTTTCAGCTGATTAAGTGCTCTTCCTTTCCATAAAAGCACAACATGCTATTGAAATTGAAGACAGAATATTTATTACAATGGACTTCCCACTTACATACTAGCAAACTTTAAGAAGTATATTCTAATATATGCTTTCAATTTTCATCTACTGGATGGATTGCTATGGAAAATCGGTTAAAAGTATCCCATATGTTATATTAAGGACTGATGGCATTTTCAGTACTGGTAGAAGTGATGATAAACATCTGTCAGCAATAGAAGGGGACCAGACTGACTAGAGGCTATGAGAATTTACTTAAACTGTTTATCTTTATAAAAAATCAGAGCCTGTGGTCAACTGCAGAGACTGGAAGGGAGAATTACTCCTATAGACATTAAGGTCAAAGCAACTGTTCCACTGAAAAACACAGATAAAATCACACATTATTAGGTTTTACTGAATATTTCGGTTCTTTCAGAGAACTGAAGAGACAAAGTCTGTGGGTGAAGAGCCAAGAGACTTTTCCAGACACAGTCCTCAGAACCCTCAGCACTTTCTGAATTACAGGACAATGTCACATTTTAATATTGCTACCTTGTGACCGGGGTAAAGAAGGTTTTACTACAAGTATTTTTAATAATCCTTTAAGTGTGCCTCTGGGTTACTGACTTAAGTAGTATAAGGTACTTCCCAACTACAGAAAGAAAACTTTGAAAAAATACAGTGTATGTACACTCTGACAGACAACAAACCACTTGTGGAACTTTTTGATGAAATGCAAAGGGATGTTAACCACAGCATCTGTTCAGATGGGGCCCTGGTTTTGAATGTAGCTTCGTGAATCTGGGATAATCAATTAGGTAGAGTGTCAGTATGCCAGCACAGATGTCCTCAGTCAATTGCAGATAATCATCAAGTTCTTTGAAATTTTCTGAGGAGATTGCATTACTCTTGGGTCACCCTTGACCTGCCATCAGGAAAGGTTTCCCAGATAAGAAAAATGAAACGATCATATCTTTTCCTAGTGCAGCAATATATATATATATCACTGGCTATCTGTAACCTTGAAAGGTCTCAAGCAATGCACTGAGAACTGGATGCATACTGCAAGGCACCGGAACAGTGTTCCACCCATCCCCCTCACCCTCCAGTATGAAATCAAGACTTTACAGCATGATATGTTCAATGGCATCAGTGATATCAGCAGACATTTTCCCGCACACTCTTTTCCCAAGAAGACCAGCAGCTTCATGGACACGTAGCTTTTGCAAAGTCAGACAAAGGGAGAGGGGTTTTAATTTCAGCACATACTTATTTACAATGGCACTTGGAATATAAACAACTGTGTGTGGGAAAATGAGACAAAACTTTGTTTTACAGGGTCTACAACAAACACTCTCCCTAACAATAGTTCAGATTTTACTAGCACCGATTTAAAAGAAATCCTGAGTAAGAATCAAACTAACATAATGAAGTTTTTCCATATCATCCTGTTTCAAATATGGTACTAGAATTTTTCCAGAGCTTATCAAGGGTATTGGAGGTAACAGCTTGGAAACAAAGCTATCTTGATTTCTTTAGACACACAAGGCAAGTTTTAAATCTAGAACATCTTAGTGAGAAAACACAAATGAAGTTCATTTTGACTTAATGCATCACTGCACAAAGTGTAGTTATCTCGGACAAAACAAAAAAAAGCCCCAAATGGCTAAAATGCTAAAGAAGCTTAGTAAAATTATAAAGACAAACTATACTTTGGATATTTTATTTTTTTTAAAGGAACTACTGATGTGCAATAATAGGATAAGCAATACCATCAAGAACTTGTCCACACTGGTAAGGGCATGCAAGTAGAAGAATCTTTTATTCAGCTGAGGTGCATCAGGAAGACCTAAGGACAAAAGAACTCCCACTTTTTCTGGAAATGCAGTTTGAACACCCGTGCAATTACTAAGTGGGCCAGCAGATTGCAAAGGCAGGTGTTGGCTACTTGAGACAATCCCTAATGCCTTCAATTCACAGTACTTCAGGAGAAAGCAAAGGAAAAATAACACTTAAATAGAAAAAGGATTACATCAAGGCTTTTAGACAACAAAGGTAAATACAGCAAAAGAGATATGCTAGAGTTAATCATGTTACGTTGTAGTCAGGGCTGTGCAGCTGAGAGATAAACCAGAAAGTCTTACCTGGCTTGGCTTTCAGTAGTCAATCCATTGTGACAGCATACAACTCACCACAGGCTAATTCATATATAAATACCTTCTGTGACTACAGTTTAAATATGTGCAGACTTATGGTTGGACTCGATGATCCGATGGGTCTCTTCCAACCTGGTAATTCTATGATTCCATGATTCTGTGTGGGTATGGATTGCATCTCCAGTTTTCTAAGCAAGGGTATTACTGTCCACATACAGTGGGCACTGCCCTTTTGCCACACAGTGGACTTAAAGTAATGAGCACCTAGCATTTTAAATAGTATATACTTCATTGGTTTTGTTTCATTAAGCAAAATAAAGCATAAAAGCAGTATTCTTTGTTTGCTGTTTCTAGAGAGTTTGGATAGGTAGCATTAGTTTTTCCAGCAAAGTTCTGCCCATTTCAGTGAGACTATTCTAAAGAAGGAAGAAGGCAGTTTGAGTGCTCTGTGAAGGCAATGATGGCTATCTCTGTTCCTAAGTACTGATATAAAATATCAGACATCCTTTAAGTTACAGCAAGTTGTTCATCATACAGTCAGGCTAAAGTGACAAGTGTATGAAAAATGAAGTATTTCGCCTTTACTGAGGACATTATTTTCCAGAGTGCGAACATCCTTCTGTATTGGTCATTTTTTATGACCATATTGTATAAAAATACTGCCCATTTTGACACAAATATGAATGTATCTATTCCTCTAAAATAAAACTGCTTCAAAGTTAGACTATATAAAAACGTTCCTCTATGTTGTATGCAGCATGCACACAACATGGAGAACCTTAATTTCCTCCTCCTTTGGAAGGGGAGACAAAAATGCTGTCCTTAGATGTGTGCTTTGTGAGTCTGAAGAAATCAATGAGACGGCAAGTTTTATGCTGATGTCATTGATCAGATGTGGCTGTCTCACAAGACTAGTTTAATTGTTTTGGATCAGACTGGACCACCCTTATTCTACTAAGAATGTAATTGATTTCACTGTGACTACTTGCAGAGAAAAGTGTATATCCAATGTGTATAAAATGCAGTCTCCTGCCCTACTGAGAGAATGCAAGCAGACTATTCAGATGAAATTTGTATTTCCACCTTTACACCTTGGTTTTGTTTTCGTTTGCCTTTTTTAATATACTCTGAAAAATTATATCATTCAGTGGTGTAATATGGTGATGTATTTTTTTCTTTTTTTTCCCCCAAGAAAAATCCCAGATTTGCCATTAATATACTCTAACATGACTACTAGCATATGCTTCTTGATGTGACCTTCTGAAAGACATTGTATGTTTTTGTTAGCTATGAAGGCCTTTCCAACACAAGAATCCTTGTGTTAAGACGGTCCAAGTGATAAATGAAACACATATTAAGCCCTAACTGTAATTAATTATGAGTACACGTAACGACACCCATGTTCAGTACCATGTAAAATAGGATTGGTTTCTATTAACACCTATCAATGTGCAAGCTTTAGATAACAGTAGAAATTAATACAGAAGAATGCTAAATATGAAATCAGTGAACTTCGTCCAAGTTTGTTGAATAATGAAAGTGTCTCAATTATACAGTTGTAGTTAAAACCTGGTACATGTTGCCCTCTTGTGGAATTCATGATAAAATACAAGGTACTTTTATTTATGATTTCGCATGATATTTTAATGGATAGAATTGAATGTTTTGATTTATTAAATTCATGATGTGAGTAGTTTATCATGATAAACATCGGATATTTTCTGTAAATGGTGACACTTGAAAAACATATCAGTTAATTAAGTAATAAATCAGGAACTGCAAATTGTGGAGCCTTAGAATATTGGTGTTTCATTTGTTCATTTTGAAAAAAAAAATTATATGTGTATATATATCTATAGACCCCTGTCAAATATGAAATTTTTGCAAACCATGTAAAACTGTATTTTAGAATTTTTAGCTGCTTGTTACTGAGAATCTCAGGCACACCTCAGTAATGACTGCTACTATTTCTATCACATAAGACATAACTGGAATCCCTTGAATGCTTGATATTTCACTATCAAATCACTCAATTTTTTCAACTGTAAACTACTTAAATACTGTCTTTCAAGGGAAAATAAATGGATAATCTTTTTTTCTACACATGTTTAAGAAAGAAATATTTTTGTTATCAACCAAGAAGAAAATCAGGAAGCCCGAATTAAACGATTAATCAAACATTACAGAATAGATTTTAATGACCCTAGATGGAAGAATCAAGGACTTCAAAGCCAGTTAAATACAATATGGGGATATTTTTAAGAGTTCAGAACTAAACTGTCCATCAATTTTCCTTGGTTAAACTTACTCATATAAATACTAATATTTTAATTCCTTTAGAAAGTCTGCTAAAAGAAGGCAAGTTACATTTAATAGATTTTCATAGCATTATATTAAGGATGCCTTCAGATACCTCCAAGTGGTTATTTTTATTGGTGTTCAGGTTTTGATTATTTTTTTTAATAAACATTTCAGTTTGATTTCAGACATGAGTCAGTTTAGTACAACACTTGTAGCCTTGATCAAAGTCTTCCATCAGCTATGGACAAAGGTCAGGTATCCATGCTAGTGTTATCAACAGCCTCTGATACTGCTGACAGGTAGGTGTCACTGATAAATCTGTAGGATCTGATGGATTTGGTGTGATCGCTTTATTCTTCGCAAACTGAGGTTTTGTTTACTTTAGAAAAAGAGGCTGAAGGGAGGTTGTGATTAGCTAAAACATTTCTGTTCACCTTGTCCCATGAACCTTTTCCTAGTGCTGGCACAAACTAAACATTTTACTTGATTTGCCTAGATGAAATCTGGGAGGTAGAGACTTAAAACTCTAACTGGTTCATATTCCTGGACTAAACCACAAAAAAAAAAAAAGTGAATTTGCCGGCTGCTTGAATTCTTTCAATATACAGGAATGTTTATGGAGACTATGAACAACTTGGGGCCATAATGTCATTAGTGAATGTTTGGATGAATTGAAGTCCTCAAGCTTTGTTTTGTTTCTAGCAACTCCCTCTCGTCTTTTCTCAAATCTGCAGTTTTTGGCTACTGCTTCTGTCTGCTCTAAGAAAACAATGATTAATGAGTGTCCATTAAACTGAGGTTATGATGACTGATAAGGCCCTGAAAAACTTGTTCACATACTCAGATGATTATTTCATGTTTCCTCTAGCCCAGTTTTCTAAGAGGTTGCTATTTCTTGAACATTTTATTTAGACTTTTATCCAAAGTATCCTTTAAATCTGGTTTTGTGCTTTTACAGTACTAGAATATGTATGCTTGTGACTGAGTACACATACATGTATGCCTTCTAACATACACACATACATGCTTATTGGACCTAAATTACTGGAGTTATCACTGGTTCACAGAAGTGTGTTAAATGCAAATAGCCTCTGCAATTTTTCATGCATTATGACTTTCATAACAGCAAGCACATAACAAAATATAATCTCAGTGTTACTAAAGCTGCTCATAAGTCTTATGCCAATATGAGACAAGCTGATCTGACTAAATTTTTACCATTTTATTTTTAGGGTTGTTTATCAGGGACAGTCTGATCAATTCCTAAGTTGACTGACTGTAGTTCCATAAACATTAATGCTAGCTCAAGAAAAGTGAAACGGGTGCCTAGCAGAGAGCGCTGGGCAGAATACAATCATCTTTTTTAGTCAACTGTGTCAATTTGCTTTGACTCGATTGAGATGTGAGGCAATACCACAGTTAGGTGACCTAGGTGAATTGATGCTTTAGTGGTTTGAGGTCAATAATGCCCACACTTTAAACCCCAAACTACCTACATATATCACAAAGCATTAGGCTCAAGTGATCACAAAGAACAGCAGTATTGTCACAGCCCCTGCCCTTTTGACTAACTCCTGAAGCTTTATTCATGAAGTAGTAACATGGAGCTCAGATCTCCACATCAGATCATCTCCACGCTTTAGGAGCAATTATCATAACATGCAAAACAAGGATAAATGAAAATATGTATTAGGGCAGTTCCTTTTATATTCTTACTCTAAAGCAGACATTAACACAGCACCAGTAACTGTAGTAATATCCAGGTGGCAATTGCTCTCATTTCAAATAGAAAAACCTATTTTCTTCTGATTTCTCACTTAGTCATTTATATCTTCATCTTATCTAAGTGGTAAAAAGTCTTGGAAAGGTGCTATTAACAATCCAGAATTGCGAAGGAGCAGCCAAGGTACTTGACATTTCTGGTGATTCTGACAAATGATTTATATAGAACAGAAATTCATCTGTGTAATAAAAACATTTTATCCATGAAGAGGCTATAGGAACATGAAAAAAAAAAAGTGAAAATTAGTCCTCCACTCACAGCACATACAGAGACACATAAACACATCCATGAATGGAAAATTAAATTAAATCCCTTCAGTTGCATCTTGGGTTCTCTGCAAGTTAGATACAAGCACATCAACATTAGTAGTTTGGGTCTTGACCAGCCAGATAGTATTGCCCATTCAAAGTTTTTATGACTAGTCCAATTAGAACTTCCTGGTGAGACCACCCCGTCTTTGGATTACTTCTGCAGAGGAGAATTAGAGGATTGTATACGCAGAAAATGAGAGGTGAAGATGTCTGGTGTGAAGTGCTCCAAGTAAAAATTTAGATAATATTCAATACTGCAGTGATTGTGGGGAGAAGTCCTAACCTCCAGCATCCCTGCCATCACCTTCCTTTCCTGACTGGTGATTGTCCACACAAATGCTTCATAAAGTCATGAGTTATATAAGAAGAAAAGGATAAATCTTAGACAGCTTGTCTGCACTCAAATTCAAAAGAGAAGAAAAAAGATGGGATTTTAAGTTCGTACTTAGTGAGTAAGTTGTCAGGATCAAGTCTATTGTAATCAAGAACTAAGATGACAGTCACACTAGATCTGAATTTCAACACTGCAACTTAGTGCAGAAGTAACTCTAGCACGGTGTGTGAAATTTTCACTGATGACTGATTTAGTAATTAATTAAGTGATGAAGTAATGACTGCTTAAAATGTATAAAACATTACCTTATTTGCTCTTATAAGACTTCCTTAGCATCTTAACATTTTGAAAGTCAGTTTTGCAAACATAATGAGCAAAAATGCTTTCTGTTTTCCACCTGTCTCTGAACAACATAGAAATATAAGCTCTTACTCACGAGTCTGTTTTACTAACATAATGATCATCCCAAGGACTATTAAGAAAGTCCACAAACAGTCTCTTCGAGGAACAAATAAAAGACATTCTGTGTATACAAAGTATTTTTCAGTTTAACAAAACATTTCATGGACCATGATCAATGTTTCATATCCTGATAAATTTAGATTAGCAGCTGTACTCCTTTACAAAGGTGGGTGAAAAAAGCTCCTTGTTCAATAGACTTTACAAAGGCTGAATGTCTCAAAAAGGCTCTAAAATAGCTTTTCCATTTTTCCCCTCCAGAAATCAATATGCTTTAAAACATTTTACCTTCAAGAGTTATTGCACTTTACAAAGAATGTATTAAATGCAGGACTGATTCTCAAAATAATTTTTAACCTAGGTCACCCAAACACTTTATTATTATATCAAAAAATACTACAACTCAACATTTAATGTTCAAAACATACAGTCTTCTCTTATGAATTCATTTTAATTTTTGCTGTCAAGAACAAATATCCAGTATATCTTTAACACTTCACGGGAGGTAGGAAGGGGTGAGAGGCCGCAACATTAGCCCTACTGACATTCTTTGTGCTTTCCAGCTATTAAAAGATTTATGTGGTACTCAGTCTTCTGCTGACTTGGCTCCATAGTGAGTGTGCATATATAGTAACTTTACAACTAAAATCAATGTAAAACTTTCAGATCCCTTCTCTATTTGTTCGTCTGTTAACACAAAGCTCTTCTTTGCAGTAACAGCAGTAACATCCTCATAGAGTAATACCTACTATGTTTTGTTATAGAATCATAGAACAACCAAGTTGGAAGAGACCCACCAGATCATTGAGTCCAACTGTTCCTGTCAAACACTAAACCATGACCCTCAGCACCTCATCCACCCATACCTTAAACACCTCCAGGGAAGGCAAATCTACCACCTCCCTGGGTAGCCTGTTCCAGTGCCCAATGACCCTTTCTGTGAAAAAGGTTTTCCTAATGTCTAGTTTAAACCTCCCCTGGTGGAGCTTGAGGCCATTCCCTCTTGTCCTGTCCCCTGTCACTTGCGAGAAGAGGTCAGCACCCTCCTCTCTACAACCTCCCCTCAGGCAGTTAGAGAAAGCAATCAGGTCTCCCCTCAGCCTCCTCTTCTCCAGGCTAAACACCCCCAGCTCTCTCAGCTGTTCCTCATAAGGCCTGTTCTCCAGCCCCTACACCAGCTTTGTTGCTGCATTTTATTTTGAGTATCTTAACACAAGGTGTGTGTTAAGAAGTTACTACCACATATTAAAACATTTCATCCTGCTTATTATAAAACTGAATCATGAAAATAATGATTTTCAAGCAAACCTGATTCCCAAATACAACAAGGACAAGGAATATGAGCATTTGGCCCAAATCTACACACACACATTAAAATTGTCAGGTTCTGAATTAGTGCATTAGCCTCCAGCAATAGTCAAGGATTAAAATCAGCCTAACATTAAAACCCAATAACGAATTAATCATAGTATTTATAGCTTCTCTTTCATTTCTTATGGCTACCTGTAGCTCATACATCTTCTGCTCTTCACTTTTGTCCCATTAACTCTTATGCATCCACTGAACATGTTCAGTGACAGAGCTATGCTCACAGCTTGTGGTAATGCACACAGGACAGTTTATGAGCCACGTGAGGATTAAGATAAAGAAGAGTTCCTGGGCAAAACACAACAAGTTTCAACATCATTTGACAGTTATTTACATAGGCCTCAGAATGTAAATTTTGAACAGAAAACATTGTTTATGTATGTTATTATTTATTTTATTCACTCATACCAAGACAGCATTGAAAGGGATAGCGAAAGCTCGCCTAGGCCCTCCCTCCCCTGGCAAAAGCAGATGTTGCTCTGCTGCGTTGTTAGCCTATGCCACAGTCCTGGAAAACTAGCCCAGGTGTTAGTCAAAGGGAACGGTTAGAGCCAGTGGTGGTGGTAGTGGACACTGCTGACAGGATGCATAATTTTCAACTTTCTTCCCACAGTCAGAGGTACTATGGCTTTTGCCTACCTAACAGCACTTGGCATAGCCAGTATAAAGCTAAAAAAAGTCATTTTGTTACTCAGCCATCACTCTGTCAAATCTCTACTCTGCAGCAGCTGGGAGAGCAGAATTTATTTTTGCCTACATTGTTGAGAAGCCCTGAGTCAGCTCTGCTAGAATGATTCCTCATGATGAAAAATTTACAGCTTTTACTCTGCTTCCCTTGCTCTCTTTTAATATCCTTCCCTTTTCCCCACAGTATTCTTCCCATTTGGATTTGGCAACCTCCCCAGTCCTCTGTCATCATTTTCAAAATAAATGTATCTAACATCATGCCTCTATTTCAAGCCCTCCATCCTTTGTTTTTAGACTGATGGCTTTTGGAGGTTGAGCCATATCCCTAAATGCTTTAAATCAATAATATCCTTTAATGCTTGCTTTAATCAGTTAGATGAGACACCTATGCACTTTCCAGGAGCGAAGTCACAACTCATAGAAGGAGTGAGTTATACAAGACACAGCTGTGAAATCCTGTGAACATCTAGAGATATTACAACATACACAGTTGGCTAAAAATGGTCAGCAAAGCACAGAAACTCTCTCTGAAATAACAAAGAAAATCAAGTAATACTACTTTTCCATTTGCCTCCAAATTACCTTTATTTTCACTCAGTTACAGCATTCCAGCCCATTACAGTTTATGATAATCAGTGGCATGGAGAAGGGAATGTATTTTTCCAACAATATCATCTATCCAAGAGCTCTGACAGAAGGGGAAGAGAAGGAACGGGTAAGCCAACCAACCCACTTACTGGTACATAAATCCAGGTCTAAGAGGAAAAACTACCACTGAGTTTACTCAGAATTTGTTGGACTTAATTTACAAAGAGACATTTCCATCCCAGAAGAAAGTCACAGCTTAAAGAAACTTTTAAAATATATTGTTCCAGAACAGTAGTTTAGAAACATCATCATAAAAAACAGATATTTTCTTCCGTTTGCCATATTTCTTTGGATTTCATTTTGATCTTTAGACTTTGCCCTTGCATTAGTTTATAAATAAACTTTCTGTGATTTCCGAGAGTGTTCCTGCTATATCAATAAGAAAAAGAAAAATGCTGACCTATATACTAACAGACTTTTACATCATGCTGTTATTCATTGCTATGTATGTTGCTTCTTTATGACCCACACAAAGTCTGTAGGAGGTAACTGCTATTCACACTCCACCTCTCCAAGCATTTTGGGATGGGGAAAAGCTGCATCTGTGCTCAGAGGGTGCCAGATCACTGCATATGCCTGCCTACACTCGGCTGGCAGGCAGCCCTCTGGGGTGGCAACAGCAACTGGTAGGAATGGGGACAATCCTTCAGGTTTCTGCTTTCTTCCTAGAACTATACCAGCCATAGTCAAGATGCAGTCAAAGTGTCTGGATTACTCTAAGCTACACAGTTGCTAAAAGACAAAAGACTACTAAATACAAACTCCAAAGGAATCGGTCATATTCCAAAACTGTCTCTTCTGAAACTTCAAATTTCTGTCTGCTATTATCAGAGTACCTCTCTTAGCAGAAAGAGGTCAAATTTTGATTCATTCTTTCCTTTCTTCCTAAAAATATGCCTTAGTATTAATTCAAGGATAGAAATCCCATGTAAGTCTTTAAAAAGTGGTGAGCTGCAGGTAGCAGAGCTAGGAGCTGTCTGTACAACTTCAGGGTAGGGGGAGCAGCTTTCAGGGACTATGTAGAGCTGGCTCCAAGGCAAAGCAGCCAAAGTAACTGAAACCAAGCCTGCAAGCAAGGACCCCCCTACAAAAACATTGTGAGTAGACACGAAGTTACAGAACCTCCTTGTTTGTATTCTCTATGACCCAGTAGCTGACTAGAGCTCAAATATTTCTAGACAAGCATCTTGAAATACATTACTTCTCAATTTAGTAATAAGAAAGCTAGTCCTTTAGCTAAGAATAGCCAGGTGAGAAGAGCAGGAGTTGGGCGCATTTCCTAAGCAGAAGAAAAAAAGAAATACACTATACGCTGTATATCTAACTGGATATGATGTGTCAATGGTAACCTTACCTTCATATGGAATATATAATATCTAGCAGTAGAGTTAGGGTTGATCATCAAAATCTCATTTCCGATTACTCATCTGTGAAATGCTTGTAGACAGTGGAAGAATTTCAGTGATCAAATAATATCAAAAGAAATATCAGCAAACAAACTGTGGTACATAATGAGGCATAAGATATACTTTTTATCTTTACTGACTGATCCAAGAATCAGCAGATCTAGTATTTCAGAAAATGCTGTTAGCAATGGGAAAACACTCTTGATTTTAAAAAGAGTAGCACATTTTGTCTTTGTATTCTTATTGAAGAAAGTAATAGCATTTCTAGGAAAACAAGTTGCAAGTTTTTTGTTGTTTAGTTAAATTCATGCTCTTAAGAGGAAGAACAATCTTCAAGTGGAAATTTGGTCTGTAAGCTGTGTGTTTTTTTCAGAATGGTTGTTTTCTTAATTAACAACACACATACCTGACAATTGGAAAAAGATGTCAGTAATACTGATGTTATAAATTATAAAACGTCAGCTGTTTAGAGTAATGGACACTGAATACTGAGCAGCTGCATTACTGACACCCTGAAGAGTCAGTTATAGAAATGTATTTGTTTCATTCTGGAAATAAAATAGAATCATAGAATCATAGAATCACCATATTGGAAGAGACTCACTGGATCATCGAGTCCAACCATAGGTCTCATTGGATTTTGTTGTCCAAATGGAAAAACGTGAAATAGAATCCAATGATTGTAAATTGATTTGAAAAAAATATTTTATCATTAGCCAAACAATGGTGTCAGAGCTAGATTTATTTACAGTATACAATTTTGTAACTGAATATTGGAATTAATTACATATTTAAGTAGTTTGAATCAGCCCAAGAGGCACCTAGGCCTGTGAACTTGTCAGCAGGAGCTCCTTGACAGCTTCAGCTCACTGACTGTAGTACGTGCATGCATATGTGTACAGACAGTATGCAAGTTAAAGTTGTACACCTTAATTATATTTGGACTGTGATGATAAAATGTTGAAAAACAATAAAATAATTTACACTCTGAATTTACAGTCCTTTAATACTAACATGTTGGGTGGAAATAGGGATCTTTATCTATGACTGACTAGAATAGGGCAAGGTACTGATAAAAATTTCTTAGCAGACTTCCCTGGTGCTCTGTTTTTACCATCTTAAGGAGCCATTCCTACCCAGGAATTAAGGAAAAAAAAATCTTCCTCTTTTTCCCTTTCCACCTTTCCTTCCCAGCACATCCTTCAGTGATGCACATGCGTCCACTGCCTCCCTTTGGCAGCTCTCCACCCCAGCCCTTTTGTGTTCATGGATTTGAACAACCTCCAGTTTATGCTGCTGCTACAGGATTATCAGAAGAACTTAAGGTGCAAGCATTTAAGAAACAATATATATGCATGTTACTAAAGCTAAGAGGTAACTCCAATAGTTCATGGCAGTAAAAAAGTTGATAATTTTGAGGGAATCAGCTAACCCAAGCTGACAATCGGTCCCTTTTTGGATTGTTCTTTGAATCCTCTGAGCACCGTGGAAGAAAGGCTGGTGTTATTCATAGAAAATAAATTGATGTCTGCATATGTCATCTGTTCCAGGAGGCACTAAGGGGACAGTAAGGACAGAGAAAATATGTAAAAAACCAATCTATATACTTCTTCACCTGAGGTCACTGGAAGACATATGTGTTGGATGAGGAGGGAAAAAGAAATCTTGACCAGAAAAGTTTCACTAGTTGGCATGGATTCTTCTTCATCTACTCCTTCATGGAAAACCACTCTGTTATTCAGAACTGAGGGTGAAATACTTCCTCCCTTCTTATATCTTGTAACTCTTTAGAGTTATATCACATTTCTTTAAAGTTTTCCTACAGTTCCTATGGACTGTACATTTAAACACACTGGACATTTTTCTCTAGACCACAATGCTGAAAAAAAGTTTAGAAGTGTGCCTTTACTGAGGGGCACTTGCTGTCTCTCACAGTGGAAATATCCTATCCCCCTTCTCTGGTTTATTTTAGAATTATTGAAATGGATATCAAAACATCTTCAAGCCAATTGTATCACGGAAATTGAATTTTTTTTCCTAGTGTCTTTTTCCTCCTCACTATTAGTGGTAAATATGTGGACAATTATCAAGATACATACATTAAAAATTTTGCTTCAAAATTATAGAGCAATAGTGTACACAAAAATGCAGACACAAAAGATTTAAGATTACTGCATGGCAAACACATAATTTCTTTTTGAGATGCAAATTTCCACATGAAATGGAAAAATTGTCTGCAGCTGATGAGAAAAAAAACAACAGAGCTATGTTGTGCCATCTCAATACACAGTTGAACGTACTTATCCACCAGTTTTTACTACTGCATAAAGAATGTATACATCACATTTCTGAATAAGTATGTTGATTTTGACCTAAAACCAAATAATTCTGTTTATCTATGAAGAATACAGATATGACTGGAGGCTAAGAATTTATTGTGAAATGAATAAAGACAAGACTGGATACTGAGTGTTATAAAATTCAGATTGTAGGAGATTTTTGGATGGTTGAGCCCTGGTAAAATAATTTTATTTTAATGGTTGTATATATGCATTCACAAAGACCTGACTTATGAAATAAGGGCCTTCCACATTAGCAGTAGACAGTTTTCCTAGATAACTTGTAAGTACATAAAAATGAGTATTCTGTCTTTGATTTTTATGTAGTAGTTTTTTTCTTTTGGTTCTAAGTTTCTTCATACCAGAAAATAAAAATAAAAAGGGTGAACATGGAATGTTTTATAACATAAATAAATTTCACATTCGATAGTGCAAAAAGGAACAAAGATGCTATTCTACAAACATAAAGTTAGCTTTTAGTGTTAATGAGCCACATCTGACAGAAAGCAAAACAAAGGGAGTTGATTTTGGTTTTTTTTAATTCATAAGTATACAACAGACAAAGAGCAGCAGACAGGATAATATTTTCCAGAAAGTAGAAAAAACCCACTGAAAATCTGTAAAATACAGTTCAGAGATGAACTACTGCAGAGCTGCAGCATACTGTAATGCTGTTTGGACTGTAGCTGAAGAAGTTCACAGAATCACAGAAAAACCAGGTTGGAAGGGACCCATTGGACAAACAACAACAACAAAAAAAGAAGTAAAAATAAAAGCTGAAAAATTGGATAAACCATGAAAATATGGGCAGCACTAAGTAGAAGAACTGGGAAAACATACCATGCATTTGTCAGAGATATCAGTAAATCTTTAATAATAATAATGCTTTCTTTATCACCTTTCAACTTTCTTTTGAGCATGTGATTTTAGAAGACAATGCCCAAGGATTGATCAGACATAGTATTAAATTTGGCTAAGGAAGATAAGAGACACCATAGAGAATCCATCATGCATATCAAGCAATGCAGCCTTTAGGCATTTTATGGAATTATTTTATGCATTCCCCACTTCATCTATAAATTTGATAAGATTGCAACATACAAAAATAGTGATTCAGATTTTGAAACAGGAGATGAGCCTATTTAAGGTTAAGGAAAAGATCTTTCAGGAACTGAAAATTAGGGTAACTCCACCAAAGGGAAAGAGTATGGAATGGATTTCACTGTTTATGAATCAGATTCTTATTAAGAACAACATGTGGTAAATTATGTTTTTTCATTTAACAGCTTTTGATTTCTTCTGGTTTCCCCCCGCAATTTATCTCTGTATATCTTTTAAACTTCTTATTCTCCCCTCATTTAAGTTCCATTTTAAGAACTCAAAAGGTATAGTGCAGCTTAGTTTCCCAGACAAAACACATTCTAGCTCCCAGCATGGCCAATTCTTTTCTGTCAATTTGCCATAGCCCAATATGTTTATACTGAAAAAAATGACAGCACTGTTCCGCTTCCCATCTCCTCCCTTTCTCAAGCAAATATATAGACTTGCTCTTCAAGAGCTCACTATTATACTTCAGATATCTGAAAATGTTTGACTTGTTATTTCCCCACCTCAGTCATACCACTAGCAGTTATAGCTTAACACAAAATTTTAAGCAAACCAACAAACCAGCTCTCAAGAAATAACTGAAAAAGAAACCAGCACAGAAAGTCAACTGGATAATTAAGTTGGACTTACTAGTAAAAGTAGCAGTGGTGCAAGATTTGGAAAAACTTGAAAAATTGCTTTCCTAACTTTACTCACCAGAAGATGAAATTAGTTATAAAACAAGTACAATACAAATTGTGTTTAACTGATACGGTTTTTGTTCCAGAGTTTAACAGGGACATCAACAGGGAGGCTGTGCCACACTATATTTTCCAGTTAAATAAGTTTCCACACCTTTCCAAGGTAGAAGTAATCTCTCTGATAAATAAGACCTTATATTGTAAGACATGAAACAGAATCAATTACTATCTAGTTTTAAAAGCCCATAATATCAACTCATAATTCAGTAGTCAAATGCAGGACAAATACATGCGTGAAACAATCAAACTTAAACAATCTGGAAAAAATAAATAAAACTGAGAGGTAATAATGCAAAGTGCTCAGTGACTATTGATGCTAACTTATACATTGTATGGAACATTTGGATTTACTTTTAAAATGAATTTTCTCATAACTAGACAAAGGAGAGTAAAAAGTCCTGGGACTATAATAGAAAATTTTACAGCTCTATGAGTGAAAAATGTTAGTCTTGACCACAATTTACTGTCTACAAGAGTAATTCTACTTAGAATGCAAAATTGTTATTTGTATTGAGTCTTCCCCCATTTTTGTTATTTTTTTTTCACACTAGCAAATGCTTCTTTTCCATTTCATCCTTATTTTTAAATGTTTTTTTTCCTAAAAATAGGAATGAATAAATCATTTTGCTGAAGTTGAAATTTGAAACATTAAACACTAGATGGCAGAACAAGGCTGGAGCTGAGCATCTGAAAAAGGTTGTGCCTAAGCTTGCCTGCATTTATGTGGAGGATTTCAAACATACCAGTTGAACAATTTTACCTGTTATTTCTATGAAAATTGCCAGTAGGTTCATAAAAAATATCTCCACACATTACAGTTTCTGTATTCACACAATATTTTCTTTCCCTGAAAAAGAGAAGCAAGTGATTTCTCTCTGGTGGCCTCCTGGTACTTCCCTTAGGTGACTGCTCCCTCCTGTCCCTGGCCCAGAGCCATCACCTTGCCTGTAGCACAAGGCAAAGCCCTAAGCTCACCTCCTGTAGACAGACCATATTAATTTCAAAAGGCTGCATTTTCAAGTTTAAAATGACCAAGAACTGAATGTAGAATTTAGGATTTAGCCTGATGTACAGATCAAAGAAAGGGATTTACCTTTCCAACTTGTCAGGGAATCTGACAGTAATACACTCAGAAACAATACTAGGGCACAAAATACTCAAACACAGAAATGAAAAGACAGATTAAAAAGAACTCTTCTACTCTCTCTTCTAAAATTTGGAACTGCTTTTTTATAAATAATAGTAACTGGATTAAGCGTTCAACTGGAATTAAGAGATTAACAGATGCACTGGCTCACCTGACCAACTTCACGCACAAAAGAATACAAGAAAGAAATGCACCTAATCAGAATAATAAAAGCAAGGTGTGATTCACTTGTATTGATGCTGAAAGCAATTAAGATACCATTTTGTTCACCATCAGGCTCATAGACTTCTGCATCCTGCTATGTCTTTGATAAATCCCTCTGCATCACCTCAGTGGAGCCGCTCAAATTTTGGCTAAGTGGAAAACAACATGTGTTGACTACTTGAGAAGTTGCCTACAGCTGAACTTGAACAGTGCTGCGTGTGATTTGCTGCAAACGGTACTAACAATATGTCTTGGTTGCAATGGCAAATTTTACTGAGGCTGCACTGCAACTCCGCCTTTGATTCTTGCATAGTAAACATCATCTATGGGAGCCAAAGGCTTTGCCCAAGGGCAGCAATGCATCCATTACAACCTAGACATGTTGTGTAACATCACAAAAAAAGCCCTGTGTATAGACATTATTCTATCCTAGCCATATTATATTTTTTCCTGTGCCTAGAGTTATACTTTAGAAGCTTCAGCCTTTCTGGTTTTGGCAGAGTTCTCCTATGCAGCCCCTTAGGAAGTCTCTGAACATACACTACATGAAAACAAAAGGCAGAAATGACACAAACTAAAGTAACAAATGGTCGGGGAGGGCTGCTGAGCTGCTGCTCCAGGGAAGGCAGAGCAGCTGCTCTGAGATCTCCCACCTCACACAGATCTGCTCTTGCAACTGCTGAGGAAGGAAAGCATGTCCAGGTGGCAACAGGACTTGCTCTAATGCATTTCAAAATCAAAGGGAATGGCTTGGGCAATAGTATAGCTACCATTTGTAAACAAATATATAATTCATGTTATGTTATTTCAGGCTTTTAATATCATATATATATATATATAATATTTCAGTCTTCATGATGAATAATGAATGGAGATAGTTGCTCCTAAAAATCATCCTAACAAGCATGTACTATGGATAAAAGATGAGTGACGGAGAAGAAGAAGGGAGAGGGAGGAAGAGAGGTGAGAAGAGGGAGAGAGCAAGAGAGGAAAAGCCCTGCTCCATGTGCGCCACCCATTGTCTGTTCTTTAGTTCCAGTTTTTATTCATTCTTAAAATAGTACATTTAATTGAAATTAATCAGTAATTTCAACACAAACTGGTAGAAATAGTGGGAATATTGTTGGCCCACCAACTCCCATGTCCCTTGCGCTACTGCCCAACTTGCATTGCAGAAGCAACACTGCGAAGATTCCCCAGGGTCTGTTGACTCCCACAGCCCCTCCTTCCCCAGATGACTCTTTGCAGCCCCAATGACCAGAAACAGAAACAAACATCAAAATGGCCGAGAAAGGTTGACAGGGAAAATCAGATGACTGTACCCCATAAGATTCTTGGTTGTTTCCTTTTTAACTCACAGATGCCTTGACACTGCACAAGGCAAATACAGGAAAAAAAAAAAAAAAAGAACAAGAACAAAAAAAAAAAACCTGCTATGGTAAGCTCATATGAATTTCCTCTCATAGCTGTTCACACCTATCACAACCTGGACCCACGAGTCACATGCTCATGTCCAGCCTTGACTCGGGGGAAATTGGATTTGTTTGTCTGTGTGGCAATCTGGAGGCCAATAAGGTCACTCCCAGGGTGAATATCAAAAGCACTATTTATTTCTGACTCTGACAAGCAAAAACACACCAAGATAGCGGGGCACACACCAAAGACACGGGGAGGTGCAACAACCCAAAGTTACATAAATGAATCCCTGAAAAGAACCCAGGTACCTTGGATCCAATCCAACATGCACACCCTACAGTAATGGGAGAGAGAGAAAGTGAGGGAAGGAAAGAAATCACCTCATCGAAGGCAGCTAAGATATGCAAGCCTTTATGTCTATGGATTTTGCTCAGGCTTAACTAGACGGTGCAAGCTTACCCCTCATATTCTTTAAAGGCAGAACAAAGGGTAAACTATTTCCTCATCCCTAGTCATAAGTATCAAAATGTCATATTGCAAATACATAACAGCGTTAAATCTCTTCTGTCTTTCTCTAGGATTAATTAGCTGTTTATCAACTGAAATCAGTCAAACTAGTGTAGAAGTACTACAAGGATAGGAGGTCCGGAATCCTCATTGTCAAATAGATTTTGGATAGCTTAATTTTTTTTTTTTTTTTCACCTTTCCAATGCCTCATTTTATATACAAACATCATTATTTACACACCCAGGAATCCATCTCATTGCTCTCTTTCAACTCTTTCTTTACTAAAATAAAACATTACACAAAAACTACAGTGAAGGTAATTTCACAGCTTCTCACTTGCTCCCAGCTGTTTTAGAAACCTTATGCCCTTTTTTACCTGATTTGAACAAACCTACTTATCTTCCCACTCAGGTTCCAGTCTCTTTCAAGCACTTCCAAGTTGTTACTGTACCATGATTTCTCAGTTAGCATTAAAAAAACCCAATCCAATGAGTAGATAGAGATTTGATAATGAACAAGGTTCCCAGTAGGTTTCTGTCTGAGGATGAACCAAAGTATGAGCCTAACTACATACCATCAGAGCAAAACCTGCTGCAAACACTTTGGAGTTCACAGTTTTTACATATGTGTATACACCAGTAAAGTTCAAAAGCCTCCACACTTGACTAAGCACAACAGCCTCTTTTGTATTCAGAAATATCTGTTCTCTAGCATGTTGATTGGGTTGAAAATTGCTATACTTAAGAAAAGGTTACTCAAGGATAGGAAGAACTATTTTCCAGCTATGCCACAGGAGCCATGGAGCAGTAAAAGTAGGTGGTAGCAGGTGGCATATTTATATCCTCTGGAGTACTTTTTTTTTCTCAAAAGCCAAAAAAGGCATTGTACTTATTGCCACAGAACTAAGAAGATGCTACAACTTTACAGGATTTTTAAAAAAGTGTTTGACAAATTAATGAGCAATCCATGCCTCTGGAAGGGCTATTAAATTGTAAGACAATCCTTCCATTTCAGTGAAGTGGGCTTTCCTTCTTATATTGTCTACATATTTGCTGCTGGCGATTTTGGATCTGAGGCATAAGGATAGACAGACCATTGATCAGTCCCTGTGATAGCCTTTTCTACACTCTTGTTAAGCGTCACTGCATTCTGATGACTGGTGTGTTAACCTACTTAAATTATTTCGATGACTGCTATAAAATTTAAATATAAATTTCATTTGGTTTTAAATAAAATATTTCATTATCAAATTCCACGGATAATGCTGTCTCTGGTTAATCAGACAGTCTAGCAAAATGACTGTCTTTTCCCTGCTTTCCTGCATTTTTAATATTTTCCTTCAGATTAGGGAATTGCTGCCGAATACAGTTAATTACCTAACGATAGGTAAAAACATGTCATCCTCACTAACAGCAAGCATAAACAGAAACAGTTTTTGGATTCATTAAGCCTAATAAGATCTCTTAAACAGTCAAATATTATTTAAACTGATTGAGCATAGCAGAATTAGTCAGTGTGTGAGTTAGATGATATTATTTTATTTGGCCTTTCTGAAGACAGAAAGGATAACTGCAACTGTGGTTGAAGTTGTAATTTACCATTGAAAGCCGATAGCAGTTTCTGACTTGAAAGAAAGAAATTATATTGGTAGTTTCTTAGAGGAGCTTTCCTGTTTTATGTTGAAAGGAAACACGTTGTCACTGGTCAATACAGAAATTGCCTACAGCTTTCAGTTTTGTAAAATATTTTAGGCCCAATTAAACTTTTAGTAACATGTCTATATAAATAAATGCAATCAAATTTCCCTGGAAAACCATGCATATTAATCTCTAACAGAACAAATCAAACAGTCAGATGCTCCAGTGCTGCTCATGAAAAACAATGGCTTAAACCTATGAGGAATACAAGTGCTGGGTCTGGGGCTGAGGCTGGTGCAGGCATTCAGCACCAAAACACAATAGGTGGGAAAAGCCAAAGCCCTGCAGACTGCAATATCCACTGCATTTTGCTCAGGTGGGCATGTGAGCAATAGTACCTCACACTAACATGGAGGCTGACATGCCTGGAGTACAGGAATGTGGTTCTCTCTGTGATCCCTCCTGAGAACTAGATCTCTTGCAGAGATCTAAACAACATAATGGAGACTTCTTCATTTTTCATCTTAACCACATCAGCAAGGTTTGCAAGAGAATGTCTTTTGAAACCATCTACACATTTCAGATTTGGCAATTTTTATGTGAATTAGAAATTGCTATGAATGGCTTTATCACGAAAGTGAAGACTACAGCATTTTTGTAGCCATATAACTCTAGTAAGAGCAAAATAAGTGAAGTTTAGTTTGGGAGAGGAAAATGCACAGGTCATTGGCTAAAATCACTCAGTATATATTATTTTCAAGATTTTTGTAGACTACAGAACATACAGAATATTCCCATGATTGCTTATGCACTCAGTTACTCCGAATTCTGATAACTTAATGTCTGAAATTTAATGCACCCTATGCTGAATTACTTTTCAATAATGAAATTCTAAACACTACTGGGTATATTTGGGGTATATCTCTTCCTATACACAATGGGATATATTTTCATTTTAATGCACAGAGGAGTCATATACATAACCACTATTATAGGGAAAATATTCTGCGTACTAGAACAGATCTTATTTTTTGGTTGTTTGACATACTGTATTTTCTCAGTTGTCATACTACAATGAATCTAACAAGAAAATATGATTGTGAATGACATATAATCACAAGTTCAGCTGTTCTTATAAATACAATAAGGAGTCACAGCTGTTCTGAAGTACTATCCAATCTCATTCCTAACACCTAAGTTGAGACATTGCAATGTAGCAATTCAGTCAGTTCATAGCCATGAGCCATGAGCTCATGAGACATTGTGTCTTGGAAGAAAATCAACTGATATTGGAAAGCAATTTTAGAGAATCTGAATTACTTTTAAAAAAATAATCCTAAAATAGAAAACCCCTCCAGTGTTAGTCCTGTTAAAATCTCTATCTTCTTTGATTCTGGGTGGATTTGGGATTCTAGGTGAAAAAATCGTTTGAAGAGAGAAACAAACTATGCGTCTTGCAAGGTTATGAAGAAGAATTAGTACTGTTGAACGCAGACTTGTGTTTTCAGAACTGACCTTGGGACTCCCAGCTCTAGGTGTTGAAAATGACTGCAGATGCCAGCTCAGCTGTAAAGTGCAGACCCACCACTCCCTCACTCAGTAAGACCTTACCACCTTCATAATCTCACTAAAAATTACTGGAAATATTCAAGTGGTAATTGAACATAAATTGAACTTGCATCAAGTCTGTCACTAAGAAGACAAAAGACAAAAAAATAATAATGCCATTTTGCCAGTGCTGAATTTGGGTATTGAGTGGTACATCCCCACTGCCTGCAAAAAGAATTGATGGCAGAAGCAAGAGCCATGTGTAGATCTCTTGAGCTTCAGTATAACAATTTAACTACCCGGCTAAAGAGTCGAAGACACAGGTTTGTTCTCTGGGGGAGGTCAGCACACAGCATCGTTTCCTTTCCATTGAATGCTTCAAAAAGTAATCATCTCTCTCATTTACAGACATTTCTCTCTCCTAAACTGTTTTTTTTTTAAATGGATCTCCACATGTTCTGAGTTATTGATATTTTCTCTCCCTCCTTATAACATATCTTCATTTTAGAAATGTGTGCTGCTATCCAACATAGATATGTCACAACAGATGTAAAAGTAAA
Source organism: Coccyzus lansbergi (assembly GCA_033558105.1). NCBI lineage: Eukaryota > Metazoa > Chordata > Aves > Cuculiformes > Coccyzidae > Coccyzus > Coccyzus lansbergi. The sequence continues at coordinate 1,298,513 of JAUMJK010000156.1, forward strand.
GAACATTTTGCTTGCTCATCTCTGGGAGATATTACAGCCACCAGCCTAGTCTAATCATTGTCCTGGATTGTAAACAGCATTCTGCAGTCTTCACCTAAAACCCCTTGTAAAACAGCAAGGCATTCTGCTTTTATAGTTGCTTTTATATTCTCTGACACACACTGGTATTAACTGGACAGATTCATGGAAGTCAATATATACTGATAAAAAAACGTGCAATAGAATAGAGAAAAAACTCTAAATACTCTAATATCGCATCAAACCCAGAGAATAAAAAACTGCACAGGCGTGATCACAAAAAACCCTATCACCGAATAAGAACAAGATATTCTTTCATGCACCGCTAGAAAGCGCTATAACCATGTTTTTAGCAATTTGGAAATAATACCTACTCAAGTCAGACTTCTGGAATATTTGGAGTGTACTCCAAGACAGAAAGAAAGAAGAAAAGAATTTTAAAAAATAATAAAACCATTTCTGTCTGATAGTTAAATCAAGTACTTGTGACACTGAATGCTCGTGCAGGAAAGTAAAATGAGGGAATTCTAAACATGATGGAAAAGTATCATGTAAGATATTTTTCTCATGATTAAAGGAGGTAAGCTTTGCAAGTGTTCTTACATCCTTCCTGCATGAGTGCCAAGAAAAAATACAAGATAAAGGGCCTGTTACTTTATTATTTTGAACTGTGCGAAACATTTGGTTACAATTAAAAAAAAAAATTCTCTTGTCTTTGTAGAATACCTTTATATATGTGTGAGCACTGTGGCACATTTAAAAGAATATGAAGATGATGACAATATATTATAAAAACTAAAGGAACAAAGCTTACCAGGCTAGATTTTGGGCTAGATTAGTCTCTAAGAGATGCAAACACATGACAACTCTTGCTACCTGTATCATATTTTGTGAGAGTGACTTTCATGACTGTGTCTCCAGTAAGAAGAGTAGGTGGTAAATACCTCATCTATGCCTATTCAGTCAATGCATCCATACTTTTCCTGGTCCCTAAGCCCAAAACATGTCCTAATTATTTCAGGAGTAAAAGTTTCATATTTGTTTTACTGAGATTTCATGAAGAAGAAAAGTCTTAAGGCTTAGGTTCTCTTGCACTTTGAATATCACAAGATAACTCATTGTGGTAATAGCACTTAACATTTACACCCCTCCTTCATCAGCTTCTTCACAAACATCAGCTAATGCAGACTTACATGTGTATATTTTCTTTGCCTTCTACACTAGAAACCAAATCCAGGGAAGTGATTCATGAATCAAACACAATATGTGTCAAATTCGGTAATGTTCCTTTCCCCAGCTTTTTTAGCTACCTGAAACCATCCTATTACACTTCTTGATTTATACGCTGTTTCAGGAGATAAAGTGAATACAGTGATTTAATTTCTGAGATGTCTATTACTTTCCATAGTATTGAATGTAGCTATTTTACATCTTAACCTACACATAAAACTTTGGTTATTTATGACATATTCCTAAATGAAATTGTTAGTTTGATAAATATTTCATCATTTCCATCATTTGCAAATATATTACTGGTTTTATATTGATACATATAATATACTTCTATTATTTAACCACATATGCTTCTCCCATGCATCTTTTCCAAGGAGAAAGGTTGAAAATCTTTGCAGTCTTGACTTATACCCTTGAAAGACCTGAAATTCAATTGATATTAGGAACACTTCTCAGCTCTTCTGAATCTTTCATATTTTTCTTTCTTGCACATCAAGACATTTTACTTGTTTTTTTTCTAATTTAATTTCAGTAGTTTTGAAGACTGCTGACTAAGCCCTTGGCAAAATATCCTGTTGGTATTTATTCTAGTTTTAATGTGAAATGTCATTGAAATTCACATACATATAAAGGATTGCTGCATACATCGCCTAAGAGAGTTTACATGACCTTCTAGACAGAAGGGTCATCACTAGAAGGTAGATTAGGTTGAGCTGGGTAAACAGATTCACCCACTCCCATTCCATGTCTTTCTCTGCTGTCATATGAAATACATATTGCTAAATCAGTAGCGCTAATACACTTTTTACTATGGAAATGATTGAAGAAAAACACATATTCTTACAGAAGCATAAAAACTTTAATACTGGATAGGTCAATATCAAAAATTCTGCAAGTCAACTCGTTAAATGAGGGAAGAACTAGAGGTATAATAAAGGAGAAGTAGAACAAAGATAATCTGGAAGTGCAGCCCAGTCTTCAGCAAACACTGGAGCAAAAATTGCCAGAACTACAGAGTGAGGACTTCACCCAGACTTAAGACTTTATATTTCTCCCCAAGTCTTTTTATTTTCTCCCCCCTCTCAATGAACTCTTAAATAATGATTTCTCCCCCCTCCTAATGAGCTCTTAAATATAGGAAACAAGATTAAAAGATAGTAATGTATATCACAGCAAGCAGTATAAATTAGATGGAAATAAAATATAGACTGGCTGGCACATTCCAGCCATCCTGGTGACTTGTCAGTTCTCAGATGTGATGATATGCTGCATGAGACTTGCCTCTGTATCTTCTACACATAACCCTTATCTGACAAGTGGCTAAACAATGTCTTTCGGAAGAGACAAATTATGAGTGTGGCAGTTTGTATTTCAAGCTAAATTCCACATTTAAGTATAATTATATGCCATATGTTTTTAACCTTTCAGTTTTATGTAGTCTTAAAAACTAAGAAAATAAATTATATAGTAAATACCAGTATCCTTGGTATACCACAGTACATCTATAATAAAAATACAGTCAATGTAATTATTCTAAACTAAGTAATCTGAATTACAGGATAGTTACCATTCACATGTAAAATAGTTTTTAAACATTGTCTGCCTGTACTTATTCTGTTTGGGTCCCAATTCAGATCTCTAAAATATTAAAGGTCACAAAGGAACTAACAACAATGCCTCTTAAACCAAATACAATCTTCCTGGGACAACAAAAAGAGATACAACCCCTTCTCAAATGTTTACAATTTTAATCTTAAAAGTAATTATTTCATTCCTTATTTTTCACCAATCTATGACTGTATACCTCTGCAAGCTTACTTTGAAATTAATTTTAGTTTATAAAAATAAGTGAAATCTGAAAGATTATTGAAATGCTTTAATATAAATCAATTCATTTAAGTGAAAACCATGAGACTGTCCAACTCCAAAGCCTGAATGTTTTCAAAGCTAATTTGATTAAAACACCTTTCCTGTAGAACCTAAGGCAAAGTTATTAATTTACAGTGGTAGTTTTCAGTTATAGCAATTGCAGCAAATTTGCTAGTCATTTCTACATTCTATAAGCACATAAACATATCTACATTGATTGAGAGAGATTCCACACTTGTGAATACAAGTGTACCCCAGGCTATAAGTCTTGTCTTGTCTTCCCTTTCCTTTGGAGAAGGTTTGCACTCATAGGCAGTTTGAGCTGAAGCTCTACATAACTGAACACTTTGAAGTCAGTTCATGCACTGGCAACAAGGGGGCTAGGATTTCATGTGCTAAATTCAAATATTTTTATGTAATATCTTAATTTTGACTTGGGTTTAGGGGTGTTTTGGTGAGGCATTTACTTGATTTTGAGAAAATATTCATGAATTTAATTAACCATTTCTCAGCTAGTTCCAGGAAACTGTTTCCTTTTTCAAGACAAAGATTTTTTTTTTAATATTGTGCAAACACTATAACGTAGAACACGCCACTGAAATCCTAAGAAATGGAATGCAGTTTCGTTTACAGAAACAAAGTATCCAAGATTTAAAATTATGTCTTTTAAAGTAAGACAATTCTAGCAGAGCAGACATATAAACAATCAACCTAGTTAACAATACAGCAAAGAAATTGCTGTACTGTGTTATCAATCTGATCCTGAGGCATTTGAATCTTTGCATATAAAATATAGACCTATGTAATTTTAATGGAACTTGAAAAAATAACTACTAAGCACTGTATATGCACAATGCTGCTCTACTTCTGATAGGATATATATATGAAAACAAAGCGCTTTCTTACTTTTATTTTAAGACTTGTGGAAAAATTGGACTCAGAATGGAAATGCTATCATAACCATAATTACACTGCAGTATCAGCTACTGCCTAACTTGTGTTTCCTCAGAAAAACTGCTCTAATGATTTTTATCTGGTACTTTGGATGGCATGTTTAGGTCCAGCTTTAAAATAAGTAGTATGTAGAGAAATATTTCATTCTAAAGAATGTAGTTGAAGACTGTGTTAATTAAACATTTGTGGATCTTCACAATTAATGGTTTCATTTTTCCTCAGTTTTCAACACAAATGACAACTGCATAGTTATTGTTCACTGTTCTATAATAAAATAGTAACAATTAGCATCCTCTATGGTAGTTTATGTACAAAGTAACATGCTAAAGATATTGCTAGTAACAATATAATTACAGAACAAACCAACATTGCTCCATTTTCTAAATCAGCAATGAAAGATAAAAATAAATACAGCTTTAAAGACATTTGGAAATCCTTTTTCCATAGAGATATAGTTACTGCAAAAATGTGTTTTCAATTATTACACCTTCACCTAACTAAAAAAATTCCAGGGAAAAAACCCAACAAACAATGAAGACAAATTCCATACAATGACCTTGGAGTTCTACCACAGTTAATACTCTTAAAACCAATCAGTATCAGTTAAATATAATGTTTAAATTAAGTCTGCAAGAAAATGTACCACAAATATGAATAAAAAGTCTTACAAAATTCTTACTAAAGATCCTTAGTAGTAGCCAAAAGTCAGGTAAAGATAAAACAAGCTCTCATTTTCAGAATCTGAACAACAAATATTTTTTGGTGTATAGGGATGTCCAACCACTACCTGAATCCCACTTATTCTTAACCTCTACTTCAATACCATGTTTCCCAGTCTGCTCTTGAGCATTTTATTATGGAGTAGACTAATTCAAGATTAAAGCAGTTTGACCTTATAAAAACACTGCACTTCAATAAGATGATTTTACTGAATTTTTACAGTTGGCTTAAAAACCATACTTATTTTATAAAGATAGTATTTCTCACTCTTCATTTTGCAACAGGTTCCAAAATGAACAAAGGTTTAAGAATGCAATACTGAACCTTCCAAATACTTTCTAGAGAAGGCTTTTTATTGGCCCCCGCACAAGCTGCTGCTTAAAAAAATATCTAAGTTAGCATGTGTGTGGGTGAAAAAAGAGAGAGAGTACATCAGTTAAAAAGGTAAAAACAATTTGAACAAATTTTGCAGTTACGAGAGCAGAGCAAGCAGAATGAGTCAAGGCAAGTTTGGAGCTTGCCAGGCACCACTGAATTCCTGTAGCATGCATGCAGGTGCATCTCTAATATGACAGAAAGAAACAGTAGAACCCTATGAAATCAGAAAAGAAGCTGATGCAATTTCTCAGCATTTTCAGACATAATGTGGTCTACAAACCTTGCATCAGTCTCTATAATGTATTTCCTATCTCCCTCCTGGTCTCATTTAATTAGAGAGTTCACGCTGTTCTGAAATCCCATAAGAACATACCTTGTTGGCCAACAGCAGAGTTCAAGAAGCATTTCATGGCTTAGAGCTGTAACTTAGAGCTCACAGTCCACCTGGACTCTCACTGGTAATTCTAAACCTCCGTTCTGTTGCATAAATCTTTAAATAGCTTACACTCTTTTCATTGATCACTGAGGAGGTATTTAACAAGTTCTGTCCAAGAAAAGATTAACCAGACATGATCTCTTTAGATTAGAAAGGAGACAATTAATTGATGCTATGATAAACATATACATTTATTACTACCTGGAGCATATTTCTCTTATCATTAGGTTATGTTAGCTTCAGTACCACTGTGTTTCTAGTTACCAAGAAAGGCAATAAAGCCTCCATTTTCCTCTCTGCTTCAGTATTTCCAGTACAGCAAAGCTTTAGGGTAATAAGCAGTCTGTGCTGGAAAAGATTCTGTTAAAGTGAAATGAGATGATGCACATAAGTATCAGAAACCAGAACAATGTATCATGAGATGTGTGCAGTGACAGTTTACTGTTTTTACAGCATTGCATGGATCACCCAGGGAGAGATTTTGCACAGAACAGTTTGTTGGAGACCCTTCTTGATTTTTTTTCTCTCAGTTCTTGCTGGCATGGAACAAACTACAGCAGGTGGCTGGGGCTCCATCTGGGTCCACTGCTTAGCATTATTAAACCACATCAGAAAACCACAGTCAGCCCACATCTTGGATGCTGCATACAACCACAAGTAGAATATGACAGAATTCTAAATAATACAGGAAAGAGCAACAAAATTGATGTGAGACAGACAGCAGAGTTTGTATGAAGAGAGATAAAGTAGCCTAGGACTCTAGGCAATTTTAAATGTGAGGCTTGACCATTTCGTTTGATACTGTCTGCTACTTATGAAATAATCTTCTCTATGCCATTCTTTATTTCTATACTTTTCAGTATTTATTTCCTACTAATCAACAAAAATAAATACTTTTTCATGCAATGCATTCTTACATTAAGCCCTCATAGCCACAGTAGAAATTATGACTGATCAATGAAGCCCTCCAGTGGAAGAAGGCTCTGAAGGGACAAGCAAGGGCTTTGTGTTCATGAAGTTCTTGATGAGAGGAGGGGAGTAACTATACACTCCTGATGCAATGAAAGTTGAACTTACTCAAGACAGGGGCCTCTGAAGGGTGGCTTTAAGGCTACATCAGCTGTCTTCCTGATCCAATCAGACTGGTGAGATGCAGGTTAATACACCAATCAACCCAACAGAGACTAGATAAAGCGAACAGCTAACAAACAGAACTTAGAAGAGAGCAAAGGGCTTCAGCTGGTTTGAACCCTTTTACTTATTCCTAGTGGCTGGGGACACACCCCCATTGTGCTGGGACCCAGCTGTACACTGCAATTGTTATATGCTGCTAAGTGTACCTACATTTTGACCTACATGCTGTCAAGAACTGTGTTTCAAACTGCAGATGAACTGCTCTTTTTGTCTTAAATGCCATTTCCAAGTCATGTTTTGAGATGAAGTGGCTGAAGCTAGCTGAAAAGTACTAAAACAAGGTCAGAGGCTTTCACACTTGCCAAAACGCTCTTTGAACAAGTGTGCAAGAAGTCAAGCAGTGCTCACTGTAATTCCCAAGGGGTGTGAGAGGGCTCAGCACTCCTGAAACCAACTATGATGTGTTCAATGAACTTTCCCACTTTTTTAAGTTTATCAATACTATGTTTCATCATGGGATCCCTGGAAAGGTGAATTGTATTTTTTTCCATTCTTTTTCCTTTTTTTAATCTGTCTCTCTCCTCCCTGATTCTTCTCTCTCTCTATGCATTTCCATTTCCCGAGAGGGACATAATTACTTCGTATAGTTTATATCTGTCTACAGAGAATCATAGAATCATAGAATAGTCAGAGTTGGAAGGGACCTTAAACATCATCTAGTTCCAACAACTCTACCATAGGCAGGGACATCCCACTAGATCAGGTTATCAAAGGTCCCATCTAACCTGGCCTTAAACACCTCCAGGGATGGGGCAACCAAAACTTACCTTGGTAACATGTTCCAGTGTCTCATCACTGTCATGGTGAAGAAGTTCTTCCTAATGTCTAGTCTAAATCTGCCCTTCTCGAGTTTATACCCATTCCCTTTCATCATACCACCACAAGCCTTTATGAACATTTCCTCTCCAGCTTTTTTGTGGGCTCCTTTCAGGTACTCAGAGGTCGCTATAAGATCTCATTAGAGCCCTCTCCTCTCCAGACCGAACAAAACCAGCTTTCTCAACCTGTCCTCATATGGGAGGTGCTCCAGCCTTTGGATCGTTGTAGCCCTCCTCTGGACCCATTCCAACCTCCATGACCTTCTTAAGTTGAAGATTCCAGAACTGGACACATTACTCCAGATGAGATCTTACAAGAGAGGAATAAAGGGGCAGAATTACCTCCCTCGACCTGCTGACCATGCTCCTTTTATGCAGCCCAAGATACCGTTGGCTTTGGGGCTGCGAGTACACATTGCCAGTTCATGTCTACCATCTCATGAACAAGCACCCCCAAGTCCTTCTCTGCAGGGCAACCTCTCAACCACAACATCCCCCATTGTGTACTGAAAGTGGGGATTGCCCCGAACCAAGTGCAGGACTTCGAATTAGACCCTGTTGAATTTAATGAGATTTTTGCAGGCCCATTTGTCCAGCCTGTCCAGGTCCCTAAGGATGACATCCTATCTTTCTGATGTGGCAGCTACACCACTAAACTTGGTGTCATCTGCAAACCTGCTGAGGGTGCACTCAATCTCACTGTCAATATAACTGAGGAAGACATTAAACAGCACTGGTCCCAGTACGGACCTCTGGGGGACACCACTTGTCACGGATCTCCAAAATTCATTTTGATCAACCATATGCCCTTCTTCTTGCACAGTGTGAGGAGATCAGGACAAAACCTGTGCACTGCTGCATCACTGTTTTAAATAAAAATCCCATGTTGTATCACATTAACTACCAACCCCTCCATGGATGGAATATCACAAATAATCTGGGCAAAGAGAAGTGACTCAATATTAATGCAATCCAATGTGGCAAGATCACCTAATATATAAGAAAAAGGGAAAAAAAACTTTAAGGACTATTAAGCACCATTATTCAATATGTTCTTTCATTTGAGTTCCCAACCTGCATTTGAAATGAACCACCATCTTATAACAGCTCTTCCCTAAGATGATGTCCAGTAAAAAAATAAAGCATCCCTTTAGGCTGACCTGGTATGTTGTTCTTGCATGGGAAAATTTAGAAGCTCTACAGTAGGCATCACTATTCACTTTGTTTATTTATCGGGATGAGCAGGGAAACAGGGGTATGACAGCTCAAACTGTTCATTATTTTCATCTTCCTTATCTAAGTTACTTTTTGATAATATACATTACAGCACTTACAGCTTGACTGTCCCATGACTATTCAGTATATTTGCTAAGTGTTGCAAGAGATCTCTTCAAAGTCTTAGCAGTGTCTAAACAAAATGTCAGTTACAATCTTCTTAATATGCTCATTTATTAATGTGTTAGTAAAATGTCAACAGATCAAGAAGGGAGAAATTTTCTTTTTCTGCACAGGCTTTCCTGCTTAGGCTTGTTATGTCACGGTATCCCAGGTCTTCCCTTTCACTAATAAACTAGTCTGAAGTACATGGTTTGAGGTCAATAGTCTCCTGGTTCAGACAGACATATGTAAAATATGGGTGTGATATCTGTCACTCTCCAGTCCCCTGAATAAGAAAACCTACGTGTTTTTGATATTTTTTTCACTCATTTGATCCTCCTGTTCTCTTAGCAGACTTTGTCCTCTTTGATTTTTTTAAAAGTGTGAATAGTTCCAGAACTTCTCCAAATGCTCAGTCTTTGTTGCCAAAAGAGGGAGGTATTTCCTCAGACCTTTCAGCATCAATGACTCACACATACAGTTAATTTAGCTGCTTATCACTGTCTGTAGCTCCCTTGATTTCATATTACTACATAACTAACACATTTTTTACTAAGGAAATGTTTTCATATGAATCCTTTACTTATAACAATAGCTCTTTTAAGGTGTTTAAATGAATCGTAATTAGGCCTAAATGACAACATTAGGAAGCTATTTTCTACTACATTTCAGCAGTTAGTCTGATGGGTTTCACCTCTGGTACAGGCACTGATATAGGACTTACAGCTAAAAGGAGTTTATCTGGTTTTGTGGCAGATAAAAATTATTAAAAAATAAACCACTGGAAGATTAAACTAGACATAAAACAAACTAAATTCTACCTTGTTTTGTGACAGTTTATACCTCACCTTTAAACAAATTAGAGCATATGCTCAGGACAATCCTGTTTGAAAAATAATCTTTGGAGTTCATGGGAAGTGACGGTTAAGTGAACAAACTTAATTTCTATGTTTTCACAAAGAAGATATATGAAACAAAATACTTCCTACATAAGCATATGGAGTCACTCCTTCAAGTTAAATCCTGCCATAATGAAAAAGCAGAACATTTGACAAATTCCATTTGTTATTTCTCCTTTTTATTTTCATTTCAAATTTCATGTCACTCTGCATTTCATCATGTTAAAAGCTTTGATCCCTAATGCTGAACAGATATGAATTTCCTAAATGACTAAAACTTACTGGCAAGTGTTTCCTTTTAGAGCTGTATGTAAATGCAATGTTGAATTTTATTTTTGTAATCTCTTTAATCAGAAACAAGGGAATTAGCCAGCTGTTTGGAACTCATGTTAAGATGTAATTAAGCATCTGATTGAATTTCTGTGCATATCAAACAGCAAAGGCTAGTATGTGCACAAAAGACAGATCCCTTTCATTAAAATAAAAATCTTCTCACCAAATAACAATAGAAAGGGTTTACTCTAATGGTTTGTCTCTGAGATATCCCTCCACAAGAAAGCACATATCAGAATGGCAAAAAAATTTGCTTTATGTGTCAATCATACCAACAGGATTCCTTACTGAGTGACACCTAGCTTTCCCTTACATCTGTACACCATGCTACTGCAATACGCTGAGGAATTGCCTGTCTTACAGGCTTCATAAAGAAAAAAAACCAAACCCACAAATTATCAATTACTCCAGTGTGGAAATAAGCCTTACTGCCACCTGTGGTTTCTTTATTTTTATTTATTTAATTAGCGAAGAGTGGTTTTTTGTTCTTTAATGGCTAGTGAAAGACCTATTAAAAAGCATTACTGTTCAGTTTTATGTACCTATATAACACATACATCCAGGTTTATTATATCTGTTAAAGCAAAACCCAATTTTTGTCCTTTTCATGGAATATTGTCCAGAGTTCAATGCAGTCTGGACTTTTTTCCTGTCTCTTTTCCTTCTTCCGTAGAAAAAAATTTAGATAAATTCTCTTGCCCAAAATAATCTACACACAAAATTAAAGTTGCACTCCAATAACTGCTCTAGAGCACTGGAAAGCAAACACAGCACTGTAAGCAAAACACACGGTGGTATAATTGATAATATTTCCTTTCCTCAAACTCTGCTCCTCTCTACAGTTACTCTAAATCATCAGTTACTATCACAAAAAAGACATTACTAAGACAGTTTGGAGAAGGAATTCTTCAAAAAGGAAGGCATAGCTTTGACAAAAACATTTGATAGGGTTTGACCTGTGTGAAGAGTTTGAAAAAATACTCATATATATATAGCTTTCTATGCCCTTAATTTGATAAAACTAGATTTAAAAATAAAAGAGTATCAGTTAATTTTTCTGCATTTGTTAGCATTTTCCTGAGAATTGGTCAGGATTGCATTCAGTCTCAACCTTGATAATCTTTACTCTGGAAGTGATTCCAGTAGTCACTTGCTCCTCAGATGTTTGTACAACACTAATACCTGGATCTCTTGTGATGGTAAAAGGTTCCATCAAAAATCTCAATGACCAACAAGAAGAAAACTGGGTCATTGCTATGAAACTAAGAAGATAAAGCACAGGACTTCATATTAGCTTTAAATCCCCAGGTTCTGGAACCACAATATTCTGTTAAGTTCTCAATCTTTATTATTAATTTTTCTGAAGACTTAAATTTAAAAAAATGTAAAGCTCAAATACCAAGAATTAAAATAATTAAAAATATTTGCCTTTTTGCATCTTATCTCATGATTTTTTAACAATTTGGATAGACAGTGTTGCGTGTTCATATTTCAAGTTTTGATTACTGATATCAATAGTAAATGTTATTATAGTTTTGAAGTGAAGAGAGAAAAAGAAACAACAACAAAAAAAAATCACATCTGATTCAATCATGCTCCAGGTGAGATAGGGATACAAGAATAAAATACCAGTGCTTGTCCCTAAATAGTCCTCTAAAGACAAAACAAAGCACAGGAACCTCCTCCCTTCCTTAGAAGGCCTTGAAATTAAATTTAAACATTTCTACATAGATGAGCACCAGTATAACATTTGCTATATATATGAAATCCATTGTTCTTTATACAGTGCTATTGGCCGGAAACTAAACTGTCTTATTATGTAGTCATAGGTATTAAAAACAAAGCTTGTAATTTTTATTTTATCCTTTTTTAAATAGGTCCAGTTAGTTCTATATGTAGTAGACCACATGTCCCTATGCAATGGCGTCATAGGCATTTCAGTCACACTTCACCTGGGGGGCTCAAGTACTTGTTGCCTTGGCAACACACTGCTTAATGTGTTTCATTTTGCCTCTTCTCTCCTTTTGTGACGATGAACTTAAAAAAAAAGAGGAGGAAGTAATATATCACACTTTTTTCTAATCAAAATCCTGTGAAAGAAAATGCTAACAATAATATCATAACAGAAGTAATCATTTCCCAGCTAAAGGGTGAAAACAATATAAATTATAGAACACACCCAACCTGTTCTCTCAGAACTGAACTCAGATATTCAGTATTTTTAGGTTATTGGTGGCACCAGATGTTTCCTTTAGTGGATAAATATCTTCCCTTTTTTCAAGAAAGAAATACTATTAATGCCATAATAATTAGATAATTTTGTACATATATGTGCAGCTTATTTAAATAAACTTTAAAATATTTCCCCAAAATAATGCTTTCATATCTTAGAGATGTGCAGATATCTTTGTTGATATCATTGTCAATCTTCAGAATGCAGTGTCTTTGCTTCTCTGACACAACCTTTTAGTAATGACCAATGACACTATCTGCACTAGTGGATATCCATATGCTTATTTATACATATACTTACTTATACATAATATATACATGAACACATACCTGCATATATATATATATATACATGCATATGCACATGCATATGCATATAAAATACCTTAAAATGAAATGCACAGTGCAAGTACTATTAGCAAAAGCTTAATATAGTAGTAACCAAAATTAACATGTAGCTAGTTGCTAACTGGCCTGGCTTGCTTTGTTGTTTTTTTATTAGTCACTGACAAGATAAGCGAGTCTTTCAACTTTATGAACTATAACTTTTATAGGGCAAGTTCTAGGACTGTGTGTGTACATGACAATGGTCATGAACACACGCAGCATAATCCCATCCACCCAAAGTATCAAGGACACACAGCAAATCTTCTCAGTTCCTGAAATGATTTTATGGTTTGGGTCCTTTCCCTGGCATCCTCGTGACTAGCAAAATGCCAAGTCTATGACTTGGTAATAAGCACATCTTCAAGGTATGAGAATTACAAAGGGACTTCTTGTTTCCTTACCATTGACAAGAATATAAAATGTAACATTTTGCACTAGTATAGATAACCCTAATGAATGCACTAAGAAAATGGGGTTTGTTATCACAAAAGGTCATGGTGTTTTACATACTTATAAGCACATTTAAGAAAAACTAGTTTTCAAATACTTTTAAAAAAACTATTACCGTGAGGAATTTTTTTTGTAATGTCAAAGATTATCATGGAATCTAAAATGAGAGCTTATTAAGATATGTAGGAACTCTGGTTAAACTTTTCAGTAAGTGAAAATATAACAGAATAATCTTAGAACCTTGTGAAGAAACACATAAAGATAACATTTTCTGCTTCCTCTTTAGCCAAGTTCTTGACTGAACGCTTCATAATCAAGGAATCCAATTTAAGTTTAATGCTTCTTCATTCTTTAAACGTCTCCTAAAATAATGTTCTTAAAGTTTAGAAAATTCAAAGAAACAAACACCACACTTGACGCTGCACAGCTAGGGCTCAGAACTAGAAAAATACTAGAATTTAAGCTTGTGTTTGTACCTGTAAACAAGTACATGAGCTGGACATAACTTTAGCACTACAGTCATTACTTACATGGAAGTAGTTGTTCACAGAATCTTGAATAATTTTCTGCAAAAAGTCCAATAATAGATAAATCCTTATCTTCACTAGGAATTCAAAGAAACCGTTTTCTATCAGGTACATTTTGTTACATGAGTTAGGAAGTATGAAAAAGACACAGGAGTAAAAGCAGAAAGAGCAGTTCTGGGGTTAAACTTCCCAAAGAATTTGATTGGACCTTTGCCTTAAGAAGTGACTACCAAGTCATTAAAATTGAGTTTGCACTAGTCATCTGTCCTTTGTTCTACGTGCAGCTATGTAGTGCCTAATTCCTGAAACTGTCAAGCACTTACAGATGCAACTAAAGACAATGAGATCTGTGCTCTGAATTCTTCAAAATCTGCAAAAACTAGATCCAAAATGTATCCTGTGGAAGATAAGAAGTAGCTACTTCTGATCTAATCCTCTCTGCATTCCAGATCTTAATTTGTAAATCAGGATAACAACATCTCTTTTATAGAATCATAGAATCACCAGGTTGGAAGAGACCCACGGGATCATCAAGTCCAACCATTCCTATCAATCACTAAACCATGTCCCTCAGCACCTCATCTACCTGTGCCTTAAACACCTCCAGGGAAGGTGAATCAACCACCTCCCTGGGCAGCCTATTCCAATGCCCAATCACCCTTTCTGGGAAAAACTTCCTCCTAATGTCTAGCCTAAATCTCCCCTGACAGAGCTTGAGGTCATTCCCTCTTGTCCTGTCCCCTGTCACTTGGGAGAAGAGGCCAGATCCGTCCTCTCCACAACCTCCTTTCAGGTAGTTGTAGAGAGCAATGAGTTCTCCCCTTAGCCTCCTCTTCCCCAGGCTAAACAACCCCAGCTCTCTCAGCTGTTCCTCATAAGGTCTATCTTCCAACCCCTTCACCAGCTTCGTTGCTCTTCTCTGGACTTGCTCCAGAGCCTCAACATCCTTCTTGTGGTGAGGGGCCCAGAACTGCACACAGTATTCAAGGAGCAGCCTCACCAGTGCTGAGTACAGGGGGAGAATCACCTCCCTGGACCTGCTGGTCACACCATTTCTGATACAAGCCAGGATGCCATTGGCCTTCTTGGCCACCTGGGCACACTGCTGGCTCATGTTCAGTCGGCTGTCAACCAACACCTCCAGGTGCTTCTCCTCCAGGCAGCTTTCTAGACAGAATTCTCCTAGTCTGTAGCTCTGCATACGGTTGTTGCGCCCCAAGTGCAGGATGCAGCATTTGGCCTTGTTTTACCTCATGCCATTGGACTCAGCCCAGCAGTCCAGCCTGTTTAGGTCCCTTTGCAGAGCCTCCCTACCCTCCTGCTGATCGACACTTCCACCCAGCTTAGTGTCTTGCTGGAGTCACATGAATCTAAGTTCAGTCATATTTCTAGATCACTCAGATACTTTTGGAATGAGCAAACTGGAAAAGCATGTTAGAAAATTAATCAAAGTTAAGCAGTAAATTCAGTCTACAGCTGTACAACCAAAAAAATGAGCACTACTGATTGTTTTAATCATCCTTCAACTTGTCACATTTCTATCCTTTATAATAGCTATTGGGTTTTATATGAGTATTTCAGAAACAGTAGTTGATGACATGGTTGGCACACAGATTTTATAAGTGTGCATATGGGATTGTCACTCATGGGTAGCTAAGTCAAAAATTAATTGTAGATGAATCTGAAAAAAATTAAAACAAATTGTTTCTGTTACAGTGATGTGTGTATATAATGAACAGACCAATAAAACTATTTGACAAGCACCTAAGAGGTTTTGCTAATTTTTAATATTAACTATTATGCTTATCTTGCCAGACGCAAAATTATCTAGTTCTGCACTATATACATAGTATTTACTTAAGTTTACTTGACTAGGAGAATGAAAAGAGATATAAATGATATTTTTTTCCTCGTATTTAAAATACAGACAAGAAAATATTATGAAGTTGGTAATACAAATAATATTTTATGTGGAGACCTTCCAGGCTGCAGAATTTCCCAGCTGCTGCTACAGTGAATGCTGTGTATGCTCTGTTGGAAATTGAGATCTATTTTTAAAAAATTCTATACATCATCCTGTTCACATAATCTTCATTAAAAATAGTGATAGATTATCTTTTCCTCTGTAACAAAACATATTTTTTCCTGTCTTTTCATGTTTTTATTTTACAGTTACAAGAACAATATTAAGTTCAATATAAACTTAAAGCCATAGCTGTATCTATTGTTCTTGCTTGTTCATGGTTTCCTTTGGGCTCAACATCTCTATCACTCTGAAAAACTTCTTACAATTAAAGACTGCTTGCTGCCATACTTTCTCTCTCTCTCTTGCACACAGGTGTACACAAGTGCACAAAGGAAGAAAACTTCTAGCAACAAGCAAAAAGATTAATTTTAAAAAAGGAACATACTATTTTAGCTCTGAAAAATCATATCATATCATATCATATCATATCATATCATATCATATCATATCATATCATATCATATCATATATATATTTTTCAACCAAACCAAATCTAAGCTCAGATAATTAATATTCCCCCCACAGCAAACAAAAAGTACAACTGATATTTAACTGTCAACCATTTATCCATTTATGTCCTCATCATAAACCAGTAGAAACTGACAAAAACATGAGTTTTACGTTTTTTTCACTATATACAGTTTGCTGGTAGCTTCTAGCCATGTAGCCAACAACATCTTTCTTCCATCAGCAAAATATCTGGCAGTAAACTGGCCATATAGTGTCTTTAATGTTGATTTATGAGGGCTGACAGTTAAACATCCTGTTACTCAGGGTTAACCATATACACTTAAATGCATGAAACGAAGGGAAGACAGAAGATACAGAACAGCACATTTTCCAGAAGGCATCTCACTAAAAACATTTAATCTCTGCTCTTAAAATCATGATACAAATGTCACAAAAAAGTTGCTTAGATGTTTAAACTGTCACTGAATTTATTAATGATTAAGAGGAGGTGAAAAGTTCATCAGAGTTAAGTCTGAATCTAATACATACCAAAGCACTAGCATTTGCTGAACAAAAACGATCTTGCTTTTATTAGCTAGGTTCTGATTTGATGGG
The DNA here is from genome assembly GCA_033558105.1 of Coccyzus lansbergi. Classification (NCBI taxonomy): domain Eukaryota; kingdom Metazoa; phylum Chordata; class Aves; order Cuculiformes; family Coccyzidae; genus Coccyzus; species Coccyzus lansbergi. The sequence goes on from JAUMJK010000156.1 coordinate 1,315,429, forward strand.
ATGAACCATTCACCCAGACACAGTCATAACTCAGGAGAACTATAAGCAACAACAAGATGTCTTTTCTACTTTGTCATTTTATATATAAATGGACAAACATAATATGGGTCAAATTCTACTCTTTGTATTTAGAATGAAACCATTTGAAAATAAAAGATGAAAAAATTATTAAACAAATATACTCTCATCAGAGTTGAAGTAGTCATCTACTGTAATACTGAACAGCTTCCCCATTAAATCATCTTATGAAAAGAAAGAATTCAAATAAGGAGCCTTCTTTAAGATAACTAGTGAAATTGGGAATAGTCAAAACTACCAGAACAATACCCACATAGTTCTATGCTTGATTTCACAATACTTTTAGGTTTCTTTACCGACAAAGCATTAGGCCCCTGACAGTTTTCCTCGTGGTATATTTTTGGGTATGAAGAAACACTTAGCCTGAAGATGGAATTTGCCCACTTCTCATCTCTATATTTCTTACTGAAACAAATGAAATACGCAGGATCTAATGAATGGATGTTTAAAGGGCATTTAAAGGACAATTTGGAAGTGTATTTGCAGTTTCTAGAAAGATGTTTTTAACCACTCATCATTAACCACAGTTACCACATTAATCTGTAATAGTGTGAACCAGCAAGGATACAGACCAAGGCCAAGTCTACCAGTAAAGGGAAAAAGGACTAATGGAAATTACGAAGGATTATGTTAGATAGGAAACAACAGAACAATACTACATGATAAAAAGCAAAAGAGGTGAAATCTCAAAATGAAGTTACTTAAATATTCTCAAACAAAATTCTGAAAATTTTCAGAACAAAAAGTATGAAATAATGAAAATACATTTCAAGGTACAATATTTCACAATTTGTTAATAAATTTTGAGTTAATAAATTTTCCATGGGTACTGTGAATTTGAGATAGTAATGTACAACAATTAATTAAAATGTTGAATCATTAATTAGCTTATTGGGGAAGTATCGATGTTTATTATGATGCATTTGAAGCAGCAGAAGTTGTCAGGATGTTCTTGTTTCCTAAGATTGGTAAAGTGCATCCAATTCTGTATATTACTATGATTATTTGTTTAAAGGCAGGCATTGCAGGCATTAATTGCAACCTTAACAATAGGTACCATACAAGCATTCATAAATCTTATGCAATACATGCCTGAAAATTTTGACACTATAACTGAAAGGAACCAATGAAAAATGATTGTAAAACTGGCAAGGGAAAAATTGAGATCCTTAAAGAGTTCAGTAAAAAAAAAATCATGTGCTTACAGAGACAACCATATGCATAAATAATGCATTATTTATTATTTAATGTATTATATTCCCCAATGGCGGTTTCTATTAGATCTACTTTTCACAGAATCACAGAATCACAGAACAACCAGGTTGGAAGGGACCCATCGGATCTTCTAGTCCAACCATTCCTATCTAACACTAAACCAAGTCCCTCAACACCTCATCCACCCATGCCTTAAACACCTCCAGGGAAGGTGAATCAACCACCTCCCTGGGCAGCCTCTGCCAGTGCCCAATCACCCTTTCTGGGAAAAACTTCCTCCTAAAGTCTAGCCTAAATCTCCCCTGGCGGAGCTTGAGGCCATTCCCTCTCGTCCTGTCCCCTGTCACTTGGGAGAAGAGGCCAGCTCCCTCCTCTGCACAACCACCTTTCAGGTACTTGGAGAGAGTAATGAGGTCTCCTCTCAGCCTCCTCTTCTCCAGGTTAAACAACCCCAGCTCTCTCAGCCACTCCTCATAGGGTCTGTTCTCCAGCCCCTTCACCAGCCTCGTCGCTCTTCTCTGGACTTGCTCCAGAGCCTCAACATCCTTCTTGTGGTAAGGGGCCCAGAACTGGACACAGTATTCAAGGAGCAGCCTCACCAGTGCTGAGTACAGGGGGAGAATCACCTCCCTGGACCTGCTGGTCACACCGTTTCTGATACAAGCCAGGATGCCATTGGCCTTCTTGGCCACCTGGGCACACTGCTGGCTCATGTTCAGTCGACTGTCGACCAACACCCCCACGTCCCTCTCCTCCTGGCAGTTTTCCAGCCAGGCTTCTCCCAGTCTGTAGTTCTGCTTAGGGTTGTTGTGCCCCAAGTGCAGGACCCGGCATTTGGCCGTGTTAAACCTCATGCCGTTGGACACTGCCCAGAGGTCCAGCCTGTTTAGGTCCCTTTGCAGAGCCTCCCAACCCTCCAGCAGATCGACACTTGCACACAGCTTTGTGTCATCTGCAAACTTGCTAAGGGTACCCTCAATGCCCTCATCCAGGTCATTGATGAAGACATTGAACAGGACTGGACCTAGCACTGAGCCCTGGGGAACACCACTTGTCACTGGCCTCCAGCTGGACTTAACACCATTTCCCACCACTCTCTGGGCCCGGCCATCCAGCCAGTTTTCTACCCAGGAGAGTGTGCGTCTGTCCAGGCCAGAGGCTGACAGTTTCTGTAGCAGAATGCTGTGAGAAACTGTGTCAAAGACTTTACTGAAGTCCAGAAAGACTACATCCACAGCCTTTCCCTCATCCAGTAGCCAAGTGACTTTGTCACAGAAGGCGATCAGGTTGGTTTGGCAGGACCTGCCTCTGGTAAACCCATGTTGACTGGGCCTGATCACCCGGTTCTCTTGTAAGTGCTTCATGATAGCACTCAAGATCACCTGTTCCATATTTCATTGGTTTCTCACTAATGCCACCTCTGAAATAAATTCTGATGCAAACTAATGTTCACAGCAAATATAGAATGGCCTCTATCTGCAGTTTACTTCAGTAACCAGTAACTTTCAGAAGTATAGGTTTCAGTAGACCTCTTATAAAGGAAGTGTATGCACAGATGTTATAATGCAGAACACTGTCAAAAGTGGCACTCTGTTCATTACAGCTAAGCATTGTACAAATATAAGTGTACTTACAATTTGAGAATCGGATCAGTCTTAACCAGGACACACGTACAGATGTGTATCCTGGGATAGTTTAGGATGTTAAATAAATAACAATAACCAAGTTGAATTAACATGATGAAATTATGCATGAATATCTGAAAGTATTTTAAATATGATTAATGAAGTCTGGAAGATAATTACATTAGGAAACCAGTAGCATTAAACAAAGATAATTCTGTGTAAAAGAACACAATTCATCAAGATTTTTAACAAATAGATGAAGGATTAAAGATAAAAATCTATCTCAATTACAGTCTATGGCCCCAATCCAGCAAACCACTTAGGGTTTAAGTTTAGTTTTATCAAAGCTAACAGACCTCATCAGTCTAAAGATAAGCATCTGCCTAGGGCACTTCCTAGACTGGGGAGTATGCATTCTGTGCAACTATGCTGAAACACAGCACATTTGCCTCACAGTAATTACATATCTAACTAATAATTAAAAACTACCTGTCAAAACAAGATGTACTCTAAAAGGCTTTGCTGAAATGCAAATGTTTCTGTTTCTATCACTGTTACATGCAGTGTGATCTGGAAAAAATTCCAGGAAGATAAATGAGATCTGATCTCTAATTACAGAAAGAGAGGATGCAGTTTGCAACATTTATTTCATAATTTGTATCTCTTATAAGTATATGTAACTATTGAAAAACTGCTTCCATAATGGTTGAATCAAATTTAAACAGTCACTCTGCCAGCATTTAGCTTTTGCTTCAACTTATTATAAGAGGAGGAATTTCCTAAACAAAAAGAAAAGTCTTTGGTGACAGTGACAGGATATTTGCTCTGGATATCAGTAAAGATCTCAGCTGAAAATTAAGTAGTAAATAATATTGGTAATTATATTTTACACTGAAGATACAGCTTAGAGAACAAATATTGCCTTCAAGAGTAGGCATATTGGGATGTGATACCTGATGATCTCTTCACCACCAAATCACCAATTGATTTTATATTATTAGACTTGACTTTGACAAGAACTAACAAACAAAACAAGTTATTATAAAAAATAACCTTATAAATTGTATATTGATTAACTGTAGAGATAGGCACCTAATATAAAATGCACCCGTAAACAAACATTTATCAACAGTTAATTCATTATGGAAGAAAGTGTGATAGAAAAACCCAAAGACCAGACTGTGCTATTGTTTAGGAATGTTGAAGACAATGATGAAAAAGAAAAACAGAAATTGTTTCCTAGCTAAAAGGTAACCATATCGGAGAAGGGCTCCAGGCAGGACTAGTTTAATGATGGCAGACATATGTCCACTTAGAGCACAAAAATCAAGAAAAACTGAGAAATTGTGAATGTATCAAAATATTTTTTTTGTATTTTCTAATAGTATTTGATAATATCATGTAGTATCATACTGAAATTTCCCTTGAAGATTTTTTTCTTTGACAATTGTAATAAAAGTAAACAAGTAAGGGTTGACTTCAACTAGAGACTTGTTGGCTCAGCATTTGATTCATTGAGGAGAAATTTGTGGTGGTAGTGTTCTTTTCTCATTACAGACTGATATTTAAAGGAAGAAAGCCCCTACAGATGTTTCAGTAGTTTCAACACATGAAATTTTATCTCAGTGAAGTGACAAATGTTTGAATATCTAATGATGATAGGAACAGATAAGAACTGGACATGTTCTCAATTCAATCCTTTTAAAAACAAACAGTGCCCAAATCTGAAGACTGGAAAGATGTCCTAACTACCAGATTAGACAAACAATGCATTCTAAAATGCAGATACTATTGCCTGAGCCCCATCATAAACATTTTCACTCTGTTGCATACAGGGAGACATTCCAGGGTGTAATGGCAATTCTTCTGTTTGCATGGCTTTTACACACCCATAATTCAAAAATATATAGAAGCAATTGCTACTCTGTTGGTTTTCATTATAACTGGGCAATAAAATGTGCTCACAGAAATTATACAAAATGTTACTCACCAGAAACATCTATCCATATGGAAGAAAGCTGTGTACATGACAGGTTAACTACTTGGACACAGTTTAAGTAGCAAATTATTTTTTTTTTTTACATATGCATCCTATTAAAATTTATTCCACTTTTTCATTGAATCTTCGGTAATTCAATATTTTACATGCATATTAATTTAGTTAATTTGTAAAATACCTTGATGGGCAGGACCTGGACTATGTGTTCACTAGAACTCAGATGTAATAGCTCTCTCTTTCCAGCTGGTGGCCAAGACAGGAAATAAAACAGTCATGATGCAATTCCAGGGGACATATATAATCAGAAACTGCCAATCCTTTCCATCCAAAAAATGATTTGTAATATGCAATTCTATTTGAGATTCCCTGCTGTGAAAGCACTGTTTCTCTACTTTGCCAATATTCAATTGATTACACTTGGAAAGCACTTGGGATAGGATGATTTCCACTATACTGCTCTTCAATTTATGCATATTCCATTCCATACTAAAACCCATTCTCTCAGGTCAAGAAATAAATAAGTGGATTTACTGATGAAATAACGTATGTATCTATTGTTCTTAACTTCAGTTACCCTAACAATTCTGTTATTTAATATATCAGACACACTGTGTTGAAGTTTTTTCCTGTTTAAGAACAAGAAAAATTCTGGTGTTTCAGTAAGTTTTTATCCATACAGTATCTACAAAGACTGCAGTATTTATTTCAAGGATAAAAAATGTTTTTAAACGAGTGAACATAACATTCAAATGAAGTACAACACAGTCACTTAGTTTTAGGTTTGCCCAGCTGAGTTTTAAAATTATTTTTAGCCTATTTAGTCATAACCAAGGAAAAAGAAATAATTTCAAATAAACAAATGGAAGCATGGTTTTGACAATTTTTATTTCCTTCCTATTGTAAGTCAGAAAGAGACTGCTAGTTCAGCAGGTGTGAAATTCCAGTTTAAGTACAAGCTACTCTAATTTCACAGTTGAATCGCAGAGTTGCCACAGAATCCCCATTGAGCAAATTTCACATTTGCATGCATTCAAGGTCATTACTGAAGGTGATTGAAATGAGACTCGACACATCCATTTATTTATTGTCAGGGAGTGAGTCTGAAATTTGTAGTGACTCTAATCATTCTGATTTCACATCTGAGTCAAGGTTATTGCAGTCTTGTCTTGCCTTGTCAAAGAAGAATTTCCACTTCTAAAACACTACCTTTCAATAATTCCCATCTTTAACCAGATTTCAAGCTCAATAATTCTGACAGAGATACTACACAATCTGCTTGCACATCGCTTCATCAATTCATATTATTACCTCTCATTGGATTGAAACAGTACCTATTTCTTTTCTTCATCATATTCCTGAACACTACACTCAGTGATGCACCTCGATATGTTAAGTAATGCCAAAGGTAGTTTAAAATACGTACATACATGTGCCTCTGTTAAAAAATACAACTCCCTAGCTGTATACATATTCTTTCACATGTATGCATATGGTATAAAAAATACATATTTAGAAAAAAACCCCTAAAACATGTATATAATAGACACATAACAAGAGAGAATTTAGACTCTATATGAGACAGAAAAGACAGACTATGTGTGATGATGAAAATAAATTTGAATAATGGCTAAAGAAGACACTCTATAATGAGAATGAAAATCACCCAAATACTGAAGTATGCTGAAAGCTGAACCTTACTGATTCATTACTTACAATGAAAAATAATTCTGCCAATAATTGGTTTTGAAAATGAAGCCTTGAACCACTGAAAAATATATGCTTGGAGCAAAATCAATATCATTAATCTCAGTTTTATTAGTACCAAAATAAGAATTTCATAGGTTTATGAGCAGTTCATATCAATGGAAATGTTTTATCTCCATTACTTAGATGGAAAAATTTATACTCAGTAAGTTATAATCTTTACCAAAAATGACAGATAGATCCAGAAGTGTTGAGAAGCCACCACAGACTCTGTGTAATTCTTTACTCTAAACACTACGCGAGTATATCTCCTCTTCCTTTCCAAGTCTGATCAAGTCTCCGGAGAGATTAATTTCATTTCTTCTCCAGTATCCTGATGCAGCTCCTAAATTCTACAGGTTTGATGATTTGCTTTAATTCCATATTTTTCAGGGTTTGAGCCTTAAACTGCAACATTCTTAATTTAGTTTATTATCATATAGCACTCTTATGAAATAAATTTATGGTATCAGATTAATTAATTAAGTCTGATTTTTAAAATCCAACTGTATTTTCTTAGATTATTTTCCATAGTTAGATAATCTCTAAGGAGACTACAGAGGTAGCTGTTATCAATTGATTTCCTTTCACTCATTAAAAAGCTTTCCATTTAGTTGAAAAATAAGCAATGAATTGGTAACTGTGAAATCAATTCCCTTTTACTCTTTGCAAGCCAAAGATAAATACTTGTAATAGACTTGGAAGTTACAGCATATACCTAACTTTTGATCCTTGTACTCTGTACTGCACTGTATGTCAAAGTTATCAATCAGAGTTTGTCTAATTCACAGATCCATTTCTCTTTCCTAAGAGAATTAAGTTCAAGTGTCTCTACAAGGAAGCATAAGGAAGAACATCAGTAAATAGTCATTTGGTCACTGCATTAATATAAATTAGTTTTCCACTGAACATTTTGCTGAGCTTAATGTAGTGTAGTCTTAATGTTATATGTCTAAGATCTTTTCTAGATATGCAGGAATCACTAGTAACTGAATTTTTAGTTACTACTCTTCCAGTAACAAGGGAAACATTTCTTCAGTATAACAGTTTTTACGTTTGTTTCTAAATGAATATTTACAGTGTAATTTAAAAGTATTATTAGTTTTCACTCCAGTAAAAAATAAAATAATGACTTAATAAAATAATACCTTAGACACGATTTTCTAATCTTTCCTGATTTCTGTCCATTCAAATGTAAAGATGCAGTTCCTTAGTCTTGTTTAAACTATTCTAAGGGGCAACCGATTTCTTCTGACTGTGGGTCTGCACAAATCTTTTTCAGAAAGGGAGTTCTGGGTTCTTGCCTCAGTCTTTAATTGTAAAGAAAGTTGCTCCCTCTGTGTACAAACCCCAAAACTAGAGGAGCAAAATTAAGCTCTGATGGTTCAAGAGGAGGTTGCCAGAGCCTTGCTTGCCCAACTAGACACCCACAAGTCTATGGGGCCGGACAGGATTCACCCTAGGGTATTGAGGGAGCTGGCAGATGTACTGGTCAAAACCCTTTCCATCACCTTCCATCAGTCCTGGAAGACTGGGGAGGTTCCACTGGACTGGAGGCTGGCTGATGAAGTGCCCATCTACAAGAAGGGTCACAGGGAGGATCCAGGGAACTACAGGCCAGTCAGTCTGACCTCAGTGCCAGGGAAAGTCATGGAACAGGTGATCTTGAGTGCTATCATGAAGCACATGTAAGAGAATCGGGTGATCAAGCCCAGTCAATAAGGGTTTACAAAAGGCAGCTCTTACCAAACTAACCTGATCACCTTCTATGACAAAGTGACTCTGCTTATGTATGAGGGAAAGGTTGTGGATGTGGTCTTCCTGAGCCAGCAGTGTGCCCAGGTGGCCAAGAAGGCCAATGGCATCCTACCTTTTATCAGAAACAGTGCAACCAGCAGGTCCAGGGAGGTGATTCTCCCTCTGTACTCAGCACTGGTGAGACCGCTCCTTGAATACTGTGTGCAGTTCTGGGCCCCTCAGCACAAGAAGGATGTTGAGGCTCTGAAGCAAGTCCAGAGAAGAGCAACAAAGCCGATGAAGAGGCTGGAGAACAGGCCTTATGAGGAGTGGCTGAGAGAGCTAGGGTTGTTTAGCCTGGAGAAGAGGAGGCTGAGAGGAGACCTCATTGCTCTCTATAACTACCTGAAAGGAGGTTGTAGAGAGGAGGGAGTTGGCCTCTTGTCCCAAGTGACAAGGGACAGGACAAGAGGGAATAGCCTCAAGTTCTGTCAGGGGAGATTTAGACTAGACATTAGGAGAAAAATTTTCACAGAAAGGGTGATTGGGCACTGGTAGAGGCTGCCCAGGGAGGTAGTTGATTCACCTTCCCTGGAGGTGTTTAAGGTATGGGTGGATGAGGTACTGAGAGGCATGGCTTAGTGTTTGATAGGAATTGTTGGACTCAATGATCTGGTAGGTGTCTTCCAACCTGGTTGCTCTATGATTCTATGATTCTCTATGATTCTACAAAGGCCAGAGGGACTTCCCAAATATTCCCTGCTGCATTTCCAGTTTCCCTTCAACAATATCACTTCAATAAGAGGGTTCAGAAACCATAAACAAGTTGGTTTTTACTGTAGGACCTTCTAGGAAAGCTACCAGATACAGCATCATATGGTAACATGATTTATCATATTGATAGATTTGATATACTTACATTGAAAGTTTTTTATTACTGTTTTGCTCTACTACAAATATTTCAAATTCAATAAAATGAAAAAATATTAGTTGTTAGCATTACTGACATATTAGGGACGAATCATACTGAAAATATATAATAATCTTTGAAATCTACGGTGTTTATTTTATAAAACAAGAAAACTACTCAGTTTTTCTTTTCTTCTTTTTTTAGCAATGCCAAAAGAAAAAGAAATAATTGCTCCATAGTTAAACTTTGGTTGACAGTTTTGCTGCCTCTAGGTATTCTAGGACTAATTGGCATAAGAAGGTAGCAGAAATTTTTCTGGTGTAATGTCTTTTCCTAGCTTTTTCAATGTTAATAGCAAGGCAGACAACACAGACACACAAAACTCTATTACATGCCGTCTTTAACAAATTAGCTGTTTGCATGTATGGAGATCAGCAAATACATAAGCGGTTCACCACTTGCCATAGTAATGACTTTGATCAGAAAACACTTCCAGAAATCTATGGTGCACCTATGTACATGAGCACGGAGATGGTGTTCATGCCTGATATCAGCTTTAAAAGATTACATAGCTGATATTAGTATTGATCCTTAGATAGTATGACTTTGTTTCTTGATGAAATTTAAATATTTCTAAGATTCAGATTTCTTCTTTTAAGAATTAGATGATTATAAAATCAATTAAAGACTCTTACCAGGATTAATAGTTCTTGTGTAGTTACAACAGTTAATTAAACATGCACTGAGGTCCTTCAACATGGCACAAACCCTCTCTGTGTGAACAAATTGTTTTATTCTCCAAAGGATGGATAGCTGCACAGACTGTTTTCTGGCCAACATTAACTGCTCAGCTATGCCTGGGGACCCCCTGTCTGGGCCAACACCCATGCTAGAGGATGGTCTACATCAGTGCAAAGTGCCACGTTTCAGCAACCAGGAATGTTTTCATGAGAATCTTCAATTTGGCAAGATAGGCAAAATCTTACATGTGTACATTCAAATACTACCATTAAACCATTTTTTTTCAGACTCCACAGGCATTTTATAACTAAATTCCAGGATATCTAGTCCGTAAAACCTTAAACTGAGCTTTTACTTTCAGAAGAACAGAGTATTCTGTTCAAATATAATGCACTCAATAATTTCCCAAGGTACCAGTAACCTATCAGTTCTGAATATCATTCTTGAAAATGTTACGCAGCTAGTATTTGTTAATAAAATGGTAAAAGCTGTGGGGAGTGTCTTCAATTTTACTTTAAAGTGCAATAAGGCTTTTAAATTGCTGCTTAAAGACATGTGAAGCTTTATGAAAGATCTAAGCACTCAGTAGGTTGCTATAACTTGGAGAACTTTTCAATTATAACTCTTGGACAATTATTAGATTGTATTAACGTCTGATAGCAACACAACTAATTACAATGTAATATGATACCTGGTAAGTCTTTTTCTGTTATAAAAAATGTAAAAAACCTGAAAGAAACAATTAAATCAAACACACATCACAAAAATCTTAAAAGGCCCAGGTGTTTTAAAAAATATGTGATAATGTCACATATATGATGTGTGACATTCTAAATGCCATTATATACTTTTTTTTAAAAGATAAAAAAATACAAAAATGTGGGTCACACACACAGTTGTTCTTTCTAAAATGCATTGCAGATAATGATAAACTAATTCATGAGATCTTGAAAACTTATTTTCTGAGACAGAAATTGATTTGTGTTCCCCTCCCATTGATTTTATGACAGAAAGGTGGGAAATGCATCTAAGACACATTGATATTTAACGATTAGAAGGAAAACATATCTTTCAAATACAAACATCAGTTTTATCATATCTACAAGTTGCTCCAAGGGGGGTTTTTTGTTTATTTGCTTTTGTAGAAGGAATAATTGTAATGCGAGTTCTAGGCTATGTTTTTGAAAAGTAAGATGCAATATATGGAAGCCTATCAAGAAAATACCTCTTAAAAAATTACACAAAAAAATTCAATTCATCCTAGCAAGCCAGGGAGCAAACGATAGCTTTGTAAATGCACCACTCTGCCATGTTTATAAACTCTTTCTTACAGATGTGTAAAGTCAATGTTACTTCCTTATTTTTCCTCTTTTGCCTTTAAGAAGATGCTACTCAGGTTTTCCCATGGAACCCACCTCATCGTAAAGTAGCACAGCTGTAGCCCAGGATAAGCACAGTACCTAAGCTGTCTCACTACTCTTTATATATTTCTCTTTGTAAGATGTCTGTCAGGAAGTACAGTGCAGTCCTGCTTTTCAGATATGAAAGTCAAGCAAAAGTATCTGCCCAACAGAAAGTTTAGGGGCCTATAGTATGATAAGTAGAACTGAGGTGATGGAAATTTGATCTTCTTTCCTTCCAAGAGTGGAAGAAATAAAGCTTCTTCTGTATTTCACTTTGAAGATCTCTTGGTGCCTGGAATCAGGCTTCCAAAAATTCCCAGAACTGCCTCCAATTGGAAGGCCCATGGAGTAGAGTTCTACTTCCTGAGACTCCTCAGCGCAGATCAAGACAATATAGATTTGTTTCATGAAAGAATATTTCTTAGACAGAGACCAGGAACTCCAAGGTGTTTAAGCACTCTGCTATCTGCGGCTGCTGGCTTAAGTATCTCATCTGGGCATGAACCGCCTGCAGATCCACCATTGTGGTTTCAGTCCACCCAGTGAGGATTCAGTTCAGAAATATCTTTTGAGAGCAGAATAAGAGGAGAAGATGAACATTAATACCTTCAGTATAATAATAAAATAGCTACAAGAGTATAAACAGTGTATTATATAACGTTGTACAAAGACCTGCTTGTGTATGTCCTGACCAAGTGCAGTAAGTGAAGAACAAAGGCACCTCACTCCTGCTGCTGGGATACATTATGCAGTTGAGCAAAAATCGTCTAGTCCTATATGACTAGAATGAATACCTTTGATGTGGAAAGGGCCCTTTATCTTTCAGGTGTCAGACACTCTATGCATGCGTTATAAAGACATTAATTCATGTTATTCCTCACATTTTCCTGCTTGTTTTAGTATGTATTATGTGAAGAAAACAAAAATTATGTCTGTTATATTGTGATCTCATGAATAAATTTTTAGCTCGTCTGATCCAACCTCACTATTTTTTTCACCATTAAAAAACTACACTACAGTACACTCTAACATATATATATATTTATAAAACGGATTACATACACTGTAAAACTAGTAAGACATGTTCCTGGTATATCTACAAAGCATATTGCTTAATTCTGGGTTGTTTTAATCAAGAAAATAAGCTTTGTTTAGAATAAATTTGGTGCAATTGAAAACAGTGATGGTGAAAGAAAAGGGACAGTTTAACTAGACAGCTTTCTTTTTATGTTTCTGAGTTTTGGGTAGGAAGAAATACAAATGTGAAATAAATGCACTGGCTTAATTCTATTCTTAACTGTCTGAACTAGCTCAGACTTCTTAAACTATTAATTTGTAGACCACAGACCTGCAGGTCCCACATTAAGGACTACAGCCTATGTAGCTGTTGAAAGGAACAGTTGATACCCAAGTTGAGAATCAGTTATTGTCATGTTTGTTGCTTGTGGCTCATTTCTGCTTCGACTAAAGTAAAACGTGAAATATCTATTGACTCCAATTGAACAGAGTCAAATGCAAGGGCATGTGTTAATATAAATGCAAAACAGAGTTAGTATGGGAATGGGTCTCATGAATAAAAGGAAGAGAAAACTAACTCAAAGCAATCTGTAGACTTAGCCCTGGAAAAGTTAAACTTCTATAATTTCACAAGCAAGACTGAGCTCTCTGAAATATTCAGGAAGGATGTCTTTCTGAAAATCAAGGAAATTATTTTGGTGCTCTAGTTGTGATAAGAATTAACATTTAATTGTGTAGCTTAAATAATTGTTTTAATGAATTTTGGCTTTCTAAGCATTCAAATTGGCAGAGAAAAAAGGGGAAAAAAATCAGGTAATTAGTTGGCTTTATATCACCAGCAAAGGCAGACTTGGCAATCTGGAGAATCATTGTTTTAGAGTTATTACTGTAAATGCATTGTCTCTGACAAATTGAAATGAGGTCCAAGATATAGCACCCAAGACTGTATAGCTTGGGAACCAAGAGTGGGAGGGGAGAAACAAAAATAGAGTCATAGAATGCTTTCTAACCCGTCACAGTGAGAGAATGCTCAGGTTAATCGCTTCACTCAGTACACATGGACACATGTTCAGATATAGATGTTTTCTTACCCTCAGCTGGAAAATTTCAGCCTGCAAGAGTGTTAACATCAAAACAACCCACAACACTTTGTCTGTGAAGCAGTTTTTAGGTAATACCTCTTCCCAAAGACTGGTTTGGTGCTTAACTGAACCAATTTTTTGTTAGGAGAAGAAAGTAGAAACGATGGAGATCATCAAGTGTCTTTCAAGAAATGATCTGTGAAGTTGCTTTGTGATCACAGTTGATTTTCTTAATTTGTTAAATAAAAAGTTACAGGCACAGTCTTGGTTTCTTTGTGTAGAACCTCATATATTACTTCCTAGTATCAGGAAATCAAACATAACTATTGTCATAAAACTGGCACTTTTTAAGTGTAAGTCCAGAACTCTGCATTTAGGTGTACATCTGGTGAAAGAAATACCTGTATCATAAACCAATAGGGTGTTAGTTTTATATAGAACTTGCCTAAAATTCTGTTTTACATATGAATGCCTCTGTCAAAGCCTATCCAGCTGCTACCTCCAAAAGCAGCAGTGGTCAATGCTTTTGACCACTGTCAGAGAGGACATTATTAGGCAAAGGTATAGTGACCCATTCTTAATATGCTTTCCCTACATCCAGCAATTACCAGGTCAAGGAATTTAAGTGCCAAAAGTATGACTTGGTATGGAATAGTACTTCTTCCATTATTGTTTTCAGTCAATTTCTGACATGACATCTTTTGGCAAGAAGCTTCCCAGGCAGACTAAATGTTACATCAAGCTTACTCAATTGTTTACTTTGGCTATGTTTTCCCACTTTTTTTTTTCTCCTGTAAATATTAATGAACATTTCCAGTTCTAGAATCTGAAATGCTAGTGAACAATCATTCCAAACTCAGCTTCTCCTTTCCAGTCATGGTTTCTAAATATCCATCTTATCAATCTTTATCCACCTCTCTTGAGGGCTGAAGAGTCATAAACTGATGCGTCAATCTTTCTGTTCAGTCATACCCACTGGTTTTCTCCAGAGCTTTTCCAGCTCCATTAAAAACTTTAGAGATGGCAGGATTGCAACTAACTTCAAACAGTATTCAAAATGTTAGTACACTACAGATTTTTATATATGCATGTGACGTTATTTGCCTTATTCTATATGCCCTTCCTAATACCACCTAACATTCAATGTGCTTTTTTTTTCACTGTTATTGAGCACTGAACTTACATTTTCATAGAACTATCAATCATAACTCCAAGATCTCATTTCCATGTGATAATAGGAATCCATCATTACGTACGTAAAGTTGGGATTGTTTATTTCCCATGTGCATCAATTCAAATTTATCTAGATTGCATTTCATCTGCTATTTTACTGCAGTTGTTTAATATGGTAATATCTTTCTTCAGTTCATCACACTCAGTCTTTGCTTTTATTACTTTGAAAAATCTGTTGTCATCAGTAACTTCTGTCTAATCAAATACACCTCCTTTTTTAAGTACTAAGGAGATTGTTGAATGACCTCAACTCACATGGCTCTGCTGGCTACCTCCCTCCTCTCTTAAGAGCAACCTTTTATTCCTGCCTTCACTTCCTTGACAGACTTGCAGCTGCGCGGAGGCTAGAATTCTGCCTCTGTTTTTCAGCTCTGTCCCTTCCCTTTTTTCCCCCATTATTTTGCACAAATCTCTTCAACATCATTATATAATATTCTAGTCTGTTGTCCATATGCCCTCTACACTAAAACCTACAACAGCCGAAATAAGTAACTTCTGGACAGCAGGAGGGTTGGTACTGCTCGTGCAGGAGTATATAACAAACCCAACCCTCAAATGCAAATGAGCAGGTTTTGTTGTATGTATTTTCTCACAGTTACTATGGGGGAAAAAAATTCCAAATATATGCATAAAAATCTAAAACATTTTATTTCCACCAGTTAAATACAAAGGAAATCTCCTTATCAGAAGTAATGAGCCTAAAAGTTACTGGCATAAGTTGCAGTCCATCACTATGTTTAAGAAATTGGATACTTAATCTGTGAAGAGCCATGTGTTGCATCAATGTAGATCACACTTATTTTGCCTCCCTTAACACCTTGCAAATTCCTTAAAAAGGTTACAATCAATGTCAATCATATTCCATCTGTGCACCTTCAGAATGTGACTAACTCCAGTTTCAATATATGGTTATTAAAACCGTTTTGAATCATTCCAGAGCAGAATTCAGGTGCATGTTAATACTTATATATAATATGATCAACTCTTTCATCACAGTATGTTGACAATATAAATCTACTACAAAACTGATTTCTCCCCCTTTGGCTTTTATCTGGAAAGTGGTGAAACTTTCTGTTCTATCCATTTACAGTAAGTGCTACAGGATAAAAAAGGACATTATTTTACATATTCGTCTGGTAAGATACTGACTCCAGAACAAAGGTAACTGGGACTTGCCAGCCAATAATTCCTACCTGCAAGCAGGTATATAAGTAGTAAGCAAGAGAATTTGCTTCATTGCAAAGCAGTCTATTTAATTAGCTTAGATGTACTGCAAATACTAAATTGCTCCTTGGTAAGGTGTAAAGTTCAATACTCTTACTGTCATCTTTGCTTCTTTCTTTTGCTCTTCTTTCCCTCTTTCTCAAGTCTCTTGCAAAAGAATCAGGAGAAAGTACTTTTTAGCTTCAGTGTTACTCTCTTTTTCACTCTGAGATCAGCTCTGGACCTGTACAATCTGTTCTTCTGTCTTTGTATGTTAACCCTAACACACCACATGGTATATCAGTCCACTGATATAAATAAGCTTTGGACTAGTATGATACATAACCTTCCTCTTCAGAGATGGGGCTTTAAAGGGAACACAACTACACAAACTCAAAGAACTAAATCCCACTTCCATCTGAATATTAGAAAACTAATATTTTATTTATTTTAAATAAATGTTATGTATACTTCCAAAATGCATTAAATCTGCAGAGTTTTTTTCACTTCATTGAGCACTGAAGGCTCTCAGCTATCACAGGTATTTCTATATATGTGTGCTTTGTATATCATTTGTCAAGTGCTTTCTAAAATATTTTCATTATTCCACTATTATACTTTCCTGTTTGATATTCAAAAGTCATTAAAAACAGAAAGCGCTGGACTGACTTGCACTTGACTGTTCGTTTAAAATAATTTAATATGACATCTTATATATACATCTCACATTTGTAGAGAGAAACACAAATTATTCATCCCAGCAATTCCATGAATTTTCCTAGGTGTTTTATCCACACCAGCAATTTTGAACATATGAATACATCTCCAATGATAACATGTAAAAACATTTCAGCTTCTCGGCTGCTTTCTTGCTAATCTCTTAAATAAATTTTGCTAGTCACTTTTCATTGCACCTTAACTATACAGGCATAAAGCTTGAGTCTGAATCACTACAAACACTGTGTAAGAGCACAGACAATGCAAATATGTAGCAGAAGTATTCATATGAAATTCCAACATTATTCTCTGTTCATAAACTATCACAGGATACAGAACCACTAACAACATAATATATATTCAACATAGCTACACGGAATCTGAAATAATTTTTTGAAGATTAACTTTAAAAAAATATATTACTATAACAAAATGTTCAATATGATGTGTAAGTACCTGACAACATGGCAGAAAAGTCATAAAATAAATTTCCATTTCCATTCACAATCACATCCTCAATCCTATGAGTATGTACATTCATCTTTCACTTGAAAACTCCTTTTAAGTCTCAGAATTAAAAGGAACAGATGAAAGAACCTATCCCATCAGCCTTTCCCCACCCTGTACATTAGAGTGGCCTCGGTAGGTAAACTGGAAAAGGGAGTACTTCACTCAATTAATTTCACAGCATGAATATAAGAAAGTGGGTCATGGTAGCTGAGTAGTAATTCTGCATTCTCTTGATTTATTTTAATGAAAAACTAAGTGGATTGACATAGTTCAGCACTTCACAATATGACCAGCATCCAAACATGTTGCAAGTCTTGTTTTCTTAAAAATATGGCTTGTACAATAATGTTCTCACATATGACAGCCTCACTTTCTAAAAACTGTGCAACCACTAATTATATCTCGATAAGCCATGTAAAAAAATTCTGTTTACACATTAAAAGGAATTATCGGTAAAGGTATTCAGACATGAGCAACCTGGTTTGACCTGGTAGCTGGTCCTGTTTTGAGCAAGAGGTTGCACTGGTAACCTCTCAAGGCTGTTTCAGCCTGAACTATTCTAGTGTTCTGTGAGTGTCAACACTGTCTATGTGCTGGTTATATCATCAGGCTCCCATCTAGGACATAAACTTGGAATCTCTGCAAAGAACACCACAGCTTTTGGGCACACAGGAATACAGGCATACATGTGTGTGGATATACATACATACACGGACACACACGCTATTTTAACCATACCTGTTACAACCATAATTTCCTCAAATACATATACTGAATATTGTGTTCTGCTTTATGTAACATATATTGAAGAATGTAGGGCTCAATTTAAACAGAAAGACTATAAATGTTTTGTCATTGTTCTGAGTTTTGATGTCTTCTGGAGTGAAAAGGTGAGCATTAAAATAAAATGAATAATGCATTAATATGTTTTGGAAGGAGATTTCCTTCCATGTAGTGACTTCACACTGATTCACTTCACTAAAATAATACAAGGGTAAGACTTTTAAGCTGTACAATGGACAATATTTACAAATATGCCCATTTTCCCTCACGTTTAACCAAAGTAGTTAGGTGGCTTAGATGAAGACTGGGATTATTATCTGAGTGTGAGAAACATGTGTCAGGATAGCATTTACAAAAACCATAATGGAACATATTATGAATCCTCAGATTTGTAATAAAATGTGCTTTTAAAACAAATATGCAGATTATATATCAGTGAAAATTTTAGAAAAAGATCTATAAAAGTAATTTACATTTTTTAAGTATATCTATTTTCCATATGCAAGTCTTTCCTGCCTTTATCTTGAGTGATCAATGTTACTTTGTTATTACCTAGAAATTCACTGCTACCTTCTCTTAATCACTTTTTTATATCTCTCCACACTTGGCAAGTGTCTGGATAGAGGACTTCTCTTTATTCTTTCCTGTCTCATTTTTATCCGCTGGTGCATTTACAAGGAAGCAAGAGCAGAGAGCGCTTTCTCTACCGATACATACAATTACGTCTGGCAGCTGCCCAATCTGAACTCATTTTGTTTTGATGCTGTATTTGATAAAAACAAAACCCACTCTTTTTGTAGCTCACTGTTTTTTAGAATGAGTTCTTTTCAGAATTTTGCTTTTGATTTCAGAGCCTATCGGGAAATTTCCAATTATATACTTGTGATTTGTGTAAAAAGCTCAGGAAACAATGTTCTCAAACTTGACCTCACACAGTGTTCTACTGAGTCACGCTGTAGAACACTGAGGCATCTTGAAAGTCATCCTTGGTATAATCTCATAGAATCTCAGCTAAGGGGAATGGAATATCATGTTTATTGAGGCTCTTCATTGTGAACAGTACTGCTCCCGCAGTGGAATTTGCATGCATGACTTTGTATATACAGTTATATTTATTATGAATTCTTATTTCACTAATTTTTTGACCCATAAGTCTTCTTAATTGTTGATTTGGTTCCTTCACATGAGGGCTAGAAGAATATTGGTTGTTACATAGGCTAAAAGAGGTTTGCTCGTTTATGAACTTCCAATATATTGCTGAATTTCAGAAGGTTTAACCTAACATGAAATTGTATTAATTCCAACATAATTCATCTTCTACATGTGGAAAAATCCTGGGAGACACCTATGGCCATATGCACTGGTGATCTTTTCAGTTACCTTAAAAGAGTAGATCGGAAATCAGAAATCAGAGCAGTGGTCTTGTGTATCTTTGACCAGTGTACTGGATCAACTCATTTTGTATTACCTCAGAGAAAATTAAGAAATTACTTACTCTCTTCCCTGACTTCTTAGTCCAAAGTGGCTTTTATATGGTTAAAATTGGCCAATTTTTACTGTAGCCAATATGAGGTTTGTGTTATGCCTACTTATTTAGGTTTGGGGTTTTTTGTTTTTTTTTTTTTTTTTTTTTCAAATACAATCTAATCTAGATAAAGAGATCTTCAAGGAATAGAAAATACAGCAAAATGGAATATAATGGTAGTATCAGTGCATGTGAAAGAAAGATCCATAAACTAAGGAGAATTAAAGAAATGGTTCATTTAGAGAATATAATATAAAAGGAGACATTTTAACCTGTGATGGATGGGGCATTTCACATATCTGGGGACTCTCCTCCAGTGAACATGACAGAATTACAGAATCACTAGGTTGAAAAAGACCTCCAGGATCATCAAGTCCAATCATTCCTATCAACCACTAAATCATATCCCTGAGCATCTCATCCACCCATCTTTTAAACACCTCCAGGGGATGGTGACTCAACCACCAACCTGGACAGCCTCTGCCAGTACCCAATGACCCTTTCCATGAAAAATTTCTTTTTTCCCTAATGTCCAGCCTGAACCTCTCCTGCTGGAGTTTGAGGCCATTCCCCCCTTGTCCTGTCCCCTGATAGGGTTGTTTAGCCTGGAGAAGAGGAGGCTGAGGGGAGACTTTATTGTTACCTACAACTACTTGAAGGGAGATTGTACAGAGGAGGGAACTTGCCTCTTCTCCCAAGTGACAGGGGACAGGACAAAAGGGAATGGCCTCAAGCTCCGCCAGGAGAGATTTAGGCTAGACATTAGGAAAAAAATTTTCACAGAAAGGGGCACTGGAACAAGCTGCCCAGGGAGGTGGTGGATTCACCTTCCCTGGAGGTGTTTAAGGCACGGGTGGAGGACGTGTTGAGGGGCATGGTTTAGTGTTTGATAGGAATGGTTGGACTCGATGATCTGGTGAGTCTCTTCCAAGCTGGTGATTCTATGATTCTCCTTATTCTTACTCTTAATCTGTCAAGGATTCTTGCTAAACTACTTGTGAACTGCATGAAGAAAATTAATTGTAGTTCAAAATTATAAATATTTGTTTCAAGTAAGAATAAATCCCCTAACATTCAGAATTCCTAGCAAAACGAAACTTAATCTTTATCTCGTAGCATTCTACATTAGAAACACACTAATATATATTTTCCTGCAAAGCAGGTAGCTATCAGATCGTTGTCTACCTTCCTCCAGAATTTATTTGAAACTGTATTACTCATTAATCACCATCTGTTACTTGAGAAATAGCATAGCAAGATAAGATAAGATAAGATAAGATAAGATAAGATAAGATAAGATAAGATATATTTTCAAATTACGTTTTACTTTCTTGCAATCAATCCATTTACCAGTTTGTCCTAAATAATAACCCCTTGATTTTGAGATGAGACTTACTATGTCCAACCCTGGTACAAAATTCACAGGTCTTCTTTTACAGGGATGAAGTATAGTAATATCCATTTGTCATCTTGTTTCCTCTGGAGCTGCACTTATGTACAGTTGTGTAGCTTCAACGGTAAATATTAACACCTTGTTCTTTATAATGTTTTTTAAACTTCTCTACTCCTTATCACTGCTCTAATTGGAACAGTGCACAACTGACTATTCTGAATTCATATGAATTCAGATAAACTCAGTAATAAAATTGTTTCCTAAGGAATCCATTTAGAACTACATTTTCTTGCACAGTTACCTGGATGTACAGCAGTTGCCTGAGCTACAGACACTTTTTGATATAAAAGTATTAAAAAGATACAGTGAGTTTAGAGACTTCTGAGAAAGACTCAACGGCTGTCTGACATGTTTGAATTGCACTGTGAGCACTGAAAACTCTCCCTGAGTGGCACATGGGAGGTTAATTCATGTCACCAGACAAGTCACCACACAGAGCTGAATCCTTTAGTTAGTGTTCTTTTCACTTCTCTTTTTCATTTAGAAAGTAAATGTATTATTCCTTGGGCTCCTTTCTCCTTTTCTCTTGCCTTTGGGCTACAGCTGCTCACTGGCCTCTATATTTTCTCTTTAACAACTACTGAACATGTGCCACAAGTACGGATATAAAGATAAAGGTTGTAGGACTTCCATAATTTATTCTCTCTCCTCTCTGCTATTTTAGTTCTTTAATTAATTTCACTGATGTGTTTCATAAAATCCTTTCAGCTATTTATCTAGCAATTTTCCTTTCCCCTAAATAGCAATTCCCAGATTGTATTTATTTTGCCCTCTCTTTGTCCCTGCTAATTTCAGAGAATGGGGCTCCACAGTACCAGTAACGTGTTCTTCCTTTCAGTGCCTGCTATGTGGAAGACTTGGACACAGTCATTCACATTTTCATACAGAAAAGAAACTCATCCAAAATCTACTGAGCCCATAATAAAAATTAGATATTACTCAATGGACTACTGCAGCTGTATAAATTTCAGTCTTAGGCAGCTTTGTTAATAACAGCTCTGCAGAAGCCCAATTCAGTACCCCAAAAGTAAAACTCAGACCCCCAAACCATTACAGAAAAATAGCGATTGAGACCTAAAACCGGGCAGGTTGCCAGTACGGAAAACCATCCATCTCCTTTTCTTTATCAGCCAGTGAACTGGGACATAGCACCCATGCTCAAATGACAGTTTAAAATTTTCTAACTCAATTGTGCAACATAATTTTCAGAAATCAGTAAGTAATTTGGCAATTATTATCCTTATGTATGGATACTCATTGCTATGGCAAACAACTACATTGAATTACAGCCCTAACACGGAGATTACATCTGAAACATGTTGGGGCAATGACTCTTGCATGTGCAAATTAAACAGACTTTTAATAATAGAGAAATAAAATCATTCATGCAGAAGACTGTGTAATAAACAGTATCAAAACCACAGCAATAATAATATATATTTTAATGATGCTTGCAACATTGGGTGATAACTAAATCTATAATTCATGAAGTCCATAAAACTGCAGGAGCAATAAAAATAACATCAGCATGTTCAGTCATTACTCAGAAGACAAGATCAGCTTATGAGTAACAATTAATTGTAAAAGACTGTGACCTTTATTGGTCCCACAATAATTCCAGGTGTAAGTCCCTGAATATTTTCAGACTCCAAAGGGCATCAAATATTTGTAGGAACAAGTAGGGGAAACATCAGATTTCTATGTTCCATTTCACTTCAGTGAGCCTTTCTGGATTTTACAAATATCATGTTCTGTTGATAATTTATGTGAGAAATCATGAGTAATTTTGATAATTTAAGAAGACCTAAAGATTTTCAAGTTTTTATGTGAGTGTAGTAGAAGAATTAAAAAAGCATGGTGTCAAGACATGAAACAATGTTGTGGAAATAAAATACCCATATGTAAAACAATACAATTCTATCTGCATCTCCTATAAATTAGGGAACTGGGCTATGCTTGTAAAGCTGGAATATGAAGGTTTACTTTCATACTTATGAAATGAATAGATTTACATTTGAATTCCTAGCAGCGTGCAAAATCAGGTACTTTCTATGCATTCTTACTCAAGTTAACATTAAATTAGTTCAATTAAACAGTTTAAAATTAGTTATGCTACATATAATTATTATAAAACTTTTTTTTCACACCCTCCTTTGAAATCCTTCCCTGAAGCAACATTCTTGATGTGACTAGGCATACCCAAATCTATTTTTATATATATTTCTTGCAACGTTAAAACACCATTGTGATTAAAAAATCTGCAGCACTAACCAGAATTTAAAATGTCATTTGAAAAGGAGTCTGATTATCTTTTCTAACTATGATACAGAACCCCTACCACCAAATTATTACAAATGCAAATGAATATAATCTAACAGCAAAAGTTATTTTGTTACTTCTGCAGTGTTCTGTTCCCCTGTCCTCCACCAAGAAAGCTCTGACAAGCTGCGTATCTTACATACACTATGTTCAAATAGTTCCTTACAAACAATACTGCTTATGAGAAAAGCCATACCCTGCTCTCCAGCCTGCCCTTCCAAAGCCACTGCCTTAGTTATGAAGATGCAATCAGTTGTGGGGCTGCCATGTAAACTAATCAAATTATTGATCTGGTTAACCTCTTAACACCACAAATAATTTTACTGGTATAATTGGAGTTCATGCAGAAACAAGTAGATGGGACAAAAACTTGTTGAAATGTATGGAACCATACCCTCAGGCAGAGTTTAATTGTTTTGGTAGAAGCAGTCAAATTATGCAACCTTAACCTGAAGAAGGTTGCACTTTCATACTCATTTTTGTTCCCGCTTATTTATTATTTTACAATTTTATTATTATAGTATTTTGTAAGAGAAAATGTCAAGCAACTTTCAAAACAGAAGCTGATTTTTGCCTCAAAGTACACTGATTATTTTGTTGGCTTTCTGCAGAATTCGAATAATATTACTGTACTGTTTTTATCTAAAGAACAAATTTTAAAGTGAAGCTCAATATTTGCCAAATGTCAGTTAAAAAATATATGCAATATCTTAATTTCTTCCTATTCTTTTCTTCTCTTTATGTAGTAAAGTTTATTCACATGGTATGAACTGTTTCAGAGCATAGGTTGAATGCTGGTCACATTACCTATCTGCAATATTTCGTTTTGTTGTCATCTTTAAAACTGTGAACCTGTGTTTTATTTATTATTCAAAGCAAGGTCTGGTAATATATTACTTTCTCTGGTGGTTCCTATGGTGTTCCTCTAGACTATATTCTTAAGCATTTGTTTTTTTAAATCCCAAGCAGAGGAAAAAAATACTCACAAATAGAAATAGTTTGTAGTTTAAACATACTTTCACTACATACACGTTCTGGAGGTGGATGGGACGGGGGAAGGACAATCCAGAATTGTCCTCAGAGCCCAGCTACAGAAGAAGCTTAGGAATACAAGAAGCATGAAAAAACCTGCTGTAACCATACCAGAGTGAGAGATGTCAAGTCTGCTTCACAATGTTGGTACTATTTCTTAAATAGCGTACAAGTTTCCTGTCTCAACAGAAAATGATGATGCAGTTATAGTCTTGGAGAGTGTAGCCAGATTATTTGCTAAGAAGGCTCATCAGCATCTAGATGAGAAAAAGTCACTTAACATATTTGATCCAACAACAAGCACTCACCAGATATCATTACTAGTTCCTTCTTTAGTAAATACTGGGACATTGGTAAGCAAGGAATAATTCAGTCCATTTCAGCCTTGGCTGCATTGGTCCTTTACCTTTGGTGCCTCCACTTAACATAAGCTGGAATGAATTCAGAACCTCAGAACTCACTAATTTATTTCCTTGGGTTTTACATGTTTGAGCTTTTATGTTTTGTAAGATCAGTTAGCCTTCAGGAACTGTCCCTAGAGTTAAAGCTATAGATAAGGTTCTTTTTCCCCTTCTGAGACCTGAGATGCTCTGGCCCAGCTGTCTAATCTTGTGACTCAGGCTTAGAGTTTTCTCAGTAGGGCCACTTCAAAGTCCCTTCCAAGAGTATTTGAGGATACCGATGACTTCACAAAGGTCTCAGAATCCCTCATTTGTGACAATACTTTCTCTAAACAATATCATGAAATATATCACGATTTCCCATAGCTTCACTTGCTTTTAAAAATGCTAATGAACCCCAAATAATTCCCCTTTGTGCACTAGAGTTACAAATCTGTATTGTTTGCAGCTGTTGTCAGAATAGCTTGAGAAAAGTACTTCTCCTGCAATATATCATCCTTAGGCCTCTAATCAGCCAGCAATGGAAAAGGTCTCACAGTTAAGATCTGATGAAGGCTTCCATGCTACACCTAAATTAGTGGGGCTAGCAGGACATCCTCAGTCTGATTCATACTTCAGGCAAGCACCAAGGCCCTTTACCCTAGGCTTTGGTTTTCCTGTAAAGGAAACAAACATGTGGCAAGACACATATAGAACGCTTTGCCTTGATTCTCTGTTTGAATAATTATAGGATGAACTACTGCAAGATAAACAACAGCATATGAATTGTTGTTTTCACCAATACTATACAAATAAACTGAGATATTTTATGTCTCGTTTCTTTAAAAATATTTTACACGTTAATAAACTTACGTGGTGAAAAATGTAGTTCTGTCTAATTCTAATGGTGAATGCTCAGACCTGCTGGAAAATGTGGTCCTGGGAGTCAAATTCTACAACTCATGAAACAATGTGTTGGCTATTAATGTGCACCTGTTGGCATCTTGTTTGAAGACTCTTGTGTAGCAGCACTTAAGAAGCCTGTGCGGAGGCATGGATGGACTCCAGTTCTCTGTGGCTGCACAGTAAACAAGACAGGCAATATAAAACCAGCAGTTCTTTGTGATACTACCCTGATCGCTGTTCAGAAGCACCATGCACTCAAAGACAGAACACTATTATAGAGAAAGATATTGTTCCATCGGCAGTAAATTTAACAAAGTACGGTCCTCTTCTATTGCATTCTTCCACCATGAGTATTCCTGATATTTATTAAATACTCTCCGAAACCCTTTCAGCAGTGATTGCATTTCTCCTCCAGTGCCTCCACACCCTTCTGTATTTCTTTAGCTTTATTCCTCCTCTGCCCTCTATGCCCTCTCTATATGTCCAAACTCCAGGAGGCATTGTTGTTGATTCTTACACCATGTGCTGATGGGCAGTAAATGTCTGGGAAAACGAATCTAGGTGTTTCTCTACATTACATAATTATCATAGGAATTTCACATCTCCCTGCATTCTCTTTTTTCTGTTACATCCTGAGAAATTAGTCAATGGATTCCAAGAATACTAAAGGAAGGAAGATTAAAAGTATGAGAGGGGCTGAATTTATTAACATGCAGACATGCACTACTATCAGATAAGCTAAGCCATTTTAAAACAAAGACAATACTATATGTGCAAAAAGAGTTCTAGTATACACACAGACTAATACAGCATATAATAGCATGTCTGCAGAAGGGCATTTTGGCAGTATGGACATAAAGATGCTAGCACAAAATACTATCTCATAATAATCAGGTCTATAATATGAAGCAAACAGGCTGTGAGTGTGAATATACTCATCTGACAGAAAATGTTCATTCATTTATCTTGAATATTGGTGATGAATCCTCGATAACATAATCATTTAACTGTATGACTTTCATGTTCTTTTATTATAATCAATTGTGTCACATTTAATTGGCTAATCCTCTTTTTGCCCTTTATTGTGAGGAGCTACGTAGCCTCAGAATCGAAGTATGCAATGCAGGAGTGCTTCCTAACTCCTGAACAGCATCTCGTAGGTCTCTGGTGTCATTCCAATATAAATAGCAAGACAGCAATTCCTTCTTTTTAGGAGTTTCTTTTTTAGGAGTTTTACATTAACTTGTAGTTGGAAGGAGGCAGCGACAGAGATCCCTTTATATAATGTAATAGAGAAATGCATGAGGTAGTGAAGCATGAGACTCAGACTTCCCACATTTGTTTTCAGGCTCTTAGTATTGTTGTGCCTATAGTAACAGTCACTCTGCACCAGTACCTCTCTGTTCTTTTTCCTCTTCTTCCTGTCCTCTCTGGCTTTCCCCCTAGCAGGTCAAATTCCCCAGCAGAATCTCTGAATTTCCATAATTTCTTAATACAACTATCCTCTGACTCTTCCCACATTGTTTTCACCAGACTGGCTCTTCTGTTCAACAGCTCCCTCCTAGAAATGTATTTGGGATCACCCTAAGAGAACAAAGGATAGGATAATCTCACTGATCACTTTACAAAAGTCAAACTCCTATTCTTCAGGTGCAATAATTACAGAGAAAGTTTTGCTCATCATTTCCAAGATAAGGATGTTGAAAGATTTTTTTGCAAGTTACATCAAAATGTTATATGCAACATGAGTCACTGATATAAGATTTTCTGGGCTTACACAGCTAGAACACATTTGAGCTTAGTTTTCAAGTGATGTGACAAAAAAGGTTCTATTTTTCAAATTTGTGAGCCAAAATGTTAAGTGTGTACAGACAAGACCAAAGCCCTTTCAGCTGACCTTTACTTGAAATAAAAACCCTGAACCATTTGTCTTAGGTTAAACAAACAAGAATTTGGTTCACCTGGAAGCCTGCAAAACTGCAATTCAGATGATAAGGCTAGTGAAAATATGTCTTACCAATCAAAACTATCAATCATATAGTCAAGTTAATTGTTTTATCAGTATTGAAGATTGAAATAAACTTTTCAAACGATTGAGAAGTTTGCTGTATGGTTGGAACTGAACAGGAAAAGAAGAAATTAGAAGATAATTGCAGAAGTATAACAACATTATGCTACTTTTGCATGTTTTACTTGCTTACATAAATAGGTGAAAAAAAAAGTCTGTAGGAATACAAAGTAAGATAGAGCAAATAGATATATCCATGAGATGAGAATGAAGAATTCTGCTCAGAGAAGTCTGTAAATAAATCTTTTATAACTGGGGGATGCAATACAATGTACCTCTATTAGACTGAAGACATATATTAAAGTTTAAAATAGGGCTTCAGTAGATGACAACTCAGATCACCTAATTCTACCGTTTCATAGAATTCAGTTAATTAGTAAATTTTAATGCTCAACCTGAGTGCTCTGTGGCCTTTTAATGGAATTTCTTACTTTGACACTGTAATATTAAAATATGACTTATGCTTTTCATTTACATGAATGCTTATATTACCAATTATCAGAATAAGGATTTTATACCACTGGCCTAGAAGGAAGCAGTTTTACTCTAGATCTACTTTAAGTTTCAAAAAATGTAGAAAAATATGCTTTTATGAATTTTAAACATGTTATTATTGCAGTCATATATATCATACATGCTTCTAGGCTTTTTATTTTAAAGAAGATAGACTAGTTGGTTTATTTCTAGTATCAGAATTCTGTCAGTCTTTCCGAATTAGCGAAAAGGACTGTTCTGCAAATGCTGACCAAGGGGTTTCAACTTATTTCTTACAAGGTGAGTGTAACAGAGATTGACTGCAATTTCTGCAATAATAGAAAGGTTAAATATTTCAAACCAGAGCTGAAAGCCAGGTTTGACACTGACTGAACACCTTCATAAGCTACTACTGACCTCAGACCATCCCTTTTTTTTTGCTGTACTTAATTCCTTTGAAATACTAGATGATTCAAACTTTCCTGCTAAACCTTTCCCAACTTTTTCTTGTAATGTTTAAAAACCCCTCTGCACAGTCTTTCAATAACCACAGGAGATAAAAACCTTAATAATGGAATATTTCTTAAAAAAACAGGAATTAGAAGCCCAATTCATTTACAAGCTATATTATGACTTTTTATATGTCTACAATAGGATTAAACACCATGAAATCTCACCAGAAAAGCAGTCCTATGAAATAAAGACAGCAGACAGTGAAAGAATAGCAGACAGTAACGTAAAGTCAAGGTCCCAGGCTACATTTAAATAAGCTAGCTCAGGTCCCAGAAGTAATATAGTGATGACAGCAGGGAGTTCAATTTGAGTAAGCTGTGGGAATGCCAGAAAGAGCTGAACTTAAGTTAACATTTTGACCTCTCTACGTAGTGAGTCCTTTCAAGGACAAAGCAGTTTTGAAAAATACATGTTTTAAGGGGAGTGGAAAATCAGCTAGGAAGGTAGGCAGTAATCATTATCCTCTTCCTAGTTCTAGATTTCATTCATTTCAGTCCAAATTCACAATTGTCTGTATTTTGTACTATATTTTGTGTTCACAATTGTCTGTATTTTGTACTGTATTTTGTATTCACAATTGTATGTATTTTGAGAATTTAGGGTAGAGTAATGAATCCAAACAACAGTTTTGATCTGTGTATCAGATTGCCATGATTAATTTATGAGATCAATCCAAACTACCTTGTCCAACACAAACGATGAAATAAAGTTAATACATAAGAAGCTTTCTCTCCTGCAACAGCTCCAACTTAAAACCAAAACTCCTCATGAGTGCTGTATTACAAGCAGGTCACTAAACTGCTGAAGTTTAAAACCAGATGTTAGCTTCTTTGTACAAAGGTGTCTGCCTGAAGTAAAAATAAAAGTCGCAGTAAGCTAATCACAGATATTTCAGTTTGGGAATATAACAGAAAGCCAGCAAGGAGGATCTATAAACATACTCAAGTGACTTTGAACCTAGGATATACAAAAACACATAAATAATGCTAATCATTGCCTAGTTTTGGGTGCTTAGCAAGTAGAACACCTCATGTTTATGTAACACAGGCCTGTGAAACTCACAGCTATCCTAGAAAACATGCCTGAGATTCCAGCCCTGCTGTAAGAAAGATCGAGGCACAGTAGAAAACTGACTTTGCTTTTCCCTGATAAATGCAGGCAAGTTGGCAGGCTACACACACACTTTTTCTAGTAAGGACTGAGGTCTGCGGTGCCTGCATTCCCACTTGCATCTCCTCTGACTGGGTGTTGCTCTGGAGTTAGCCCAGATCACAAGCAGGAATTGAGATCTGCAATGCCCGAGTTCTCATTTATGTTTCTCCTGACTGGGTGCTGGTTCAGAGTCACCCCAGATCATGAGGTAATGGAAACATATACATTATTTTTTTTATCTGTAGCTTTATGGCTGTTCCTGTGCTCAGCCTGTGTTTGGCTCACATAAAGAAATTGAAAACTGATGGATAAAGTGCTACAATGTTATGAAACAACCAATAAAAGAAAATTAAATCATAACATATAGGAAATAAACCAATGGAGGTGGAAGGTAACGAATCTGTGTAATTTAGGAGAAATGAGATTAAATAAGGAAAAGAGCCTACAAAACCAAGTGGTTCAGCTTTTATTTAACCATCTGTAAACTTTTTCTCAGTCTTCCTCAGTGGAAGATGTAGTTGTGAACATCCTCAGGCTCTAATCTGTGTATTAATAACTCCAGCTTTGATTAGTACTATGCTTAGTCCTGATTTAACAGCTAGATAAAATCCACTTTATTAGTTACCAACAAACTTACTAAAGATGTGTAGCAAAAGGAAATGGTGGAAAGTGATGAATAGAAGTGGTCATGGGCACAATACCTTTCAAGAGTGTGATGCTTGTTTGTGTCTCTCAGGCCAAATCGGCATAGAAGTCTAAGCGTGCCCCAATTTTCAAGTATTAAGATATCCTAGACATTTTAGAGCAATATACAATTAAAGGGAGGCATGCTTAGTCTTGAAGTAATTTTTAAAAATGCAAGTGTTCAATTCAATGCCAGTTCAGTATCATGTTTTGTAAATGACTGTTAGGGAATTTAACAAAGCATGGCTTCTGAAATTTCAAGAATAAAATTGCTAATTCTACACCTATACTTTTAAGTGCCAGATGGATATAAAGTGAGCTGGAAATTATTTAATCTTACTGTGAGCAGGGTTATGTTAAGGACTGAAAAAAAAAAAAAAAAATAAAAATCAAAACACACCCAAAACGTAATTAAGAAATGTCTAAGCACGGAAACTTAACAGCAAATGGTTGACCAGATGTGCTTTTCAGCACTTTTAAAGATTCTTTTATCTTCATGGCTGCCTGCAACAGTGCCTTGAGCAAAAACCATTTGTAGAGGATAGGTGTTTCTTTGTTTTCATACACAGAGGAAGGAGAGATGACTGATGTAGTAGTTGCATACACAGAATATTTGACATGTTATTTTGAGAATCAATGTATGATGATTAAATTAATGTAGAAAACATATTTAAGTTGTGTTAGGAAAAATAAAAACTCACTAAATGTCATAGTGCCTGCAACCTTGTAATATTTAATTTTTCAGATACAAAATATCAACTTATCTCAAAATGGATCATATGCAAGTCTCTCTCTGGATCAGAATAATAGATGATGATTTGTAAATGGTAGAGAAAAGTATTTTTCTGAACATTTTTGAAATGTTATAAAAAAGTCAGAATAAAGCTGACACTCCAACTGGTCACTTGCACATTACTGTATGTATGTATTACTATAACACCATCATAGATATAGATAAATATTTACAATAATGTTACTGTCAATCTAACTCAACATTTAAGGTTAAGAAAAAAACCAAAACCCTTAAATGTAAGACTTGTGTGCTTCCACCAGTTCCATTTTGACTTGAAATTCAGATTAGACAAAAGTCAATAATTTCCCATTTAGACTGTGCAAAAATAAGGTGGCAGTCTCTGACAGAAGCACTTTATCCTGCATATGCAGATACAGGTGGATATAAATCACCCTTTGTCAAAGCAGAAATTGTGCAAATGTGTTTGACATTTATTAAAATATTTAATAAAGCATCTCTAGACACTCCATTTCACAGCATCAAAAATAAATCAGCAAGTGCAGATATGCCTACCATAACCCCTTACGTAGTCATAAGTGTGAGAACATGTTTGTAAATTGTAACATTCTTTCACTAATATAACTGAAATTAGTTTTATAACTGATGTTAAAGAGATTAAATTGCTTTAAAGCTTTAACAGATTTATCATCTAAATAAATATTAGATTCAATAGTGATTCTATGACATTTGTGCTCTACTTTTTAACTGAAGATTGTTCACAAGTTAATTGAGAATACACTGAATTATGTAAAGAAATATTTATTATTGTTAAATTTAATGTAGGTAAAGTAACTTCTGGTGAAAATTCTATTTTTATTACCTACAAACAAATATAGCATTTATTCCAGTTTCCCCATTAATTATATCAAACACAAACTTTATTGAAGAATTCAAGCAAATGCATTCTTAAGAAAATTGTGAGCAAATGCCTGAATAGTAACCTTGCTATCAACTTTGAGGTGTCACAGAGCTGTGTCAACTAGAAAATCTTTTCAATGTAAGTTTATAATTCCTGAGATAGATACTCAGGACTTGATTCTGCCATTCTCATAATCAGCGTATTTTTGTCGCTAAGAAGATTAGAGCTTCAAGACTATCTGTGAAGCAGGAAAAGAGTATTTACTAATATTTTTACCAATAAAAGCTTCAGAATCTGGTATACAGAGTTATAAAATCTTTACCAGTGGCCAATGAAACCTATATCAGAAAAACTGATTCCGTCTTCATTACATATGCTCAAATGATTTTACATGACAATGATTGTCATTATTTTTTTTTTCTTTTCATTTATCTTTTAATTTATTTTAGTGGCCAGCCTCCCAATACCTTACATTTAAGATAGGTTTTGGCAAAAGCTCTGTCAGCGCATCCAAAACATGTGGAATATATGTGTGTTTTCAGGAAAAATACAGGCACATGCATCTAAAGGAAAACAAAAAAAAATGAGGAAATGTTTCTGTGATTACATCTTTAAAGAGTAAAAGAAAAGAAAGGGAAACAAAGCAAAGTCTGCCTTCTTACACAGTCGCTGAAACAGCTTATAAAGTTGCCTACCTGCAGGCATAATAATAGCATCTGTAGCAGCTAACCTCTATCAGTCATAATCTAGAACAGTGCCACTTTCTATTAACCAAGCAATCGAGGAACTAAAATTACTTATACTGGTCTACACAAGTCATTCAGTTTGCTCTAGTGCATTTTGATGACTTAATTAGGAAGACAGTGCAGCACATGTGGTTTTTCAGCCAGGTTCATCACAAAGGCCACATCGTCAAAACAGAAGAGTTGATTCTTCTACAGTTATATTAAAAATAGGGATTTCTTCATTAAGTGTCTTGCAGCTGACTGTGACTCTTGGTTTGCCTCCATCTATTCAGACAATTAAATAAAGCGTCATGCTTTATTTATTTCTTTTTAAAGGCTAATAAAGAAGCCATGAACTGAAG
Source organism: Coccyzus lansbergi (assembly GCA_033558105.1). Lineage (NCBI taxonomy): Eukaryota > Metazoa > Chordata > Aves > Cuculiformes > Coccyzidae > Coccyzus > Coccyzus lansbergi. The sequence continues at coordinate 1,348,670 of JAUMJK010000156.1, forward strand.
TACAGCTGGCAATCTTTTTTATTTATTAAGACCTCAGTGTACACAGTGACAATCTCTGTAAGACAAGACACATGCTGGGATTTTTTTCCTCCTTTTAATATATACACTCTTTCCAGGCACAACAGTTCAACCAATAGGAATGACAAACCTTTGTCATCCTCCCAAGCAGGGAGAATAGTTGGGGCACTGAAAAAAAAAATACAAACCACAAAATAAGCAAAACAAAACAACAGGAAAAACCTGAGGTCATACCATAAAACCAACAAATGTGAAACAATCTGAGTACCCTGACAATGTGCTGATGTTAATCAAAGTAAAAAACGTAGGTAAAGGACAACACTGTAAAAGTCAGCTGGAGTGTATATAATGGAGTCAGAGCAATATTCACAATATTTCAAGTTGAGAAAAAATTGTTATGTATTTTCACTTCTACCAGTAGGGATGGATGATTAGATAAATTACATTATTATTATGTAGACAAATCCACTGAAAACAGTATACAAGATTTACTAGACCATTTCTGTTTTCTGATAAAAAGAAATTATTATCTCTTGTGTTATTAAGTAATCTGGTTTGTAAAGTCATAATGGAAATTATATATGGTAATATCATTTCATGGAAACATCGTAACGTTTCCTTAATAACAAACACATCGTATCTTAACATAATGTGATCTAGCATGAATTCATTAATATTAGGACACAGGAATATAAATAAGTGAAAAATATTTTTAAAATATTTTGCAAGGATAACATATTACCCCGCACTTCAAGAGGAAAGATGATTTTCCAGTCTTAAGAGTTACTAACTGATATTTGTATATCATTATGTATACTTGCAAATGCAAATACACACACATACAAGTATACAGTGGTTAAATGAGATGAGTTGAGTTGGTACTGCTTCCTCTCTACAAGAGGTTGTAGTGTGGTATATGCTTATTGCAGGGACAGGAATGAAGGAAGAGGCAGACATAAACACACACAGTCTTTACAAGAGTACAGATGCCAGTTTTTATCTTTTCTATTTTTTATTTTACTTAGTCTGTCTAAATATAGCCCCTTTTTAGCAGGGGGTAGCCAAAGAGTGAGTAGTGTTTGGTTTGGTGGTGGGTTTTGTTTCAGTGGTGGGTTTAATTTTGTTTTTTAGATTTGAATTGAAGAATATTTTCTGTCTGCTTCAATATAATTGGATGTAGATGACAGAAGCACATCTTTCCACATGCTCCTTGACCCAGCAAGGCCTAAACTGCCTGTCTACTCTTTCAGAATTTGACCTTGAATACCAAAATCTACAACCCCAGTGGCACTTGCAAGTGGAAAAAAATACATTAAATCATCATCCCTTGCTACACATCACTTACAGATGCATTTGTCACAGTTATATTAAATTAGGATCACAAAAATGTAATTTATGGCCAAGACTGACATTGTATAAACCTTGTGAAAGCAAAATTACTGGAGAACATGCACCAAAACATGGTATTTCTTGCCACTACAGTTTGCCAACAGAGCAATTCTTCCAAGATGATCCTTTCTATGGTAGAAGTTGTATGATGGAAAGTTAAGAATAGAATCATAGATTCATAGAATAACCAAGTTGGAAGAGACCCATCGGATCATCGAGTCCAACCATTCCTATCAAATGACATGACATAACATGACAAAGACATCCTGTGGTCCTGGTTGACAAGTTGAATTTGAGCTAGCAGTGTGCCCTTGACAGAGGGAAGGATAATGATATACTGGCTTACTTTTGTGAAAGCATAACCAGCAGGTCAAGGGGTGATTAGTTCTCTCCAATTGTCCTTCCTGAGTCTGCACATGGAAGAGTGCATATAGGTTTGGTAAGAGAGAAACAGCAAGAGGGAAGAGAGCACAGTGGAGGGCTCTATGATCAACAGGGGGATTGAGCAAATAAGATGCTAGGAAAGGGTAAGAAAAGATGGTTTGGTTTAGCATACAGGAGTCTAAAGTAGTGGTTTAATTTCAGTCTTCAAGTACCTCAACAAAAGTTCTGCAGAAACAAAAGTCAGATTCTCCTCAGAAGTGCACAGTGAGAGGACAAGATGCAATATAAAAAGTTCCAGCTGTCTCTAAATGAAAGTAAAAATTCACCTTGAGATTAATCCAAAGAGGTTATGAAATTTCCATCCCTGAAGGTGCTCAGAACATAGCCAGACATGGTTCTGTGCAACCTGATTTAAATCTGAGTACAGTAGTGTTTTAGAAAAAACAATCTCGGACTAAATAACCTGTATGTGCCTTCTTTTTGCCATGATTCTGAGTGTTCCTTTATCAGAGCTAAATTTCCAGTCTTAAATTTATACATATATCTTTAATAAAAAATAGCTAAAAGTTTTTTTTGTTTGTGCTCAGATTCAATAAAAGAATAAGTAGAATTTATATGGAATATGGAGACCTATATTTAAAAATTCAATCCTGTAAAATCACTTTCTTCTGTCTTTAGAGTTAACATTCTTCTAGGAGTTAAAGCACTGCTCATGAGAAGGAGTAGCTTTATCTATGTTTTGAGGTTTTCGGTTTCTATGCTTTGCCTTACGTCCTCTCTGAACTGCTAACTACACTTTCCTGTTTATGTGTTCTGAAATGCCTACTTACTTATCACAAAATAGTTATGAACATAGCTGTAAAACAATACAAAATTATAATTAACAAAACTGCCATATTTTACAAATATGAGTTCAGCTGTTGGATCACATGCTTAGAAACAATGAAAGCAACTCTCCAGTACTTTCCAACTGAAAGAATTTAAATCCATAACCCCTACTCTTTGAGAACTGTCAAGTGAATATTGGCCGCTTAATTTCCTTAGCTCTTTGCTCTTCCTCTAACAGCTTCACAATCAGGAATTTACATGGAATTTGAGTCTATTTGCCTCTGAGCCTATGCCAAAACACAGTCAATAGTTCAAACTGTGGATTGGGCTAGGCTGGCTGAACATTTCCTTTTGAAACATTTTTCTCAGAAAAAAAAAGGCAACCATAAAACTAGCTAAATTCTGGCATCTCTTCCAGTTCAGGTGGAGAGCACTTCCACAGTAGTTCTTGCTAAAGGACCTGATCCCAAGCCCAACCAAATCCATGAAAAATGCTCGTACTCTTTTCATTCCCAGACCACAAATCTGAAAGCTTGCATTCATTTCTGTTCATGTAAAAGCAAAACCCAAAAGCACACCAAAAAACTTCAGTTCAAATTATGCAAATATTTTGCTGTAGGTTAGATTTATAGTTCTATGTTTTTCTGACAATGTAGTAACTGTTAACTTTGAAACACTTCAATGACTTAACTGAAAACACAGAGCTCAAAGTACGCATCTAAACATAATGTAATGTTAGTTATTGCCATGTTTTCTTAGATCAGTGCACTTTAAAATCACCTATCAAGTTTTTCAGCCTTAAAATATGCAGAGCAATGTGAAAGAAAAATCACTTCTTTCCCAGATAATGTTCAACCCTTGATTAAATAAAGATGTGCTGAGGCAGAGATACTTCATGCCTCGGGAGACAGCCGTCGTGGAATTGTGAGTGTATTTTATATGTGAATTAGAGGTAAGATGTAATGACATGAGATGAAAGGCTCAGCCGTGATTTTAATAAAGGGGGAAGACAGTACTTCCCTATGGACCCTATATGCAAAAGAGTGAGACTCAAGAAGAATATATGAAAAGATTCAGTAAAAACTAGAATAAATGCTTCAAAGTAATAAGACCACCATTAAAATTCATCACATTTTACCGAAATTGAGAATTCCAGTGAGCATTAGCTTTAAAACATTTCTGATACTTTATGATATGAAATTAAAGCTAGGTCATCAGTAAACTGGAGTAATTTTCAATGTTTAGATAGGACAGAATTGGAGAGTTTGAAACCATACAATTTCATTTTTAAAAGCTTTTTAACAACATGATCTAAAAACAATTTCATTGAATTTATTATTCGGAAGGTATGGGTTTTACGGAAATAAAAAAAACCACGCATACCTTTGTAGTACCATGATTGCAGACCTTTTAGCTACTTAAAGCTTTCAGTAATCCTCAGAAAAAGCTGTTACCTATTATTCTATTGATATTTTTTAAGAATATAGCAGTATTCCAAAGAACCGTTATTTCTTTTTTCCCCCCTTAAATGGAGGAAAAAGTTTGAGATTTTGCATAGGTGTCTCTCTTCCTGTACAAAAAAAAAATAAAAAAAAAAAAAAAGAGAGAGAGAGAAAAAAAAGAGAGAGGCATGCCTTTGTAAAGAAAAGGCATGAAAAGAGCAAAATGAATGGCTGAACTGCTTAAAGAAAAAAAAAATCCTGCCTTATTTGATCTTTTGTGATAATCACACTTCTGGCACCCTGCCAGTGAGGCTGAGCGCGCTGATGTCTGGCCAAGTAGAGTAATCTCCTGGTTCAAGTCTGAGGTCTGTGATGAAAATTACAAAGCAGGAACAAAATCAAAATGCCACCTGTGATTTTATTCTGAAACTAATTTGATGGAAAAAGTAATACAATGCAAGCAGCCTTTTTTAGCAGCGTCTACACAACTATGCCTAAATTGAAACCAACGCAAGCAGATGGAGGTAACTATCATGCAAATACATTTGGATCTGCAGGCATTTCTTTTAAAAGGAGCAGTAGATATCTTTGTGACAGGTAAATTGCTTTGAAATTATGTTTCAAGTCCAAGGTCAAACTTATAAAATGATAATTTTAACTTACATCTTCCTTTATTCTGGAGTTTTTTTGTATCTTCTGTGTTACAGATTTGAAACCAAGAAAACCAGGGGAAAAAATAATCAATTCATTTCCTTAATTTACTTTCCGTGAACCATGATTCATTATAGGTCAACGAACACTTGAAGGAAATAAAACATTTCCTTTTTCTTTTCATTCAAAAACCTGTATTTGAACTACTTGCCCACAGATATATAAAGAATAATATAGCCACAAAATTCCACATATACAATGTAAGTATCTGACTTACAAAACCAGCCAGCAGTCTTCAATATTATTATTGAGATGCAAAGCAAATACAAACAAGCACCAAAACTCAGAAAGTTTCTTTTTGTAACTCTACTGTGTTTTCCAACATTTACTGACAGGTTGCACATTATTAGCAATACTGATTAGTTTTTTGGGGGAAGAGGGGAGAGGGAGTGTCCTAACAAATATTGAAGGTAATACACAATGACTCAGATACTCTTTCTATAGATTCATTCTTAAGAAAAACTGCAGTACAACAAAACAGGTTTTATTTCCTGTATGTTACTTCAATAAAAATCCATTGTTCATTAGTGATATAGGTTACCCTTTTTACCACCACCTTCTTTCTCTTTAAAGTTTGACAGTATCTTGCCCCATTTACACATTACTACTTCTGTCTACACTAGTATGACTGGCCATAGGCAGACAACAGGACGGACCCTGATCTCTAGGACTTCATGAAAAATCCTGCATTTTGGTTGTTTAACAGTTGCTTCTAATTTCTTTCTTCAGGGAGGTTCTGTATATATTTTGTATTCTCTTTGATAATCATATCTGTTTCTGCACTTGGTATTTCTTCCTTCCACCAACACTGCTAATCAAAGAAATGCTTTAACAAACACCTTAACCTTCTCGTACTTATATTTTCAGGCCACTCCTTTTCTATATTTTCCTTTATAATCAAAACAAGGAAGTCATTGGAGCATAGACAATACAGCACTTACTAAATTCTGTTTTGAATATGCAGATATGCTCATAAATTTCTTAACTAAACGCACACACACACACACACACACAAATATTAATAAACACATGTGTGAATATAGAGTGCACTTCAGGTATATACATGCTCATATTCACACTGATAGCATAAGAATTATTCATAAAAATATGAAGACATGTTTAAATAAAAGGTATCTACCTGGAATGAGTTGACCCAGTAACTGATGGCATCTGGAAAGGCTGAATACAGCTGCTATGACCAAAAAAGTATAATGTTTCCATTTCATGATGTGTCCTTCCTTGCATTACACCAGCTTTGCAGCATTAACGTAACTGTTACCTGCAATATACAATGGGAACAAGAACAGTCAAATTAATGATAGATTAAGGGTCCATTCAAATAACTTTTGCTCAGTGTAACTCTGTGAAAAACACTGGTTTCCATACAGTTTTAGCTATTAAAATATCTTTTTTTTTTTTTTTTAAACATTTAAGAAATCCTGTCCTTGCAGAGCTGATGATAGCTCCAAAATAGATATTTTAAAGGTAGACATGAGGAACACACGTATATTTTAAAACACTGGATGCTATTTGGCTATTAAGGAATCCAAGAAATTGTTCAGTTCTGCAAGATAGTTCTGTGTACATTTAATCCACCCCAGCTCAAGACATGCCTATATTTAAAAACATCCATCAACACTATTCATCCTTTTATACAAGCAGGGTTGAACTTTACACTGGACTCATTCTTATGACATAGCATTTTGCTAGACATGAACTAGGGAGAATTTTACCCAAAAATGACTTCAACAGTTAAGGTAACTTTTTCAAAAGTTTCTGTCTTCTTAAGTGTATAAAATTTTCATCTGACTGGCAGGAAATTTAATTTTATGAAGGAGGAATTTTTTTTAATGGAATTGCTACTCTAATACTCATTTTTCTGACCACCACAACTGTAGACTGAAAAGTATTCACTACTCTACCACTGTTGAAAAGAAATTTTGGCTCATCCTACTCATTTCTTATGCCTCATCTATATTAATGCTTAGTATGGACTTTAACTCCTCAGGCCTCGTTTCCAATGTACCAACCTGTTCAAAATGCTGCAGGTTTCTAAAATAACACATGGCTCAGGTTTATAAAACTAGTAAGACGGTTTTTAGAAAATGTCTTTCAGAAAATAAACACAACTTTAAAAAAATGCAACAGGTTTAGTGTTTTATTTTAACAAGAGCTTCCTATATCAATACAAACCAAAACACGTGTAACTGCTACATCCCATACATTGCATAGTGTCTGGTCTTCACATCAAGTTGCTGATGACAGGAGGAATGTTAATTGAAGTGTTTGTCAAATCACTAGATGCCCACAGCTGTCTGACCCTCACCAACATCTAGAGACCACTAAACACAACTATAAGCATGAAAACAGGCTGATAAATGAAGCTCTGCTCCAACAACAGATGACTATGTTAGACCTTGATAACGTTACAACTCATTACTGTCTCCTGATACTGGTTTCCCTTGTAGTTAACACCTAAATGCCAACAGACGGAATCATAACTGTGAAAAAAACTATGGTGCCATCAGTTATTTTTTTCATCTGCAGAGAATTTTCATCTGTAAACCTAATATATATTTCATAACCACAAACAGAAGAGTTGCATTGCAACTGGGAGTATTCAGTGTCACCTGATCCTTTTGGATCTTCAAAAATGTGTAAATACGAATAGATGAAATCACCTATATTTGTTGCATTTCATGTTTGCTTCTTGTTATATCTATAGCAACCAGAAATAATGATATTGCGTTTCCTACTACTATCAACTGAATCTTGCAAAATATTTTTTCTTCCATTTTTCTCACTTCATCTGCACTGCAGACAGAAAACTTCAGTTCTATTCCTATTCTTTAAATTTCCCCTAACACTTGTATGACCACTCATCTGAAGCAAACAGCTTGACAGCTTTTAATGGCAGAGTTAATGGCAATTAATGGCCCAGGTGTTACATGCTTCTTCAAATGCTATTCATGATATGACTCCAAGATTGAAATCAGGATTTGCAACTTCAGACCTTTAGAATATTGATTTCTTTCTCTGACAGTAATACAAGCTTACTTTATACGCTATCATTTTAAATCAGATTCTTGTAGTTTCTTCATCTGTACTTTCTGTCTTCTAATACAAGATTGAATCTTGTTTCTAATGCAAAACTGATGAGAAAGCCCATTGAATTTGGTTCACGAAACAAAAAAATATAACATTTTCAGCCAAGGATTTATATTGTCATTACAACGTGAAGTGTTCACACCATATATGTCAATGTTAAAGGATAATTGCATTAATATATTTTGCAAAATTATTCAAGGACTCAGAGATTTAATAAGAGCCTAAGTCTCACATCCAGTGGCAGAACACAACTCCTACTAGAGGTTCTCATCAGGGTCTCAACAGGAGTTCACACATTCTGGAGACAGAGTTTGAAACGTAGACCAAATTGTACTAGGTTTTTGTGGCAAGGAGCTGGCACACTACAGCTCCAACAGACTCTCTCCAGGGCAAAGCTAAGCCTGTCACCCAAGCTGGTAGCACCTTTGGGAAAGCCTGTGTAAGAAAGGACAAAAATCCAGATAGGCAGAGGAATAGGGGGAAAAAAACCCAAACCAAACACAAAACACTGCCCTGTATCAATCTGGGGGAATGGGGTGGGGGTAGGGAGTAGCCATGGGAGAGTTGGTGATGAAGTGTTGAAGTTGAGGCTAGAAAAACCTGAACAGGGGTGGGAGTAGTAGCAGTGGTGTTAGTTTTTATCTTTCTTTCTTATCTTCGCTCTTTTAATCAATAATAAATTTTACTCTTTAGCCAAGGTAAAACCACCACAACCATAAAGTTCTGGCAGGGGAAGATGAATCCCAGAAAATACTTTATGGCATTTGCCCTATCTGTGAAGGTATCCCATGCCTTTTCCACACATCTCTCTTCGACCTAATCGATAGCCTAAGACTTCCTTTTAATCCATTTGTATGTGACAGAGCTCCACAGGGAGCTCAGACCACGACTGCCTGGCTTGTTCATTAAAACCTTTTCTACCCTCTAAGTCTGCTTGTCGATTATGTTTGAAATATAATATTTAATTGCAAAACCTGAAATTACTTCAATGTTATTAAAAACATTATTCTTATAGAAAATTTCAGTGAAGATGGCTTTAATGAAACTTTTAGTTTATAGGTGAAGAACAATTCTTGTAGATATTCCTGAAAACAATACTGAAGAGTAGGCTAGTTCTTTATATAAGAGTGTAGTGTTTCCTTCTGAAATTGTAGCCCCGGATCACAGGAAAGATAAAGTAGAAAAAGTTGTCATCAGAATGGAGAATGGTTTTCAGATAGAAATTGAGTTCAGTAGAAGAGAAATAAGATCTGTCTTATCATAGTCTACTGCAACTGTTTTGCAGTTCAAATACCACACTACAGTGGTAAAAACCCACAGAAATGTATCACAATCAAAGGGATTCAGCTGGCAGTTTAAAACACTCCTTCCCTTAGTATATACTAAAAGCCCATGAAGTATCTACCACTTGCATTTAGAACTTCAATTCACATACAAATTTCTCAGTGGCATAACATTTAACTTTTTGATTGTATTAACTGAGCTAAATGTTTCTGCGTTTGGTCCTTCTCTGCAGTTAGTCTTTCAGTGTCTGAAATAAAAAGCTAATATTGTAGACTAAGAACTGGCACTAGTAATTAGATGTTGTCAGTGACAGAAAAGACACACTTGCCATATAAATTCAAGTGGCCTGAGACCTCGCTTAACTCCATTTCAAATGACTACATATCTACACCAGAATGTGCAAAAAAAGAATCAGGTTCAATGCATTGTCCAGAGTGCACAATGAAGATAAACACTGGTTCTTCTATGACATTATAATCATTAAAGAGTCAATGGGAAATTAAACTGCACAAACCCAGAGGGGAAAGAAGCACTATGGTAAATGCAGGGAAAGGGCCTAATCAATTATTTTCTTCCACTTTCTAAGTATAGTGCTATTTATCACTACAGCCAGTGCAGCACTCAACACCAGAAGCAAAGACACTGAGACAAGACCTTACAAACCAAGGTTAGTAGGCTAGTTTTCTTTTAATTTGTTTTCCTCTTTTTTTTTATTTGAATAATATTGATGCTTGTCTAAGAAATGATAAACAGTCTAGTAAGACTAGATTTTGACAGTATGCTGAATATGGAAAAAAAGGCACACAAAGGTCAGATAATTAAGATTCTATCTTGTAAAATTAAGTTTCCTTTTTAAAAACTGTGCACTTTGGTATATATTATGCTAAAGATTGCTTACCTATGGCATGCGACAGAATTTTGATTTGCTGTGTAGCCAAAGGCTGTTTTGCCATGGACTAGTAAAATTTCATCAAAATCATTAAGAATTGAAAAATTTCCTTTTGAAGCAATGTTAACTCCTCTTGAATGCAGAAATGTTAAAAGCTTGGCATGCATTGTTAGGCCAGCTGATATTTGATTCCCATATATATTCCCATACTTTCAATCCTTTTGTTATAAAGTCTTAATGTCTATTAGTTTGGCATCCAGTTATCTGATCATTTCTGTTTAGACTGATACTACTTCTGAACTTACTCCTCCTATGCATTATGATCAGTACAGTTAAACCTAACTGAAATGAAGAACTTCTCTCTACTATTTTACACATCCTGTCTTTTGTAAACTAAATTTATTTGGAGTTCCAGGCGGATGAGAAGGAAGCACTACCATACATTGTCTCAACTGTTTCCATTTAGGAGAAAGAATGAGAGAGGATTGATGAACTAGGGGAAAAAGTCTGGCCACCTCCTTTTCTGTTGTAAAGTAAATCAATTTGACTAAGATCAAAACAGCTAAAAAAATATAAATCTATTTGAACCAGAGCATTTATCAGTAGAGAGTATCTATGGATCTGGATTGTGATCCTTGCAGTGACAGTTTCGTCATTCATTCATGAAGTTCACCTTATTTAATCTTTTAGTATTTAAAAATGTTTGCTTTTGTAGAACCAATTGTTTGATTACTTTTAACAACTATGATGCAAGACTTTACTTACTTTCAGCTGTGAGGGTCGTTTTAAATGCTGTGAGAAAACCAAGAGTAAAACAAGTAATAATAATCAAAATAGCAATGGATTGAATGTGCTCAATTAACATTTCTATGCTCGTAGGTGACAGACTTAAACAAAGGAGAAAAAAAAAAAGCTGTGTCCATGTTCTTCCACTTGTACTGAAAGACTGCAGCAGAAAGCCAAACAGCAGTATCAGCATGAAAAACTGTGGTATGTGGCATAAACTGTAGCCCAAACCCCAAATATTCTCTACTAGGTTGCCTACACATGAAAACTCAGTGTGAGGAGCCAAACTCATGACAAAAGAAACATCTTTTCTCCTACCCATCTTAGACTCATGTGAAATCTCTCTACATGAAGATCCACTAATCTCTAACATTTCCCTCGCATGTCTGGCTATATAAGCTGAAATTAATTTTGAATAAGAAACAACTTTAACAAAGAAATTTTCCCCAGAGAGTGGTGCATAAATGAGGCAGCGAGCAACAGAACATGACTTCTGTGTAAGGAAGCAATATATTTATAATGCTATAAATGTGCAATGCAAGGTATGGGGCATGAAATGGTGTGTTAAGGAATGTAAAGAGAAAACAAAATCAAAACAACACAAAACCCCAAACCCACAAGCAATCCCTTTAACTTTATCACTTCCAATTGTTCTGTGAATTGGGGCTGCTACAGAAAACTTCAGGCACCTGCCCCTGCCTGACCTCAGACTGGTGGTCAAAAATGGAAATTTGAGAAGGTTTATGAAGACATTCTTTTGGAGAATAACCTTATCGTCCCACAGGTAAGCAGAATTACATATAGACTTATGCTTAAATATGCTGTGCGGTGTTGTAAGCCATTGCCTGTCATCATGGTGCTTGTGTTCCGGCCAATTATTTCCATGGAATGAAAAATTAGTTCTAACTGGTAAAATACTATTTTGCACAGATCCACAGTATTGCAGGTTTTGTTCCGTATTTCATATTCAGTCACTCTCAGAGGAGCAATCAGAGGCCAAAGATAACTGTAACATTTGCCAGAGAATTCACTGGACCAAAACTTCCTCAAATCCAGAAGGTGATTTCATTCTATTAATTAAGACTTTTTTTGCTGTAGCTCTTGGTACAGTTAAAAGCTGTGGGAAGACAAGGGAGAAATAAAGATGATTATATTATCACTCTCAAGAAGCCATACAAGAGAGTGAGAGGGAAAGATCTTAAGGTCTCAGCTAAAAGCTTCACAATACAGGACACTCTCAGTGTGTGTACATGCACAACACTTGAATGAAAGGAAGAGATGAGGTAGTTTTAGAAACATCTTTAATCTGTCAAAGTTTACTCATGCTTCAAACCTAGAGGAAAGTGACAATTTGATTGGTTCTTCCCAACTGTAGCCAGGCTTTCTATCATAATTCTCACTAATAGAACAACAAATTTCTCTATAGTATTAACTTGCCAAGGGAGCAAAACTTCAGTCTGTAGATACTTCAACTGACATGTTCCATGCAACTCTAAACCACAAGAATTGTGAAACACTTGTTTGTTTTTAATTTAAAAAAATGCAATTTAATTTTATTTTCAAAATTGTAACCCCTTTAATGAACCTGGACCTCTTTTTTCAAAAAATAAGGGTCCATCTCTTAAAAAAAGAATGCAAGCAAATGTGAAGCAGATTCTGTAGTAACAGTACTATGGAAAACCCTATGGGAAAATTATGAATTCAGAGTTGGAATTGAATGTGGTACCATATACAAAACTAGGTATAAAGCAGGGAGGGGAAAGGAAAAAACAATTCTTGTTGAATAGCTGGATCACTGACTGAGAGAGGTTGTCTGCAAAAAACTAGCACGCAGAAATGAGAAAAAAAAATTACAAAATTCTTGGATTATCTATGATTTATCATCCATGAAAAAAAGTCAACATGATTCCTAAGCCAAATTACAAGAATACTAAGCATCACATACTAGTCTATACCTACTCAGAAGAAAGGAAAATGTATGATATAAAATCATTTTCTTGCCATTTCTCAAGTCTGGAAAACAGTATGACAAAAGCAAAAAGTTAACTTCACTTTAGACGTACTCCTACTTGTAAATGTCAGGAAGAAAGAAATAAGGTGGTAGTCTACCTCTATTTCTCAGATACCTTCACCTTTCATTTCTATAAACTCCTTCTGCAAATAAGTGATGCTAGAATTAAGTATCTTCTGTTCAAACTTAAAGGTTCCTTGAAAGAGGCTGGAACTCATTAAAAGCAATAATATCTCCTCAAAATTATAAGAATATGCCTGCACTTTAATCTAACTTTATGACAAATTTAGTAACAGTGGTATGAGCTCTTTGTTTTCAAATAGACAAATTTTACCATTTGGCTAAACATAAAAAATTCTATGATTTTTGAAAATAAAGGCAAGGAATAATGTAAATTAAGCAAGAACATTATTGTGTCTTAGATAATGATGCATTGTCTCTTTTTGCCCTTTGGAATATTAAATCAACAAATCATGTCTCAACTACAAAGGCTTTCAACAGAATATTTGGATAGAAACTGGGTACTCCATTTGTTGCAGATTTCCCAGTATGAAATACCATGTTCCTAAACTGCTTTTCTAGAAATACATACTGATCACTTTTTGAACAGGCAAAACCCCCTATCACTAATAATAACTTGATTTAATTAGTAATTTCTTGATTCATAAGAAATACTATGACTATTCAAATGCTATTAAGCAGTGGACGTTTGAAGAAGTGGTAGTCGTCAAAAGTACTTCCAAACAGTCACATAGAAAAGGATTAACATTTGATAGAAAGAATATCCAGCACCTGAAAGGTTAAAAAAAATTCCTTTGACTGCCTTTTTGCTCTTCCATACCTGGTCTAAAAAAGCAAGGGTTTTTGAAAGGCATTTAGCTTTAAACATTCACAGTACCTTTGAATGTCCTCAGCAGGACCAGAAAAGATGGATTCAATTTTCAAAGATAATTGTGTCAGATAACTGCCTCATCCCTTTTCAGAAACAATCTGATAAATACCTAATTACCAGTTGAGTGATTTCAGAGCCACACAGCTGGGCCTAAGAAAAGGCAACAGGGAATGACAAGGTCCCCTAAAGCCATCGAGAGCAAGAGGCAGTTGGTTTGTGAATTACTTCATTTATTCAGATGATAAAATGCATTGGAAATCCCCACAGAAAACAAAATATTCATAAAATTTTGAAATAGTGAACAGAATCAATATGTAACCAAGGAAGTAAACTATTAATTCTCAAATAAAACAATATTGCATACTACAGAACAATCACATTCCAAAATCCACAGTGGTAACTATTTGAGTCCTTCAAAACACTCATTTTTCAGAAATCATTTGTACACTACTCAATCTAACCTTATCTCATGTTGATATATAATATTATATCCAGGAAACTAGCTTTATAGTAATTTATATTGCAATCTTGTTACAAACTTAAAAAAGCATTTGGATCTTGAACAATTACAGTCTTAATGGTCAAACTTAATAAAAATGCTCAAAAGCTATTTCATCCTTCTTGAAAAATAATGGTAATCCAGAAATCTTTTCTGAAAATATATTGTAGCTCCACATTTAAATTATCTTCACCAATTAAAAAAAAACCCCACAGGTAGATGTGGTATCTCAGATTTCAGTGAATCTGTTTAAATTATAAAAGCTAACGCTGTAATCTTGCTGAATTTCTTATGCTTGAAGTGTTGGCCCCTACTACACATCCCCAGTGTTAATGGAGTGGAGAGCATGAAATAGCAACATAATGGTGCAGAGATCAGCATCACAGATGGAAAGTAGATTAGTGATAATGCCTCAACAATATTTAATCAACCAAGTCATATATTTCTCAGGTTTTATGAAATACATGTTTCCTTTTTAAAAAAAATGCAACAGACCTGGGTTGGAAATCTCAGAAGTACTTATTTCTGACCTAACCCTGTTCCCAGATTGGAGTAAATTGATTGGAATTTTGAAAATGCAATGAAATAGGGATGAATATACATACTTTTGTAAATTCTACTCATAAAATTTTAAAATAAGGACATATACATGTACATAGCAAAGTGGTGAGTCAATGTGGAAACAAAACTGTGAAACAAGAAGCATTTTGGGAGCACAGACTGCAGTCTCTGTTGGCAAAAAGACCTGCCAGAATTCTTCCTCTTGAGATTCCACTTTAATAGAAAGAAAAATAACTTGGCTTTGCCCTTAATTAGAACCAAAGCAATTAGAAAGGATTTTCATATCTTACCCCACCAACAAGTCTTCTCAGAGACAGAAATTTACATCAGGATTTCAAGAATATTCAGCTCTCCCCTAGAGCACATTTGTCTTTCTGTAGTCACCAGCAAAGGTGAAGCTTAAACAATATAAGGACTTTTAACCTTGTCTACTTCTTGGTTAAACAGACTTGTGTGAAATGGTAGCTCCTTAGGGGAAAGGAAGAAAGTGCCAGTTTTCATAAAGATACTGGAAGAGTGGCAGAATCCCTTTGAAATTGAGACAGATCCAATAAGGTCGGTATGGCTGTTAATAGCAACCCTTTCCTCTCTTTCCTTGGACAAAGTGGTGCCATCCAGCTGTGCTTTGGGACAACAAGCAGCTGAACTGTCATTGCAGGGGGATGCTGGGGACTGACTGCACCTCTGGAAAGCACCACTCCGTCCCTATCTCAGCAGGTAAAACAGCTTCTCCCTGTAAGTGAGGAATACTATTGTCTTTCTGGGATCAAAGCTAGTACTAGCCTTTTGCTGCTTCATACTGTCTGTCTTACTGTAAAGTTTGCTCGCACTAGCTTTTAAACCAGGAGTAAGAGTATGAAGAAAAGCATGAAGATTTAAATTAATTGCACTTCTCCTGCTCTAGAGACTAAATCTTTCAGTCAAAGTTAAAAAAAAAAAAAATAATCATAACATCAGCACTTCAAGCCTCAAGAGGAAGGCAGGGAGGACATAACCCTTACATTTGCTGTCTGGGTAAAGGGCCCATGCAGAACTCCATGCCAGCTCTCAGGGAGTGAAATGCAGGGCAGTGCAGTAGTGGCAATTAAAGTATATGAGAAGGAATGAAAAAGGAGATCTGGAATTATTTCAGAGGAAAATTTTGTGGATGCAGGACATGAATCTTTCAGAGGGCAAGTGCTTCTAGGCTGTTATTTCTATTTCAGCCTCCTGTAAGAAGAATAGGCAACAGGAGCTGGGGAATCACAGACAATGTTCAAGAAAGTGCTGTTCTGTATGTATCTTGGTAATCTCTTGAGTATGCTTTATGAAAAGGATTTATTTAGTCTATATGCTGTAAACAACCTATGAAAAATTAAGGTATAGCATCGTAGAATCATAGAATAGTTAGAGTTGGAAAGGACCTTAAAGATCATCTAGTCCCAACTCCCCTGCCATGGGCTGGAACATTCCATTCGATCAGGCTACCCAAGGCCCCATCCAACCTGGTCTTGAACATCTCCAGGGGTGGGGCATCCACTGCTTCCTTGGGCAATGTGTTCCAGTGCCTCACCACTATCATGATGAAGAAATTCTTCCTTATATCAGGCCTAAATCTACCCCTCTCCAGTTTAAATCTGTTCCTTCTTATTGTACCTCCACAAATGTTTGTGAATAGTCCCTCTCCAGATTGCTTCTAGGCCTGTTTCAGGTACTGCAAGGTCATTATAAGATCTATTAGGAGCCTTCTGTCCTCCAGGCTGAAAAAGCCCAACTCTTTCAGCTTGTCCTCATACAGAAGGTGCTCCAGCCCTCTGATCACCTTTGTAGCCCTCCTCTGGACCCATTCCAACAGTTCCATATCCTTCTTATGTTGAGGATTCCCAAAGTGGGGACAGTACTCCAAATGAGGTCTCACAAGACAGGAAGAGATGGGCAGAATCACTTCTCTCGATGTGTTGGTCACGCTTCTTTTTATACAACCCAGGATACATTTGACCTTCTGGGCCACGACCGCACACTGCCAGCTCATGTTGAGCTTCTCATAAACCATCATCCCTAAGTTCTTCTCTGCAGGGCTGCTCTCAATCATGTCATCATCCATTGTGTACTGAAATCAGGGATTGTCCCAACCCTGGTGCAGGACCTTGCATTTGGCCCTGTTGAACCTCATGAGGTTCTCACAAGCCCAATTCTTCAGCCTGTCCAGGTCACTCTGGATGACATCCCATCCTTCTGGTGTGGCAACTACAACCACTCAACTTGGTGTCATCTGAAAACTTGTTGAGGATGCACTCAATCTCACTGTCAATATCATTGATGAAAATATTAAACAGCACAGGTCCCAGTGCGGACCCACGGGACATTGCTTGTCACAGATCTCCATCTGGACTTTGACACATCTACCACTGCTCTTTGAATATGACCGTTCAACCAGTTTCTTATCCATCAATTAGTCCATCCATCAAATCCACATCTCTCCAATTTGGAGAGAAGGATGTTGTGGGGGACCGTGTCAAAGGCTTTACAGAAGTCTAGATAGACCACATCCATCAGTTTACCCATGTTCATTGTTCAAGTTACCAGCAAGCTCCTCCCAGAGCGTAATGGGTTCCCTGTTCCTCCAAGTAAGAGGGAAGAGAGAATCTGAGGCAAGACCTGAAATCTCTGTTTTAATATTTCTAAGGAACTGGAGTCTCAGATAAAATATATTTTAATATTGCATTAAATTTTATCAAGATCATGGTATGCTAAATAAGTTTCCCTCATAATCTAATCTTTAATTTGAAAGTGAAGATCATTCCTTAAAGTAATATCATGCTCTTTTGTTTCTCCTCTTAAGAAAATTCCCTACAGCATATTTCTAATCATCTCATCAGTCCTGGAACATAATTTAAGTTCCAAAGTTATTTGTTATAAAGCTAGCAGCAGCAAAGAACTAGAATTGAAATACTGAATATACTAAGACTGGAAAATTTTCCTATGCTATTAATCCTATCTATAAGGAACAGAGAAGTTGTTAGTGTCCGTGAGTATATGAAGTAAATATGAGTGTGCATTTTAAGTTTTGTTTCTAAGTATTATTGAAGAAAAATAAATAAAAAGCATAAAGCTCATAAAAGTATCCTGATCAGGAAAACACAGCAGGTATGGAAAACAGAATGAAGGTGTTAAGTCTCAGAAAGGCTATCTGAACTTTGAAATTATGATGCAAAATTTGAACTAACATTTACAATAAGAGCAAGTAGAAAAAACCCCACATCTCCTAATAGATTCTAGAGTTTCAGCATACAGATACTACAGTAAACCAAAGACTGGCAAGAATTTTCATTTATATTTTTTTCTTATCAGTGCAATGAGCTTTCCTGAGACAAAATGTTCAAACAAAAGGGATTTTGTTTTGTCAGAATATCTAACATACTAGAAGTTAACAGGATAGTAATGACACATCCCCAGTTTCTAACATGGACACTTGCACATTTTTTATTTGTCAGATGCACAATCAGATGCTTACACATGTATCATACTCCCTGTAACTACAACAGACACAAGCTATAATTGTATTTTAAAAGTTATGGATGTGCCTGACATAAATGTGTGACCTTTCCTAATAGAGAAACTGCTGTATAATCCCTCTCAGGTGGGCAAGAAAATAAAATATCTTGAATCACTGAATTCAGTCACCTCAGCAGGAATTTGAAAACATGGAACTACTAGATTCTAAATCCTCAGATACTAAAGCTTAACTATTCCTCAGCTGGAAACAAACAATTGGAAATTTAGAGAGGTGGACAATTGATTTCCTAGCAGTAAACCACAATGACCAAGCTAACTTGTAATGGATGAATAATTAGGTAGGGGTAGAAAAACAGGCTGAACCAACAGGAATTTCACATCCAAGATGGAATAATCGGTTGTATTTCTGCATATTTAATTTAAAACCTGAATTCTCTCAGTCTGGGACTACTAGAGGAGTTACTACTACACAAGCATCGCAACAGTATATTTTCAAAAAGGCTAAGAGTGATTCAAGAGAAACATTTCTGTCTTTGACTTTAGAAAAAACATTTTATTTTCTTCCATTCAAGTAGGCATCACTTTAGAAATACCTGAAATAAAGTGGCACTCATTTCCTAACAAGCCTTATGTTATTAGAAATAAGATACCAATGAAGCAAGAAAACAATATTGTATACCTTCTGAACTGGAAACTGAAATGCAGAATGTTAATTAGATGAAAACTATGCATGCGCCGACTTGTGCTACTGGCATTTCTGAAAGGCTATATTGCTTTTCCAGGACTCAAAAAAAAGTTAATATTAACTTAATTTAGTGAAAGGAAAACACTGTAAACAAAAATGTCAGATACTTCTACCTCATCTACCCTTTTTTAAGAATAAAAATGTTGTTCTAATATTTCCATTCACTTGACTTTCTACCCCCCTCTTTTCCCTTCCTTCCTAACAGGTAAGTCTAGAGATCTGGATCCATGAAGACAGGTTCTTAGCAGCACTCTAATGCTACACCAGTGAAAAGAAAGCAGTGGATTAGATGTTCATATGGCTGCTATGTAAATTTACATTTTGAGCATATGATTTATCGTATAGTCAGAGGAACTAATCAGCTTTAATGAAGAGGTTCATAACACATGTCAAAGTCATGTTCCCTGCACACATTAAACTGATTCAGAGCTACTCTTGTCCAGCTTTTTTTCCTGTTAGTAAGAGGGAAGTAAATTTATTCAAAATCCTTGCTCTCATCTATGCCAATCCATATTACAACCCACTTCCCATTCATTTATTCAAAAATGGATACTTAATTTGTTTTCAAACTACCTGAAAGATCTCCCGTGTGCATTGACTGAGAAAAAATAAATATGTTATCACAAAAATCATGCTCTATTGAGTACAAAATATCCCTAAAGTTTAAAAATGGAAAAAAACCCAACAGTTAATAAGATTTTTCCAGGGAAATGAGTGTATACTAGCATATTTGTACATACTTACACTATATAACTCTACCTTGCACAGTAAACACTAAAACTGAAACCTCTATCAATATATTATCATAACTAATAAATTAATAATTAATACCAATGAAGCTTAATTGGCATAACCACATAGCAGTTCAAGAATTTCAGTATCTGAAACTAAATATTTTAATTATTACCTGGAACTTTTCTTATATGTTTTAAGTCACTGTGTGCGCATACTTTTACTAATATGTCTTCTACATATACCAACATCCTAACACTTAGTCACACTTTACTGACTCAGTCTTTTCTGAAGTCTTTACAGTGGGATGATCTGTTTGTTAACATGAAAACTACAACCACCTTGGGTCTTTGCACAATACTTTATACCATATGTTTATAAATAGCTCCTTCCAAGTAAATGTGTAACAATTACAATAACATTGTTTTTCCCCCTAATCTGAGGTGATGCTACCATGAGAGACTCTTCCTCAGTTCCTCAAGGTGTGTCCTAGTTCCACAAAGGCTCTACTTATGAAAAGTACTGGAACAGCTAAACAGCTATCAAACTGAAGCATTGGCAGATGACAAATAAAAATCTCATGCTACCTCTCCCAGTATTTAAAGTTCTTGTCTGAAATTGCCTTTGATGAAACAAGAAATTTAAGTTGAAGTCAGGGAGAAAGAGCATGCTAAAGTACACTGCTATGCTCAGCAGTGGACCAAAGAAGATACACATTTGGATGCACTCTAATACACGTTTTGGAAGACAGCACCTTCATCAATAAAACAGAAAAAAATGTTACCTTTATGAATGCTTAGATAAAATAACTCTTAGCTCCCTGCCCCCAGTAAAATCGTCTTGAAAATACTCTCATGGATAAAACAAATATGAAATAATTCATGACTGACAAGTTGTTGAGGTTCTTCAAAGCAATAGACGCTGCTCTACCACTGCAGGCAAGGAAAACTAGGACAAATAAAAACGTAGTGTATGAATAAGAAAAATACAGCAGGTTTGATTACAATGAAGAATAAGAAAACCCGGGTTCTGCAAAGAAATTTGAAAATCAGCAGTCCTTGGTAAGGAAAAAAACTTCTGTTTTTTTTTTTAGATAGCATTCAGAAAGTCAAAATTCCCTGCAGGAAACTTTTCTTGTTTAAATATTCAGACCCCATTCTTCAAATGCTGATATTCATAAGACTTCTCTTTTACCAATTTGCTACACTAATCTAAAATTGCTAACATATACATACATATTGAACCAACTACATCATCACATGCTTTAAGCAGTTTATTTCCTCTCTGCTTGTCAAAACATACATTTTAGTTTTCCATAATATAGAATATATCATACAGAAAATACACATCTTCTCTGAACATCTGAAAAGGAATAAATCAAATTGCACGCTCAGTGTGACACAGCAGATTCAGAATACAATGTCAGAAGGAGGGAAGTAAGGAAACAGTGCAAGAATGACACAATATAGTTTTATTGCTATTTCATGCAGTGCAACCTGTCAGACTAACTGTAAGTCTAAACCACTAAATTTCACATATGAAAGAATCTGATGTGCTGAGCAAACATTCAGGCAATTTATTTCAATGGATCACTGTCTCCATTCAAACATAAATCAAACCCAGTGTTACAACAGTAGGAGATATGAGAAGAACATCTCCTAGTAGACATGTCTTCAAATAATGAAACCTGCAATAAATGCAACTTTTATTAAACTGCAATAAATGCAACTTTTATTAAAAATACCTAGTCACTATCAGTCATTCTTGGGTGGGGTTTTTTTGTGATTCTGATTTAGGCTTAATAAAACTGTTTACAAAACAGAATACATAAGCAACTTTTGTGACAAATCACAGATTAAGGTCTCCACTCCTGACCTTTCTTCTTGTACCTAATCATCTACCTCAGTTGTCTCACTGATACTTCATCTAGTTGCGTGCTATCAGCTTAACACGGCCAAAACTGACCTTTTTGTCTTCTTATCCAAGCACTGTAACACCAGCATCCTACCTGTCACTCAAGTCTGTAATGAAAATGTCTTCTTTTCCCCCTTTCCCTAGCCTTCCTAATCCAGATCATAAATAAACCTTTCTGTTGCTTCTTCTACACATTAAAGATAATTTTCTTCCTTTTGCCTGCACAGCTAAACGCTCACTTAAGCTGTTGTTTCTCATTTTGATTCATTTATTCTCAAGCTCAATTACATCATATTAGCCACTTCCTTTCAGCCCATTCTATATGTGGTTCTTGATCTTTACCTCCATTTAGGTCTCATCACAATGGGTAAAAATTCCAAAAGCATAAAACAGCATAAAGATCAAAGATACCTGAATCCATTTAAGATTCTAAATTGATATGGGTGATTTTTGTAAGCATTCATGTACCTAAAGAAACAGATTACTATTTGACACATGAACATGTAAAAAAGTTTCTTTCTCTGACAAAGGCATATCAGACCCTAAGTATCTTGGAAACTAGACAATTTTACACACTCATCCACTCCTGTAATTTTTTTTTGCCACCTTCCTGTGTTTCATGCAACAATTTTTCATATAATTTCTTCATCCTTTCTTCTCCCCCTCTTCTTCTTCTTCTGCTACTATCTGTTTTACACACAGCTTTGTCCCATTCTCCCAGGAACATCTAACTTTTCATTTGAGTTCGTGACTTTGGCATTGAACATCCTCTGTGAACTTCTTCCTTAGCTCTAAGAAGCAGTTCACTAAGGACAGCTAAGTTTAATTGTTCAATGCTACAATGGTGAAAAAGACACAAGTAAATATGAATATAAATATATTCATATTCATATTCATATGAAGCATGCATTTTTATGTCTATTAAAAAAATACATCTACTTGCATCTTTTCGCTCTTCTTACAATGATTTCACATTCCAATCTATGTCATTTGTGTGTCTTAAAATAAGATTGAGTCTTTCCTAGGAACAATAAATCGTCTATAAATATATGTATGTTAAAACCATAACTTCTCACAATTCATGCATAGAGACTATGTAGAAAATTATCAGCCAAGATCACAGTTTCAGAGTCAACCATACATAAATATAAATAAATATTGTTTCATTCTTTCTAGATTGTTTCTACCTATGACTCCCCTCTCACACATGTCACAGTATATTTCTGAATTAACTATTAGAAATCTTTTCCATCTACAATAGAAAATATGTATGCTCTTTCTTTTACATATTAATTTCACAGCTATAAAATAAAGCAATATTTAATTATTCTAATCAAAACAACAGAGCCTGTTATTTAGTAAACCCAGTTGCTTTTTTTTGATTATAATGTTTTTGATAAACACTAAATGTGACGGCAAAAACTATCATATCTATTCTCTAAAAAGAATCCTATATTAAAGCCTATATGTATGCATCCCATAAAATACTTGGAATTTTTTCCTTAAAAGAGGTACTAAAACTTCCCCCTTTAATTCATTAGCTTTCATTCAACTTTGATTGCTGCTATAAAATGCTATTTCTTTTTTATGATACCATGATCAGGTTTTTTGACTTACCATAAATGAAGTGTACATCAATCATTTGCATTATTCTATCATGATCGGTGCTCAGAAGGGAATGCTCAAGTAATTTTATTAAATCATGCATTACCTACAGCCTGCAGTTAAAGAAAAATAAACCACTGAATCCAGAGATCTGGTTCCCAAAGAAATATGAATTGCCCTTTTCAATATGTATTATTAAGGAGCTGGTACAAAAAAATGCCTAGTACTGAAGCCAAAAATGATTCACATGATATATGTTTAGGGGTGAAGCACTAAGAAATTCCTGGCAGAAGTGTTAATTCAGCACATTTTCAATGAGACTAAAATGGCCAGCACATGCATTAATCCTCTGATATTATCTTTTGTGTAACAGCTTGTAGTCCTCTCCCTTTAATTGTTGTTAGCTGAAATAGCATTTGAGCTGAGTAGAGACTTGAGGATTATGGTGGTAACAATATACAACCGGAACTGTCTTGCCAGGTCTTCTGCTGAGTATATCTTGGCCATGACTCTCAAGGCTCCACTTCTGTTAAAAGTTGCAATGGAGACACCGAGACAGTAAAGGACACTGAAATGACCCACATACTAAGCTTGTCCTAGCTTCTTATGAAAGTGCATTTGCAAGCAACAAAAGAGCAGAAGTAACCTTAAGTATAATACACTTTTCCACACAGGAGTATCACTACTGAATTCATAAAAATTGTTCCTCATGCTGGACTTCACACTTTCTTACATCTGTGCAGAAGTTTGAAGAGGATTCCTTCCACCTTCCTCCTTTCTGTTTCAGTGAATGTAGTTCCTACAAGTGCTACTGGATATTCACGCCTGGATCTGAGTTAGTTGCTTTGCACTGTATCATAATGAAGAGCACAATAAATACTGCCAGTAACAACACTAGCTAATTTCCACTATGTCCAAATTTTGACTGCCAGTCTGTGGTAGTAATAGTATGGACTTTCCTGTGCATTACTTGGATGTTCATTTCTGTAAAATTTCATTATCTTCTAGCTCTCAGAATTAAAATGGAGACACAAAAGTATGGCTCTACATACAAAATATGATACTGAAGAGGCAGAAGGGGTTAAACCCAAAGGAAAGGGATATTTTGACTACTTCTCTAGACAAGTGAAAACAGTATAATTAAACGCATTTGTGCTCTTGCCTACAAAGAGACATTGTGCTAACAAATGCAAGAAACTCCCAAGTGGAGCAAAATGGTCAATTAGTTCCTGTCATATTTAAAAGATGGAGGAAACAAACTAACTTCAACCCCTGGAAATGTAGAAAGAATCTCTACATCTAAATGAGTATGTTTGCCTTGAGATAAGGGCTGAGAAAGGGTCAGTCACTTAAGAAGTGGAGAAACACAGCCCAAAGTCATACTACAGACACTGCCTCAGAGAAGCATGTTCATACGGGAAAGGCATGGCAGTGTTCACTTTCTGCGATACCCAGTTTGGTGTTACAGGACGTTGTGCAACATAGCAGTCAAAATTTTTCACTAGCCATGTGCATTTGTACTGTCTTTTTGAGCTGCTTAAGATCATTCTCTATTTCCTGTGCTGATTTGCTCAGAGAGCTCACATCCATACTGTTCTTTGCAAGTTTGCTTTAGAGTTGCCTGATCACACTCTTACCACATGGCATTTGAAGCAATCTGTGGTTTGGTACCTATATTACAGGTACTTAGCCATAGGCACCATGAGTACATTTTCATGTAGTACATCTTTAGCTGCTCGGTAACCACCAGGTTTATGTGGGGATGCTTGTGCCATATCACACAGGCTGGGGAGTGACATGGTAGAGATGATCTAAAGCACAGGTGCTCAGAATAAAAGAGTGCGCACCACAAAGGCAGCAGAAGTAGTTAGGAGTGCACTGAATCCATTTATCAGACTTATACAGATTTGCAGTCCAAACTACAGTAACAGTGCAATGTTATTGACATATGTTGTCCCATCTCATAAGATGCATTTGTTTTCTAAAAGATATGCATAATACTGAATCAACTTCTAAAAGAAATTATTCTTGTTTTAGACATACTGAATTTAAAAGGAAACAAAGAAGGTGTTGAGGTCTGTTTGAACATGAGTATTTTGGCAATAAAGATCATCTTGCAACATTTATCTTCTGAGAACATTATAAAACATTTTCACATGATTCTAATCAAAAACAAAGTTTTTGTTTGTTTTCTGTACTTAAGTGCTGGTGAGGACATCCCTACCAAAGGACTCCAGTCCAGGGATGGGTGTGTTTCCTCTTCCAGGGACCATGAACCACTCTCCTTTTCTGGGCTTTGTGTCACTCTGCTTAGTACTGAAGGGACATATGATTCAAAGAAACAAATCTGGATCACAATATACCCACATTACGACTATCCATCCACAGCTGTTGGATCCATTTGTCTCATTTTTCTTGAAGGAGTTTGAAACAGATGGACCTTCTCTCTCTCTCCCTTTCTCTGCCTCACACAATTTATTACATGGATATGGCATATTTCGGCAAAATAAGGAATGCCTTATTAGTATGGTACAGAAATAAGCAAATCTTTCCTGTCTACTGACTTCTAAAAACTTGCTTCAGGAGAGATCTTAACTTTAATATCCATGAAATGGAACAAAATGTCAAGATTGTGAACTTTGAAGTTAGTCCTGCCTTCACCAGCAGAATGAAGTAGCTTACAATAGGGAAGTTTTAACATACTTCGTCTTATATGCGCATGTTCCAACTACAAAGACATGGGAAAACAATCTTGCTTTATCTCTACAGTTGCAGTTCATTAATCCCATTTCTCTGCTTGTCACCTGACCTAGAGAAAATATTTGCTAGCTCTCATATTCCAGACTCTAGCATTTGAGGAGCAAAAGACTATCCAAATACTTTACTGTGTAGGAAACAAGTCACTCTACACTACATCATTACTAAGCATAGTTCTTTTGAGTCTATTTTTATCACTTCATAATGCTCCACATGAGCCTGCCTAAAGTTCCGGTACTGTACATGCAGTTCTTAAGGGAGTTTAGATTTATTCACTTTCATATAAATTTCAGCACTTTAACAGGGGTAGTTGGCATTTAAAATAACTTATAATTAAATTGAAAGTACGTGGCCCATTGAGCTAATTAACTTCTACAAATGATTTTAGGAAATATGTTAGTCTTAATTTGGTCTTCCTTAGTTTGACTTAATTTAAATTTGCAATAGCAAGTTCTAAAGCTAGGATTATAGCCTGTATATATGTAGAGTTGCGGCTATTTAGCTTATGGTAAAATAGCTAGGGAGTATAAAGACTGTTTCATACTTGCTTCTGAAAGAATACTAATGAGCTGAAAAGTTAATATCTTAAATACAGTAGAGAGACAGGAAAAGAGAAACTGGAAAGCAATAGTCAGATTAACTATAGTCTCATCACTTTTCATGTTTCGCAAAATAACTACAGTAAGATAGAAATTAATTATTTTTACTGTAATATCAGTAGATCTTGTTTTATAGTACTGCTCTTTTGCTAGATGGTCAATAGGTCACACACATCTAGGAATACTCTTGCATCCAATAACTGCACATAAAGTTCATTTATCATGCCTTGATATAAGGTAGGTCTTCCAGCCTGCTCTTGTTTCTTTTTTTAATCATGCTTTCCCCACTCCCTCCCTCCTCCCCCACCCCCCGAAAGTAAACACCAGCATAAAACCCAGCAAAATCCTCAACCGGTATGGACTGGATACATGTATACACAGGATTTACTGAATTTCTCTTCTTTCAGTCCACATTTATACAACTCTCTATGCTTTCATTTGTATCTCTCTGTTCCCAATAGTAACTTTGGCACTAAGAGAGTTTTCTATTAAAGGCGAGCAGCACTGATTGCTGGTAGCATGGTTTCCCTTCAACTCCCCATTCCGAGCCATTCACAATGGACTCATTGCTTCCTTCCATCATCTTAGCCTGAATGCCTGAAGCGATGTATCTGTATCTAAGATTCAGATCAGATATTTAAGGAGCAAAAGAACTAATTAAATCTACTAGAAAAGGAGTTTAATCAATAGGAAGCTATAAACTTCTTTTTTTTATCTGTGAGTACATAAATTACAAAAGAAAAGTTGAATGTAGGAAAAGACATTGAGAGAAGCACTATCCAACCTACACTATCCAAAGCTTCCCCTAAATGAAGCCTCAAACTACTAAAAAGAATAGCTTGAATTTCAATCAGGAAATGCAATATTCATTTTATGCTTTAAGTGAGGCAGATGAAAGGCATACCATTTTCCCCTGCTTCACCTTTTCTTTCAGCCTGAATTTTCTGCTCTTTTACAAACATTTTCTTCAATTATTCAAGGTACAAAATCTTTCACAGTTTGCACTATATCCTAGATGTTAGTTTTAACTGCATACTGCAATAGCTGCCACTACCTATCTGGTTTTGAATGCAACATAATGGATACACATTGCTCTCAAATATGCCTTCATTACTCACAGTTTTCATTGTATTTTTTTTTAAAATACCATGTGTGCTGTGTTATCTCAATGAGCTCCACAGCACATGGGCTTTTGTGTTCTTGACTACATAAGGCTGAACCAGTGAGCATCTATTATAATGCCATACCTATATACATACTTGTTCAATGCTATACGCCATATGCCACCTCAGACATGTTTGGTCTCAAACAATTTCTTAAAGGGTGCATTTTAAAAAGTAGGGAGTCCATTTTGCTTATAGGTTTACATAGAGGGGCATAGTGTATACTGAATTTCCAGTCCATTCCACTGCGCCTACATAGCTCATCTTAATTTGATTGTAAAGTACAGGGCACACATTCTGCTCCAACCAGCCTTCTTTTATTAGCATGCTGACACCTTCGTATGCAAAATAAAAAGAGAAGACCCCATATTTCTAAAATTACATACAGCATTTACCAAAGAACTCTCTATCCTGGATCTGCAGCTGGCTTTCCATGTACGTACATGCAGGGTAACTTCTTGGTATCTCTCCTATTTTTCTTCATGAAACCAGAATTCTCCTCAAATCCCACAGAAGCAGATACCGCTGAATGTATTTTCCATTTTTATTTAAACCACATACTAAACTGTCATGGAAATTACAGTAAAAATCCACCTAAATAGGTGGATATAATCTGTGCATAATAGAAACTTTTTTCTCCCGGTAATAGCTGCCTAAATCAAAATGAATAGATCTGACACTTCTTTTTTACCCTACTTTCCTTCAAAACAAGATTTATGCAATCATATTCCGTAACCCTACTCTGAATCCAAGACCACAACAGGTGTTGTATTTGTTCACAAGCTGTAATCACATTTTAGAGGTGGGATCTCAGAGATAAACTTCTGGAAATGGACACCTGAACGGAGATGGCCACTAGTGCTCACGCTGAATGTCAGACAGCAGCAGGGGCTCTCTTGCCGAACATGTCACTAGCACAGACCAGTCAGTTAATGAACACATTCAAACTCAGGTCAGCCCTGAGTTCTGCTGTCAAAAACTGCAGATAGAGAAGGCTGGTTCAGGCACCTGTCGGGTAACTAAAAGTACTTCAAAGGAATGAGGTTAAATTAGGAAGTAGAGCTGGCATGACTGACCTGTGAGGGGTAGAAACAACAACCTGAAAGAATATGCTTGATTTCCCTGCAAAAAACCTGAAGAATATGTTTGCCAAGGGAAAAAAAATAAGTAATATTCTCAAAGGAACTTCATTATATTAGTGAAAGCCACCAATCCACCTTTCCCACTGTTCTTAACTCTGCCAAAAAAAAAAAAAAAAACAAACAAACAAACACAAAAAACCGCCATGAGGAACAAATAAAAATCTGTAACTATCTATCATTACAGTAATTAAGTTTTTCACAATGAAAACTTCAAGAAATATTAAATATTTGGCAAAGGACCTTAATTTTATTAGAAGAGAATATTCCAAAAAGAATGTTCTGTATGGCATTGAATCAGCATTTCTTTAAATCTGTTATTCATCTTCAAAAAACTTTGGAACCCCATTGCTCTATTTGCCCTACAAACCACTGACTAGGATTAAGCAACATTGTGTTAGTCACTTTATGAGTGTCTATATTAAGAAAATAATAATTACATGGGGAAGCATAAGTTACATTTTAAGTTTTGTTTCATGAAACATGAAGGATCCTATATGTTCCCACAAAAGCTACATTTTATTTATGTTATATTTTCAGAAAGATGATAAACAAGAAACTTGACCTTAGCTTCTAGTTATTTCTTAATGCAAGTAAAAAATAAAAAAAAGAAAAGGTCCAGAAAACAGTAAGAATAGTGACTAATTCTGGTGAAAGTTGTAAGTTATTTAAAATCTAAAATCAGATTTACTTAGTATCCTCAGTGTGCATTTAACTTTCTTCAACTTTGCATTATGTTAACAGAAATTTAATAGCTTCAGAATGTTTAATTAGTGTCTTCCCAAAACTTAGTCAATAAGTGAGTATATTTTATATCTATATACACACAAGGCTGAGGGGAGACCTCATTGCTCTCTACAACTACCTAAAAGGAGGTTGTGTTGAGAAGGGTGATGGCCTCTTCTCCCAAGCGACAAGGGACAGAACGAGAGGGAATGACCTCAAGGTCTGGTAGGGGAGGTTTAGGCTGAACATTAGGAAAAAAAATTATCTTCTACAAAGGTAATTGGAACATAAGATACCTGAAGCACACCACACCCCTGGCCTACAACCTGGTAGCTTTTGCAAAATAATTATGTACCGTAAACTTTTACTTCACAAGTAAAGCTCTGAAATAAATTCTTTAGCTGACAAGTTTGAGCTAAAAAGAAAAGCTACACTGGCAATAAAAATGGTAAAAGACCCCCAAAATAAAAATTATGTTGTTCTATGTACATGCAGTACCTTGTTCTGTTTTCTGATTACAGTAAAAAAAGAAGTCAGGAATGCCATCAGTTGACTACATCTCACAGACTATAAGATCACATTGCAAAGAACTGGACTTGCATCTTGATAATTTAATGAACAGTAAAAATGAAGAGTCATTTTACACAAGTAGTTGTAAAGTAGAGGTTTGTTTGTCAGCTTTGTCCCTTGTCTTCAGATAGAAATGCCTTTGGAAAGGAGACTCTAATTACTTTTCATCAGATATTTTCGTTTTATGTCCTGCTAGGCACTAACAAATTGTAAGAAACATGTTCTTAAATACCCTACACTTAACTTCTGGAGTGTGTATTCAGTTTGAAGGTCACAAATATTTTTAAGGAAAGTAATTGTC
Organism: Coccyzus lansbergi; assembly: GCA_033558105.1. Taxonomy (NCBI): domain Eukaryota; kingdom Metazoa; phylum Chordata; class Aves; order Cuculiformes; family Coccyzidae; genus Coccyzus; species Coccyzus lansbergi. Next base: position 1,379,218 of record JAUMJK010000156.1, read on the forward strand.
TGGTTGTTTGATCCAGAGGCAGTAACAGGGAGAAACTTATAGAATCATAGAATCACCAGGTTAGAAGAGACCCACCAGATCATCGAGTCCAACCATTCCCACCAATCTCTAAACCATGCCCCTGAGTACCTCATCCACCCATGCCTTAAACACCTCCAGGGAAGGTGAATCAACCACCTCCCTGGGCAGCCTATTCCAGTCCCCAATGACCCTTTCTGTGAAAAATTTTTTCCTGATGTCGAGCCTGAACCTCCCCTGGCAGAGCTTGGGGTCATTCCCTCTTGTCCTGTCCCCTGTCACTTGGAAGAAGAGGGCAGCTCTCTCCTCTCTACAACCTCCTTTCAGGTAGTTATAGAGAGCAATAAGGTCTCCCCTCAGCCTCCTCTTCTTCAGGTTAAACAACCACAGCTCTCTCAGTCGCTCCTCATAAAACCTGTTCTCCAGCACCTTCACCAGCTTTGTTGCTCTTCTCTGGGACACGCTCCAAGCGTGTGTCCCTAAAACTAAGTTAATGCATGACAGAAGTTTTAAATCCAAAGAAAAAAAGTCTTTGAGGAGCAGAGAGAGACTACAATTCATATTACATTCAGAAAAAATATACTCCTTCAAAATTAATATTTCATGATGGTAGTTCACGAAATGCCGAACCAGACTCTAAATGTAGAAGTGTTTACATTTATATAAATCTAGTTGTTATTTTACAAATATAGACAATAATATCAGGGCAGCCAAATATGGTTTATTCTCACTAATTTCCATGCTGTGTTAATGTATTTGGTACAATTTTTATTTTAATGAAGTTCTGAATTTCTGTTGTTAGCTGTAGTTAAGTGAACAGCTTTCTACCACATCTGGCTTCTAACTACATGGTAAGAACAGGTGCTCAGATGTGCTTTACTATTTGAGACAGGAGATGTTCTTTTCCCTTACAAATATATCAGCTCTATGTATCATTTATGTTTTATAACAGCCAAAACCTCTTCAAAATTATGTTTCTCTATTCCTGGCAGCTGGGTTGGGTTTGCATTAACCTGATGGGCCTTTACAAGATGCACAAGCAAGCAAAATGAATCTTTGAGAATGAAACTTCTCCCAGAGAGCCAGTCTGAACCTGCTATGACTGAATTCTTACAAGGATTGTTAAAGTCAAAAGAACGTGCAGATGCTTGGCATTGCTAATCCAAGGCTTGTGGCCTTGGATCGTTAAGAAACTGATAAAGCAGACTAATTTGAAACAAACCTGAGGCCTTAAAATAGATCAACCCATTCAGTATCAATGTTTACTGTGTTCTGAGGAATGGAACAGAGACACTGAAGTTCCCAAATCATTCAAGTAAGCAGACAGATGACAAAGAAAACATAAGCAGATGACAGTATTTTTCACTTTCTATTTTAAAAATTAATCCTGCCTGTAAAAATGTTACTATTATATTTCCAAATTAGAGATCAGAAAATTAAACAGAACTGTAACACTGCTGACACACATGTAATTAGTTCCTTGGATTGCTTTTCCCCACTTGGGGTAATACTTGACTTTGATATTTATGCAGTGCTTCACTCGATGGATTTATTAAAAAAAAATAAATTATGCTGCCTACTACTTTTTGTCACAGATCAGAAATATCTTTCATTTTAAAAAAAAATCTTCCACAATTGAGCCCTAAAATTTTTTTTTTTACTTCAAATTTGCCTAAAATTTTCTGCTTATTAAAATCTAAGATAATTATTCTTCTCTGTTCAATTGATACATAAATATAACACAGACAAACATTTATTTTACTCTTTTAGGCCTTGTAAAGTAAAAACGCAGCAATTTGTTATGATCATGGTACTTATATAAATACAACATGTATGTAAGGATGCTTTTCTTAGTTTTCTTTAGTACACACAACTGTGTAACCTAACAATTTTACAAGATACACCTTGGGATAAATACCATCACCTCAGGGCTATGAATTCAAAGAAATCATATTAATACTGTTTGTTTCTCAAATTTTTAATGTTTAATCTGTTTTTCAAAATCAGTTTTTGAATTATTGCTCTGCGTTTACTCATTAAAAACTTCTGGTACAGCTTATTTAAAGAAAGAGTCTGTACTGTCTGATGCTGAGCATCTTTGTTACCATAAGCAATTTTGCAAGGAAACTAGCACTACAAATGACAGGAATAGGTGGTACCTCTTCCTCTCTCACAGTAACTTCCAAATATCCTTCAACTTTGTCTCACAGATGGATATTTTAAGAATAGTAAAGTTCAAGAGTTCTTTACATTCAGGGTTGTAACACTTCTGCTAATGTCTGCGAGGGAAAAACCAGATGATTAGTATCCCTATGTAAATTATGTCTATAAGATGTGGACATTTAGAGATCTAGATGCCAGAGCACCTAGATTGTGACAATTTTTCCACTTCTCATGGATTATGGAACAGCTGTCAGGTGGTAACAACTTACATGAACTATTAAGCTAGTCTGCATTTGAACTGGTAACCTAAGAATGAAATATTCTCTTTCTCATGATCTTTCATTCTCTCATTAACAAGACCCCTGAGCCTTTTGCTTCCCACCAAATACATCTACTATTTTTTTTTTTCTAAATGCATGTGGGTTTTTTCGTTACCCTGTAGGAGAGCTCCAACTGGTGCATTTCTTTCAGATGCTCATAGCTGGGGACAGAACAGTAGCTGGCTACCTAGAAACTTAATTACAGCACAGAAAAAGCAAAGGGCAGTAGGTATTACAAACGTCTTACCACATAGCTAAGATACAGATTGTAAATAATTTGAAGGGTAAGAGTCAAAATGAAGACAAGAATGTAACGCATAATACTGCATTTTTATAGGTGTACAGAGACACGCACACTGGCAGTACATGCACCTAGATTGCTAGCACTGAGACTGAACAAGATAGAGTTCATTCTGACAGAAAAGTGCTAATTGCAAAGAAACTGTATATCGAAATATCTGCCAAAACGCCACAATGAATGAACTCCTACTACAAAGATCGTATTTTTTTTCTTGCTTTCCTTGTCCTGTAATATTATTAACAAACTGATACCTCTTAAAGACTCAACAAACTCCTGCAGGATTTTACTGAACATGCCCTGAGGCAATGGATGTTGTAGAACTACAAAAATCACAGAAGGATATAGTAGAGAGTGAAAAAGGAAAAACAATCACCATTAAAAGACAGAAAACTGTCGAAGCAACTATGTATTTATACACTAGAGATGCAGAAAAATAGAAACAATATAAAAGAACAACAGGTAGCAACCACTTCATCATCAATGGAATGAAGAGTGGGTGGCAGCCAAATATCTAGGAGTAAGAAATATGAACTATCATTAAGAACAGATAGAAAAGATTTTGAGCATTTAGCAGCCCTAAACCACATGCCATCCTTCTTTACATAATCCACAAGAGGGGAAACAGAAAGGTGAATGTGAAAGAAAATTCAAGTAATTTGCCTTATTTAAAAGACTTGGCATAGCTAATTCTATGGATATGTGAGACTAAATAGGAGATAGCAGTGGAATAATAACACATTAGTAAATCAGAAGTACTAAAACACAATTTGCTCCTTTTTTTTTTTTTACTGAAACTACAACTAAAATAACCAGTTAGCAGTCTATTATAATTGGATTTTCTTTAAGGAACACTAAAAGTTCACAACTAATATGTATATAAATATATGCATATAAGACTCCACAAAGGATCAGAGCTGAGACACACAAACCAGTCATGTTTTTCAGTCAACTAGGCGCTAAAAATTAAATCTGCTTTCTGTTACAAGTGGTGGTGTTACGTTATAACATGTTTTAATGTTTAATTTAAGTGGGAATTCTAAGCACTTGGACGTTTCTGCAAACTAGAGGTTAAATTACTTTCTCCTCTGTCTAAACCATAACCAACAAGCATTTTATGAGTGCAATAATGCACTTCAACAAATGGAGCTCACAGTAGACACTCACTTTTCTCTAGGGAATGAAGAAAACTCGTATTCTTTTCTGCCTCACAGCACATTGGCATTCTAAGGTATCCTTGGTAGTCACACAGACTGTCTTAGGTTACTGTATATATTTCACTCATATATATGTAGGAAGCAGTAAAGTATGGTCCCTCACCTAAGGTATAACTATTTTAATCTCTTTAACTGTTACCTTCCTTACTGGTGCAGAAACCAAGTTATAATATTTCTTAATTTCATGTGAGTTTCCATTTCAGTTTTGGGAAAAAATGGTGAAGTAATCATAGAAAAGGGTTGTAAAGCTATACCCCATATATTTAAATTCTCATATTGATACTACAATAGCAATTCTATTACCATAATAATAGGTATATGAATATAAATAAATGCTTCACTTCATTTGTGTCAGCATTTGCAGAAAATAATATGACAGAGAGCAGGGCTCTGGGGATTCATTTGACATTACTGAACAACCTCTTAGCCTAGGATATGCCTTTAGCTGCCTTGCTACAGGCAGATTGCACAAAGGAATATCTGCTGTTGCCTTTTGAATGGAAGTCTCAGAGACTGATCTATGCAACACAAAGAATTCACTAATGGGAATGCAAATTGTGTCACCTTTATAATATGCAATTTAAAAAAAAAAGAAATCAAAAATCAAAGCAAAGAAACTCTAACAATTTAGCATCCAGATAAATACCTTCTTAAGGAACTTTCTCTGACAAGATCCTTTTGAAGACACTTCCTGCATGTTCCTCAAGCTCTCGGGGAGCAATGGTTGAGATTTCTGATATATATTTTAGATTAAAATATTATCATTCTATTTCAAAAACAATGAAATATGAGAGAGGTTTCTCATTTCAGAGGATATAAAACTTAACAATAACAAAATGTACACTAAAATATATGAGTTTAGTATTGAGTTGTAGTACACACAGAAGTAATTTCTGAAAACTTAATAGCAACCTCTATGTGTCAAGACTACCAAATTAATTTTAAATAATTATTGCCAATGAAAGTGCACCACATGTTATAGAGAGAATCCTTTTTAAACTTCAAGTAATTTAGGGTATGGTGCTGCAATAGGATTTCCAGCATTCCGGTGGGGGAAGGAACACAAGGAACGATGCTTCAGAAAAGAGGTTGTTACCACTTTAAACTGCAGAAGGAAAAGTTGTGGGGGTAAATAAAGCATCTCATTGGGGCTTCTTTAAGGATAGACTCCTGCTGGTTCTCTGCATATTGGATAGCACTTCATACCATGAAAAGAGTCAGGAAGGTCAGAAGTGTTATTCATAGCAGAAGGCTACTAAAGTAAAGATTTAGAAGGGCATAAAAGATCTAGAAGGGCATAAAAGATCATTTAAACCATAGCCTTTAGTTTATTCAGCAAAATAACAGACAGTCTTATTTCCACATCCAATCACTTGGAGACAGGTTCAGCCTGCAGTTCACAAGTTCATATTATTTGTTGTCGTTATTTTCTTAAATTAAATGTGGTTTCCTTTGTTTTGCAATTCACACACATCTGAATGTAAAAAGTCCGCAAGTTTCCAATTTTTAAAATGACACACTGGGAAAAAGAAAAAGAAATATGGATTTCTACAACATTAAAAGCTTGGACCATAAGTTTGTTTGAATTGAACATGGGAGGAGCCTTCCCCCCAGAAAACTATGGACCGTATGGCATGCCTGTAGCCTTCTAGGCAAAACAACTCTACACAAAAATATCATGCAAGCTTTCCCTGCCTTCATGAAATTGAGTTAGAACCATAGATCTGAAGAGATTACTTTTCTGACTATTTTTTTTTAAATTATTATTAACAACTTGACAGTAAGATTTCATTTACAGCCATAAAGTCGGGCTTTTATATTGTTCCACTGCTGGTCCTTAATATAGATGCATATCAATTAAGGAAGAATTTGCAATTTAAAAAAAAAGCAGACTACAAAGTTATATAGCTGTTTAAAATAGCAATGTGCCACATCCATTTGCAAATATATTAGGCAAGATCTTAAACAGGTGGAAATCTACTATGCTTGTTTTTACACCAGCTGAGAATCTGATCTATTGAATCTAAGATGACATTTCCCATCAATCTTTTATTTATTTCACATTCATTTCCAGTCTTTATATGTATTGTAAGAGCCAATGTGAACTACACCTATTAGTTGCTGTATTCAAGAGTCAGCACCATGACATTTAAAATGAAAAGGATAAAGTTCTGGTCTTTCTTCCATTTTTTCCTCCTTTCTAAGTGATTCATGATTCTCTTTTAGAATTTGTCAATTCTTCTCCCTGGCACCATTCAGGCTAACTTAAGTTATTTCAGCAAATACAATAATCTGAAAATTAAAGTGGAGAATGCATAGAAGAAAGTTAGAGATTAAGGCTAAATTGAAGATGATGTAAAAATAAATTTGTATTGCTACGAAACCACTTGTAGTAGGTTGCTTCAGTAATCCAGTACCATGGGATAGAAGTCTGACATACCCTACATGTCAAATCAGAGACAGTGAGATCCACTGTAAGAACAATTCTCGGCTTTGGTCCATCCTTTCCTCGGGTGCTGAGAGACTTGACTCCTTCCTGCAGCATTCCCACTCACTAGGCTACTACTGAATTTTTACTCCATTGGAAAAGCAAAAGACAAGTAGAAAATAGACCGTGCTAAGTTTTTACTTCTATTTCCCAGAATCATTGCAGATATTGCCTTTTATTTGAGATGAATAATGAGATGACGCTTTCCTATGCAGACTCAATGATCCAGTGGGTCTTTTCCAACCTAGCAATTCTTTGATTATGTGGAATACAGTAATATGGAAAGAAAAGAGTAACAGGGAAGAGAGCATAGAATAAGAAAATTAAATGGAAATGGCTGTAGAAGAACAAAATTAATATAATAAGCAAAACAGCCATCTCCAGCAACAGGTACAACCAGTGTCCATTTATTCTACAAAAAGTTCAATCTAAAATGATTCGGCAGCACATGGCTTTGCAGCAGTACAGTGGTGCATACTGAAGCTGAGGTCTTAGAGAAGCCTGAAATTGAAAGCATTCTTACAAACTGGAGTAAAAAAATGCTAGGTAATCCTTACATTATGCCACTGGAGATTATTACATGCCATTAATTTGACACTGCACCTCCATTTACAGATGCACCTGAAGCTGCAGAATAATGTACTTTGAAAATATGGCAGAATGTAGGGAAGGGAATTAGGACACTGGTAGCTGTGAAGCCACTGGTTTGGATATAGCATTTGGGAGGCTGTAACAAATACTACAAAGTAGTTAACTGTTGAGAATGTATTCTCATGTCTTGGATAGCAAGCAAAGCTGGTCGGAGTACAAAGCCAATCTCATTTTGCTATATACCTCTTGAACTTCCAACATCTGATAGAAATAAATCAACCCCCCTTTTTCATGAAGTTTATCTTCTTGTCTTCAATAGCATGCTGTTCTTGGGATCAAAGAAAACAAAGTAAAGGTTCTTATATCTTCCACATTCCAGTCTCAATCTGTGAGTTCCAGCTACAACTTTCCCAATTGCTGAGATATTACAAACTTGTCATTCAAATCCAATCTATTAATATCCTTACTAAATACTTTCATTGGAATGAAACATCGTGCTTATTGTACAAATACTTTTATTGAAGCAAACTCTTCTTCCTGAAATCACTAATTTCAATTCACAACTGTATTTACCCACTATTGAAAATGATTATTTCTCTCTACAGAAACTGAGAAACAACAACAACAAAAAAAGAAACCACAAAAAAACAAAAAAAAAAAAAAACAAAAAACAAAAAAAAACCAAACAAGATAAGCAACCCAAATGAATAACAGTGCCTGAATCTTGGAAATAAAATCTGCAGCCATGAAATTTTCAGGTAAGCTACAGAGTTTGAAATCCCAGTTCATGAATATCTTTGAGCACAAGTGGCTTTTAACTAACCTTAATCAATAAAGAAATACAGGTACCTTTGGGCACATGATTCAGTTTAACGACTTTTTTTAGGAGGAAGTCACCTTCTGGAGATGATCATTGCTCCCCATTGACTATTTGGTTAAGCTTACAGTACAAGCCTAACCTGAGGATGACAAATTTAAGATGGCAAAGTTCTTCCTACTATGGATACTCAGGTAACATTTTAGTATAACTAAAACGTGGAAGGAAATAAAATTGTTCTTCTCAACACTTCTAGAAAGTAATTTCTGTTATGCAGTCTAAAAGGAAGTCCATCAGAAAATGGTTAAAACAGATTGTTTTCTCTTCCCTTCTCTGCATATCAAAGGTTTTGCTCATTCCCAGTCTTTTCCTCATTGTCAGTCATCTGCGACTTCACTCTCCATCTGTATTGCCGTATGCTGAGTGATAGGGTCATATAAAAATCCTCCCCAGAATTTAAAAAAAAAGCCTGTTATGTAGCAGCTTTGGCAAACAAGCTAAGATTTAACAGTAGTATGAAAAAAAAATCTCCTAAACCCTCCTCCCAAATGAAAACATAACTATTCTGCAAATACATGAGTGTTAAATCAGTGTCACATGCAAATTCTGCTTGTTTTCAGACCCTTGGTTGCCAAACGCCAGGACTGTGGTTTGGATTGTGGTTTTTTTTACTAAATCTGATGAAGAACGTTTTCTCTTTATTATATATTCCTGTATAAAGAAATAATAGGCAATAGGCTCTAAGATATTCTTTCTCTTTGTCTTATGTTACTGCCTCACTTACCCTGGCATACTAAATTAGCTAGCAAAATGGTGGCATAATTTATGTTGATACTAAGATCTCCAATGCCCTTAAAACTGCTGAGTCAATATCCTTTGCTCAGGACACTACTTCTCATGGGTGATGAAGCAAAGAACACCTTAATCTGCACATGTCAAGGAAAGTAAAATTCATATCAGCCCTTGCAAAGCAAAACTACTAGTGCAGGAGGTCACTAAACACTTCAGGACAAATGTTGAACTAAAGATGTGATCCTGCAAACTTTTCCTTGACAACACAAATTCATGGAGAACAGCAACAGAGAAAGCCATCAGATACTTAAAATGATGAGCTGAATGGGATAGTTTCAATGCTTATACAAACAAAGTGTAATTGCAATTGTATTTGCCTATGAGGTCAATCAACAGTTAAATAACCGCAAAATAAGAGCAGAGAAACAGCTAGAGTGAAAAAACAAATATAAAAAATATAAAAAGGCTAGAAAGTGTCAAACAGGTGGTTTTTCTATCTCAGTACCCTGAAGACAAAGAGGGATGAGAACAGAAATATTTGATTTCGTTAATCAAAACCAGATCTGGTTGTTTTGGTGCTGCTTGTATACAGACAATCCTTCAGTTACTGGCTCCTGATGACTAAAAGATGGTATAGATGGTGCAGAGAAGAGCTGTGCAGTAGCATGGGCAGATTAGGGTGCTGCTCGAGGAGACCAGAGGCATCAAGATGCCATTCCTGGCTCTTTGCTAAGCTTTGTATGAGAATCATGAAATGTCTGCACTTCAGACCTTTTCAAACACTTCGTTCATCTGCATCTAAAAGAAATCTAAAGTCTGTACCCTTAGCAGGTGGATATAAAGGACAACATGGCCAGTTATTGTTAATCACCCTCCTGCTGCTTTCAGTGGAAAGGGATGGCTGAAGCACTTTACACTGATGTCGCCTTGGATCCATAAATAGGGATAGTAAAGCAGGTGTCCCTGCGCCAGTCTGTTTCCACAGCTGCAGACTAGGAAACAGCAAAGCATTGATATTGATTACATTATTTTTGGGTTTCCCATGGGAAAAAAATTCTTCAAAAAATACCTAATTTGTGTTAGTTATCACAAGCTACAGTTTTGCAGACAGAAAAAATATTCTGGAAATTTTAAAAAAAGAAAAGTGATTTTGCCTTCAATCTGTATTTCCTCTTGATATCCTTTGTGAATTGCTGTTTAGCTGCAATAAGAGAGACCACCTACAAAGATCATATAATTAGAGAAGAGGGAACACCTCCCAAAAACTTTCCTGTATTAAATAAATTTATCGTAAAGATTTTTTTTAGAAGGACAGTAAAATAAAAGATATTAAAACCACAAATATAAATTTAAAATTAGGAGGCCACTTTTAAGTCTTCATCTGCAAGTCCAACAATCACCAAGAAGCTGGATGATTAACAGTGGGTATATTCCCTGGTATTTCTGCGGCAGAGTTTTCATTTTCTTGGTTTTTATATGATTTCAAACATCAAGGCTGGCAAATACGAAAGAAAAACCTACAGGGAAAAATTAAAAATCACATGGGCAGCCCAAGCCAACAGGAATGCCACATAACATGGTTTGTGAAAAGTCTGCATTCATATAATCAGGGCTAAACCAAATCTGGAAAGAAAAAAGCCTAAAAGCCATTGTCAGTGTTACTATATAAATTGAATAACTTATATCGAAGTCTTACATTACTATGAAACATACTATTACACTGAATTTCTGGTTTAAAAATTTTCAGAAATGGTAAGCACAGATTTGTGAATGAGCCTTATTTAGCTTCATGAACAGCAAGTAAAGAACAAGTCTAGTCACGTCTTAAGACTTAATTCATACAAAGTAGTTTCTTTAATTAAAATCCCTATCAAGCCTGTGATTTCAGAGTAATCAGGTTGAACTCCAATTTGAGATTTTTACTCAATTTTACCTTTTGTTCATTTGAGAAGTAGAGTATTTGTAAAGGACACAGGGCAGATTTCAAAGGCAATGGAAAGGGGCAGGATTCCCCTTCTCTCACAGGGATTTTCAGGAGCAGTTGATCCAAATTCACTCCAAAATCTCTTTGTATGCAGATTAACATTCTTTGATTAGCATAAGGAAATCTTTCCCTCAAATCTCACGGTTGTCATGCACAGTAGTGACTCTGGGTTAGATCTCTGATTACATTATAAATTAATATTTGTCCTCGGCTTCCAATCAATAGGAAAGAGTATTGTGTCAAAAGGCGTGCCGTCTGCAACACTTGAGCATATTCATGAGAGCTTAGCGGTGATTACAGTGCTCAGGCACACGCAGCAGCAGAGCTGCCAGAGCTTCCCTCACCAGTGCTTTGTGCACACTGCACCTTGCATCTTTCCTGGAGATTTTCCATAGGCTCTAATAGCTCCCAGTAGGCCTCCCCACACAGACCTCCGCACAGCTGGGAAGCTGACGTTGCTATGGAGCACCACCACGATTACTGAATAAAGGTGCAAAACAGTGCATTACAGCTGACATGCAGCTATGGAAGGCATTAAGCGTCTTTACCGAGCTGTCACTTACAGCCCTGTGGGAGATCAGAGGAAAGTCACGGGTCTGGGAAAATAATACAGTGCATTAGCAATAACTGTGACAGAAAGCTGAAGGGGTTACATGGAATTAGTTATACTACATATGGTTGTACTTGGCAAAGGATGACTGAACTAATATTGACTGTATTAAAGCATACGACTGCTCTGGCCTTTCCAAAACTTTAGAGTGTTGCAAGAGTGACAATTTGACAAGGAGCTATTACTTCTATTAAATAAATACATACATATATTAGATGTTCTATGCACATATAAAATAGATATATATGCACATGTGTCTATTAATTTTATTTACCTGCATGAGAGTTGAGCCAAACTCTCTTTTCAGACTTTACATATATATATTAGACGTTCTATGCACATATAAAATAGATATATATGCACATGTGTCTATTAATTTTATTTACCTGCATACGAGTTGAGCCAAACTTTCTTTTCAGACTTACACATGCCAACCTTATTAACTGCCTGTAAATTATAAAGTTACATCCCAAGAACACACCTTTTGCTTTATAAGCATACTTAAGCAGGCTAAACAGTGCCATTATTTTATAATTCCAACACACTCTTCTACGATTTGGAAAGATTTCCATACCTTCAGATACAATAAATTAGGCTTTGTTATAACCCATCAGGTGTCCGTGATGCTGTCAGTATCATCAGTTCTGGGAGTCACTCATTATGAAATATGTTTATTCATACATATTTTTAACAGTAGATTTACATGAGTCAGGAAACAGAGACTTTGTTCCTTCTACTCCAGGTTTTTTTTTAGAGGAACACTATATCAACAGGCAGATGGCCATACAATATCCATCAGATGATGCCTGGTATGAAAGCAAAGTCTGCTCTTGTATTAAAATATAATTCACAGATTTTGTCTAACTCCTTCCAGTTAAACTGTCATATTCCTTTTACATAAGTTTTCAAGTCTCATTAAATAAAACACTCCACTAAGATGCAAGTTAATATGTATTATGCATATACACGTATGAAATCCTGATCTCTGTGTTACATTCTGTGAAATTACCTACTATAAATACCTTAGGGTCAGAGATAAAGGAGTTTTTGAGTTACAACTACAGCCATAGTACAGATTAACATAGTAGATCCAGAATTTTAACAAGGATGAATTCAGCTGACTAGTGATAATCTCTTACAGTAGAACACACACACGTTCAGGTTACGCTGCTTCTGATCAAACAAGATACTCTGTCATTTCTGAGAGAAACACTGCAAATATTAATTCATTAGTTATTACTACTATAGATCAAAATCCAGTATAATATTAGCTAATCCATTAAGGTTTTTATTGTATTCTGGTAATATTTAGGTGTTTCTCCTGCATTGGGATTTTTTCCATTGCAAAACATACAGTGGGAGCAAGAAATTTTAGCTCCAAAGATCACTTGACCTTTTCTTTTTAAAAAACCCTCTTCATGTACTTCAATTATGGCAGCATATTATTTTATGTCATTATTCCAAAGTGGTTTTTTGAAAATACAAAGAAATTCTTTGCTACAGCATTTGACAAGAATCAAGGAGTTGAGGGCTTATTTAAAATCTCAGTAAAGTGAGGAGATTTGCTTTTATAAGAAATCAGTTCCATTTTATGGGTCAGTGGGATAAAGATTTGCAGAGTTATCAAAATGCAGCCCAGTTCCAGGTTTCTCAGCTATCAAATCACACAACATGAAGTTAAACTGTATCTCTTTGTGAAATAAAGTAAGTTAATTCAGACTGATTTAAAGCTATTATGAGCTTAATTCGATCTTCATCTAAGTTATTGTAAGGTCAAACATATGCAGAAGTTTTAAAAGAAAAAGTAGTGTTAGGTAAACTCACACATGCAAGCTGTCAGTCAGTGAAGCCTACTCCAAATGAAGACAGTGGCAGAATTCTTAGTTAAAAAGGAATTCCCAAGTTTAAACAAAAATACAGCAGAGAAGAAATTACAAAGTTTTACCTGTTTAACAGAAGATGAAAAAAGCAAGCACTCCCCTTATCCAAGAAAATGCATGTTTCATTTCAGTGTCCTTGCAGGAGAGGTATAGGCATTATTTCACATCTACAGCTGCCTAGACATTAAAAGACACTGGCCAAGCTTTCCTCTGCTGCTGCTATTTTGCCCATTGTTTGACTCCATCTTCCTCTATAAAACGACCTGTTAATTAAACTGTATGCATGTGATTCATGAAGTGCTGTGTTTTAAACCATCTAGAGAGCAACCTTGTCAACTGCTACCTAAAGCATTTGACTAAAGCGAATTGAAACTTTGAGTGCTCCAATTTGTAATAGTACTTCTGTGATACAAATCCTTGATACTATACTATCAAATATGCTTAAAAAGAAAAAAAAAAAAAAAAGTCTGCACTAGTATTAAGTATGAAGGTGCTGTTGGTTTGACACCATGATAATCGTTCGGTTTTCTCCAGGGGAATAAGATGGTAGTGTTGGTACAGAATAATATTTCCATAAAATATTTTTTATTGCAATTTCAGGACATGCTTTGAAGTTGATATGTATTTGTCTATGAGTAATGAATATTTTGTAATAATTTTAAAGGATTTTTTTTATTTCATAAGAAAGAACACATATAAGAATTTAAAACTGAGACTTTCTAAAATGTTTAGAGGAAAGAAGAAAAATTTATATAGTTGTGGAGTTTTCTCCTAAAGTAATATTGTCTTTCTGTTAAGAAAGTAGTTAAAGTAAGTCTACTGCTACTAGACAAATGAAGATTTTTGTTAAATCTTGGGTTTTTTAATTTTTTAATACATTTATTTTAGGATTTTCCCAAATAGCTTAAACACTGATGAAAAAAAAAAAATGACAGATGCCACTTAGCATAACTGACTGCTCAAAAAATAACATTAATGTCTTATTACTTATAACATATTCATCCAAATGTTTCATTAACTTTGTAATGTAATATTAATGAGAAAGATAACTAAAATTTTCTGGACCCAGCAACTGCAAACTGCCAGCTAATCATTAAATCCCAGCTCTCCTTTCACTTAGTTTCATCTGCACAGGTTCCTCACAAATTCCCATTCACACATCACAAAAGAACAATTTGGGTTACTTCAAGAATTAATTAGACATTTGTATGAAAGCCACTAGAACAACTGCTCTTCCTTCGGGTTCATAAAGCTGTTTAATTTGCTCTTGTATATTCATTCAAAGAAGCTGGCAACACCACAATAAAACACAGCATGCAGAGATAGCAAGCCAAATTTCTTACTTAATTGTTCACTTCCATTTACTATGCTCATTTAAAAGATGTGAGCACTAACACCTTTTAACCTTAGCAGTGACACAGCTGGGGCACTCTTCGCACGTAATACAGAGTGACTTAGAATAATGCACCCCTTGTCAATCTGTAAAGAGTATTCGGGTTGAGATTTAAAGTCTGTGCTTGTATTACCAAAAGGATGAAAATCCCTTTCTTGCACAGTTTAGCTTTTATTATGTTTATATCTTAGCAGCTAATTGACTGAAGAAAGGAAAAGATGCTAAACAGGAAGTATTGAAATGTGAATTAAATGCTGCAGAATAATAAAACAGCATATTTACTGATTTCCTTTCTTTATTTTAACATCTTAGCTTCTTCACTGAGAAGTTAAATAGCCATTTGAATGACACTCTTTCACCAAAGCTGTCTTCATAAAGCTTCTATTGAGCAGAATTAATAGACAGACTCCTATACGGGATGCAGGACAGACCAGATTTCTGTATTCAGCAGAGGTATTCTGCAAAAAAAAAAAAAACTTGGCTTAGCCATGGAAATAATGTCACTAAAAAGTCAGTGTGTGCCCTGTGGAGAGCTAATCGAGGGTGGAGATGAAGATAATCCTCCCTCTGAACAGCAGTCCTGGCTAACCACAGCTAAATGTTTGTTTCATACTACCACAATATTTTATCCCACTCTCCAACCCTGGAGCTGGAAAGCACTATACATCTTTTTCACCTTAAACACGAAAGCTCTTTTAAGTTTTTCAAATTCACTATCTGTAAAGGAAAATGTAGCCACTCAGACTTATATGCAATTCAAACACTGGCTCTGTAGCATACCAGCACTGATGTCCATCTGTCAGCATGGCACTTAGCCCACCCACAAGGTGCAACGCTAGTTTCAATAGGGTGTAGATGCCAATTAAATACAAATTTAGAGTACAGAAGACAAAAATAGCATATATTCCACAAAGCAGCATTTCCGGTGGTAAATACCGCTAAATGTCTTATTTTAAAGGATCACTTATGTTTACGATAGTGGGCATTATAAGTCAGATCTAAATCCCATGAAAGTCAAAGTAGCCTCACAAACACTGCAGAAAGTATACATATGTAATATGTGTCAAAGTCTGCTCTTAGTAGCTTGAATAGCAAGACTATTTAATTCATCAGGAGAACTAAGGTTTTGGTGAACACACCTTTTTCCAATCAATCTATATGACAGTGAAAACTCTGTGCACAGAAAGTACTAATTACTTGTGATTGACAAGGTAACAAGAAAGACTGGAGGGCTTAATCTAAAAAAAAAACCACACAAAACACAAATTAAAAGCTGGACAGTTCTAACTGTTTCCTTCCTTCCTCGTGGCAAAATGGTTTCAATTAAATAACATTAATTCCTGCTACCTCCCAAATTATTGCTGAAAGAAATGTATTACAGAGATAAACAAAATGTGGAAATAGGTATTTATTCCTCAAAAGGTAGTGTTGAAGCACTAATATATATATACATATATCATTTGGGTATTATCATTTATTGATGAAAAAGACTGAAATATTCCTTCTCATTTCCCTCTTTCTTCTTTCCCCTACCTGCCTTCCAAATTCTGGTGTTCCAAACTTTCAGGGCTTTTCACTCCTACAGAACACATTTCCCAAGACAAAGCAATGTGGAAAAACACTTAACATAAGCCCCACAAACTGCCAGAGCTGAGGAGACCTGCAAAGGCAGGAGAAAGACTAGTAGCAGCAGAAGACTAGCTGATATCAAAAAGGTCAGGTTTCAGAGGTGTGAAATTCAAATTAAATACTATTGCAAACTGCTGAGTGTGGGAAGAAAAGAGGTGGCAATGTGGCAGACAGGTCAAAACCAGGGCAGTTATGGATTGTTGGAGTTATGGAATGCCGTGCTGTACAGCACTTGCCTTCATTTGAGCTTTAAGAGCTCTGCAGAGCTGATGCTGGAAGTGAAGCATACAGAGTTTGCAACAGGGTTTCTACTTCCCAGGAATGTGGACATGACATCAGGCTTTCAGAGACAGAACAACCCATGCCTGATCCATGTCTGTCATCCTCAGATGTTTATAAATGCTGCTGAATGTACAGATCAGCTATTCTGAAAGTCTGCAGGAGATTACTGTGATTTATGTAGAATATAAACAGACTCTGCCCCTTTCAATGCAAATACATTACACAGGCACGTTGATAGAATATGGGAGTTGAACATCTTGGTATGAATGTATTTCTTATCATTTGTCTCTGTGAGATATGTCACAGAAACAACCTTAACAACCTTCCCCTTCCCAAGCTTTACTTAAAGCTGTTTCTGAACAGGGGAATGACACCTTATTTCCAATGCCTGTCTTTGTTCTTTTATTGAAATTACAGGGTCTCAAAGTGTCAAATTCAGCAACCAGGCAGGTTTCTGCACTGGAACAAAATACTTTTGCATATGTGGGGTTTTTTTGTTATTTGGGGGTTTTTTTGGTTTTTTGTTTGTTTTTAAATTCAAGGTAAGAGTTAAGTAGTTATTAATCAGAGAAAGTAAATAAATTTTAAAAATCAATCAAAATTAATTTATAGATATCTCCATATCATATTTGATAAAATGCTCAGCATTAATTTTCATTAATTCATGCTGAGACCTAGCTAGTGTCTATGGAGCAAAAGAATTAAATTTTACAAGAGAGTGTATCCATCTAACCTATGTTAGAAAAAGACACGAGAAGGATTTTCCAGAATTCTTGGGGTCAAGCACTTTTAATACCTAGCATCTGTAGGTACAAACTTGGATTGAGTACTTGTTCTAGTCAAATGTTCTCTTTAAACAGCCTTAAGGCATAAGTTTCATATCTGGGAAGGAAAAAAAAAAAAAGGACAATATAATAACTCTGCATTTATTTATCATCTTATTTTTCTCTTAAATCAACCTTATCAACCTCTTTCCTACTCTGAAAAATGTTAACTGCTGCATACTTTCTATATATTATATAATACAATCTCATTTACTGAAAATAGTTTGGGGAAAAAGAGCTTCTGAAAGGTTTAGGGGTAAAGATGCTGCAATCTGAATGCCAGTTCCTGCAGAAGACCTTGGTAAGGTGACTTAAGCTGAATTAATCACTGGAAAATCACAGAACAAGTTATCTCTAATAACAATACAGAACCTAAGGCAATATTTCAAGTAATTTTGGGCACAGGAGAACAAAATTAATCTTGCTTTAGACCACACACACGAGTTTCACAAGAGAGAAACAAGAAGAAAAGCTGTCAAACACTGGAGCACAAACCAATGATAGGTACCAGAAACAGCAATCAGTTAGTAACAAAGAACTTTAAAATACAATGCAGTTCTTCAGTGTGGCCTAAATAGTGTATTTCTTCAAATTTGGCAGTGAATTGTAAAAACAACAGCCCATTATTGAAATTCTCTTGCAAGTGGAGCCATCCTTGCATTCCTTGTAGTATATAACTTATGTGACTTAATAGATTTATACTGCTATGACCTGAGATGGGGGGAAAAACTGTGTTCTGATCTAATGGGATTTTAAATCATTAAAGCTAGTTAAACTGCAATGACAGAAAATTTTAGTTGAATCCACAGTGTTAATTTAGAGTGTAGAGTATAGAATATTATTTGAGAATAAATTTCTGCCTTTATCTTGACTAAAAGCAAGTTAAAAAGTCTGGAAAATGTACATAAATTTTATAATTCCCATGCTAAAAACTATTTTTCGCCCACCAAAATTAAGAACTAAAATTGTGAGAAAGTCTGTTTTCATAAATTAGAAAGCCTTAGCATGGTGTGTGCTGTCTTTAAGAGAGCTTCCACAAAAGATGCCTTTCCTACTGTGTGACAGGGTGTGAGTGCAAATCTCCTGGTAAAGGCTTACAGAGCCTTCCCTAGAGTTTAAAGAACATCTGCCATGCTTTTCTGTAAGTTGATGAGTTAAGAGGGGAATATTAAATGGTATCAAATCAGAGTGCCCTAATTTGGCTGCCTTGAAAACAGACAAAGGACGACCTCTCAAACACCTACAGCACAGAAACAAGTATGTAGTACTACTACTAACAATAATAATAATAATTCTTCCTTTTATGTATTAAGGCAATGCAGTCTCTTTTCCTCACATATGACCAAAGCAGGATGTCTTAAAAAAGAGTTATCTTGGCCAGAACACTGAATGTACCAAGATGATCATTGATCAGAGAGTTTCTTATCTGGTTGTTTGAACTAAAATGGAGTCTTGCTTCCTGAAAGGCTGGAATTGGAGAAAGTCATTATCTAAGCAATAGACAAATCTGTGGATTGTGAGGCAAATTTCATGATCTCTCTTGATTTAAGACTGCTAGATGAAGGTTGTTTCACAAATTGACTTCAGGTAATCTAACCCCTAGCCTTATCCCTAGCTTTATAGGCTATACTGTCCTCATTTCTGACTTCACAGCAGCTCAGCAGTCCTGTTCCCATCAATATGGTCTGCAACAGCATCAGGTATCTACAAAGTGAATTCATTGAAACCAGAATGATTGCTTACTTGTGCCCGTATGTCAGAAGTAGAAGAATAAAACCGGTAGGAATTTGGGAAGACCTGTTCTGCACTACCAGAGCACTTCTGAGTGCCAACTGTGCCATAAGCCTTTACAACAAAGTTCTGCACATACGAAAATAAATGCAGCTTTTGACTATTTAAAACTTCCACCTTCTTAAATACCGTGTTTGCTCAGAGAAATTTAAAAGAAGTACAATCTTTCCAAAACTTCAGTCTTATCACCACTTCTTGTGGTCCTGCTATATACTCACTGTAGTATGAAGACAGGACTTTTATTTACATAAACTCTCCCTAGTAGAGAACTACCACCTACAGTCTTTTTTTTTTGCCCATTCATAGAATCATAGAATCATAGAACAGCCAGGTTGGAAGGGACCCATCCACGCGTGCCTTAAACACCTCCAGGGAAGGTGAATTAACCACCTCCCTGGGCAGCCTATTCCAATGCCCAGTGACCCTCTGTGTGAAGAATTTCCTCCTAATCTCCAGCCTAAATCTCCCCTGGTGGAGCTTGAGGCCATTCCCTCTTGTCCTATCCCCTGTCACTTGGGAGAAGAGGCCAGCTCCCTCCTCTCTACAACCTCCTTTCAGGTACTTGTAGAGAGTAATGAGGTCTCCTCTCAGCCTCCTCTTCTCCAGGCTAAACAACCCCAGCTCTCTCAGCCGCTCCTCATAGGGCCTGTTCTCCAGCCCCTTCACCAGCTTCAACAATCCAGCTTCACCAGCTTTAACAATCCCTTAGAAAAAAATGCCTAAGTAGAGACCCTTTCTGACTCAGATGTGGCTGCTTCAATAGGTTCGTGGTTCTTTTGCTTCCCTCCCCTGCTCTGGGTAGGAGTCATACTGGCAGTGCAGCAAGCTGGGCTATTTCCTGCATCCTGCCTTCTCTTTAACTCCTAGCCATAGACATTCTTCTTCACAGCTCTAAAAACCGAGTAACTCTGGGCATACTTGTGGTCATTTCCCTTATCCTATGCAGTTGAGTTAACTGAGGATCAAGCGTTTCACCTTTTGAAGCAAAACAGATGTCCTTCAAACTGGCACTCCAGAAACTTATTCTTGGTATCAGGGATCAGTAAAGTGTAAATTATTCAGCTATTTCCTACTTCATGAGTTGTTACGTTATTTTAGAAGCACGCAGTGAATATGAGTGACTGTCAGAAAGGAAGTGCTAGCTTGACTGACCCAGATCCATACTGTGCCAGGGAAATTCCTGTTGTTCCTTAAGCTATAAAAAGAAAACATCTAGTCAGGTGATGCATGGTACTGCGAAGAAAGAAATGCAATGGGAATTCATAACAACAAGAAACACAATAAGAAACAAACAAACAAAAAATTTATTACATGGGTTTGCAATTAGAAGTTTTATCAACATCCCGCATAATACATCATTAACCAAAACATCCATATTCAGAAGCCCAAAAGATTTAGTGAAACACTGTACAGATCATTAGCACTAGAGATAAAAGCCATTGATTAAAAACTGACACATTGATAATTTGTTCTGGCTTTTGGTTTGCCTGAGGCTTACATCCAATTTCTTACAGTCTCCCACAGCATTTTAGCCCCTAGATCGTGAAAACTATTTTCAGTTTCATGAACACATATACTTAGTCCATCTATTTATGGTATTTATGCAGCATGTCCATTGATAGGTTCCTGCCCATATAATTTAGTCATAAAATCTTGCCAGGCCCAAGACATGATTTGCTTCAAATTATTAAACCACTTTGTTCCTTATTTATTATGGCAATATTATTTGCCCTGTAACAGCTAAGGTCATGTTAGTATTTCCATTACAAACACAGATTCATCAGGGGATTTAAAACTTGACTGTAAAAATCTTGCTTTAGGCTGGGATTCTGCAGACAAGGTTTCAGCTGACAACAGATTCATTTAAAAAAAAAAAATAAACCCCAAAACTTTGTACTAAGAATAAAAACAAAATCCATCTCCTGACAATTTGGCTACAGCAATGTAGAAGAAAATAATTGACATTTGCTATCAAGTCACTTTCACATACACATTTTCTTAAATTAAGATTTTTATAGCATGCCCTGGGTCATTTTGTTGTATTTCAAAATTATAAGGCAATTCAACTCCGTAAAACTGGCCACTACACCCTGTAATAGTTTCATATTTTATGTATGGAACACAGAATTTGTACAAAAGTATCATTCCCTGTGCATTTAAATGTAACAAATTGCTACTTAAGGACACATAATGGGCATTTCTCAATCTCAATATCCATACAGAGGGTTTGAATGTAACTTTACAATCAAATTGAAAACCTCAAATTAATATTAACATTTTTCTATACTGAATAATGTACTACTTCTCCATAATGGTTTGTTCCTATTGCCTATGCACACCTCATCAGTGTTTACTGGACAAGCATATATCTTTTAGAAGTGTGGCTATTATTTCTTCTGGGAGTGCGTGTGTAGATACAAACCCTTGATATAAGTATGAAGTTATAGTTCTTACTAACATTAGGATTTAAAATATTACTTTTGCACATAAAGACTTCAATTCTGACAGTGTGCTTGCTAATAATTCAGATGAACAGAGTATCCTATTCTGATGAATTAGAGATAGAAAATTCACCTTCAAAGAAGGTAGAAGAAACCTCTGCTTAAGGCAAATCAAATTCCAATGCAGTTCACTTTCTCTATTAAGACATAAGCAGATATAAGATAAGAATTAATAATAACACTGTATGGATTTCTGTGCTAGGTTGTCTCAGGAATCTTAAGCAGAATTTCTCCATTTGCTCATTTATAAAGGTCTAGCCATGGGTAACTCATGGGGTACATAAATTTAATATTTCAATATGTCAAATATTTTCAGTCCTAATGGTTTAATGGTCCCATCCTTGAGATTAGACGTTGGTAATTTAAGTAACCATTTGTTTTAGACTTCCAAGTATTGTCATTTTATAATGAAAAAGATTCTGTATTGTATATGATTAAATTACATGGAGTGTGAATTTAATATCAAAATGGAGAAAGAAGAATAAGTTTGGGCTCACATTTACTCACGTTTCAATGATGAATTTCATTTGTATGACAGCTATATGATATAGGCAGAAGGCTTAATGTTTTACTTCTGGAAAGTTTACAGCAAAATCGTAAGTAAAATTTTTGAACTCCATCTTTTAAAAAAATTATGCTTGCTAGATATACTGCTACAGAAATTTCTAGAAAATTACTACACTTTTCATCTTGCAACTGCAAAAAGAAATTTGAAGACCCTAAATATTTAAGAAAAAAATCATTTGAGTCACACCCCAGAATTCTTGTTTCTCTCAAGGTTAATAAGTTAATCATACTAGGGCATACAGATTTATGCACTTTATCATATAGAGTCAATCATGCTTGCATGTGAACATATTTATCAACAATTTGAATTGACTGTTTTTACAGTGCAACATAGACATCTTACAATCACCGCAGATACATCAGTGAATACATCCTCTCTCTGTTCTCCAAGGAACCTTTATCTAAATTAGTATGTTTTATTAAAATGCTCTATTTCATCACTGATGCACTTCCTCACAAATCTTTTCCATACCTTCTCTGCTCTGACCTTCCTTTAGCCTTCACAGTCAGACACAAAAAAAGTAATGCATAAGAAACTGAGAAACAATCGAGTATAGCCCTCTGATCAAAGGCTACATCAAATATACCTCATGAAATTCCTGACAGACATGTTCCCAAGCTATTCTTGAGACTATTGTACCATGGATGTCCCACTTTCCCCAACTAAACTATTTCACTGCTTTACCATCTCTATCATTGGAGAGAATTTCCAGATGTATAGAGGAGTCTTCCATGTTATCATGGAAAAGAATTTATTTGCATTTGTCTGCACATGCAAAACCGATGGCATAACTGAGTTTTCTCACCTCAGAAGTTGAACAGTCTAGTTATTTCCCTCTTTAAAATCCTGTTTCTGAGATCAACTTGGTTTCTTCTGCGTAATTCCTCTTCCCTGGAAATACATTTTAATATGTGCCTGACTCATCGGATTCTTAGGCTTTGTCTGAATAGTTTAATTTGATCGTAATCACCAGCCTCACCTGCCTCCCACAGAACTCTCTTCCCTTTTCTAAGCCAACCCAACACTAGTCAAGTCCCAAAGAAGATAACTTCCTGGTTATCACCACTTATACAACTACATTAAGGTTATTATTAATGTTCTCCTTGTAAAGCAGGCCATAAACATGAGAGGGCATGTATTTAGCTATTTCAAGATGGGAAAAATTAAAAAAAAAAAAAAAAAGAAAAAAAAGAATCCAACTGAATTTCTTTCCCATGAGGTACAACTCTGTCCAAAAAGCTTTTTTAACAATATTTAATGCAGTTAAAAGCGAATGCTTTGTCAAACTATACAGTTCAATGAGAAACACTTACCTAATAGCTTGCTTCATGGTCCAGCAGAGTTGATGTGATGTCAGTGTATGAATAGAGGGCACCGATCCAGGCAAGGCTGGATAATCATGTGCTGAAAGCACAGTTATTACTGGGGGCACTAAGCATGTATCATCAAATAACATCAAATTGATTTGCAGGTCACCTTTAAGTAACCAATATACTTTATCGCTGTCCTTCTACATTTCCCAGGGAAATTCCTCTTCCAAACACTCCCATTGAGTACTGAGAGACAGTGAATATCAGAGACATTGTCAGTTCATATTAATCATATAGTTCCATGAAAGACAGTGAATGCCATCTGTTTGCTTGAGATGAGAAAAGTCTCCTTACTCTACAGAAAGACCTCCAGTTTTCCAGACCTTTCAGTTTTTATTGTCTTTTTTTTCCATCACATTGATTTTTAATTGGTTTAAGTATTCTACCGCTCATAAGCTATTAGAGAAGTGTACAGAGACGTGCAGGAGCAACACAAATCACTGATACACTTAAAAAAAGAGTCTAGCCCAGTTAGGTGCACCACAGTAAACTCTATAATGAAAGATTCTTTTGTCTTCTCCCTTGGTCTTTGCCCCTGCCCTGCTATATTTCAGATTCAGCACACTGCCTGTGTTCAAATGCTTCAAACAGATAGGGCATTTGCCTCGTAAGAGAGGAAACGTAAACTGGTGTCCAGGGTACTTGCTTGCAGCTTTAGAAACTAGCACATCTGTGACTTTTCTGTGCTGTCTTAACACGAGTCAATTCAGTTTCTTTGGAGAAAACAGTCCATAAATATATATGGGAGGACAGCGGAGGCAGCAGAAATCCCAGATCTATGGTGACTTTTAGTGCATCACTAAAGCCAAGACCACTAATCAGGTGCTTTAAAACCTCTCATTAGGTATCTTCAAGTAGCTAAACTTTTGAAAATGCACCAGTAACTATTTCTGTTTCAACTATACTTCCTGCCAGACAGCAGAAGTGACAGGTACACTACAGTAGCTATTGATCTAGAGAATTTAGCTTCCATTCCTTCTCTGGGCTTATCTGCTTTGACTGATCTAGAGAAGGACATTTCCACTCTGTTTCTTAGCAACAAGTTACTATGGTATGAAAGGACTGGTTATTTATTGAAAGCTGGAAATCAAAAATTAGTATCTGAAATCACTGGGCAGACTTAAAATAAGATTCTGAAAAGTTTGCTGCCAGCAACAGAAATCCAGTTCCTACTAAGTTTTTCACAGGATTTTTATTTGTTTGTTTTAAGGTTTTTTTAATGTGTTGTCCAAGCCTGTTAGCTAAGCTATGAAGGAATTGCCTGGAGACTTTGGGAGTAAAATTCAAACTTGTTTTGTGAGAGAGCATCTATTTCCCTGTCAGAAGGAACTACCATGGGACCTCCTTCATGCCTCTCAGCACAGCCATGAGATTAAAGTTTTCTTTACAACACTCAAGGGAACACTACAGAAAGCAGTTTAAAATTTAAACAGGTATTTCAAAAGGAAGCCACATTGCAATGGCAGAGTCCATTCATATGCTGAAGGGGAAGTGGCTTAACCAGGGGCTAGAATACTCCCCCTTTGGAGTGCAGCCTGTGGACTCTCCTGTATTATTCTTGAGACATACAGATGTGATTCAGGGAATACTTTAATTGATCCCAGAGCTGGATGGCCTCTTGGCCCAGAGGAGGTAAGAAAGGGACTACAGAAGAGAAGCACAGCATTAAAACATTTAGGTTTTAAGAACTATCCAAGCTGGTATTACTTACTGATATTGATTACCTGTAATGGTAGAGACAGCTATGAAAATGGAGAATTTCTCATTTTTCAAAATCGCATATGGAAGGCATATCTGTAAAAGTTCTAATTATTTTCATAGTCCACAACACAGAAACCTGATAAATGGTTGTGCTGGTAGGACATGGAGTAAGAAATACATGGGAACTCCTTGGCTTGTATCACCACTGATATTTCTTATCCAACCACATCTTGGGTAGTCACTCCTAATACCACATGAACATTTATATAATCAAGTACAAGTACTATCTTTTAGATAGTTTAGAAGTAAATGCCAAATTAATGGCTATAATTTCTTTCCTTACCATCTGTTGCTAGCCAAAACAGAAATGGTCTGGTCTACACAGATTTAATCAGCTTATCTACATGCATCTAGTTGAAACAATACAAGCCTCCAGGTGATACCCTTAAATTCATTCAGATGAAGGTTATATTGATTTACCTTCTACTGGTAAATTGACGGACATAAGCTATAACCATTCAAAACCTGAAATTATAGGCATTCAACTAAACTGGTATTTAAATCCACTTTTGGGCAGTCAGTGAAAATTATGTTTTTACACAAACCAGATTCCTAATTTGAAACAAAAGGTATTGCTGTATTTGTGCCAGAATCAAATATTTTCTTGAAACTCATTGATCTGCCCTTGATTCCATTTAAGTCTTTTCATTTCTTATATAATACTGGTTTATGTACTCCTCTCTAAGGAACATAAACATATCATATGACATGTAAACTCTTTTGAGACACAAGGATAGTAAATTCTGAACAGTGTCATTTCTAATGTCTCAATAAGTCCAAGGAACAAACCATCTGTCAAAGACACAAAAGAAAGTCCTCCACAAGGTAAGAATTAGATGGAGAAATGACAGTATAAAACTTGCCTTGTTTACCCAACAATCAAGTCTTATAACAAATACACCTATTCAATCACAGTAATGCACAAATAGGTTTTAGACTTATATTTAATATGGTGTAATAGTTATCATGGTATATAGATAATACACAAGGCAACATGGAGGGTAGGGAGGCTCTGCAAAGAGAGCTAAACAGGCTGGACTGCTGGGCAGAGACCAATGGCATGAGGTTTAACAAGGCCAAATGCCGGGTCCTGCACTTGGGGCACAACAACCCTATGCAGAGCTACAGACTAGAAGAAGTCTGGCTGGAAAGCTGCCAGGAGGAGAGGGACCTGGGAGTGTTGGTTGACAGTCGACTGAACATGATCCAACAGTGTGCCCAGGTAGCCAAGAAGGCCAATGGCATCCTGGCTTGTATCAGAAACAGCGTGACCAGCAGGTCCAGGGAGGTGATTATCCCTCTGTACTCAGCACTGGTGAGACCGCAACTTGAATCCTGTGTTCAGTTCTGAGCCCCTCAGCATAAGAAGGATGTTGAGGCTCTGGAGCGAGTCCAGAGAAAAGCAATGAAGCTGATGAAGGGACTGGAGAATAGGTCCTATGAATAACAGCTGAGAGAGCTGGTGTTGTTTAGCCTGGAGAAGAGGAGGCTGAGAGGAGACCTCATTACTCTCTACAACTACCTGAAGGGAGGTTGTAGAGAGGAGGGAGCTGGCCTCTTCTCCCAAGTGCCAGGGGACAGGACAAGAGGGAACGACCTAAGCTCTGCCAGGGGAGGTTCAGGCTCGACATAAGGAAAAAAAATCACAGAAAAGGTCATTGGGCACTGGCAGAGTCTGTCCAGGGAGGTGGTGGATTAACCTTCCCTGGAGGTGTTTAAGGGGTGCGTGGATGAGGTACCAAGGGGCATGGTTCAGAGATTGGTGGGAATGGTTGGACTTGATGATCCGGTGGGTCTCTTCCAAGTGATTCTGTGATTTGTAGAGGAATGTAGTACTGATAATTGCACCAACAGCTGCACCACAAAACCCAAACCCTGTAGACTTACAGAAAACAAGTCTAAATCTTTATATCTCAATGTTGCCCTTAAAACGAAGAACATGTCTCTTACAGACAAGCTAAAATTATTTCTATTGAAGACAAGCATTGCCATTACACTGAAAAGTTCAATTTCATTATTTTGATGTTTGATACAGTCAGAAATGCATTTTCAAACTACTCATATTTAAAGAGTCCACTTACAAAGAACCTAAAAAGAACTAATTTTTAATTGATAATTGGTTGAATTAACTTATCACAAACTTACAAAGCATCTTCAAACCACAAGTGATTTATTGCAATTTATTTCACTAAAGATATCCTATATAGCCATCATTTTGGTTAGGAAATCAGTACACCAATAATTACCTTTACTTTCATTATGATATATGAAAGTCAGATAATAGTATCTTAACAGCTCATTACATTCTAGGTGTTTATTCAAGTAATTATAACCATCCTTTAAGTAGATGCAATCCATCTTTTTAACAGGTCAAATTCTCATTTTTTTCCTGCACTGCAAATAAGTTAGATGAAACATTAAGTTTCATTTGCACATAGAGATATTTAAAATAAATGTAATGCTGACAGAAGCACTTGACTATAAATATTTATTAGCTGGCAATCACAGAGTTTTCTGTGACAAACTGTGCACCTTGGTAGGCTCAAAACCCTCAGGACTTGGTGTGCTGGGTGACTTCAGCCCTTACAGCAAGATTTCAAGAGGTCCTTGAAGCTGCTCTTTCTCGTTGCTTTTTCAGAAGGGGTTTCGTGGGTTTATATCCCACCCCTCACATAAGTAACACCCGCAAGGAACACTTCCCCCATTTAAACAGTTTGATAAAGGCTTGAGCATGCACAGCTCAACTCAGAATGGAAGAGGAAAAGGAAAGCCACTCAATCTCACCAGCCAGGAGAAGGGGGGGGTGGAAAGAAGCCTTGAGGCTGTGCCCCCAGGCAGGTGCCAGGGTACTGGGAGCCAAAGGGTGGGAGCCCCACGGGCAGAGCAGAGCAGGGGAGAGGGTGCTGCTGTGCCAGGAAGAGGGGGCTGGAGCCAGCACGGCGGGACCAGCAGTGGGAGAGGGCTTTGCTTCCATGCTTCGCTGTTTACGCTCACTTTTCTCCCCTCGATACCCAAATTGGTCATTAGAAGCTTGTGTTAATTGGCAACAAATTAAGTAAAATATCCCAAGGCTGAGACCGTTTTGCTCATGCTAGTATGTTAGATGAGTACTTGTGCAGCTGAACTGGAGTTAAGTATTGAAGGAAGGATCTGTGTTACAAAAGACTTCTCTGCTCTAGACTTCGACTTGTTATCTTTGGCCCTGGGTTCCTACTTGATAACCTAGGAAGATATGTGAATCACAATATAAGGACTGAGATCTTTCCACAAATTTTACAGAATTTTTACCAGAATTTATAAAGGGGAAAAACCCCAACAAACAACGTACAAATTCACACCAAACATACTAGTCAGACCCCCTTTCTCAGATCATCTTCCAGGGAATGCAGTACAGAATTTCCCCTCGCAAAAGCTGAGCAATTCAGAGAAAAAGACAGAAATGCTTCTAGAAGTCTTTAGTTTCATATTCCTTCTGTTTCACTATTTTTCCAGTGCTCACCTACAACCTTGGTTGTCTTGAACATGGCAATTTTACAAGTAGGGATTCAAAAGTATTTCCATTGTATTTACTCAAATAAATCAACAAGAACAGTACACTTAGGGCAGCTGATGTTAAAAGCAAAGACAAAAATACCTCCAACAACTTCACAAAATAGGTAAAATACTCTTATAGTCCCAAAGCACCAAAACCAAAAAGCTCCCAATAATGAATGTTACCTTTTCACATGCTTTTAGCAGAGACCGTAAGAGCAAGAACATAATTTTTCGTCAGTATGTCTTTCACTAAGACTGTTTCAGCTTTCAAGGATCTTAAGGTAGCATAAAAATTAGCCAAAGAATCGTAATTCTCATTAAATAAGAAATAACAGCTACCACATTAACCTCAATATACAAATATGTATCCTTAATGTTTCAATAAGACATTGAGTCACAATACAACACTGGTAATTCCCAAATCCCACTGAAAGCTGACTACCTTGCAAATATTTTACATTCTTAACTACATATTATTTAATTTTTGGATCTTGTTAGCTCAATTGAGATCAATAGGATGACTCCTGTGCTTTCCAGTCAGGGTATTGCACAACTTTCATCAAAAAGCACAAATAGGAAGTTAGGGCAAAATGAAGAAATCAGTCACGGGAGAAATGCACTAGGGAAGCCAGGTACATCACCTTACAGCTAGCCTACAGTGACATTGACATTTCCAGAGCTACAGCAGTGACAGAGACCAGACAACCCACCTAAAAGCTGGATGGCAAATCTCAACTAGCTACAGCTTCATCTTTTCATACAACGTAACTCTTCCCCTGCTAAAAAAAAAAAATCCCTGTAGACATAAATTCTGTCATTAGCTCTGCTGATAAGATGTAGATTTGAGTAATTAGGATGAAGAAGTCCTGGCAGGTTGCTTGGTTTGGGTTATTCTACCTATTAGCCATGCTTATAGCAACTGAGATCAATGGAAATGTCTCCCAGGTTCCAAATGTTGGAGAGGTTTCATCAATCTCTGGAAAGAAAAGCAGAATCTGATAGGTTTTAAATTCTCTTTCATGTAGAAGATAACAAAACAATAACCCTAAGTTTGATCTGTGTGCAAGATTAATATAAATGATAAAATAAGACAACCCCCCTCCAGCTTTTAATATTAAAACTAGAAGTGTAAGCACAGTATGTGAAAAGCATTTGCTTAAATGTCAATATTCTGTCTGCTTCAGCAGTGATGCAGGTTTTTTGTGTCACTTCTGCCTGGTATCGATTAAACAATCATACTTGCTAATGAGGAAGCAAAAGGGGCTATTTTTAATTTCATGCCGATTTTTAGCTCTGTTATTTCAAATGTGACATTACCTTTGTTGTTTAAAAAAATCAATGTGTTCTTTACTATACTCTCTGAAAATTAGAAGCGTGTAGTCTTATATTTTTACTCAGTAATTCACACTCATTTCCAAAGCTCCTCCTTTCAGAATTCAATTAACCTTAATGAATTGCCCTAACACAAACTGTCAGTCAAGCAGAACATATAATCATTATGAATTAATTTCTCGGAAAAGGTGAGGCTTAAATATTCAAGTGCAGTTTGTTCAGTTTCACATAAGCACAGGCAAAGAAAAGAATATGTAGCCAAAACCCACAGAAATTGTGTTCTGAAGGCACTATCAGATGTCACTACACAGTGCATATTTCTGTAGAAGAGTGGTATTTTTCCTTTAATACAGATACTAAAAGACATTTAACCATGTTACATGAAAAGATGGCACCAAACTGATGTCGTGGGGTGTGGAAGAACAGCAACACCTGTTTCTAGTCAAGCATTACTTGTATACCTCAAAAGTGTCTGATTTCTAATTAATATTAGCAAAAAACTCCTGTAGGTGACTTATTATAGAACCTTCCTAAAAATAACCACAGTGGGCATGTGTGACTAGTTTACTCCAGTCTAAGTGAGCCTTCTTTGAGCTCTCCCTCCTAGGCTGTGAAGCTGCATGGAGGTGATCTCCCCTTGCACTGGGACGATTCTCAATGTTACTCCTCAAGGCAGGCAGAGACACCTTTTACCAATTGTAGATCTTTGATAAGTGTCTGATAGCATGCTAAATCAATACTAATGAAACATAACTAATCCATGTAGCTACTCTACATTAATTATTATAAACTTTGTATAGATAATTCCATTAGACATAATCTGTTGTCCAAGTTTGAGACTAAGATTGGACCTTGCTGCATCTAGGCTCCAAAAGGAGTTTAGAATGCAAAGCATGCAACAGTATGTAAGATATAAAATACTTCCCTTTACTTTAAATATGGAAATTTGGTTTATTGGGGTTTATTATGTTGGTAAATACAAGTGATTTATTTTCAAACAAATATGATTGTTGCAAAGGATTTTATTGGGGGAGAGGCAGTATTTTCTAGATTTCACTATGGGATCTTACTTTTTCATTCTCTCCTCTCTTTTGAGAATTCAATTCCCAATGTTTCAAGAGGCTTTCATATGAAATATATCAAGCAGCGTGTTTTCTCATGTCAGGAGGATGATTTCTTAATGATTTACCTCAAGTACTGGTGTTAGTATACCCATACTGAGATCCCCAGATGCCTTAAAAAGACCTTGTAGTACATGAAAAGCATATTTTGTGGGATGAATTGACAGAGATGCTCAATAAAGTCAGTCAGACAGTGATCATTGGCTGTTGAGCACACACACTCTAGCCTACAGAAGATAAATAAATGCAGCTCAGCTTTTCTTCCAAGCTTCTGACAGCAGGTTCATGAAAGAAGTTGGAGAAAGAACAGTCACAAAGTGGAATTATCTGACTTGTTATCAGAAACTTCTATTTCTATCTACTGAGGCAATCTATAAAAATACTAGACCCATGAAAAGTAAAGCATACTCATTTTGAGCGGTATTAAGACATTCACTGAGAAAAGATGAAGATTAACTAGGTAGTAAATGATTCCTTCCAATCTTAAACACCCATCAGCACAAGAGCTCTGACTGTGGTATTGTTAATTCAAAGGTGACACCTTTAACAGAGTAGAAGTCTGTGCAGATGGATTAAATGCTTGAAACTAGATTTAGTCTCTGGCATTCCTCCGGTCAAAATCTGCCTCAAGACATAGGCATCAAATAAATGCAGGAGTTTAGTACATGACACAGTATACTAGTTCATTGATGTGGTTTACAACATACCACTTAACTGTATTCACTCTAAACTTCATTTCCCTGTGTCTTGAAAGCCATAAAGTCACTAACAGTGAGCTTCAGACATGTACAGGAGCACCACACCTGTAGGGTGTTATTTCCACCTTTGGTACATTCACAGCCTCTCACCTCTTTGTGTGGCATCTTTCAGATGGCGTCTGACAACATGGTACTATGAGCTACTGTAAGAAGAGTAAGATATTAGTGCAAGTGCAGGGATACCAATATCACCATAAATCTACATTAAAAAGATTGGCTCCTGGAATCCATAGCTGCCTTCTGCTAGACATATTTCCCATCCAGAGCCACACATTTAGTTGATCTCTTCTCCAAATCCTGCTGAAGATGCAGATTCATGTTGCAATTGATCACTCCCTGCAACTCCCTGGTCCACCACAGGATATTTTGTGAAGAACATAGGTCTCAAAATGATTTAGTATGGTATGCAGTTTACCACTGAAAGCTGTGACTGGAAGACCTTTATATTATGGAAATGTTCTTCTGTAAGCAAAAATCTTAACACAATATAATAAAAGAAAATGCAGTGTCGTGGACACAAAAGAAACAGATGAGAGTGTTCATGTAGAGGTGCACAACTCCTTTCTCCAATTTTTCTGCTCATCCCTCAAGCTGTTGGCAAAGATGTTACTCCACTACCACCTCCACAGGTTTGAGAGGACAGGTAAACATAAGATCCATAAATATCCAGCCAGACTGGTTACACTTCACTTTTTAGAAAACTGTATGTATGCCATGAACATGAAAAAAATTAATTAGACACAGAACGCTTTAAAGATCTTAACATTGCTACAGTAAGTTTTTACAAGGAATGAAGAAATGTTCGGTTTTTCACCTAGTAGAACTTGGTCAATTTTCTCATCTCTCACAGCTTGTGCTTCTTTAATTTTCCTACAGTTACAGTTTTAGCTTTGGAAAAGGAGGACAGACAGGATTCAGACTTCAGCTGCATCTCAAAACTATACCAACAGGACTTGAAAGCAGTTATTATACTGCCCTATTAATTAAAGAGCTCCTAGAATCTTGATGGACTTCATCTCTGAGGAAAACAGCAATGAACTATATATGTATTTGATTGCATGAAAATCAGCTACAAGCTATTCTGATCCAAGCAAGAAACAATGCCAATTCTAAATGAATGTTTTAATCTTTCAGGAAGCAAGTGGCAACAGGAAAATAAATACCTAAAATTTTAGAAGATTTCCTGATTGCTTATGATCTAAAATTTAAGCTTAGTGATTTCAGTGGATCAAAAGTTGCCTGAAACTTTGAAAAGATGATAAAGTGGGTAGATTTCCACATGGTCCAAATCTGTACACAAAAGTTCAACTCTGCATTCACAATAGTTGCTGTGGAGGTACTAGAGGCTTTTGAGGCTGTTACAAGTTCTAAACTTCTTTTTTGCTTTTTTTTTTTCCCCTCTCAAATGACGTTTCAGAGATAGGTGATTCTGGTTCTACCTTTTGCTACATAGTCTAAAACCTACTGTAGGAAGGGTGATATGTAGACACTACCAAAAATCTGGTACAGCTCAGTACTGAATAATGATTAGAGTCTGTTCATGTGTTCTTAACAAGACTTGAATCTGAGGAGGAGACATAGGCTGGCAACTATGCCAGCTGTTAATCTGTGAGGAGAGTGCGTGGAACGGAAGAATCTTACCAAATTCCCCAACCTTGATAAATATTATTAAATAAAAAGCATGAAAGCTAAAGGAGTGTTGTCTTGTGCCTTAAGTGCATTAAAATGTCTCTATCCATACCACCAAAGTACCTTTCTGACTTCCTTTCTTTAAGCCTTTTTGTAAGCTATAATTACAATTAAGCAAAGATATGTTTATTGTCACAAAATGTATGCCAACGGCTCACACTAATGCAATCCAAACATTAGTATGAAACATTTTTCCAATTACTGCATGGACTCCCTATAGTGTTTCAAGCTGCTTTATGACATTTTAATCTAAATACATAATACAGTTCTTTAGAAAGCTGCAAAATATTTCTATTTCTTTCTTATGACCCAAGAAACCCTAAATCTATTAAAAGCACATTTTTATAGCAGCAGGATAAAAATGCTTTTACTACATTTATCTTCAAAATTGGTGGTGTTAAATAGTGCCAGGGGATAAATAACCATAAAATATAACATTAGTGTACAGGGTACTGTTCTAACTAGGCATGATGGGATGTCTTTCCACCCTTTCACTTCTTTTTTCTGTGTCCCATTAGAGATGTGCAATCATTCATCAGTCACTGTGGCAGACAGTTTTGCTCCATCCTGACTGCTGCCTGACACAAGACCTAAGAAAGGAAGCCAAAAAGAGAAAATACAGTCCATACCAGTCCAGAGATGATCCCACCTGTATTTCCAATGGATTTTCTACCAAAATACTTTTACTATTTATACAAAGAATATTTCAATAGCTTCATTTACAAGTTTTGAAATCCAATTAGAGAAACATTTATTTAGGATATTAGAGGGAACTAGCATAAAAAAAAGTCTGAATAAAAATCACACCAGAAGAAACCCAAGTTTAAACTTTGATTTAAATAACAGATGTTACCATCAACTTCCACTAATGTAACTCTGCTTCTGCTTCCTGGCACTTCCAGCAAACTTATGATAACTTAATGCACCTGATCTAAGTGTTTAAAGCTTTAAGCATATGCTATTTTTTTAATGCAAATACTAATATTAAAAACATTGAAGCAATCCTAAAATAAACTTAATTTTACAATAACAACATCAACAAAAGAATAAAACATAGTATTTTCCAAGGCATGATTTTTTTACTAAGAAAACTGAGAAGAGGCTTGTGGAAAGGCAAAAGAGGCTTCTTCACAAAGCTTTTGATAAAAACACATCTAGATGTTCCTTCATTATTATGCAACATCCACCAGCTAAACAGAGAGAAGTAACTCACAAGAAAATCTGATGGGTTTTATATATATAATCTTGCAGAAATCAACAAGAATATTGCAATTCTCGCTGAATATTATTTTTTGGGAAAAAATATAGAAGGCAGTTGCCTGAATTTGGGGGCAAAACTAGAATATTTGCTACATGCCTTTAAAAAAGGCAATAAACAAAAATGCCATGTTATAGTTCAAACATCCTTTTTTTTGTTAAAAGGATAACACGTAACTTTTAAATAACTTAAATACTGAAATTGATGTTCAGGAGATTAAGTTTCTTAAGGAAAACGTGTACCAAATTTCCTGGAAAGACTGAAAATTCCATCTTCATATTGTGCAATCCCTCAGAACTCATTAAGCATATTCTCATTACCTCCAATTATACCATCACTGACATCTTTAAAAAAAGGTTTTTTAACGGAACCAAACAAAAACCTAAACTGTTAAGCTCTGAATGAAATGCAAGAACAACTGGAAAAGTATGGACTCTCCTCTTTAAAGAATGAACAGTTTCTTGAACTTATAGATATGTAAAGCTCCCAACCATCTGGATTATGTTAATCTAAATTATTTATGAAGACAAGTAAAAAAATTATCACACTTTAAATCTATGATGTCTGAAGTATAGAAATTAGTAGACACGCATTTCTGAATTCATTCCACCAAGACTGTGAGCCTTTTGCTCATAAATATTAGCATTTTATTTCACTTAAATTAATAAGCAATTTTTAAAGAAAATTTCCACCAAAACAAACAACAGAAGGTCTATGTTGATGTTGCCCATTTTGATGTTAAGGCCAGGACTCAACATATCTGTGGCTTTGATGACCTCCCTAGACACAGTATGTGCTTTAAGCTTTTTACTTGCTAACTGCTTCTGAGTTCAAGCCTAAATCCACAAACACAATAAGCTTACCAAGGTCAGGGATTTATTTAAAATTCAAAGTGATTCTTTTTAACTAGCATGGGCCAGAAACCTTCATTTGTTATGGAGACATATGGATTAGTCATAAGGAGAACTCTGCAACATGCAGATCAGTACCAGTAAGGGATAAAGAAAATTCAAGAACAAAGCAGAAAGGACTCTAATCGGAGCAGTAGTTAAAATCCACAAATTCATACAGGCATCTTGTATTGACACTGCATCTGTTGCTGTAGTGCATTTTGTGAAGTGTTTCAAAGCAACTAGGAGATAGTCCTTTGTCACAGGCAGTGTCATAGGAACATCTGTACTTCACTGAAATTTCTAATGGTAGGAGTTTACTGCATTCCACAGGGTTTTTTGGGGGTTTTTTTGCAAAAAAAAGGAAAAATAAATAACTAAATTGTCTAAAAGACCACCAGTTCTCCAGGAAGCTACAAAATTTATGGTGTGTCAAATGTAGAATATAATAGACTACAATCTTTGAGTACTCCATCCTAAAATAAGTGACAGAACAGAAAGGGAAGGTGACCTCAGCCTTACAGAAGGAACATTTCATTAGTATCATCAGGGTACAAAGACTGTTCCACAAACTTATTTTGAGAGCAGATATGCCAGTTATTACGCTATCAAATACATCCATAACAAAACAAAAAATCTGAAATGTTTGCTCTAATTGTAAACAGCAACTGCCCTCTAAGTCCAGAATTCAGCCAGTACATTGACTCTGAATATAAATGTTGAACACTTGCAGCAGCAAAGCTCTTTTAGAGATATAGACCTGTGTTTTTCACCTTCATCTCTCAATTCATAATTAAGCAACCCACTGAACGACTTTTTGCTTCTAGCATGCCAGAAGGCA
Source organism: Coccyzus lansbergi (assembly GCA_033558105.1). Taxonomy (NCBI): domain Eukaryota; kingdom Metazoa; phylum Chordata; class Aves; order Cuculiformes; family Coccyzidae; genus Coccyzus; species Coccyzus lansbergi. Next base: position 1,415,938 of record JAUMJK010000156.1, read on the forward strand.
GAGACATTCGATCGGCCACAGCAGTACGGGAACCCAAGAGACCAACCTGTTGGCAACATCTGAGGAGCCCAAAGTTTGCATGAATTTTAAAAGGTTGTGTTAAAATTATAGTAACACAGTGTGCTTTACATAAAAAAAAAACTCTCTTGGGGAAAGAAACTTCAGCATTAGTTGGGTCAGGTGACTGTAGTTGGTGTATTGCCATTTGAACTGGTTCCATTGTATCTTAATTTTATATTCTCCAGATCAAAATGCTATGTGGCTCACAAAGAAAAAATACTGCTATAGGGTGTACAAATCCTTGGCATATCTCCAGAAGGTCTGCTAGTTTAAAGTCTATGCACACAGGAGGAACTATTCCTGACTTTAATTGTGCCTCAGACATTTCTATTAGGACTGTAAATATTCTATACCAGAGGGAAAATGTCAGGACTCTTCCCAGAAAACTATTCCCCAGTTTCATAGCCAAAAAGGACATCTCTGCTGCTGCCTTTTCCACATTACTTAATTTTTTATGAATGACAGTGAGAACATAAAATAACTTCTCTGCATAGATATTCTGTAATTGATTTTTGACCAGCTGAACTAAACCACAGCAGGTTTATTCCTTAATCGGAGCCCCATGATGGGGGGGGCGGGGTGTCACTGAACCACAAATTAGTATTGAGAAGGATAAATGAAATATACTCAAGTCTCTTGAGAAACTTTGCAATCTTAAGAGACTTCCAAGTTTAAAAAAAAAAAAAAATCCATCTGATATGACAGCATCTGAATAAAGCCAAGACCAATCCTGATTTGTACACAGAAGCTGAAATCCTGTATGCTTCATGTGCCTGTTAGGACTGTAGCCTCTAACAATGTTTCAAATATAGTAGTAAACAAAGTTCCTCTACATTTAGTAAAAACCAAAAAAGTTGCTGGAACACAGTTCTTACTCTAAGGAATCTCAACAGATCTCTCGGTGTTGAATTCTTGTTCATATGGTTTGAGGTTATGGTGAGCCTATGATTCCCACGATATATGTACAAGTTATGGTCTGTCATAGGAATCATGAGAGTTTAGTTGTTAGATAAGAAATATGACCTGCAATTAAGAGCAAAAGATGACATCAATGAGCATATTTCTTATAAAACCAGCAAGCACTTAAAACCTTCATGAAACAAGGTAGATGAAACTTCATAATGCTAATGTAAATCAAAATACCTTCAAGTTCCAAATATTAAAATAATTTTTACAAATTCTTAATCATTCTTTGTTATATACTTTTTTCTGTAAGGAACTGGACACTGACTGTACATATTTATAATAAAACCAGTAGAAATAACAGTATTTTAACTGAACTCTAATCAGCATCTGTGTTTGTAGGACTCTCTTCTGTCCTCATTTTATCTGCAGCAATTTTCAGCTACCTGAACATACTAAAGGCAAATTATGTCTTCCAAACATTTAGATCAGGATCAGAGGTCACTGTCAGGTGCTGCTTTTGTTTTCAAACAGTATATAACATAGTTACAATATTGGGTTTTTTATTTTGTCCATAGTTAATTCATGATCATGAAGAGCAATGTTAGTCTTGTTACTTATTTACCAGATCAATTAAATGCTGAATGTAAAAGAAATTGATTTCATGGGCAAATTACATCATTTCCTCTAAAAGTTTCCTAATGCTTATTACCTCAGTCAATAGTAGCTTATATTTGCGAACTTTCAAAATTAAGGCAGCTGCTGCTCCTTCTTAAGGAGGAGCTCATCCTAAAACAAGTTTAAAACCTGACAAAACCATTGTTTATTTTTCTACATATTATAGCCACTAAAGACAGAAACATTATTTTGTATAACTGTTATACACAAATACTACATACAAAAGGATGTTAAAAATAGTTTTCTCACTTTCTGTTATTCTTTCATCGCTGCCTTTCTCCCCCTTCTTTCCCCTTTAAGACATTTGTAAAAGTATCAGTGTGTTTCTGTCTGCTCAGGGATACGGCTTAGTAGTGGGCAGGTAGGGCTGAACTCAATGACAACAAAGGTCTTTCCCAAACAAGTGATTCTATGATTCTATCAAAACTGTATTCGATAATGTTTATGTTTTTGCTACCAGCTGGAACTCAAAGAGAGAATTGACTTACTCTTAGATAACTTCTGGCTTATGCTAACCAGAAACAGCATCTGTGCTATTTAATGTCCTACAGATGTGAGTTATCCCTATTTTTTAAAAAAAAATCTTAACGAGACTCCAATTTAGAACAGTAATTTTGTGGGTCTTGTGACAGCTAGCTCTTCCATCTTCAGTAAATTTGACTCCCTATCTGGGACATATTATTCCATTATGCAAGACACTGGTTCGTAGGACAGTAAAAACTACTGTCTAAACCAAACATGTTTCCTGCTTTCTTTCAACCATTCACTGAAAAAAAATATTACACTAACAGTGGTGAATGTTTATCACAGCTACTCAGATAGTTTTTGTAGCTCTTGTGAATGTCACTAAAAAAATACCCAACATTTTAGTTATGGATGCAAGATAGAAATTCTAAAGAATCGGAAATTGGAATATACTAGGGAATAGTTCATTTAATATATTTGGCCATCAAGCAGATGTCAAACAACAACACATTAACTTTGCTATGTCATTTGGGTATTTTTTATTTATTTTGTAGTTGGATTTCTTAAATCTTTTAATGATTCTATAGTTTTAGCGAACTAACATTCCTAAACTGGAAAGACGGATGGATACATGCATGCATGAAAAACAATTTCACAAATCATGATCAATTTCATATGCTATTGTGTTAAAAAAGCTATCTTTTTTTTTTGAATAAACATTGAACAAACAACTCAGTGATAAGCTATTGGGAGATGCAATGACATATACACACCACCAATTCCAGAAACTTCTCCAACAAAAACTAGTGCATTTTTATCTTACATTGCAACTATTTCACATCTTGATTAAATTAAACATGATATACAACACACATGTTCTTCATACATATACTCTGGTTCTGGGGCTCTATTTAATAAACCACCTTTCTCCTGAGATGTATCCACTTAGGTCATGGATAGATAGAGATTAACTGGAGATTTTTCTGAGGTTAATTTATTCAGTAGAACCCCCCCAAGTATTAAGTTTTATGATTCTGTCAAGCTTTGTAGACAAATTTTCCTTTCTAAGTGGTCTTATAGAAGGCTAAGAACCCAAAGTTATCAGGACTCCATTTAAACAATTCATAGTCACAAAATGATATTTCCAGGCAGAACATATGCTAAAGCTGCAATGCAGGAAACTGATTTCATGTCATTCACAGATCTATCATTTGGATTAGAGAAAAGAAATGCAGCAGGAAAAATTTCTTTCTTCCTATGTATCAGAGCAGGTTTTTTTTCTTCTTAGGCTGCCTCAGGCCACCAATTCTGCCTGCCAATACATTGCTGGTTTATTCTATATTCCTTTGTAACAGCAACTTCATCCTCCTTGTCTGTTTTTCACTTTCCTGACTAACTGAAACAGCAGAAGCAAAACCAAACCCAAACCCTGAACAAGCATATATATATACAAACTGACTCATAAAAAAATATAAAACAAAACACCCCTCCAGTAGAAAATCATAACATTAACCCCCCAAAATATTGATTACAAAATGAGACAACATGGCAAACAGAAGTCACTAGAGTTAAATATATTTATCGTTCTTGATAAAGAAAAGTTGTGTAGCAGCAGTGTCTTTTGGTAATTCTTATTTTTCAAAAAGGTAGTTTTATTTTCATTTTGAATAGTTACCTTCTCCTGAATTGGACATCCAAGACTAAAGGAATATGTGCCCCTACAACTTCAATTACAGAATCAGACAAAGTCATAAAGAATCATTTTTCCTATTAGAGAGGCCCACTAAGTTTCCCTTTACATAGATCAAGTTAAGCATGCAAACAAGTTTGGGGTTTTTTTTTTTCAAATACTGGAGTAGCTGAACAATTTCAAGGATTTAAGCAATAGAATAATTTATTATACATTTTTTAAAATCTCAGGTTTCAATGCTCTTGTGGCAAGCATTTGAATGTTTGGTGTTGGACCAGATGGAACATTTTACAGCAAAGCTTTAATTCTCAATCCAAAAGGCATCACTGTTGCTTCTGGTCAAAGGTGAATTTATTCCCTCTGCTAGCCCTGTCCTGGGGCTCTTCCTAAGCAGGTTCTGTCAAGTGTGCTATGCTTCTGCCAAATTACATGATGATTTTGTCATGTAGGATAATATTCCCTGGTGATTCAGTTTTAATCAAATGCATAAAAGCAAAGCATTGTTGAACAGCGCAGTAACAAAAACAACTGTGCTTCAGAGAGATATGAAAGAAATGCACTTGGGTTTTATAATTTGTGTATACACAAATGTAAAAATGCTGCTACCTCAGAAAGGCTCTGCAGTTACAGACAGTAACTCACACTCATAACTCAATTTAAAACTGTTACATTTTTTGTTGTAACGATTAGAGATATTTTTCATATTGTAATTTATACTTTCGAGTAAGAGACAGAGTTTAGAAGGGCTGGATTTTAGTGCTGTTATCTCATACAGACTCCCAATGGTGTTCGATTAGCACAGAACCGTACAGTAACTTGAATAATAACCTACATAGACTTCAGGACAAGCTTATAGGAGTCAATGACAGCAGCAAGAAATGTCTCAGGCCCACAGATGTAAGCTTCTAATGAGGGATCCACATTATGAAGGTTTTGCGACATATTAAAATGCAGTAATGAATATGTTCTAACTGGGTATCTCATCAAATACATGTATACGCCTATTTTGTGCTGTACTATAGAACTGCCTGCTATAGTTGTGTAGGTATAGTGTCTTATCCTTTACAGAGAGTCATATAATAAAATTATTAACGTATAAGAATAATGTCTCTATGTCTATGTTAGCAGACGGATAGCATGGAAGTATAGCAGCAACCCTGTAGCACAAAGCATTTGATGCTGACAACACGTGTCCATAATACACACTTTTCAAGGCCTTTTATTTCAGATTAGCTCTTATCTGGCTCTGTGGACTCAATGCCCATTTGCAGCTGGAGTGCATTAGTTACACTCCTGGAGTGTGCTAAATCTTCCAAATCTGAGCCCTAGTTTCATCTGAAAGGAATCAAGTTGAGTCACTGAAAAAGCTCCACATGATGTGAACCAAAGCACAATAGGAAAGAAAGAAAAATATGCATTTCAAAAGCATGCCTTTGATTCAAACTAACAGACTAACGAAGATGCGCCCTGAAAACACATATGCATATCTCAGCCCACACACATATGCACATAAACATGTATGTATTACTAACATGAATAAAAAAGAAATATTCCTAGAACAAATTGGTGGATACAATTTATCTGCTTACTTCATGAGTTAATTTTCTTTATTTACGATAAGTCAGCATAGTCCTATCTGGACTAATTTGCCCACTAGTATTTTTAAACTTTAGTGTAATTATACTTTAAAAATCTTTTCATGAGTCTTATCATACCATTTTTTCCTCCATTGAAATCTGATCTTAGAAAAGTGATTCACTAATTTGGTATTAGTTAAATTTGTCCATTACTGTGAAATTCTGAATAATGAATTAGATGTGGTACTTGTAAAATAAATGTTGCACATTAAACAAGTTGGTGTTCTGTAATACCCCATAGCTTATCAGGGAAAGTTTCTGCATACATTTAGCCTACAGTCTTAACAATCACACCAGTTGATTTGCCTTGACAATACTTACCCCACATAAAAAGGTGTGTTTAATTTCTCAGCAGCAATGGCAAAACAAGCTTTAAATCTGTAATTTTTTTGATGCCACAGAATGGTCAAAGATGAATATGTGAAAGTACTGGTTTAGAAATGTGGAAATACTCATCCACAAAACATTTTATTATAACTGAAAAGACTAAGAAAATTAATTTTTCTTATTTAAATATACAAACCCAAATGAAGAGCCAGTGTATACAAATGAAGAACCAGTGTATACGAGTCATTCTCACTCACTGCAGTGGAATTAGGGAGGATCATCACACTACTGGACTTAGGAAGAAAAAGTGCACAATATTCAAGATTGAGTTTAGAAGGCCCTATGCTCAATTACTAACAGCAGATATTTGGATTTTGTAATTTTTTTTAACTCAGGCTCATTGCTCATTTCTGGGCCCCTCACCACAAGAAGGATGTTGAGGCTCTGGAGCGAGGCCAGAGAAGAGCCACAAAGTTGGTGAAGGGTCTGGAGAACAGGTCCTATGAGGAGCGGCTGAGAGAGCTGGGGTTTAGCCTGGAGAAGAGGAGGCTGAGAGGAGACCTCATTACTCTCTACAAGTACCTGAAAGGAGGTTGTAGAGAGGAGGGAGCTGGCCTCTTCTCCCAAGTGACAGGGGACAGGACAAGAGGGAATGGCCTCAAGCTCCGCCAGGGGAGATTTAGCCTGGGGATTAGGAGGAATTTTTTCACACAGAGGGTCATTGGGCATTGGAAGAGTCTGCCCAGGGAGGTGGTTGATTCACCTTCCCTGGAGGTGTTTAAGACACAGGTGGATGAGGTCCTGAGGGACATAGTCTAGTGTTTGATAGGAATGGTTGGACTCGATGATCCTATGGGTCCTTTCCAACCTGGTTGTTCTATGATTCTATGATTTCCTAAAGGACAGTTTCCTATATGCATCTGTAGCATTTATTAACTAAAAAGTATTATATTTGTAAGTGTGCACGGTTGCTACAGGTTTTATATAGCACAATCTGTGACTGCATGCTCACATTTGGTCACCAAATCCTTTGCTTTTTATTTATTCATTCTGAAGACAGTATGTTCAGTACATACAGGACTCTACACTGAAGAATAAAATAACCACACTCCATGAAATACCTTCTACCCAAAGACTGCTGCATGTAACCACTACTTAGAGAGTGCAATACGGTTTATTCCTAAAGTGTTCAGCTGGCTGATGTAAAATAACACCATGTCTTGTTAGGATGCCTACACTATGCAAGTATTCCATAAAGATCTGGACCTGGCTTTAAATTCTGTCACTTAAAAAGAACCCTTTTTACTTCTGTCTGCATGTTTAGACTGTGTCCACCACAACAGTGTATATAAATATATATATCTCATTTATATATTTTAGTAGTTGAATATATTAGATACTTAGATGCTGTGATATTTCAGGTGCTCAGAATTATGTGGATGTTACCAGTATTTTATGACATGAGAATATGGTGATAGACGAGCACCAGCTTTGAAAAACACAGTACAAGCCCACAAGTCTTTTCAGCTGACAGCATTACTGGGATGAAAGGAAAGCAATTTTAACATGGAAAATGCTTTCCATGGACTTCTGAATGAAGAATTAGAATGAAAACGCATTTTTCCTATACAGCAAAGAACTATAACAATGACAAAAGTGAACATTTAAAATGCAAATCTGCTAGTGTTGTCTGACAGTGTGTGAGATGTATCTCAAAGTCTTAAGGTTGACTAATTAAATTGCCATTGATAAGATGTCACTTAAAGAGACATCTCTGCAGTGAAACATGGGTTTGCTTTAAATGACCTGTCATTAGAGCCACGGGTAATGTCCGTGTCCAGACTGAAAAATAATGTAGCTCCCAGCAATATGCTCACTAGGAGTTAAAACAGCAAGAATAGTATGAAGTCAGTGTATGCAAACCACTAGAGAATTATGCCTCAGGTGCTACGTTAATTTACTTGTTGGCATACATTAATTGAAACCAATCAATAAAGCTGGTGGTACAACAGGGGGAATGCAAAAGAAGTAATCGACTGCCACACTTAGTCATTTTAAACTTGGAAAACAGGAATAATTTAGCCCAAGATTTTTCATTTCTTTCAATAGAGATAATGGGATTATTTATTTGTTTTCCATTCTTTCAGCACTAATTATAATAACCATGTTGTCTTTCAACAGACCTTGTGTAAATACCAGTATTATGATCAGCAGCTGTTAACGTCCCTGTAATGGGAGTGACTTCTTTCAATTGAGAAGCTAGATAATATCTAGTTTTGCTACTGCAAATACTGCTAATCATTTTGTCACACTAAAATCAGTTATGTATTTTAAGAATTATAAATTTCCAGTATTTTTTTCAATTTACTGCATACTAGCTTTTAAAATGTTTCATTGCCAAAGCTAAACATATCAAAGTGACTGTCAAAGAAGCATTTTAAGTGCTGATACTGTTCTTCTGATTTTTTTTGCATTAAATTTTCTTAATACATACATCCTATATGTCCAGTGTTGACTGGTACAGTTTTCAATTTTCAGCCTAGGTTGTCAGGTTTTTTTGCTTTTATTGCCTTTTTTTAAACATCTGCCAGAAATCTGCATCTTCATTAGCTGTTTTCTTATTTCCTATAATAATTTCTGTGAGCTCCATCAGTCAGTTCTCAAGACCCACCACCAAAAAAAAATCCCACAGAGACACTTTTTCATATATGAAGAAATTCTCTTACAATTATCACCCTCATTTCATGAAAATGTTTGTCCTTACTGATCTTCTGTTCCCAGGGGGATCAATGGAAATCAGAGCACTCTTATTCATAACCGCTTTTCATGAGGAATAGGCATTTGCATCAAGGTAAACATGATGCAATATACCATCATGATGTATTTGGTGGTACAGAATTTCCTCAATATTTGGCAGAAATTAACAAAATCTAAAAACTTATCATCTGTCAAATAAGGAATATCTTATTCTGTACCTGTAGCAGAATTACTTTCCTCATGATCATTCTCAGAGGCGTATTTTTTTCTCACTTTTTGTCTTATTTTTTTCCTCTTCTGTTAAACTCTACGTAATAATGCTAAACTGAATCTCCAAACAAAGAATTAGCATAGGTTCTTTAAAACCATATAGTTTTATAGATTTGTATAAGGCATGATACTGGGAAGCTGACGTTGTAACACTGTCTTCCATGGTTTTGGGAGGCACGAACAAGAAGTGAAAGACAAAATTGCAGACGCTGATCACTGACCAGGATGCTTACTATGAGATTGTCTATACCTGGCAGATTTTTCCCACACTGGCAGATTTAGCTTATAAAAAGAATGAATCATCCAGTTACAGTTTCTATGCATACAGATTCACCTCCAGATTCTTGCTTAATTTGGTTCTAAAATATCAGTTCTACTATCATCTTTCTGTTATACTAGAGATACTATAACCATGAAGAAAAGATTGGAAGTCTGGCTGAGTACTAGAAGCATATACAGTAAGGGTTTGCTAACGGTGGTGCTGTTGCTTGACAAACCTGAGAGCAAAATAGTAATTTACATCCAACTGGAAAACCAATTTTCTGTGAACTCCAGTCAGTTTAATGAAGGCCTTTTGAATTACCTCTCAATTACTAATATGGCAGAGAAGATTTGTGAAACATGGAGCAAGACTATCAAACTCACTTCAGTCCTTAAGATTTCATGACAATGCTGTACAACAATATGGTATTATGGATTATACATTTTTCAACAGGAGTTCTCCAGCCAAAGGTTAATTCAATTGCCAGAAATGAGAAAGTCCTGGGTGCCTATTACTATGTAACCTATGAGACTGAATCCAGGGACTGAAGACCAGGTAGCTGCTACAGGAATTATAAACCAGAAAGCATGGCTTAAGCTCATTTTCTCTCTCTTAAATTCTTTATATCTTATTCACAAGAAACATTTTCAATAGTTTGAAGTAGTTTCAGCCTTTCAGTTTGAAGCCTAGAAGAAGCAGTAAAGTAATACTGAAATCTTAAGTCATAAGAAAGAATTGAAATATATGAACCATAGTTAACAGAAGTGGAAGTGTATACTTCCATCTCAAACTTTATCCCCACTCTCCTTTTTTTTTGCAAGCAGAAGAAATGTAATATTCTGCATCAAATTGCTCAAAGTTTCTGCTGTTTATTTGTGGTTACAAAGCAGGATTCAGAGCCAGCTATTAAATGCACCTATTAAAGTGAAAAATCACCTTTATTCATTTCACACTTAAGATACTAACAATGAATTATAACAGTTAAAAACATTCTAATTCTCCTTTCTTGCAATGATAAAAATTTAAAATGTCACATTTTATTCAGTCCCATATAGTTGATCAACTTCTGAAGGAAAATTGTTTCAAATAACTTCTTTCATTGGAACAGAGAGGTTTAGTAGCTGCATTTGTGAGGGATATAGCAGGAGTCAGCTTATGGATTTGTTTCATGGCAATAAATCTAGGGAATGCTCTCATTCTTTCAGGAACTACTATTGATGGCAGTTGCACACTATTTTATTATATTCCCCTTCCCACTCATTGGAAAATTTTGCAGCTCAGTCTTTTCTAGAAAAAGTAATAGGTGGACCCTTTTTGGATGAATGCAATAAACAACTTGTGCTGTGAAGCCTCCATTTTTGCTATTCAGGTCCTAAATCCCTTCTCCTGTTATATTACAGTAATTCTAGTTAGAACAACTATAATGCATTGCCCCTTCCTTCAAGTCAGAGCAGAGAAAACACCACACATCATCAGGTCAAATCTGTATTTCCCATCAGCGCATGTCAAAGTCACTCAGAGGGACAAACTAGGGAAGGATCTGGGACTGATCTGGAGAAGCTCACTTCCCATCTACCATCCATGAGTTAGACACCAATAAAGCATTCAGCAAGACAAATAGAACAGATAACTACTGTAGTAATGTGGACATTAGTTTGGTTCTCTCTCTTCTTCTCTACTACTTGTAATAACTTTGGTATCTTTGAGACCTCAGACTCTAGCAAATTTAACTGTATAATCTGACAGTAGATTAGAATATTATCTATAGATAGAGAATTACATTGCAATTGACCAAGTTTCTGTTCTCTACCTGTCTGAAGCATGTGACAAGGGCCTAATGTCAAATTATCCCAGTTTCAGGTACTAGACCCCACGTATGTTGGTCAACATCACTGTGGAACCTTGCATGAGTAACAGCATGACTGAAAGTAATTTGTATAGTATTCCCCTCCTCTCAAACAAGTTTTATCTTAAAGACTATTGAATACATATTTTATCAAATATGTATTCAATAAAATAACTGTAAAAAAGCAAGCAAAATGTATCCTACCTTGAGCTGTTTAGTGTCCCAAGATAAACATCAATGAACCTATTTCTTATCAAAAACCGACACAATGGATAGACAAGTGGCTAAGGTGTAATAAAATTATTACTGCTGCTGCACTTGTCCAAGCCACCCTTGCTAAAATAAATCATGCTAGCAGTTTTAAAAAGAGATGGAGACAGCTAGAATGCATCCAGAGTACTTTGGCTGTATTTTTTGACTTGTATTTTAATATACAATAACACATTGCAACCTCACTTGTGAGGAAAAAAAGAACACCTATAAGCAAGCATGCTGCTTCCGTAGAACAGAGACCACTTCAATACTCTCAACCTAATATCTTTAATATCTAAGTTTACATGCGAAGACTCACTTTTAAAGCATAGTATAAATGACTTCATAATTTAATTACAGGCTTATAAAGCTTTAGTGAATGAACTCTTCAGCATGTTTAATTTACCAGCTTATGGCTACAAAGACATTATTTAGGGAACATTAACCTCAAACTTCCATTTGAATCAAAACTTATAATTTTAATCTTTTAAAGGTAAGGTATCTTCCATATAAAATTACAACTAAAAAGTAGATTTCAAACACAATGTAAAATAACTGCCTATCAATCTTCCCTACCAGATCTTCCACGTTCATACAATCTTAGCCTGCAGATCCAATTATCCTCCAACATTTGCTGCTCAACCATGCTGAGATTATTCACCTGCCCTCCAGTTAGACTGTAATAAAAGATCTGTGGGTGCATTTACACTCAGAGAAATAAGGTATAAATGCTAACATTACAGTCATCTCTTTTTCACTTAAATGTATTGCCATAAACAGCATAGCCATAAATCAGATTAATTTCAGCTACTTTATCCATTCACTTGCATGATATTTGGACTTGGTAATTTTCAAAAAACCTAGGCGCAGCATACATCCTAGACAAGACAATTCTTGACCTGAAGGTCTTACAAATGAAAGTATTAATATCGCATGGAAGATATTTCTTCCTGTGTCCAGATAGCCAAAATGTGGTTTCAACATGAATACGTGATTACCCTCTGTGAAGGCAATCTCATCTTTCTCATCTATCCTTCTTTTTAAGCTTGACATTTTAAGAAACTAATCATACATGTTGAAACTGCATTGACCTCTACATTCTACACAAAATTTAGCAGACTCTGCATCTCAAAAGGAAAAAAAACCCCAGCAGATTAATGACAAAATGATTTCTGATATTCCAGGACTTATGGTCTTTGCGCACTGCAGTAGTTGTACATCATGACAAAACAAAAACCTTCTGACACAGGGCACAGGTATATGTTGCCAAAAATGTCAGAACCACAGTTTTCAGCCCAAAGTTCTAACTACTTGAACTGCAGGAGTCATTTCATTAGATGACAGCTGCAATAAGCTATTCTTTCTCTATGCGGAGAAGCTACTGCTGGGAGGTAAAATTCATGTAGGCATATTCCATAAATCATATACCACTTAAATAAAAATATACTTAAGAAAACATTTACCAAGTACTGTGCAATATCGTTCCTATTTATTTTCCTTATTTTCTTACCGCATTCATGCCTTAACATTTTGAGATTCAGAAGCTCATAACAGACTTTAGAGATTCACGTAAAATTCAGGAAAATTTGATTTTTTTTGTTCTCATTTTCACTGTTCTGTTGTTCTGTTGATCCAGAAAATTTAAATTCCTGATGTTCCCTGACAATTTATTTCTAGTGAATATATTCCTGTTGGCTCAGAAAAAATAAAATTAGGTTCTTTAGTTACAAGCAGAAACTATGATGATGGCATTTATTTACTATGGTACTGCTATGTAAGGTAATGTAAGAATGTAACTTGATATGTAACTTGATAGTTGTTGGTGGGTGATAGTGCAACCATATATCTAGCTTCCTTTTTTTCTTTAAGTGTATTTTATGTTCTATACATGAACCCAAGACAGGTGTATAATCTCCATTATCATAACAAACTTCTTCCACCCTTCATCAGTGGCCTACTGCTAAAAGAACAGTAATGCTCTGTTTGAACAAAAGTTACATTAAGAGAAAGATGGCTTATGTAATGTTTGATATTTCGTTTTCTGGGTTATTTGTGAATTTGTTATTTTTTTAATTACATGGCATTTTCTCCTAAAGAGTCCTCACTAGCCTCACTTTAATAGCACAAACATTTTATTTAACCGTCTTTTTTTAAAAATCTGGAACAGTTCACACTTAAAAGGCTTGATAGGGACACTTCACTTCTGAACTACCACCATTTTACATTAGGTGATCAGTACAAAACAACTAAGACACTACTACTCTTTGAAGCAGAGTTTTGGAAAAGGGTACATCCCTGCTACAGACTCAGAATTAGCTGTTCCACACCTACAGTGCTCCCTAGCACCAAGGACTCTCAAAAGCAAAGCAGGGCAAAAGAGGTACCTTAGTCCTGCACTCTAGCAATGGTTCTAGCCAATGGGTGATCAAGATGGAACAGCATTTAAGTTGATTTAGCTGCCTAAAGACAAGGTCCTTGTGTATACCATTTTTGAGCGATTTTAATAAGTTATGTAGAAGGCAAAGCATACATTCCCAGACTTACAGAGTTCCATTACTTTTCTCCATTTTCACTCTTAAGAAAAGTATCTGTTCCAGTATAGCGAGGAGCAGGCTCAGGAAATGAATTTCCAATTAGTGTTCCAGTGACACCTACAAACCAGCCTTATTCCTACATGAAGGATGGTCTATTTTCACAAAGAGCTGAAAAGTCAAAATTTGAAAATTATGGTCCATCTCTGCAGAAAAGTTTTATAACAACAACTAAAAAACAATGTCAAAAAAGAATCTCACCTGAGGTACATTTGATTTTCTGGGTTTGTTTCTGCTTTTCATGAAATTGGGATGCATTTTTAACTACAAGTCATATCTTTTGTATTATATTTAGATTTTTAAACCATGCTTTCCTTTGATATTGGAACAAAACTAGCCAGAAAAGAGCAGCAATTTTTAGTTTAATTCCTTTCTTGTAAAGAACTTCATGCAGATATTGTTTTTCATGTATTTACTCTTAGGTTTGGTAATACAATACCATCTTCTACTCATAACATGTCTATTTGAGAACTTATAGATTATTAATAACTTGTAGAGTACACAGATATTAATACTTTGAATTTCAGTATTTCCCCCTGACATATATTTGAGATAGAACAGATCTAGAGAGTGCAAAGATGCAGTTTGTCCCTGGAAAACACATTGGCTACAAAGTTCCCATGTCAGAGTTTCTATATAACTATATAGTAACCCACTGTAACGAAAATATTCACTTTCACTACTGACACTATTTCTAGCAACTTCGGCTGGGACATATCCCATGACTAGTTAGTGCAGCACAATGGAAAACAGGCTCATTAGAACAGCTGTATCTTATGCGGAAAGGCAAGGTTACAAGCAGACATGGCATTAGTCCAACCTATCAATCATCCCTGCCAGAGAAGGGCTGCACCAGAAAAGGAGGATGTTTATGGAAGATCTGGAACTTGGCACATGTTCCTCTTCTCCCTGCCTTCTGAAACAGTGGGCAGACTGATGGATGATCGCTACCTTAGGGCACTCAGCAGTAGCATTCAGAAAAGTGACTTGTATACTATGCTAAGCATAGTGGTATGTTGCTGCCTTCTGGTTGGGTTTGACTAGCAGCTGTCACACATTTCAATCTTCTAAGTGACCACTGAGAAACAGTCTTAAAACAAGCAAACAACCCTCCTCTATGTTGTGTAATCAACATAGACTAAACCTCAATAAAGAGAAGTGTACTTGGAGAGAAAGACACAGTTAAACGTCTGTTATTAATTCCTTAGGCAATGGGGTTTATAGTACTTTAGTACATACCCCTAGACAGCTCTGTCTCTTACAGAGGTTGCACTTCAATTTTACTGTAGCACATTCCATCAGGGCAAAAAAGAGGAGACATTATGTACAGAGCTTGAAAAATGTTGTTTATCCTGGGCCAAAGACATTAAGCTGCCTGGATGTTCAAACAGAAGCCTTGAATTCGATGGGATGCAGACAGTGTGCTTACAGTAGCTCCAGCAGGAAATGTGCTGCCTGACTTTATGTTGCCTAGTGGTTTTTAAATATTAAGGCTTTCATGCTTCTCATTACCGTAGCTCAGCTAAGAGTCAATGAAAATCCAACTATACAATTGCAAGAAATATTTAGAGGCTGCCTTTATTGTAGATTATTCTTGAGATCAGGATAATAAGCCATGTGTAGCCTGTGATTAGAAGTGCACTGTGGGGTTGTATAGAGGTCAGTGAGAATAAATCTGGATTATTTCACTTGCTAAAGTATACTAGTTCCTTCTGAAACTCTTGGTCTGTTATGATAAGCAGATGAGCTGAAAAGCTATAGGATTAAGACTTGGTTCCTGCTGTCAAAAAAAAAAACATTCTTACTGATATCATCCCACCTGTGGCTGGGCTCTTTCTGGATCAATGCAAGGTTAAAGCCACCATTTCTTTTGATCTCTGCCAATTAGCAAAGAACCTGCAGTCTCCTTCAGAGTTTGGTGATGCCAAGCACATAGGGTATTTTAGCAACAGTAGATTATCAGCTATGTAGCTTTCCAAAAAAATAGTGCACTAAAAATTATGTATTTTACTCTACAGTATTTTGCATACCTTGACATAGATCAAGATCTGTTCCACTTGTTTTTATCTTTTAGAGTGCTCCTTATTGTTGCCAGTGCATTAATTGAAATAATTAATTATGATTAAATCAATAGGAAAAGGTACAAAAGAATTATCCTCTTTTTATTTTGAGCTACTTCTTGAGTGAAGCAAATACACATGCATTATGACTTGTCATAAAATAACCAAGAAAGGATGAGTAAGGTTTTCCATCAGGGAAAAATCAGAGAGTTGCTTTGAGCCAACAGGCAAATTAAGAACCTTTTCCATACAAACATTTATCTATGACCTCAGGTAATAAGATATTTATGGTAATGGTTGGAGAAACCTAGTCTAACTGATTAAAGATAATCATTCCTGAAAAAAAGTCTGCAGTATTTAAATTTACAGTATTTTAAAATATTTTTTTTTTCAGAAATACCATTGTGAACTATGTTGTCAATGTGAATGGACAGTTGCATAGCTGTACATTGGCTCACTCATACATGAAAGTATGACATGGTAATTCAGAGAGGAGTTACAGCCTCAGAGAAACAAAACAAAACAAAACAAAACAAAACAACCAACCAACCAAATAAAAACCCCAAAACATTCAGACCGCTCGCTTCAAGCTTCACCTACCAGAGATTTTGGGAGCATTGTTAATTTGTGGCAAGAGTTCACAATCAGAATGCTTACTTCTATTATGGACACAACATGAGAAATTAAACAAAGAAAATGAAATCACACCTTGGCAATTTACATGGAAATCAAAGTAAACAACTTTTTAATTACATAAGCAACTAACAGAAACACAACTTTCTCCAATCAAGTAAGGCTGAATGTAGATGTTTAAGCATGGCGATGCACAAAAATGCTCATTCTTCTCTTATCCGTTTAGTACATTTTAGTATTTTTACCCGAAGTTTTAAGATTAAAAAAACCCCACTATTTCAAAACATGCCCCAGAATGAAACTTTGTATTTTTACCTTATACACACATTTCAAAATTGCAAGTTTTGTGTTTCTCAAAACGTTATGTGTAAAGCTCTGTTAATTTGTGAAAAGTATTTTTTTTAACTTTTTCAGCTGATATACTGCTTCAAGGTCAGGAATACCACTTATTCTACATAATGTTCAGGAGCTAGGAATTTAAAACAACTCAAATGCTGTAATACTCTTCATTCCACAATGACAGACCACAACTGTAAAACTTCTAGAAAATATATTTTTCTCCCTCTCAAAAGAGAAGAGGAATGTTTCTTCATTTTCCTTGCCATCTAGTTGTTATCATTGCTTAAATATGTATTTTTTCATATCTTGATGCTCTCCTTACTATCTGTAATGAGACTTATTAGAGACAATAGTTTGCAGGTAACTCAAAAATATATTTCAATGAAAAAACATAAAATTAACTTGCAGGATCAAATCTCCACACAAGATGAAGCATATTTAGACTCTGTAATTTCTTCTGGTATATTTCCATGTTCTCATTCCTATCCTATTACACTCAAAGGAAGTGTTCCTGTCTTTTTATAACACCGTATAGATAGTTCAAAAGTGTGCCTTCCTTTCATCCATATACAACACACTCCATCTAAAAGAAGTTATTGGAAACAGTTTTTTCAGTGCTTCATTTTGATACTATAGGCAGTCAAACTTGATTAAAATACCGTAATCTAAGAAAGAGTGATAGATACATTCAAACTTTCTTTTGACTTCATGCATGCAACGTTTTCAGTAACAGTTCTTTTCTTGATTTTAAAAGCATTTGAAAGCACTACTAGGTAAAAATACTTAGTTGCATCAGGAGCTTATCTGGAGACTGAAGTTGGCTTTACTTCATCCAATATTTCAGTTAGAACTATCTGCAGTCCTATCTGCCTGTAGACTGTTCAATTTTTCTGTTTAATTTTTAACAGAAAACATGGGTTTTTTCAGTTGTCAGCTACAAAAACTCAAACATGAGTTCAAAGAATCAAGTCACAACCTTAAATGCATGCATTGCTAACAAACTTCTTGAAATAACTGAGGTGGATTTGAGACATAAATCTACAGAATAATTTGTCCAAGTCACAACTACCTTCTGTGATAAATGAGAGTGAAAGAAAAGCATTTGACTTTCAGATAGTAAATTGTGTGTGGCACGACTTGTAATCAGGAGTTTAGTAAGTCTGAGAAGTTCTACAGAAGTTCAAAATTAGTCTACAACCCTTTTGTCCAGCTGTTCTCAGTAAAATCCTACTCTGAAGTCTCCGAACAAGAGTAAATGACCAAGACAACTACCATTTGTTTAGATTTCCATATTTGCCATGGACAGCATTATACACAGTGGATCTCCTCCTGTATTGAGATAATCTGTTCTTAGATTAATAATGGGGTTTGCCACTTTCTAACACTAAATTATTTTGAGTGTAGATGTGTCAACAAATACTGCAATAAAGTATCTTAAAGTCTTGGTTTTTTTCTAGGACATATTGCAGAACATTGTAATTATGTGACAACAGAAACTTAGCACATATATGATCACAGCCAGTGTCTTGCATTAACAAAGTTTTCTCTATTATCTTTCTACAAGTCCCTTTTAGAAAGAAATGAGCAAGAACAACAACAGTAAAAAAATTAAATTAACTATTTGATTTGATGTCTGAAGTCAAGCAGGTCGATAAAATACTAAAAGCAAAGCATGGTACAGCAGAAAATATTCAAATAGGGTTCTTTTTAAATATATATTTTGCATTTTTTGAATATATATTCAATATATATTCAAATACACATGCAATATATATAATATATATATTTTGCATTTTTGAATGTATATTTTGCATTGCAGCCAACTTCTTAGTGTAACAAGTTGCTGTTGGCAACTGAATTCTGGTTTACCAGATGAGTCGTATTCTTCCTTATGCAACAGACTAATTGTTACAGGGAATAGCAAAGATAGACACAAGTTCACTTGTCATGACTCCCATGCAACTGTTTCTTCTCCCAAGCAACAGGTCTCAGAAAGAAATACAGAGCCTGCAGAGGAATTTATGCAGAACTGTTTCCCCTAAACTGAAGAAAAAAACACATTCTAATTGCTACTCAATGGGTTCTCTCTTTATCCTGAAAACTTCTCCAGTGAGATAGGGATGGACGCAGAACTTCTTCAACTAGGAATCTTAGATTAACCCACAGGAATAGAGAAACAAGATGAAAGGGCTTTTTGAACAGCCACTGCTTGGCTGGAAGGAAGCCCTGTGCTATGATCAAGGTGAAGATCCAGGCACTGTGAACTACAATACAAACTGCTAG
Organism: Coccyzus lansbergi; assembly: GCA_033558105.1. Classification (NCBI taxonomy): domain Eukaryota; kingdom Metazoa; phylum Chordata; class Aves; order Cuculiformes; family Coccyzidae; genus Coccyzus; species Coccyzus lansbergi. Next base: position 1,434,991 of record JAUMJK010000156.1, read on the forward strand.
CTCCTTTCTTTCAAAAGACTGAGAAGAAAAGGAAGGAGTGAAGCATTGCTCAGGAATTGCTGCAAGTGGAATTAAGGGACCTCAATTCTTGCTAAATTTTTGACAGAAATTCAGGTCTTGTGGCTCTTGTCTTCTCAGCAGAGGCAATTCCTTAACCCTAACTTAAACTATTCCATGTTATTAATCAAGGAAGATGGGCAAGTGGCATTTTCCATCCCTGTTTTGTGCCAGCCTGCAAGGAGAAAGGGATGATACTTCAGGCTAAAATAGCAAGTAAGAAGTCTTTGGCACAAGAATTCAAGCACTTACCTGAAGACAAGACCTTCTGGGCTACTCCATAGATCACTTTTGAATACTGCAATTGCACAGCATTTATCTAAAGCCAGCTGTATTTATAGAGAAGACAGACCAGAATTAGCAACATCTCCCTTAGCTGGGGATAACCGGTCAGGTACCAAGTCACACTGCTGTTCCATGCCAACTCTCACCTTCTCTCCTGCCACATGCATTTTGTAGGTGTAACAATCAACTTAGATGGCCCCTGAGGACTAAGAGATGAGTAGGGAAAACAGACAAATATGCTTAATGTGCTCACATTAACACTAACCCTAAAATTAGTCATTAGGGTTAGGGGCTAGGGGTCAGGGGTTAGGATCGGCATTGGGAGGTTGGGGTTAGGGTTTGGGTTTGGGTTAGGGTTGAAGGTTTAGGGTCAGGGTTTGTGTTTGGGTTAGGGTTTGGTTTGCGTTTACACATTTAGAGAAGAAAGCTAAAGCACGCTTTCAGAAATAAATTTACTAAATGAAAGCACAAGAAATTCTCATGACTTGGCAGACTTAGAGCACAGACCTGGAAATGGCTAAGGAAGGAGATGACTAAGGGCAGGAAGCAAACAAATAAAAATGCCCTTATGGAAATTACACAGAGCTGACAGGGAAGGTAGGAGGGTGGTATACTCTTTTACCTGGAGACAGATGAAGACAGATTAAAGACTGAATAAATTTGGAGGAGAGAGGGAGTTAATTGAGGCAAAGGACTGATGTATTTCACAGAGTATAAATTGGTGGTGGCAAGAGTGAACTGATGGGACTGATGCTTAGAAGATAGAGAATGAAAGATTTATTGACTGAGAACTTTAGACAGATAGAATATCACAAGGTACCTGTTTAATCTCTTGTAAATTGGAAGAAATATTTCATTGTGTCACTCTGTGGACCAGGAAAGAATTATTTGAGTCTTCTGAAACCTTAAGTGTTGCTGCATGTGTAACTTACTTGCTCACCTGTTTTACAGTTCTTTCAAGGATTATGGAGTTATTAAAATCCTCCAAGTTCTTTCTCTTTTCTATCACATTATAATTGCAGAGAGGACACACAACGTTCCTCTTCATATTTCTATTGTGTGATGCATCACCTTGATGAGCCTAGAAATTATAAATTGTCTATGCTTTTCTTGAAGAGGCCATTTTCCCAAGAGGCAAGTATGCATGCACTTCCACCTAAACTTTTTGAGTTATGGTATTATAGCTCTCAGAAAAAGTCTGAAAAAATATAAACATTAGACTACAAGTTCCTCCTTAGCCTAGAAATCTAGAACCAAGTGCTGAACCTATAATTCCTTGCAGTTGGTCTTATACTTGTAAAAAGAAAAAGTGTTTACAGATAACATTATCAGGAAAGTTTAGTCTTGATCAGCAATTATTCTAGTATTTTCCTCAACTGAAGAGGTCAAAATATTTAATGTTCCTTGTATGTTAATAAAGATGTAGCTAGTAGCTAGGAAAGTAACAAAGGCATATAGAAACCTTATTACAACATGGACATATGCTACAATTAAAAAAAAGGGGGGGGGAGGATTATTTGTATTTCTATTTGCATTTTAAGCCACAGAAGAGGCTATCCAGGAAGATAAATAGGTGGACAAAATTAAATTTAAGTCCATGTTACTTGAATTCTTCATCTCTTTCCTTCACAAAGACAGATTTGCAGCCCCCAATAGATTAACATATTACATATATAGCTTCTCACCTGCTATCTGGCAGTCCAGGTTTGGCTCTAAGCAAAGCAACACGAGATTGCCAGATGTTTCTGAGGACACAGAAAACACTTAACAGAGGAAGTGCAAAATCTGGACAAACCAAATCACGGTTCCCTAATAATTTTCACTTTTTGACCCAGGGATTCCTTTGCTTGACAGATGATTCCACCACAGAAGGATCATAGACCATGGAATTCCCCTCATGTAAAAGATTAAGAGAGTATAAATACTGTATTTCCTCTCACTTTTTTTCCTCCTCCTTTTTTTTAAAAAAAAACTTTTACCTGTTGAACTATAAAAATCTGCTAAATTTATACCTAGCTGTACGCCACAACAAAGTCAGGGAAACCCAGATGTAAGAAGACTGACCTAAAGACTTCTCTGCGCCAGTTTCTACTCAATACTTAACGACACAGGGGAAGTATACTGTATGTGTTCATCTGTAAACATTAAGATTTCCTGTATTTTTATATATATAAAAGAATAATCTGAGCCTCCTGTGGTTAACATACTTTCCTCCATCTCTTAGGATGAAGTTCAGATGTGCACACAGACCTTGAAAAGTTACTTGAAGGGAATCCACATGGACATTATATATGTGGAGTATTATGTGTATTATTACTTACTGGTCCAATTCCAATTACAGCAAAAGACAATATGAGATGTTCACAAAGTAAAAAGGTAAGACACAGGAACAGATGAAGTAACATAAACAAAGGAAAGCATCAAGATTCAAAATATCCTTCCCCCTTGTTAAAAACTTAGTTCCCTTTAAGAACCAACCCATTGGGAAATTACATATAAACATTTATTTGATGTCCTAGTGAAGACACTAGCAAATAGTTCATGGAAAATTGGCCGATTCCTTCCCATTTCTCCAACATTTACCTGGTCAGTGTCCAACACTGAGGACTCAATATTACCCACAAAAACAAAAGGTACGGCTTGAAATGTCTTCTCACTGACTAAAAAGTCAATCAACAGCAACCAAGGTATGCCACAGCTGCCACAATGGCACTTTTGTATGAAGATTCTTAGGGAAATCAGTGCAGTTTCCGGGCAAGTGTCAGTCATAGTACCATAAAAGCTTGCAGGAATTCTTTATTGTAGGGTTTGAGACACAATTGCCATACAATCTGCAGACTTTTAGCAGTGTTTGCTTAAAGATTGACAAGCAGTGAACTACTTCAAGAAGCACTGGAATAATTCTATTAGCTTTCTGCCTTCAAGCTAGGTGTCTTTCCCCATGTTTATAGCATCCTTACGCCAGAGTAATGCTCTTGGCATTTATAACAGTTTAAGTTGTAAGTTGAAGACATGCATGCAGACTAACACAAAACAAATGAAGAAAATAAGCACATAGGGAAAACATGATGCGTTATGTTGGGATAATAGCCTTAGTACTCTATAACATAACAGGAAATTCTTAACCTGTTTTCTCTACAAACCACACTGAAAAAACCTTCTCTTTCAGTTAATCAAGAGTATGAATGTTGGTTTAATTATTCCTCTCAAATGCAAGATCATAGAATCACAGAACAACCAGGTTGGAAGGGACCCATCGGATCTTCTAGTCCAACCATTCCTATCTAACACTAAACCAAGTCCCTCAATACCTCATCCACCCGTGTCTTAAACACCTCCACGGAAGGCGACTCAACCACCTCCCTGGGCAGCCTATTCCAATGCCCAATGATCCTTTCTGTGAAAAACTTCCTCCTAATCTCTAGCCTAAATCTCCCCTGCCGGACCTTGAGGCCAGATCTCATCTGTCAGTTGAGCCTCAGCACATACTTACAGCAGAGGGATGCAGGATGAGAGAACAGCCCTTTCTGTCCAGACATCTGTGAAACACAGGTAAGCCACAAAACATTTCTTTCTCCCCCCCTCAAAAAAAATGCCTATAAAGTTTTTCAATGTACTTAAAATAACCTGTAACTTTAAAGATTTGCCTTTCGTAAGTGAAGTGTGAAACATGGGCGAGCGAACTTAAAATAAATAACATAATAAAACTATTTAAGTCTGGGTTTGAGCCATTAGTAGTCAATTAACCGTAACACAGCCCAGTGAGCACGGAGGAGAAAAGAAATAACCTACAGCACGACAAAAAAATACAAATAGCGATTACGGTAACAGTAAACTTAATGACATCCTTATGTTTGCATATAAGGGTGCTTTGCATTTCTCCCTCCTCATTTTTTTTTTTTTAATTGGTTCATAGAATCACAGAATCACAGAACAACCAGGTTGGAAGGGACCCATCGGATCTTCTAGTCCAACCATTCCTATCTAACACTAAACCATGTCCCTCAAGACCTCATCCACCCGTGCCTTAAACACCTCCAGGGAAGGGGAATCAACCACCTCCCTGGGCAGCCTATTCCAGGTGCACCTGGAAGAGCCCTTGGATGTGCCTCCCTCCCTCCCCGTCGCGTGGCCCGAACGCGGAGCCCCCGCGGGGGACTCGGCATCCCCCGTGGGGCGGGGGCGCTGCGGCACTGCAGCAGCTGCTGCGGCGGAGACCGAGACCTCCTCCTCCTCCTCCATCCCCGCCGTAGCGGGGGCCCCTCTATTGTGCGGGGAGGCTGCCGCACGCCCCCAGCTCCCGCGGAGAGGCGCCGCTCCCCCCGCCCGAGGATGCGCTAGCACAGTCCCGGGATGCTGCTCCCCCTTCCTAAGGGCGTCTGTAAACCCGTATACGGACGCATACACCTACATTTATCCTGGAGAAGAGGAGGCTGAGGGGAGAGCTCATTGCTCTCTGCAACTCCCTGAGAGGAGGTTGTGGAGAGGAGGGAGCTGGCCTCTTCTCCCAAGGGACGGGACGAGAGGGAATGGCCTCAAGCGCCATCAGGGGAGGGTCAGGATGGACAGCAGGAACAAATATTTCACGAAAAGGGTGATTGGGCACTGGAACTGCCCAGGGAGGAGGTTGAGTCCCCTTCCCTGGAGGGGTTTAAGGTGTGGGTGGCCGAGGTGCTGAGGGACATGGGTTAGTGATTGATGGGAATGGTTGGACTCGATGATCCGGTGAGTCTCTTCCAACCTGGTGATTCTATGATTCTATACACATGTAAGTCCTACATAGACGCACGTAAGTGCGATACTCACACGCCCGACACCTAGGGGTACACCCCACTCCCCTCCAACACCGGTCTTCGCCCTCCCACCCCGCGGGGAAATGGATGCAGCGGAGCTGGGGGGAGAGGAAGGCGCTTTTCCGCCTCCAGGGCAGCTCCCGGGCTCTCGCATCCCCACCAGAAGGGGAAAAGGTTCTTTGCGAGGCCGGCGCAAACAAAGCCGGCGCATCAGGCTGCGGCCGGGGCGCGGGGGCCGCTCCGCTAGAAGTTGTGACACCCCACACACACTTCACACCCCCCCCCCACCCCACACCCCAAGGCCGAAGGGTACCCCGAGGTGGGCCCGGCGGGCACAGCGAGGGCTGCCAGGCGATAAAACTTCTTTTGTTAGCAACGAGCGAGCCCGAAGCGGGACAAGAAAGCGGCGGCAACTTTCCAGACAATGAGAAGCCTCCGCCTCCCCCCACCCCAGGGAGAAACTTGTTGGAGCGCTCCCTCGGCGCCAGCCCCTCCGGCATCCCTTTCTCCCGCTGGGACCCCTCCCGGCGCCTCCGGGAAACTGCTGCCTCTCCCGAGAGCGGGGAGGGTCCCCCTGCCCCGGCCGCGGCGACACCCGACTTCGGTAGTTTGGTTCTTTTGGGGAGAGAGACGGCGACAGGACTTACCCTCCGAGATCCCAAGGCGCTCAGGAAACGAGCGGCTCCATCACCCAGCGGGTCCTTTGCAACTTTCCTTGCACCGAGCGAGCGAATAGATTTTTTTTTTTTTTTTTTTTTATACGGAGGGAGGGAGAAAGAGAGAGAGAGAGGGGGAGAGCTCTTATAAGCTGACAAGCTGACTTTCGAATAGAAGTGGGGGGGGGGGGGGTGGGTGGGTGAAACCGGATTTCTTCCCAATATCAGGACCCCGGAGTAAAAAAAAAAAAAAACAAACCCACAAAAATTTAAAAAAAAAAAAAAAAAAAATCAAATCCTTCTTCAGGAGAGAATTCTTTCAGCCCCGTTATCTGTGCCGCTCTCAGCGCGCGGGGCGGGAGGCATCGCGGGCGGGTAGATCCGAGCGGGAGCGGCTCTCGGCGGCCGCTCAGGAGCCCCCGGATACTACTACAAAGCCGAGCGGCAGCGCCAGGGTTCGGCCGGGGAGGGGGTGTTGGCGGGATGTGTGGGGAGGGGGGGGGGGGAGTGGGGGGGGCGGCGGCGGGGGCCGAGCCTCCTTCCATTGATTCCTTACCTCCTGCCATTGATTCCTTACCTCCTGCCATTGATTCCCCCCGCGCTGTTTGAGCGGGGGATAAGCCGCGGGATAAGCGGACGCCACGCTGCCTCCCTCCCCCCACCCCCACCCCCGTCCGCAGCCCCCCGCTGATTTTTAGAGACGGGGGTTTGTCTGCATCTTCCCCCCCCCCCCCCCCCCAAATCAAAATTATCCGTCGCCGTCCCTGATAATTAAGTAGTTACTTCGGTTATCAGTGATTCGGCGGATTCCGCTTACCTATGCTTTTTCTTGCCAAGGACACATATGTTCCGCTGCACAAAGAGGGGACAATAAACGTTTTTTGAAATGAAACCATTTATTCACAATTTAAAAAAGTAAAAAATAAAGATAAGTTTTCTCCATTACAGAACACAAAGAAACAAAATACAAAGGTCATCAATGACCTGGGTGAAGGCATTGAGTGTACCCTTAGCAAGTTTGCAGATAACACTAATCTGGGTGGAAGCGTGGATCTGCTGGAGGGTAGGGAGGCTCTGCAAAGGGACCTAAACAGGCTGGACCACTGGGCTGAGTCCAATGGCATGAGGTTTAACACGGCCAAATGCCGGGTCCTGCACTTGGGGCACAACAACCCTAAGCAGAGCTACAGACTGGGAGAAGCCTGGCTGGAAAACTGCCAGGAGGAGAGGGACCTGGGGGTGTTGGTCAACAGCCGACTGAACATGAGCCAGCAGTGTGCCCAGGTGGCCAAGAAGGCCAATTGCATCCTGGCTTGTATCAGAAATGGTGTGACTAGCAGGTCCAGGGAGGTTCTTCTCCCTCTGTACTTAGCACTGGTGAGGCTGCTCCTTGAATATTGTGTCCAGTTCTGGGTCCCTCATCACAAGAAGGATGTTGAGACTCTGGAGCAAGTCCAGAGAAGAGCAATGAAGCTGGTGAAGGGGCTGGAGAACAGACCCTATGAGGAGCGGCTGAGAGAGCTGGGGTTGTTTAGCCTGGAGAAGAGGAGGCTGAGAGGAGACCTCATTACTCTCTACAAGTACCTGAAAGGAGGTGGTAGAGACTAGAGAGCTGGTGTCTTCTCCCAAGTGACAGGGAACAGGACAAGTGGGAATGGCCCCAAGCTCCTCCAAGGGAGATTTAGGCTAGAGATTAGGAGGAGGTTTTTCACACAGAGGGTCATTGGGTATTGGAATAGGTTGCCCAGGGAGGTGGTTGATTCACCTTCCCTGGAGGTGTTTAAGACATGGGTGGATGAGGTCTTGAGGGGCATGGTTTAGTGTTTGATAGGAATGGTTGGACTAGAAGATCCGATGGGTCCCTTCCAACCTGGTTGTTCTATGATTCTATGAAACTATAGCCCGTACTGGATGTAAAAAATATCCCATTTGAAAATTCAGCCAGAGAAAAGAACAATAAACAAATGTGGCATTTATGTATTGACAAGTAAACAGAGAGCAAATGTGAGGTAAGAATGATGGAGGTCAGCATAGCTGAGAGTTACAAACATTGTAAGCAGTCATAGAATCATAGAATAACCAGGTTGGAAGAGACCCACCAGATCACTGAGTCCAACCATGCCTATCAAACACTAAACCATGTCCCTTAATGCCTCGTCTACCCGTGCCTTAAACACCTCCAGGGAAAGTGAATCAACCACCTCCCTAGGTAGCCTGTTCCAGTGCCCAATGACCCTTTCTGTGAAAAAAATTTTCCTAATGTTCAGCCTAAACCTCCCCTAGCAGAGCTTGAGGCCATTCCCTCTTGCCCTGTCCCCTGTCACTTGGGAGAGGAGGCCAGCACTCTCCTCTCCACAACCTCCTTTCAGGTAGTTGTAGAGAGTGATGAGGTTATCATGTATAGTTAGTTATACTGCTATTGCTGTCTTACAGATAATGTACATCCTATACTAAGCTTACATCTAGATAATAAACACTAGCAGGCTTAAAGTTGTAAGTATTCAATGAAGTCTTTTAAATAGTGTATGAAGACTATGAAGAAATGAAGCCTGATAGATATCACAAGGCACGATGGGGTTAAAGATCTGAACATGTCCGCAAGCCCTGTGTAGAAGAATGGGAATCAATGACAAGGGTACATTTTTCAAAAGGTCTTATGTGGTGGGTATTCTTAATACAGAAAGGTCCTTGCACTCTAGTTGGAAGCTACCAATGTAAATATAGGTGTTGTTTGAATAATATTCGTAAAAATGCATACATGCAGCACAAGGGTCACCTGCCACTGGTCCATTAGTTCACTAGGTATATAGGTAGATAGAGATAAAATAAGTTTTAAACAAAACTTGGAGAAAAATACAGTGTTTAAACAACTCTTGCTCTCTGAAACTTAACAGGAGTAGTAGTATCATTCTTTGAAGGAAGGCAGGAGGGAATCAGCCCTTTTGGGCATCAGTAGCCTGATGAGAGAAATGATACAATAAGAGCTCAAAATTAGGTCTTCAATGCTGCATTTCAGATCTACCTTACAGCTTGTGTCTTTAAGACCATGCTTCTTGCCAGAGCAAGATTATAATTCTTTGTTCTGGTTATTTTATCCCTTAGACAGGAAGTATATCCAAAACAATAGCGTTTCTCTTATCAGAGGAGATTTACTAGAAAAATCAAGTTTTTCCATGAATACACTCTTCAGTCATCACCATACATACACTTCAGCATTTATTATTTTTTAAACAGAAAAAATCATGTTTCAGTTATGTTACCTTGAATATAGGTAACTATTGCACTAGTAAATATAAATAGAAAAGATATTGTAGTGGTATGCAATTGAGACCATTTTTTTTTTCACTGCTGTGTTTTTGTTTCTTTTTAGGTCTATTCAGGGCACATTCTTCTTATTTCAGAATTCAGAATATACCTCTCACCTCTTGCAGTTTACTACTATAGGCCTTACACTTGCTATCATAACCTTAAGGAGATTCCTGATTCACATCAAGTTAAAAGAGAAGGGGCTTAGACCTCTTGCAGTTAACAAAATAATGTAAAATCATTGGTATCATCTCCAAATTTAATAAAGATAGTGGATTGGTGTAAGTGCAAATTAAGGAGGCAATAACCAACACCATTGCAATTAAGAAATTTCCCTGTGATGGAGAGAAATTGCAACCCCCATTGTAAAACCTACAGAGATTAATGAAATAGGACTGTGAAACTGTTTTAATAGATAAATTGGGTGGGTGGTTAAACATCTGAGAGAAGATGATTACTTTGTAGTGAAACAAAACAAAGAGGAATAAATCACAAAGCTGCTCTATTACCACAATTAAAATGCAATTACTTGATCAATTATCACTCTAGCTAATAGCTTGATGGAGGGTAAGAAAATAAATAAAACATTACACTAAAAAAAAGTCCTTTGAAGTATAATGATAATAATATCTTCACACATATGTGTTCCTTATTTTACACCTAATACACATATAGCACATTGCATACTATAAGAAAGGCTGTACGTAATGTGTTTAGCTATTTATTCGTACTATGCAAGTAAACATCAATGATATATAATCATGATAATGCGTGCAGTGGATAAATAGCTAGCATGTGTTTAGATTACTGATAAAATACATTTCAGTATTTTCTAGATGTCTAAGAATGTTCTTGTTTTACATACCAGCCAAAGGTGGTTTGGAATAGTTTCCCCTTGCACTAGTTCCCAAGGTAAGTATGTGTAATGACACATGTCGGTTTCAAACCTACCCTTGGAAAATGATGGCCACGTACTGGAGTTCATGCGGACATGGGGATTTTAGGGTGGTAGTAAAGTGAACTATGACTGTTGTATATCAGCATTACATTTTTATATCTAGTAACCATCAGAGCATGCATTCCTACATAGGAAGGTAAGTCCTAATATTTATGTTTGTATGAGATTAAAATCTAGTGTATAAAGACAAATAACTTGCTTATCTATAGTATGAGCACCCGGTTGTAACCTGATCCAAAGTCAGTGGCAATGAGTAGACTCGTCCCCTTTATCCAAACTTCTGGTCAAATATAATTCTTATTTAGACTATGGAAATGTTCACACAGTATAGTTTGAATATGTAGACAACAAATACTTCGTAATGATTATTCGGTGTGGAAAAAATTATGTGTGTTTATGTTGCCTAAAGGCAAAATGGATTCTGTTGAAAGCTGAGTAAAATTTGAGAAGTAACTTAGGCTCATGATGAGCTTCTGTGAGCTTAGATGTCAAAATGCAAATAAAGGGCAATTAGTGCATACATCCAGTTGTAGAGAGGTATGTCTAGGATTTCTTCTCAACACTTTAATGCTTTGTCTTATGCAAAAAGATTACACATTTGACAAACTTGTTTTGCTTTTCCTGGGGAAAGAGAATTGGAAAACTTACAAGTTTGGATGTATTTAAAGCAATTGATGCATATGTCGTAGATATGTAGATATTGATGTAATGTGCTAATGAAACAGCAGAATTTGTGCTTTTGCAAAGGTAGTATGAAGTTTTACCAGATCTTTTGTGTGCTGTTGTGTCCTCAGATGCAGGTAGCATCCATATTAAACCCCTTCACTTAAGTACTTGAAATTGTTACCATTGCTATCTGTGTTCGATAGACTGTTTGAAGAAAAGTTTGACAGACTACTGTCATTTTGTCACTTCTGGATAAAATCATTCCAAAAATGAGGACACCTCCCTTTTTACCTTTTCCATTTATAAAAGCTAGAGTTTCCTTCTTACTATCAGAACACACCGATGAAGGTAGATTGAATGTAGGGATGTTTTGCAAGGATAACAGTAGAATAGTCTCTGAAGGACAACATCTGAATGTGAGGATGGATTTTGAAGTTGTGCTAAAATAACGGATTAGACTTTTCTTAAGTACCCTATGCTACCCAACATTCAGTACATCTCATAATGAGTTGACAGAAAATATAGGAAGGAAATAATGGAAATGGAGAGAGGAAAATTAAGAAAAACTGAAATGAGACTTCAAAAAGAATCTTAAGATAAACAGTATAAACCTACATGTATACAAAAATAATACTACATTGAACAGAAACACTGTTCTGTATAACTAAGAGTAGACAATAATGAAGAGTAACAAGCTTTCTTATAATAAAGATATAAGACAAAGGCGGATTACAAAATTATTTTGAGCAACTCAAGCTGGCATGTATCTTTGTTGCAGTGCATGAATGAGTACAACTGAAAAGGAAAAGGCATTCTGTACACTGTTTTCTTATGCAGTCATGTACCCAGCCCTCCATGTAATCATTTTATTGGAAATCCCAGGACACTTTCAGTCTGACTGACAGCTATTGTCAACAGGTAGGAATGATTTCAGATCACAAGTTCATGGGCCCTCAGCTGTTATCACTTTTTTTCCAGGTGATGCTATCAAGCTTGCAGTTAAGAGACGAGATGCCTTCACTAAGCTGATAACATTGCTTTGCCCATCCATACAGTGCAGTCATATTCATGTCTAAGAATGTCTGAGATGCAAGAGAGGAAAGCATTTTGGCTAAAACTCAGTTTTGAGGAGACTGAGGAAATGCAGTTAAGTGGAGGGGAACCTTTAGTCCTATAAACATCTGTAATCAAAGCACTGACATCTGAAGGGAATTTGATCTCCTCGGTGGTATGGATGCCTGGTCTAATTGCATATGTAGCATGAGATCACTTGCTATATGCACGCCATTGTGACTCTACAAAACCCTATAAATGTCTGGTGCATTTTGTTTGTGTGTTTATGCTTTAAAATATTTCTGAACTAAATGTCCACAATTTCAGGTGTTCTTTTCACTTCTGGGTTAACAAATTAGAGCAGGACCAAAGGCATGCAGACTTTAAACACAGGAAAATGTGAATTCTGCGTTTTGGGAGGATGAGGGCTCTCTGGTCCTGTTTTTTGAGTATGCAGGAGCGACTCATGATTTTGATGTTTTCTGTATTAGTTCTCTAGTATTTCCTTTTAAAGGAATTGGAAACCGGAGCATAGGATGATTATCTTATACAATGTACACTAAGATTTTTCCAGACCTTAATAATAAATAAATAAACAAATACCCCAAAGGCTGTAGTGGTACATGGCCGAAGACTGAAGATTAAAGAGAGCCTGGAGATACCATGGAAAATTGGAAAACATTACATAACCACTTAGTGAGGGCTGCCGACGAAAGATAATGTTAGGGAAAAGCTAAATGAGTTAGTGCTATCCAAAGAGTGTAGAATAGAAAAGTCTTTGAAAATGTTCATCAGAGTAAACCGAGTGCCGGAGTTACTTTTCCTACTAGCAATGAAGAGGAAAATGAAAATTGAATAAAATTGATTTAGACACTGAATTAGTAAATTTTGGGGTTTTTTTTTCCTTCTGTTAAAGGAAACTAAAAGGTCATTGGAAAAATATTTTTGATGGCGCTTCTATCAAAAAGTGAAAATCATGCCTAAAATAATTACATCTGTGGAAGATATCAGTTTTAGATTATAACAGATTTTGTCTTAAGTGACTCAATATAGGATGATATAGTGTCGTTAACTAGACTGGCTGATGCAGGTAAGGATTGGGAAGGTGAGGACTGATGACCGTGTCAACCCTTTAAGGAAGTTTTTCTCACATCCTTAGAGCATAGCAGATACACTAGCACGACAACTTGCATTTTCTTTGAAACATGAACTTGGAAAAGTGCTTCCTAGGTCATCAAGTGCATCTTCCCACATTAGAGGAAATCTTGACAATTATTCTCTGGTTTAAAATATACTAAGTCAAGTCAAAATACAAAACTAAAATGGTGCAATTATTTTTTACACTATGTAGATCATTCTGGTTTTAATATAACCTAAAACAACACTATAGGTGTCCATATGGATGTGAACTGTTGCAGATGTCTAAACCTCATGATTAGGTTTTCCTGAGGGCAGGGAGTGCATACTGAGTCTAGATGTGGAGCAGCTGAAAAGTAATTTCTAGTCACTCAGTCCTCTATGAGAGCGTACAAATCTCCTGCTGTCACTGGTGGATGTGGATGTGGTCCTTCAGCTCAACCTGGGCTCTTGCTAGATCAGTAGAGGATGTGAAGAGTGGCAGCTCTGGATGTTCTTACTCTGGTATTTTTATACTTACTAAGATCTAGTTGGGTACTTGAGTCTTGAGACAAAGTAAATGGAGAATAAGCAGACTGTGTTGTTTGCAATCGTACACCCTGCTAATAGATGATTTGTAAAGGATGACTAATCCCAGCTACACTTGATTGTATTTGAAAGGTCACAAAGCATGTATGGCAGAAGAGATTTTGTCAGGAACTCAATACAATGCTTAACAAAGTTGGTAAATTCCCTAAGGGGCTATAATACAAAGTAGCTATGCTAGCAAGTTTACTGCTGTACATAAAATAAAGTCCTAACTTGTTTCATATCTTTACTGCTTAGCAGTAGAAAAAGAACAGGAAATTTTTCATTAAAAATATGATAAAGTTAGGAGCCAATTCTTTCTCCATCAATATATGTATTTAGCTGTTGGTCAATAATGCATTGTTAAGGTGATATTTGAGGGATGAAAATGAGTATTTGACAAAAAAAATTTTAAAAGGGAAATTCTAGATTTCTATTGAACTGTTGAACTCTAGAAAAGAAAAAAAAAAAACAAACCAAAAAAACCAAAACCCAAAAAACTTTAATGCTACCTTTGTGTCTCCTTTGTACAGCTGTATCGCCTCTACGTGATTTTGGACTAGATTCTTCAGCTGTGGTCTGTATGGCTTGTATATTTCTTATGTACTGTAAAGATTTTTGAAATGGGAAGTGATTTTTTATTAGATTCAGGTTCCGTACACATCAGAGGGGAGAAAATATTTTTAAAGAATAAAGTACTCCCCTATGCTTGAAATGGTAGGAGGAGATTATCATAGACAATAGGGAAGACAGGTGCAGATGGGAGGTTGTTTTCATAGAAGAGAGCTAGCTGTCATAGAATCGCAGAATGCTTTGAGTTGAAGGGACTTAGAGATCATCTAGTTCCAACCCCTCTGCCATGGGAAAGGACACATTCTTCTTGACTGCTGCATGTAACGTAGCCTTGAAATCTTCCAGGGATGAAGCATCCATAATTTCTCTGAGCAGTCTGTTCCAATGCCTCACAACCCTCATAGTGAAGAATTTCTTTCCTTAATCTAATTTTGTTCAGTTTAAAGCCACTGTCCCTTCTCCTGTCACAATAGGCCTTGCTAAAAAGTTTGTCTCCAACATTCTTTTGTGCCTCCTTTTGGTACTGGAAGGCCACTATAAGGTCTCTCTGGAACGTTCTTTTCTCCAGGAGGAAGAACCCCTACCCTCTTAGCCTGTCTTCATAGGAAAGCTGTTCCAGCCCTCTGATCATCTTTGTGGCCCTCCTCTAGAGTCACTTTAATAGGGCCATGTCCTTCTTATGTTGGGGGTCCCATAGCTGAATGCAGTACTCCAGACTGGATCTCATGAGAGGGGAGTAGAGGTGGGGAATCACCTCCCGTGGCCTGCTGGTCACATTTCTTTTGATTCAGCCCAGGGTACACTTGGCTTTCTGGGCTACAAGTGCACATTGCTGAGTCATGTTGAGCTTCTCATCAATCAACACCCATTAAGTCCTTCCCCTCTGTTCTGCTCTGAATCCATTCTCTGCCCAGCATGTATTTGTGCTTGGGATTGCCCCAACCCAAGTGCAGGACCTTACTCTTTTCCTGTTCAGCTTCACAGACCCACCTTTCAAACCTGTCAAGGTCTCTATGAATGGCGTGCTTTCCCTCTGGTATGTTGACTGCACTCCACAGCTTAGTGTCATTGGGAAGTCTGCTGAGCATGCACTCAATGTACTATTACGTTTCTTTCAAAACTTGGAATTTATTTCTAGCTGCAGCATATGACACATTGGAAGAATAAAGGCAGAACCAGAAGATAGTAAAGGGTCTGCCTTTTCTTAACCAAACTTGCAAGATGAATCACTGAGAGCAGAAACTGATTAAGTCACTGTCGATGTGTGCTGATATTTTCTTTATATTTATGGGAGTTTTTTGGTGTGGGGAAGCCTTGAGTGAGAACCCTGAGAGGGAGGAGACTGGATGGATGCATTGAGGAAGGTCGGAGAGGTTGTGTGGAAGGATGGCTGTAGCTGAAAATATCTTCAGGTAAGTATGTGGATAATACAGACTGTTTATGAGGCATTTTTTCTTACTGTTACTCTAGTATACAAGAGTTTGCTGAATCTGAATACGCTGAGGAATGAATCCTTTGCTACTTCATGTAAGAAAGGAAAAGTCCATTCTGATATTAAAGTAACTTTAATCTAGCTAAATTATTTCAATTTAGTTTATGTTAAAAGTGATCCATTAAGCTAGCAAATGGATATCAGTGTCTAAGGGATTTCTGAGGCATACAGGCCCTATGTGAACAGAGAGGTAAGGCTATAAACTGGAAACAAAATGGACAAGGAAACAAATTGGACAAGGAAAGAAATTGAGATGTTCTATTGGACTATGAATATGTTTTAAAGGACGAAAATTAACAATATAATATCTGGAAGAACTTCCTGGGAACTAGGCTTGTTAAGTGATGAAACAGGAAATAAAAAAGAACTAAAAGAGGTTTCTTAATTTGAAGTATTCATGACTGCTGCTCTGCAAAAAATCGTTTAACAAAGGTTTCATAGGGAGCAATTTTACATTTTTACAGAGCTTTTGTAAAGTAACTACTTTTAAATTACAACATGTGTGACTCTAAGAGTTTTCCCCTTTGCTTTTGATACATGTGGGTTTTTTTTCCTAGAACATTGTCTGATTTTTATGCTGAAAACTTAGATTTTTAGATTTATCTTTCTTTGTGAAGAAATTGGTGAAGACCTTCCAATTTTTTGGCAATGCTTCCTGGATATTCAACCCTGACTTGCACCCTTGGAGAAAGTGAATGTTCCATGAAAATATTACTTTACACTAAATTGATTAGGAAATTCCAAAGCCAAAGGTCCCTCTTAACATTTAGAAAAACTGTGAGTTGGAGTTCTTGTGAAGATTATCTGAAGTGCAGGAGGAAGGAGGAAGAGCATTTGTCTCAAATTGTTTCACTGAAACACCTTTGGGCATCAGTCAAACCATTCCAAAATTATAACCTTCAATATAATCAAATAAAAGTCTTTCACAGAATCACTGAAATGCCTTTTCCTTCCTTCCTTCCTTCCTTCCTTCCTTCCTTCCTTCCTTCCTTCCTTCCTTCCTTCCTTCCTTCCTTCCTTCCTTCCTTCCTTCCTTCCTTCCTTCCTTCCTTCCTTCCTTCCTTCCTTCCTTCCTTCCTTCCTTCCTTCCTTCCTTCCTTCCTTCCTTCCCTATTTCTATCTCTTCTTCTCTGAGAAGTTAGCTCCATATCAACTTTTTATTAAAGGGGCCTTAAGAATATAACTTTTTTTTTTTTTTTTAAGGCTACTAGAACCTGAAATCAGTACAGGAGTACTATCTATTTCAGCTGATTGCATGACAAGAATTTCCGTTCTCCTTTCCACATCTGTTTCTCTCCTCTTTTGATGCTGATAGTGACAAATTTTGTGGGGTTGAAAGACAGAGCAAAAGACATTTCAGAGATGCGCCAAACTGAAACAAGGCCCAAAACTTATGCAAGCAAGTATCACATAAGATTACTTAAAAAAACCCTCTGGTTTTTACTTCATCATTACTTCCTAAATAAGTTTTTGTAAGGTGAAAAATACAGAAGGAGGAAAAAAGGGCATTCTTTTCAGATCTAGAAGGAAATAAATATGAATAAAAAAGCTAGAATTTTTAATTCCCATTTCATATCTTTTCATGTAGGTACTCTATTTTTTTAAAAAATATCTTTGTATGGAGAAAACTTTGTATGGGGAAAACTTACATATAGGTAGCTGTATGTAAGTGGTATACTTAGTTGAAATAATCAGAGGCAGTGGCATGCAGATATGTGCCATGTACAGGCCATGATAGAATGCCAAAAAGACTGTGGGAGATACCTTTGGAGTTGGAAGACTCGTGTGCTCTTGATAGGAAACACAAACAGTTGGCAGAGCTGCTGTCGTTAACTGGAACAAACACTGTAAAATCAGCATCTAATTATAGCAGGTGGGGAGGCAGGGAGGACTAAGGGAAGAGGAACGTGGCGAGGAATGGCACGGAAGGCAGTTCGGCTCTCCCAGCAGGTCAGCAGCAGTTTGGTGAGGATGGACACAACATGGCAGGAGAATTTCTTCCACCACACACTTTGAGGATGATGTTTATGTAGGAGTATGGGAGAAGCCCGCTACTTTTAACTTTTTCGTCTTTTTTAGTGAGGAAACTGATTTTTAAAACAGAATGGACTTTCAGGAAAGAAGTGTTCAATTATTCTGTATTACTCTGTTTATTCTCCTACTGCTATTTTCATTCTTAAATTAAATACTGTTTATTACACCTCCTGATTTTCCAGTTATGTAAAGATATTATTTCACTGAGTCCAGAACATATATTTTATGATCCTGTTAAAATTTGAAGTTATTACTACTAGTCAGTTTTTGGTAGAAGAATTATGATTGATTTTGCTGACTCTTATTCATAAATAGTTTGACTTGGTTGATTGTTTTTGAGGGTGGGCAGAACACGAATTTATAAGAGAGAGGGGAAAAAAAATCATCTTTCCAAATAATATCACTAGGCAGCCTCTTATTCTGATGTCTTCTTCATCTTGTAGTAGTGTCTAGAAAGTAAATATTAATTTTTCATTACATCATTTTGCTCCATTTGAACCAACATTGTTTGCTTCTATGGAGAGTAGAAGAAAAATAGCATGAAAATGAGATACAACTGAGTCTGAGTCAATAACCAGTGATTAATTTTCTGTTACCCTTCATTTACTGCCACTTTTAGTCTTTTTGAAATTTAAAAACTGTCACCCAATATAGTAAGGAGATCTAAAAATAAAGGGTTGTATTGCCTAGATGGCTTCTGGAATGCTGTATAAGACAAGCTTGTCAGAAACTGAGAATCACACAGATTACATGACTGTGAAATTATCGTAGAATCATCGGATCATCAAGTCCAACAATCAGCCCAACACCACTATGCCTATTAAACCATGTCCAAAACTGCCACATCTACACACTCTTAGATCACCTCCAGTCACCTCAAGTCACTCCACCTGAGAAGAATACTTCACCATTCTTTCAGTGAAAGCATTTTTCCTAAAATCCCATCTAAGTCTCCCCTGAAGATTTCCTTCTCAGCCTTTCAGTTGTCACTTGGGAGAAGAGACCAACCCCTACCTTGCTACAAACTCATTTCACGTAGTTGTAGTTAGTGATAAGGCCTCCCCTCAGTCTGCTCTTCTCCAGACTAAACAACCCCACTTCCCTTAGCTGCTCCTCGTAAGACTCATGCTCTTTCACCAGCTTTGTTACCCTTCTCAGGACATACTCCAACATCTCAATGTCTTGACATTGAACACACCAAAAAAAACCCCAAAACTGAAAAAATGAACACAGTATTCGAGGTTTGGCCTCATCAAAGCTGAGTACAGGGGCAGAATAATTTCCTTACTCCTGCTGGCCAAACTGTTTCTGATACAAGCCAGGATGCTATTGGCCTTCTTGGCCACTTGGGCACACTGCTGGCTAGTTCAGCCAGCTGTCAAGCAGCACCCCCAAGTCCTTTTCCACCAGGCAGCTTTCCAGACACATTTCCACAAGCCTGTAGTACCACATGGGGTTGTTGTGACCCAAGTGCAGGACCTGGCACTTGGGCTTGTTAAACATCATACAACTGACCGTGGCTCATTGATGCAACCCTTCAAGAAGTATTTTCAATTCTCTGTTTCTATAAAGTGCACATCACTTTCATTAGTAAGGATATGGCTTCAAGTTCCACCACGGGAGGTTCAGGCTGGACATCAGGAAAAAGTTTTCACAGAAAGGGTCACTGGGCACTGGTAGAGGCTGCCCAGGAAGGTGGTTGAGTGACCTTCCCTGGAGGTGTTCAAGACACGGGTGGAGAAGGTGCTGAGGGGTATGGTTTAGTGTCTGATAGGAATGGTTGGACTCAATGATCCAGTGGATCTTTCCCAACCTGGTGATTCTGTGATTCATCTGTTTTTGAGCCAGGTAAGTACACAGATTTTCCTGCAGTGAAGAATTAGAAGAAACCTATCTTTGTTCTGAGACTACTGAAAACTAGTGCGTGGTTATTTTCCACTGACAGCTAGTACCAATGTTAACTACTTTATGTCAAGAGAGTGATTTGACAACTTGGTAAGACGAAGGAAGCTCTTTGGAAGTCAAGAACTGAATCTCCAGCTTGCATATAAGGAGATTTTCAGGATGCTTTTAAAAGTGACTAAAAGCAGCTCATGATTTTTTTAAGAAAGAAATTGAGGTGTCCCAAGCATTGAGTAATAGACAGGGATGGATTTTTTTTTTATAAAAAAAAAAAAAAGACAAACATCATTTTACAGCGGCACTAGAGCTCTGGCAATGAGGCAGGCTGTTGGACTGACTGCTCTCAGAGGTCAAAATAAAGTAGAGAAAGAGCATCGACTGAAGAGATGAATAATGACTAGTGAGAGTCAAGCATGGTCTCTCTAGGCCTTGGATGGAAAACCAAACAGAGAAGAACACTGACAGACTGAATCTCAGAAGCTGATATAGCAAGAAATGATGATGTTGAGATCACGGGAAAAAAATGGAGCATGATATAAAGCCCTTACTGGTATCTGAAATACAAACAAGATTCCTATTAAAAATCATGGACAGAGCAAATGATTAAAATGCTAATCCCAGTGATGGTTTCTTCAGTGAATATTTTGTATGTGAGAGGAAAAGTAATAATATTCTTTGAGTTTATGGCTTCGGTCTGTACAAATATTTTAAAAGATGTTATTATTTACTCATTGAGTAGTCTGGGAAAAGTTGCTTTTAGCTTATTTCTGCCCTCTTCTGAAAGAAAACAGGGAATTCAGGTAAACTAAAACAAAATATATATAACTAATACTACATCTGATATATAATAACACTTATGCTTGAAGTTAAACCTATGTGCAACAGCTGGCGAACAAACTAAAATACTTTAAAAAAATTGAAAAAGAAAGAAAGAAATTTGACATTGGATCAGTGGTATATCCACTGTTGCAAAAAAGCAGTAAGAAAACTGCAAATTCTAACACTTTAATTAACAAAACTTTTTTCAAAACTTTTCTAATTTGAATTTTAACACTGCTTTCAGCATTGAGGTAAATGTGATTTAATGAAAACCATATCTGCCTATTTTAAAAGCTTCAGATTGACTTTAACCTAATTTGTCTGTATTGTTGGAGCTGATGATATGACTGATGAATAAAGCAACCGGGAAGTCCCTGAATTAGCTGTTAAATGAAGGCCCACAATAGAACTTTGGGTCTTGATGTGCGTTGAAATTCTCTCAAAGGATTTGAAATCTCCATTTGATTAGAAATTTTGGTAGAAGACTAAAAACCCTTCTGGAAACTCAAGTGTTCACAGTTTTTAAGTGAATTTTATAAGAACAAGTGTCCTACCTTGATGCCTAAGAGACCACTGTTATCAACGCTGATACTCCCATTGCCTTGTGGAACAGCACTAAAATCTATTTTGCTGTCTTTAAGTCGGTTCTCATATCTTTGGAAAGTGCATTTTCTTCATCCTAATTACAATCTGAAACTTCATTTTATTCTGTAAAAGGAACTCTTTAATGAATCCAGGCTTCTGTTTTGACTGCACTACTTTTCAGCAACTGCATTTCCTCAAGAATTAGAAAGCAGTGGCTTCGTGCTGAATGTGCCATAACAAAGCTGCCGTAAAGTGAGTTGAATCATAACTAAGGTACACCATCCTTTATACCCACCATTTCATGAGAAATCTAGAGATATTTTTTTGAAAAACTAGGTTCACCAAAAAGATATAGAAGCATATTCATTAGAATAGCTTTAAATTTAATCTTGTCTAAAACAAATTAATCTTTGTCACTCACAAACTTCAGTTGTTGAGTTTACAGACAGTAGAAATCAACTTGCGAAGACTGGAACTTAGAACCCTTTAATATGTAGTTGTGTATACTTGAAGTACATAATTGGAAACTTTTTTTGACTACCTTTTCTTTGGTAAAAGTTTACATCAGCAGATTCAATTAAAATTGAATTTCAGTCTTAAACATAGTAGTTCTTGCTTACTTCAGCAATACTTATGTTTTTCAATAAACAAATAGAAGAAGAAGTGTAACTGATGGATGTGGGAGTTATCTGAGAACTTAAGACTTTGAGACTCGAGCCTGCAGCTTTAAACATTTTGGTTAAATCTATTAAAATGCCTAATCACATAGTTGCAAACACTGAGAGATTTCACTTAATGGACATTAATAGACTACCTGCATACCTTAGGAGCTTGTGTGGGTCGTGACTACACAGTGCATACCAACATCTAATCACCTAGGGATTTCTGGAACATTAAAGAACAACTGAAACAAAGCAACACAGCATTGCACTTTTTTTTCTTCAGTTCATTGATATAACAAAACTTCTATTGGATTTTCATGTAAATTGCCTCAGTCTGCATTTGCATTACAGATTTTTATTCTTAGTGTTGTTAAATGGATATATAATATTCACATAGCTGTAACAATGAGCTTACAGGCTCACTTATTTTGTTTTATAATTCTGTGTTGTGGTGGAATGAAAAACAAATACTTTGCTGTAATTGTTATGCTAATGGAATTTTAATGTTGTTTTATTTTTCAGCTACTCACCAGCAGTCTCCAAAGTTTAATAAAGCTCAAAACATTTAATTTTATTGCCTTGGACTATTGATTATCTGTTTAACACTAAGAACAATGTGATCTGTTGTCTTTGCCTTGCTTATTGTCTGAATTATCTTGAAGAAATGGGAGATGTACATGAGGAGAATCTCATGCAATAAAAAATGTCCCTTACATACATTACTCATGTCTAGTGTACAAAACCCACAACCCTTTAGCCTCAGACTTGCAAAGGAAAGAAATTTTATTGTTTCACAACTGAACTTGGTATTACCTCAGACATTAAACCACCATTTACATTTGTCTTTCTTGATTTTTATTGCCAGTATAAGCTTATTCAAAGGAATGAATAGCATGATGTCTAGTTTGAGACAAATATTAAAATAACACTTCAAAACCCCAACTGGACTTAATAGAGAGGGTTTATTTCGATTTTAGAAATTACATTATTGAGAAAAATCTTGTCTGTTTCAAAGAAATAACTGAAAGAAAAGAATTAAGAGCAATGCCAGACGGCATCCATTCCACCATTATTAAATATTTTTCGCTTACCACAATGTGGCTGTGAAAACTGGGAGAATGGGAAGACTTAAACAAGTTATTAACAGGAAATTGTGAGTTACTCTTTTTAGAAATTAGCTGTCAAAGCAAACATGGTTTGCTGCAGTTTGTCAGAGTGGTGTTTCATTACAATTATCAAAACTTTCTGTGTGTATTTTCACTATCTGCTAAACACCTGCTTAGAAATGACTACTAACTTCTGTCAGAGGTATGGAGATTGTGTTTTATTGTATTAATTCTTTTGAAAGCTGCCATGGTATTGACTCGTCTTTATGCGTTTTGTGTTCGTGAAGTAGAACAGAGTCCAGGTGTTGTGGCAGCAGATATTTTACTACCAACGATCTCATAGTAACTATCATTCTAGTGAATCAATAGGTGTAATCTTGTGCTTGGTGAGCTGCAACAAATCATGAGTCTTTCATGCTAAATTCATTTTTAAGGGTATCGCATCCTTTGTCTCCAGTTTTTTGGGAAGTATGTAAGATGCTTAACAGGGACCCTTCTTTTTCCTGCATATCTGTAACTTCAGTGCTTGCACTGGGAATATCAGTTGCATTCATTGAAGAGAAGAAGATGAATGAGATAGCAAATCATCCAGGAATATTACTTCTGAGGAAGCAAATGGAGGTAGATGCATACAGAATATATTGGTTGCTATTTGTTTTTTGTTATTAGATTCTCTATCTTTCTTAAGAAAATCTCTGTATTATATTTCCATATATTCTGGAATATAAATATTTACTGGTGACTTGCTTCATTAGTATGTGCTGCTTAGCTTGGAGAAAGCTGAGTTGTGACTGAAAGACATTATTAGCAATTGTAGAGTTTCTAGGGTCAAGAAGAAGCTAGTGCTATCAATTCCATTTTAAAGGCCCCTTCTTTCCCCACACCCTAGTTAAATTTTACCTTTATAATTATATACTGTCAGGAAAACTGAACGTAGAATCATATAATGGTTTGGGTTAGAAGGGAACTTTGCCCGACAACATGGCTTCATGAAAGGCAAGTTCTGCTTAACCCACCTGATCTCCTCCTATGACCCAGAGACCCTTCTAGTGTCTGAAGGAAAGGCTGGGGGTGTTACCTACATGGACTTTGGAAAAGCAAGGCTGAAACCTGAATGCTATGTTAAATTTTGGGGACCTCACTATAAGAAAGGCGTTGTGGTGCTGGTACACATCTGGAGAAGGGCAATGAAGCTGGTGAAGGGTCTTTGAGCACAAACCTTATGAAGAATGGTTGAGGGAACTGGGGCTGTTTAGTTTGCAGAAGAGGAAGCGGAGAAGAGACCTTATCACTCTTCTACAACTACCCAAAAGGACATTGTAGTGAGGTGGTTGTTCTCCCAAGTAACAGAAAGAGACTAAATGGCCTAAAAGTGTACGAGGGGAGGTTTATTGGATATTAGGAAAAAAATGTCATTGTTGCTTGAAGAGTGGTGATGCATTGCAATAGGCCACTCAGGGAAGTGGTGGAGTTGCCATCCCTGGAGGTGTTCAAAAAATGTGTAGATGTGGCCATTAGAGGTATGTTTTAATAGGCATGGTGGTGTTGGGCTGACAATTGATCTTAGAGGTCCTTTCCAGTATTAATTATACTATTATTCTATATAGTCCTCTAGTCCAACATCCCACTCCCCACCTACCCCTGCAATAAGCAGGGAATCTTCAATGAGATTAGACTGCTCAGAGCCCAGTGCAACTTGATCTTGAAGGTTTCCAGGGATAGGGTGTCTACCACCTCCCTGGACAACTTGTTCAGGTGTTTCACCGTGTATATATATATATGTAAGGTTATGTACAAAAGTAAAAGTGTGCTCAGTATTTGGGCTAGCCTTTTCCTGGTGGTGATTCTTTTATATTAAGAAAAAGAAACTCAAAGAAAAACCTTAGGATGGTTCATAATAATTTGTAGGTCCAAACTGAGTTTCATGCTTTCATTTTGTGATTATTACTTACTAGTTATAGTAAAACTTTAAAGTCTGTAAAACATAGGTTTGCAATTGAGTTTTTGGACCCCCCTCCCCCTGTTGGCAATTTGGTGTATCTTTTGTTTCTTATATTTGTGGAGAAATTGCAAAAGACATACTACTGCATTTCCTCATGGTTACATTCAGGTGGATGTGACTATTCATCTTTCTCAGTAAAACTTACTTTTTGACTCCACTTCTCCAGTTTTCTCTAGTATTAAGCAAAACAGAAGGATTATTTCTTCTACCTCTTTTTTTTTTTTTTTTTGGCTGCAAGTTTTCAGCAGCACGCCTGCCTTGATCTAGATCATCAATGCACTGCCACCACAGGGGACCTGGAAGAAATGAGCAATGAAACCGGGAAATGAAATGGACTGGACCTGGACTTACACTTAAATATAATATATCCATTGTAGAAAGTTCCTCCACTAAAAGCAATTTTCTCTGAAATTACGTCCTTTAGGGCAGACAAATTAGCCCCAGAGAACAGAGGTTCTGGCAATGTGGTTCCAAAAACATCAGGTAATCTGTGGTGGGCACTCTGTCAGCTTCTGCCTGAGGCAGCATTTGAATCATGTTACTTCCATGAAATCCATTCAGAATTCTATGATTCTTACCAAATCTTCTATGAGACAGGATTTTGAACGTGCATAACACATCTGGCAGTTGTAAAGGGACATGAGAACATTAGTTTATTTTTGAAAATTATCAAGAGGAGTCTTTTCAGAATCTTTTGGCGCATATACAAATATTTGCAATGTCATTTAGCTTCCTCTTCTTAAAAAAAAGTCAATTTAAAAGCAATCAATAAATCACTACACTACCTTAAGAGTTTGATACAAACTTTTCTTTTTAAAAGTGAATTTGAAGTATGGACAACATGTAATTTTGTGATTTCTTTTGCAGAAAAATGTTTTATCAGCTCTTCTCAAATATCTGTTTGATAAGAGACACAAGTTTGCAACTATATGGATCAAGAACCTGTTGGTAATGTTCAATCTAAACATCTAGACATCTCTCTGAAAGTTTCTAAATTGTACCATTCTTGGTGAAATATGTTAAAATTTTTCATGAAATGTGCTAATTCAGTAGCTACCAGTATGTACCTAAGCCCTTGATTTCTTTCTTTGTACAGCAGGCAAGAGTAAGGCACTTACCGCAATTATCAACTTCAAGTGCTATCATCGTATTATTTTACTGTATTACCTTTTTTTTGGTGTATCTATAACATACTTATATATTAAAAAATGGCAGATTTCAGTCAGAAACAATTGAGTTTTGCAAGAAAAGTAATTTAGAAACTTTAGTAAAATTAGGTTGATGTACACTATCACAATTCAAGATATGCTGTGTTGTAGCTAAATATTGATTATTATTTTCTTCCTTGTGCTTAGACTATAATTATTTTTCTACATTCATTTATATTATTATTATTATTATTATTATTATTATTATTATTATTATTGATTACAACACAGAAAAATGGGATAATCCATGTGCTGCAAAAAAAAATCCCTAGAAACTAGCATGCAAGTTTTTTTTGCATTTATTAAGGCAAGATAGCTATAGATATGGCAGGAATTGGGAAGGAAAGAGGTAAGAAGATTTCAATGTAAAAGAACCTAGGCTGCTTTAGAACTTAGAACATCTACATTTTAACTGAGCCTCTAATGGACCATCAAATGTATCTGTATATTTTCTCTGGGTCAATGGTAGTAATGACTTAAGATTTTCTAACTAATGTATATAAATTATTTTAATGTACCATATAGAAAATAGAACAAGATACAATATTATGTCACAAAACTGTTCATATAAAACCTGCAAAACCAATTTAAAAAAAAAAATTGCATTTTTTTACTCTGTGAGATTTGGACAAGGATAATTATCTCTCAGTAGCTTTTCTTCCATATTTGTAAATTAGTGCAAATTATGCTTTTAAGAAAGCATTCTGCCTGCCTGCATAGTTGTCAATGTGAATCTCTCACATTTATGTGACAACCTCAAGCATCTGAGAGGAAAATTCAATATAAATATAGAGCAGAACTGCCAAGCACCATTTTTGTTGGAGGAGCATATGTGACTGAGCACACACACGTGTGAGAGTGGTGTGGTTGGTGTTCAGTTTCTCTGTGTTTTTTTAATCACACGCTGTGAAGAGGTGAAAGGTGAAGGTGAAGACAGGAAGAAGAGATAAGTGAGGTCTTGATCACTTGTTGTTGTGCCAAAGCAGGAGGCTAGAAAAATGTGTGGTAATCATGTGGAAAAGCCTAGGTGTAAAAACTGCTTGATGACTGACAAGAAGGCAAACAAGGTCTCCTTAAACAAGCAGCACATTTATTTGTGTGCTCCTAGGAGCACAAGCTGTGCTCACACCCATGCTGGTCAGTTTCTGGTAGCTTGCTCCATGGGTTCAAGATGAGTCTAGCACCATGAGCTCTGGGAAGACAGATGCTGGTGCCAGGATTTAGTAGACCTTCAGGTGCAGTGAGCCCACCTTTAAAGAAGGAGTCACGTCATCCCTGGGATATCCTTTGGGATAGCCAGTGTTTTAAAGTATTTCTGAGGCTCCTACATCTGCATTGGCTTTGTCTGTGGCTTATGAATTTTAAGGAGCTCATGAATAGAAGTGACCTCATACATTGAACTGGAAAGAATAAACATTGCAAGAATAAAGAAGGATAAAATGAGAAGGTATATTAATTCAGTGCATTTAATGAAACTGTTTACATTTTTATATGAGTAGTACTAATTAATAAGAGCTAGCTTTAATCAAAAGTCCCCAAAAACTTGTAGAAGGGGTATTATTTTCTTCCACTGGGAAACCGAATTGAAATATGATTAAATGATTTTTCTTAATCAGAGCCAGAGTGAAAGATAAATTTTGCATTTAAGAGAACCTGACCTCTATTCACTAGCTCAGAATACTATATCAGAAATAGGATAAAATTCCATGATACAGTTCCCATTACAATGTTAATTCTAACATTTTTTTGAACTCTCTCCTTTACAGGTGCTCTAGGAAAAGACTGTTAGTACGGGTTATATAGTATTCTCTATCATACTAGTTCTAAGCGCTTTGGGCCTTCTTTTGCCTTTTAATAGTTTTATCATCAGCTAGAACAATTCCTATAGCGAACACCTAGCACAGTGAGCTTTATCTTTGTGTGGCAGCATCGTTCCTTAAGTTTTAATTTTGTGATATTTGTCAGGTCTAAAAAGGTTAGCATCGAACTTTCAGGTTTGACTTCTCTGTTTGAGTCAATTCTTAGTTGAAATTCAGAGCTTCTTTTTAATGCTTTGGTCTTCTCCTGCATACTTTGTCTCTGTGTGATTCTTGAATCTGAAAGAACAAATGTGATTGCTTTGCAAACTAAACCAGAAAATCGGTTATCTCATAGATAAATAGAAAACCAAGCTTGATGTTTTTATTCTTGGAAGCATAATGTTAAATTGCTATTGATCAGAAAAAAAGTTCATTCTGGGCAAACAAATAAGAATATACTCAAACTTATTTGCTGAGGCTTTGCAAACAATTTAGATATATAACAGAGTTAACAGAAAAATCTATGTTTGCTGAAAGTCATCAGGTTTTTTTAACTCTAATGCTCTCAACTCCTTAAACGTCAGCTGTTAAAAGATAATTTGAAATCCTACTTAAAAGATAAAGTCATGGAGGAGAGAACTAAAACCTTCAATATTGAAATATTTTTTTTCTAAAGCTAGGAATATACAGTCGGGTGGGGGATTTTTGGTGTTGTTTTATTTTTTGTGGTGGATTTTGGTGGTTCTTACCTTGTGGATTTTTTTTGTTAGTTTCAGGGGGTTTTGTTTGTACATTTTGCTGTTATTTTATTTTAAAGGATAAAACCTCAGGAAGCTTTTTCTCCCTATTTTATGAGGTAGCTGGTTTTATTTCTGTTTTGGAGCCTCTCGCTCTGCAGGACAACAGGTGATCAGAATGCACTGAAGCAACTGCTACCACTGTTGGAAGGCATTGTTGTACTTTGCTGCTTAGACATGATATGTTAGTAACTTGCCCTGGAGGATTTTTGTGGTGTTGATCTTACTGCACATAAAAATCCAGGCTAACAAACAAACAAGAGCCCATCTATTAAAAATGACCCAAAAGGTCTGATATTTGCATAGCATCTTCTTTTATTCAAAAGAACTGTACCCTGGTGTTTGATCATAGAATCATAGAATCATAGAACAACCAGGTTGGAAGAGACCCATCAGATCATTGAGTCCAACCACTCCTATCAAACATTAAACCATGTCCCTAAGGACCTCATCTACCCGTGCCTTAAACACCTCCACAGAAGGTGAATCAACCACCTCCCTGGGCAGCCTATTCCTATTCTGATATCTAGAATGTGTTCTTCATGTTAACTTCAGTTTTCTCTTCCCATTTTAATCTACGTAATTTATCTAGATTAAAACTTGTCAGTGGTTTTGATATATCAATAACAGTGCTGTTTTATTTCTAGTGCATATAAAAAAACTATCTTAAAATTCTGTTGTTGTTGTTGCAGTGTATATTTCTGTGCTAAGTTGTCTTTTTGAAGTACTTGCAGAAAGATATGAAGATGATCCCAGAAATGATATTTTAAATGTAGTTTTAAAAAAAGACAGGAATTTCACTGTATTTATCTTCATTTTCAAAAAAACCCCATTTATCTATTTTTATTTTTTCCTTTTTTTAAGTTTTCTCAACATGGCTTATCTTATTGTTCATGTTTTCATCACTTCTACTTTACGTTTTCCATTGTCTACAGATCCACTGCACATATGTGTTCTGACTCCCTTGTTTCTTGAGCTCTGAATCATCTGGAGAAGATTAGTGCTGAATCAGGCTTTTACAGTGGTTGAATTTGTGCTCTGCCTAAATTAAAAGCAGAGAAATAATGTTTAGCAGTCATTCTATTTGAAATAGATAAAACGCAGCTCTTTTCAACATGTCATTGCTCTACTGTGTGCAAGTCATAGGCATATGTGTCCCATTTCTGAAAAGGGTAGAAAAGATGATCCTGGGAACAACAGACCTGTCAACCTCACCTTTGTGCCTGGAAGGTCATGGAACAGATCCTTTTAGAAGACGCGCTAAAGTACACAGAGGACAGGGAGGTGATTAGAGACAGCCAGTATGGCTTCACCAGAGCGAAATCCTGCCTGATGAACCTAGTGGCTTTCAGTGATGGGGTAACCACAGCAGTGGACATGGGAAAAGCAATGGATGTGATCTATCTAGACTTCTGTAAAGCCTTTGACATGGTCCCTCTTAACATTCTTCTCTCTAAACTGCAGAGATAGGGACATACTGTTTGGTGGATAAGGAAGTGGTTGAATAGTCATATTCAGAGAGTAGTGGTCAACAGCTTGATGTCCAGATGGAGATCTATGACAAGTGGTGTCCCTCAGAGGTCCATACTGGGACCAGTGCTACTTAATATTTTCATCAATGACATAGACATCGAGACCAAGTGCACCCTCAACAAGTTTGCAGATGGCATCAAGCTCAGTGGTGCAGTTGTCACACCAGAAGGATGGGATGTCATCCAGAGGGACCTGGCAAAGCTGGAGAAGTGGAACTGTCTGAACCTTGTGAGTTTCAACAAGACCAGATGCAAGGTTCTGTACCTGGGTCAAAGCAAGCCATGGTTTCAGTACAGGACGGGGGATGATGTGATTGAGAGCAACCCTGTGGAGAAAGACTTGGGGGTGCTGATTGATTAGAAGCTCAATATGAATTGGCACTGTGGACTTGCAGCCCAGAAGGCCAACTATATCCTGGGCTGCATCAAAAGAAGCATGGCCAGCAGGTTGTGGGAGGTGTTTCTCCCCCTCCGCCCTGCTCTCATGAGACCCCACTTGGAGTATTGTGTCCACTTCTGGAATCCTGAACATAAGAAGGATATGGAACTTTTGGAAGAGGTCCAGAGGAGGGCCATGAAGATGAATAGTAGGCTGGAGCACCTCTACTGTGAGGACAGGCTGAGACAGCTGGTTTTGTTAGTCCTAGAGAAGAGAAGGGTCTGGAGAGACCTCATAGCAGCTGTCCAGTACTTGGAAGGGTGCCTAAAAGAAAGTTGGAGAGGGACTTTTGACAAGGGCATGTAGTAATAAGACAAGGGAAAATGACTTTAAATGGAAGTGGAATCATTTGGATTAGATATTAGGAAAAAAATTTTCATGATTGGGGTGGTGGGACACTGGAACATGTTGTCTGGGAAAGTTGTGGATGTCCCCTCCCTGGGAGTGTTCAAGGCCAGATTGGATGAGGCCTTGAGCAGCCTGGTCTAGTGGGAGGTGTTCCTGCCCATGTCAGGGGCTTTGGAACTGGATGATCTTTAAGGTCCTTTCCAACCCAAACCATTCTATGATTCTTTACAAAATAAAGAACAGCACTCAAGGTGCAATATATAGTGTGGTCTTTACGTTTTGTATGAAAAACTTTGAAGTTTCCTAAAATAGGGAAAAATAAGAGAAGAAGGAAAGGAAAGGTAAAAAAGATATGTTGCCTTTATTTGTGAATTGTGAGGTTTTGG
The DNA here is from genome assembly GCA_033558105.1 of Coccyzus lansbergi. Taxonomy (NCBI): domain Eukaryota; kingdom Metazoa; phylum Chordata; class Aves; order Cuculiformes; family Coccyzidae; genus Coccyzus; species Coccyzus lansbergi. The sequence continues at coordinate 1,466,153 of JAUMJK010000156.1, forward strand.
GGACTTACGTCATCTAAAACTGTTCATTGTTGGTCATACAGAGAGATCTGGATGGTACATGCTCTATGCATAAATAAATTTAGGGACAGGTTGTGGGGTTTGAAGGGACATTTTGCCCTTGCCTTTGTCCTTCTGTTAAATGCTTCCATTTCCTTGGATACAGAAAGTGACCCAAAAGGGCCTGAAATATTACACAGTCTTATTTGATGGACAGCAAAATTACAATTTCAAACCAATGGAGTTCTTGTTTTAATGGAGTTCTCCACATTACACATAGTGAATCTGCGGTGTTATTCCTCAGAGGGTATGAAGGATACTATTGCAAAGATACAGTGATACAAATGAGCGATTTCTAGAATTCTATGACCCACTCAGTTCTTTAATGTCTTAAGTAGGATGAGGCAATTGTCTAAATAATGAGATGTTAATGGGAGTAGTGGTCTGAGTGAGGGGAGTATAACTGTCTTCATTTAGTCTAAATCCTTCCTGCTCAGAAATTTACTGTCCTGAGAATCTTTTTTTCGTACTACAGAACTGGCACCGACAATATTACCAGTGTATGTAATGGTTTGGAAAGGACGACAGCAGCAGAGAAAGTAATCTTAGCAAATGTGAGCATTATTGGTGAGTTTTAAGGGAATCTGCATATATTCAGGAAACAACTAGAATTTTCTTTTATCAAAACACTGACTTTATTCTCTTGGACACAAAAGACAAATTTCATAAATCATTACCAGCAGTAGGTGCATAGCTGTCCTTTTATTTTTCTACCAGGGATTTATTTATTTTCATTTCTTACGATAGTAAGAGCTTTTCACTTCAATAGTTTACTTATAGTTGATGTGTCTTTCTACTTTAAGAATTTTTTTTGTTCTCCCTTCTTTTCTTCTCTTCCCTTTCAATCTGATTCTTTCTAGTCTGTTGGCAGACTAGCAAAGTAACTATGAGTCTTACGGTTTGTATTTACTCTCATTCACCTTTTAGTCTAAAATTGCTTTCATAGACGTCTCTCTTACTGCTATGTGCTTTGAACTTTAACATCTTCAGGTCAATTAGGTCACTTGGATTTATGCAGCATTTTGTAACAGTAGTAGTACTGTTGTGGTTGTTATGGTCTACAATATTTTGGCTGGAAGTAGCATCTTAGACCAACTGACAGAGTCTGGAGGAAGACCTGCAGCTTGTAGGGATATATGCTCTTCCTGTCTGAAAGAGAAACAGCAATCTTTAGAACTAAATACCAGTTGAAAACAATTATTCTAACTTAATTAGCTGTGCTACATAGACCATAGGATAATAGATAATTGGCATCTGTGTCTGTATGGAAGTGTTAACCATGTTTTTACCTTTTTTCCTGACTTACAAAAAAGGGAGAGAATGGATTTATCACTTGTGGGACACTGTTGGTTAACGGAGGGAAATTGCAGTGTTCCATAAAAGCAGTATCATCACTGAATACATAATTGTGAGTATCCTCTAGTGTTGTGAATTCCAGTTTCCAGTTCATATGGGAATTAGCTCATCTTTTACAGGTTTCTTGGGAGAGGAGGACATGAACGTCAGAGCTGACTCCTGTGATAAATACCCTTCCTTGGTTGCCTGTGCCATTCATCAGCTGTCTCTTCAAGGTCACAGGGAGGCTGTTGTTTCACCCAAGAAATTTGGGGAGCAGTATTTGGGGCTTTAGATGATGTACCCTGTATTTTGGGAAGGGTTTGGACTGTGGGGTGGGGTTTGTTCTGTTGTGGAAAACATCTTTTGGGGTTGATCAGATTCATGCTTTTCCCCAAAGTGTGGGCAGGTCATGTTTGATGTGTGCCAAGTATTGGGCAATTTCATGATCAACAGATGCTATTTGAAAAGTAGGAGTTTCTGGGAAATATCTTTTAAGACTGACACTTCTTTTAGCATGGATTATAACATCGCAGGTTTTGTGGTTTTTTTTTTTTTTTTTTTTAATTCCCATAGGAGGTATTTTCCCAGAACAGTATTATAGTCAGGTAACAATCCTCTCTAGGAAGCTGAATGGTATCACAGCAGTTATCCTCAGAAAATATTGTGGTATTTAAAGTGATGTCTCATTATTTATATTGTTGTATATAGAAAAATCAATTTATAATGATTAATTAGTACAACTACTACTGCTACATTTATAATGACAATAAGTAATAGTTCGTTTCATAAGATGTGTTGAACTCTTTCAACTGTCTGGAAAGATTGCTAGATTTTTTGGAGGTAGAAATTTGGGCAAACTCTCGATTGTTTTCTACTAAATCTTGTCATTTAGAGAGAATAAGAGAGTCTTATAGGAGGCTCAGAGCTCTTCAGTCTGAACTTTTTTTTCTGTCTTTAGACTGGCAATTTGAGTATGGACCATTACTACCATAGGAGAAAAAGAGAGATATAACACCTATTTTTTTAAAAAAACCAAAACTGTTGTAGTGGATACTCTCAGACCTACTTGTCAGCTTCATTGATGTAGTCTTTCTATTTCAGGATTACCAACTCCTTTCTTTTGTCTGCTACTTTAATTACTATTTAATGGTTATAGACTGTATGGATTTTTTTCTTTGAAAGGTAACAACCTTTTTCTCTTCTGTAGTGCTTTCTATTCTACAGTCAGAAAGCATCTTTCTTTCAGATGTTGTGACAAGTATATGCACTTCAACTTTTCATTTACGACTTGCAGGCAGCTTTGAAATTTCCTTTCATTCGAATATGAAAGGTTTGTGTACCTTAAATTCTATTTTCTTTTCCCACTAAAGGATGGTACTTTTTTTCCATAAGTCTTGTTGTATCTTGGATAGGAGTCTGTTTTAAAAACAAATCATTATCCTAAATAAGATATTAAAGTGTGAAATAGATTCCAGGTACAGACTGGCCATTGTTAGGAAGCCATTTTATTGAAATGATATACAGTGTAATATTTTCTTAATAAACTTGCAACTTTCCATTGGCAGTGAAAATCTTAATGTCATTCTTTAGTAAGATCAATGAGATAAAGGCAATGAAACTCAAAATGCCTATCCACATTTAGGACATCTGAGCTTCCTAAACAATCCTAAAGAAGGACACAGTTGTACAGTGGCAAATTTTAGGGCTTAATTTCAACATTGTGATTTTTAGAATTCTCAGTCTTTTAGTTCCTGAAGTCTTGAAAGACATGTTATTAGGTGAAAATTATTAAGAATGTAATATTTTTCTTCATTTGCTTCCTTAAACCAATGCTGCTTTAGAATCATAGAATCATAGAATAACCAGGTTGGAAGAGACCCACCAGATCATCAAGTCCAACCATTCCAATGAAACACTAAACCATGCCCCTCAGGACCTCGTCCACTCGTACCTTGAACACCTCCAGGGAAGGTGAATCAACCACCTCCCTGGGCAGCCTATTCCAATGCCCAATGACCCTTTCTGTGAAAATTTTTTCCTAATGTCTAGCCTAAATCTCCCCTGGAGGAGACTGAGGTCATTCCCTCTTCTCCTGTCCCCTGTCACTTGGGTGTGAGAAGAGGCCAGCTCCCTCCTCTCCACAACCTCCCCTCAGGTAGTTGTAGAGAGCAATGAGGTGTCCTCTCAGACTCCTCCTCTCCAGGCTAAACAACCCCAGCTCTCTCAGCCGTTCCTCATAAGGCCTGTTCTTCAGCCACTTCACCAGCTTTGTTGCTCTTCTCTGGACTCGCTCCAGAGCCTCAACATCCTTCTTGCGGTGAGGGGTCCAGAACTGGACACAGTATTTGAGGTGTGGTCTCACCAGTGCCGAGTACAGATTGCGAATAACCTCCCTGGACCTGCTGGTCACGCTGTTTCTGATACAAACCAAGATGCCATTGGCCTTCTTGGTCACCTGGGCACACTGCTGGCTCATGTTCAGTTGCTGTCAACCAACACCCCCAAGTCCCTCTCCTCCAGGCAGCTTTCTAGACAGACTTCTAGCCCATAGCACTACATGGGGTTGTTGTGCCCCAAGTGCAGGACCCAGCATCTGGCCTTGCTAAACCTTATGCCAACGTCATGACATTCTTTAGCAGAATTGAATGGTGCAGCTCATCTCATAGGTACATTAGATTGGTGGGACAAGATCACTATGACTGAGAAGAAGTCCACAGGCACATAGTCAGAGAATAAGGACAACAAAGTGTGTAGCTCTATGTTTTAATATATTTTTCCTGTGCTAAATTAACAAGTTTTGCATAGTAAATGAATACAGGCAAATAACACCTAACGTGTCAGACCACCTGGAGGAACAGCAACCATTTGAAGAAAACTAGGGCAGACATCAGCACTTAGTTTACTGGAGATAGTTACAGATATTACTGATGATAGTATTTTGCAACAGAAATAGCATATCCCTCTCTGTTGTTTGCAGTGGGGAAAAAAACCAGCAGGATCACCAAAAATAAATTAAAGGAAACAGATTTACCATGTCACTAAACAGACTACAGTAGAAGAGTGTCTGACAACAGCTTGCCTTTATGTGGTCAGAGAGCCATTAATGTGCAAAGACAGCAGTTATGGTCAGGCATCCGCCAGGAGACAGAGTAATCTTATTCTTCAGGAAGTTCAGGTCCCTTACAGTAACAACTTCTGTGGGTGTGGTGTTTTATTTGCCTTCAGCCTTCCTTTCTCACTCAACTCAAGAGAACCTGAAACAAAACTCCCTTGAATGACACTTTAAATTCTTATTTTTGATTACTAATTTCAAAACTGAAGATGTGTTCCTTTTTCTTTGGAATGATAAACTAAAAGCTAGGAAGTTGGGGTTTTTTTGGGGGTTTTGTTTGTTTGTTTGTTTTTTTAAATGGGATTTATATTGTTTTACCTCTAATTCCCAGTTTTAAATGAATTTTAATTTATATAATATATTTCTCGGATATTTGTCTGGTCTGGTCCCATTCATTAGTGGGATCACTGCAGTCTTCCAATCTGTTTTGTGTTTTGGCACTCAGTTCATAGTTCTATTAAGTCTTGCCAGGCCGGTTGACAGCCAGCTCTCAACATTTGCCAAGCTGGTTATCTTTAATTGGAGGAAGGAAACACGGATAGAGATGATTTTCTCTACAAATACTGGTATTTTTCTTTGAAAGCACCATCTTCCAGATAGTGACTCACACATGTCTTTGGGAAGCAGTCTATGTATCACATTAGTTAATCGGAGTTCCTCCTTTATCAAGTGTAGGATGAAATGTAATGTTGCAAAACACCGTTTCTACAAACGTTTCTTGTACTCAAGTGAGCAATAGTCTTAATTGTATGTGGTGATACACAATTGTGTTATAGCTAATTAGGCATGTAATCTTTAGGTACATTTATTTCATGTTAGATTCTTAATGTAGTGGTTGATGTAAGCATGGTTTGATTCAATGGATTTACTTTATATCAATTAAGGATCTTGCCTCTGCTTATGTCATCTTGTAAGAGGAAGATAACAAGGAATAAATTCATAACCACATGTCTCATTAAGTACACCATCAAACATTAGAAAAAATCATTAAATAATAATTACATATAACTAAGCAATCTTGGCTGTGGTTGAAGATACAGATAGAGTAAGTGCATAAGTGACAAGGTAGGAAAACAAAATACAAAAAAGGGCAAGTTCAGCATAACCTCAACAATCTGTTAAAATTAATTCAAATTTAACATTGGAAGTTTTAGGGGAACACCTTCTTTTTTATCTTGGATACAAATACGGTTTGAGGAAATGATGAATACTGTGTGATAACTAAACCAATACAAAAGTCCTCATGTTGACAAATGAGCCCTCAAATGAGCACATACAACAACTTCTGTAAATGTTTGCTTGATGTGATTCCACTTGTCTCCCTATTTCTGTATTGATACACTGGTTTATATCTGATGAAAGGAGCAACTGACTGGAACATTCCTTTCTTTTTTTACCCACACATAATGGGAAAGTAACGTTTTATTTGCACCAATATTACGTGTTATTATTTTAGGAGTTTAGCAAACTGAATTTAAACTCTTATTTGAAATAGAGAAGGATTAGTTAGGGGCTTAAAATCCAGCGAATTTTCAGACTTTTCTGTGCTATTGTTTAGAACTAGACAAACATATAACTAGTATTATTCTATTTTCTCATGTACTTTGTAGAAAGCTACAGTTTACACTCTTGGATCTCCTTTTCAGGTTAAGTTCCATCACACTAATGCTCTCAGCCTAACATCTGAAAATATATTAGTACATTCTTATTACTTTTAAATAAAAAAAATAATTAGAAGTTATTATTGGAAAAAGAAACTGAATTAATCTTTAGGTGTAAATTATTATCTCTTGCTCTCTATAAAGTGTGCCGTGTACACACATGTTTCTGTTACGATTTCTTCAGTAATCTGCTCACTGTGCTACCATAGATGGAGCTTTATCTGCATTAAGAGGTCTGCTCTAATTCAGCCTGTATTATTCTGTATTGGTGGGAATGGTGGGACTCTATGATCCAGTGGGTCTCTTCCAACCTGGTGATTCTATGATTCTAAGCTTTACCCTTTGTCTACTTGATTATGTATGCAGAAAATAACTTAGTAGAGAAGTACATAAGTTTCCTAAGTCACTGTGAGATTAAGCCTAATAAAATGTGTAAGACAGTTATTCTTAAAGCTCAAACGTGTCTGTATTCTGCGTCTGTTATGCAGCTCTGTTCTTTTTAACTGCCATAAAGTGTCTGCTTGCTAATTATAAGGCAAGTGAACTTATATCTCAAATGCATCACCTAATCTTTTTATCTGAGTACATACTGCCCAAGGCACTGTCCTCCTCACTTAGAGCCCAAATCCTCTCTACCTGCTACCACACTAGTCTAAACAACAGATGCATTTATTAGAGTCATAGAACTACTGAATCATAGAATCATAGAAAAGACCTTTCTGATTGAGTCTAGCCATACCTGTCCACTAGTAAACCGTATCCCTGAGCACTTCACCTACCCATCTTTTAATTATCTCCTGGGATGGTGACACAACCACCTCCTTGGGCAGCCTATTCTAGCACCTGAGAACCCTTTCAGTGAAGAAATCTTTCCTGATGAGTAATCTGAACCTCCCCTGGCACAACTTGAGGTCATTCCCTCTCATCCTATCACCTGTTATTTGGGAGAGGAAACCAACATCCACCTTGTTACAATCTCCTTTCAGGCAGTTGTAGGCACTAATAAGGTATCCCCTCAGCCTCCCTTTCTATAACCCCAATATGATCAGCCACTCCTCATAAGACTTGTTTTCCATACCCTTCATCAGTTTTGTTGCCCTTCTCTGGAGATGATCCCAGGACCGCAATGTATTTCTTGTAGTGAGAGTCCCTAAAATGAACACTGTATCACCAGAACAGGGACTGAATCACATCCCTTCTCCTGCTGGCCACACTGTTTCTGATATAGACCAAGATAATATTGGCCTTCTTGGCCACATGAGCACACTGCTGGCTCATGTTCAGTTGGCTGTCAATCAACACCCCCAGGTCATTTTCTGCCAGGCAGCTTTCCAACCACTTTTCCCAAGCCTGCAGTGCGGCACAGGGTTGTTGTGTCCCAAGTGCAGGACTTGGCACTAGGCCTTGTTAAACTTCATTCCATTGGTCTCAGCCCATTGATCTAGCCTGTTCAGATCCCTTTGTAGAGCCTCCCTACTCTCAAGGAGAATGACCCTTCCACCCAGCTTAGTGTCATCCATGATCTTACTAAGTGTACATCCAATCCCTTCATCCAGATATCTGTTAAAGGTATTGAGCAGAACTGGGCTTAACTGTGAGCCCTGGGAAACACCACTGGTGACTGACCTTCAACTGGATTTAACTTCATTTGCCTCCACTTCAGACCTGGTCACCAAGCCAGTTCTTTACCCAGCAGAGGGTACGCCTGTCAGGATGACGGCAACCACTTCCTCAAGCAAAATAGTGTAAGAAACTGTGTCAAAGACTTTACTAAAGTCCGGGTACACTATATCTACACCCTCTCTCTCATCCATTGAGCAGGTAACCTTGTCATTGAAGGAGATCTAAATCTTCCTGGGCTTATTTTGCTCACTAGTATGTCTCTTTTCTAGTCTTTTTTTTTTCCTCCCTTCTTTCTTAATTAAATTGATACTTTTTATCACTGCAGATGAGATTATCCAATAATATCTTGCTGCAGTGAGCAAAATAATTAGCAAATGTTATTTTCGGTATTGATAATATTGCTTTTGAGTTTCTAACCAAACTAAGTGGCAAATTAAATCAAACAATGATTGAATTTTGGGGAAAGCATTGTACTAGCTAAATTTTAAACCATCTTTAAATAATGTATTTACATTAACACTTTCTAAAGTCTGTCTAACTTCATTCAGGCATGCTGGGATTTTCCGGGTAAACTGAAATGGCATTTCATTTTTTCTATTGCGATTTAGACTGATGAACTTTACAATTTTTCTTCTTAAATAGAATCATAGAATCATAAATTCTGTGCCCTTGATTTTGGTTTACTTTGTAATTTTTGTGCCATAATCTTTTCTGGAATGTGGATAGCAGAAGCCATGAATTTTGGGATAAAAGTTTTATAACTTAATGGACTGTGTATAAGATTGTAATTCAGAAAATTCTGATTTCATGCCTGGCTGTCTTTTTGACAGTTCTCTTGTTGCCTCACTTAAAGATAGAGGAGCATTATTCTACTGATGTATAATGAAACTTTTTTCCTAAGACTTTGGGGTTTTATGTATTTTTATTCAACTAGCTATATGGATTTAGCCAACATATTCCTAAATAAATTGAAGTGGATGTCTGTTTAAAAGATCTTGCAACTTAAAGAAAAGGGAAATTATCAAAGGACAAAGGTGTTGTGACTGAACTTTGCATGGAAGCTTTTTGGGGGGCTTTTTTTTTTTTTTGGTGTTTTGGGTTTGGTTTTTTTTTCTAAACAGTAACGTTAGAAATACAAGTCAGGAAATCAGGGTAGTCACTTTTCCAATTTACAGACAGGAAAACTGAGCTGTAAGGGAGCTGGATGGCTGGACCAGTGCCACCAGCCATATCGGTCACTGGCACAACATTGACAGAGGAGTCGTACTTGAGAAGCAGACAAGGTATCTGCTTGGCAAGAGAGTCATTAAACTGAATGACATTTGCAACTCGAATGAAGACTTCCTCCTTTTTTATTTTGTTCAGTCATGCAGACAAATTCTTAATGATCTTATCCAGCCTACTGTCTCATGGAAAAAATAAAAATATTTAACATAATAGGCTCATCATCCTTCTTGAAAAAGAGACTATGTATGGTAAACCCAAGAAGGTCTGCAGGCAGCTAGAATATGCCAGCTTTAGGAACTGGAGTCAGTGTATAATTCAGATGGATGTAGGAAAAAGACATGCAAAGGATTAATAAGGGCTTGCTGAAGAACGAGCAGCAGGATAGAATGAAAGCAGGTGGGAGTATGTAAGTTCATCTAGAGTCAAATCACCAAACCTTTTAACATTGAACTGTTAATATAGCTGTTAATATTATTAGTTAGTCAAAATAGAATACTGGCAATCAGCACCCTGAAACAGCAAGAAGATAGATCAGGGAGTGTAAAAGTGAACAACATCTTTCTAAATTAAAAAAACCCCAAACACACAGATTTTGTGTCATACTTGTCCTTAAAGAATGAGACACATTAATTTTCCTCCCACTAGTAAGACCCAGTGGATAGAAAACATTAGCAATAGGCAGCAAAAGCTGTGGGGGGAAAAAATGACCAATGTCACCTTTCAAGCCACAACAGCTGCAGCAAATGAATTTTTATGTTGCTTCTCAGCTCACCATGATGACTTACAGTTAACATTTGCTGCACTGTGCTGCTGAGAACTAAAGGCTTACTCAGCAGAAGTAACGTAAGGTGAATACATGTTGTCTGTTCAGATGGGGTCAGAGTGAGCTGAAAACGCTTCATACTATACCATCATCAGTATCGCTAGATGGGGAATGCAACCAAATGATAACAGGGCTAGCTATGACCTTGGTGTAAGTGACAAACACCTTACATTATAACAGTTCACAAGTGGCAATAAGTAATAGGGCTCACAGAGGTGGCCATCAAATATAAGTAATTAGCTGACGCAGTGTAAAGAGAATACATGAGCCTGGGAAACGATCCAAGAAAGAAGTAGAAATAAAAGAGAAAAACTGGAGGAAAAAGACATTATTTTTTTTTAAATGGGAGACTCATGAAAGTTGTTGATAGCATCCTGGACTGGCTGGGAAGTGGAGATAAGTTGGATGAATGCTCTATAAAAAAATAAATGTCTTGCATAGCTTGGATAATATCACATTAGCAGAACTGATATTTTCTTTCCTGTTCACAGATGAAGCGTGTAACAAACTAATATATATATCATGGGAGAGAGGAGGGAAGGGCACATCTCGATTAAGGCTTCAAAAGGTGAATATGTCCAGGGCCAACATCCTGGACTTACAGAAAAAGAAAGAACCTTTAGCTTTATTTTTATTAATGTTAGTGTTTTGGTTTTGGTTTTGGTTTTTTTTTTCTTATTCTCATCACTGTGGAAGGAAAGACCTGAAAACATCTCCATCAGGTAATTGAATTAGGGATGGTTTCCTGAACCAGTCAAGTAGGGGTGGTAGTGTAAAAACTGAAAACAAAGCTTTTTCCAGTGCAGAGATATGTCAGAACTACAGGTCATGCAGAAAGCATTAGTCCTGCAGATGCATTTCTAGCAACTGAGTGTGTCTTGTAGACTTTACAAGCATGTACACTCTTATTAACAGTATAAATTCAGAAGAAAACCATTTCTTCTAGCTTTGTCTCTTATCATCTGTTATTTTTGAAAGCTTTGCAATCTGTGCTCTTCAACCTCCAAATTACTTCAGCCACGCACTGTGAGGGGTACATACTATCTTGCAAATATCAAAAATTTTTATATTGTTTCACGGTAGATCAGACTTTATTAGGCCTTCATCACATTGTGTTACCTGCCTTTTCTGAAAACTGAGTGTTATTATACAATACAAACAGAGAACATTTGCAGTAGCTTGCAATAGGGAAGACCCGCACAATGTACAGCTGTTAAACCAAAGATTTTATACCTCCATTCTGTCTAATATCTAGAACAGGCTTATATTGAAATATAGACAGATAGTAAAAACATACCATTTTTTCCCCCTATTTGTTCCTTCTAGGGGTGGTTGCAAAATAGAATGTATTACTTCAGCCTTTTGGGCAATGAAAGGCTAGGGTAAATGATCAAAAAGTTTTAAGTGAGTCATTCATTTGCAAATCTTTTCCCCTCTCACCATCCTTCCAGTATTTTTCTCTTTGGTTAAAGAATATTATTTTTTATTGAGAGCAATAAATACTTCTTTACAGAATCACAGAATCACAGAACAACCAGGTTGGAAGGGACCTGTCGGATCTTCTAGTCCAACCATTCCAATCTAACACTACACCAAGTCCCTCAATACCTCATCCACCTGTACCTTAAACACCTTCAGGGAAGGGGAATCAACCACCTCCCTGGGCAGCCTATTCCAATGCCCAATGACCCTTTCTGTGAAAAACTTCCTTCTAATCTCTAATCTAAATCTCCCCTGGCGGAGCTTGAGGCCATTTCCTCTTGTCCTGTCCCCTGTCACTTGGGAGAAGAGGCCAGCTCCCTCCTCTCCCTTCAGGTAGTTGTAGAGAGTAATGAGGTCTCCTCTCAGCCTCCTCTTCTCCAGGCTAAACAATCCCAGCTCTCTCAGCTGCTCCTCATAGGTTCTGTTCTCCAACCCCTTCACCAGCCTCGTCGCTCTTCTCTGGACTTGCTCCAGAGCCTCAACATCCTTCTTGTGATGAGGGACCCAGAACTGAACACAGGATTCAAGGAGCGGCCTCACCAGTGCTGAGTACAGAGGGAGAAGAACCTCCCTGGACCTGCTGGTCACACCATTTCTGATACAAGCCAGGATGCCATTGGCCTTCTTGGCCACCTGGGCACACTGTTGGCTCATGTTCAGTCGGCTGTCGACCAACACTCCCAGGTCCCTCTCCTCCTGGCAGTTTTCCAGCCAGGCTTCTCCCAGTCTGTAGCTCTGCATAGGGCTGTTGTGCCCCAAGTGCAGGACCCGGCATTTGGCCGGATATTTCAAGATTAGCTTTCTAAAGATTACAGCTTTAAGGGATACTTGGTAAACTTGTTACAGTTTAGCCTTACTAGATAGCTAAGCATCACACACCTACTCACTTCACTGCCCCACAGTAAGAGAATGGGTAAGAGAATGGGGAGGGCAAAAGTAAGAAAACTTGTCTTTCCCTCATCCAGCAGCCGAGTGACTTTGTCATAGAAGGCGATCAGGTTGGTTTGGCAGGACCTGCCTCTGGTAAACCCGTGTTGACTGGGCCTGATCACCCGGTTCTCTTGTAAGTGCTTCATGATAGCACTCAAGATCACCTGTTCCATGACTTTCCCTGGCATTGAGGTCAGACTGACTGGCCTGTAGTTCCCTGGATCCTCCCTGCAACCCTTCTTGTAAATGGGAACTACATCAGCCAGTCTCCAGTCCAGAGGTACCTCCCCAGTCTTCCAGGACTGATGGAAGATGATGGAAAGGGGTCTGGCCGATACATCCGCCAACTCCTTCAATACCCTACCTTTATGCACAGTTACATTTCACTGAAGCCTTACTCCACTCTTCTGGAAAATCAATAATGAGACAAACAGAAAAAAAAATCCTCCTTTTTTTATCCTTTCCCCCTTGTTATGCTTTCCCCTTTGAATTTTGTAAGCAGAGGTAGACTTGAGCAACTGCTATGGAAAATAATGACTTGAGACGGTCCTGTGGATCATATTAAAAGGGCTTCTGAAACTAGATGACAAGCAGGGAGAATTTAAAAGGAGACAGAAATAGAACTTCTTCAGAGGCTACAGTTTGAGAGAGGTGACCCAGGGAATGCACTATCAGTTCATGACCACACAAAAACTCGTTTCCTTAACTGGAACTATGGACTGTTTCATCTATACAAGGAAATTAGATTTTCTTTTTAATCTGCACATGCAGGTTTGCAAGTGTTCAATGTTTGCAAATTGGTCAGAATTTCTTAAGTGTTCAGCATTCAATGTACCAAGTCTGTTTACAAGTAACTGCCTTTCCTGAAGCCAAAGTAGATGTTGAGCTCTCTTGAAAGTCAAGCCCAGACTCTTTGAAAAAGTAAAGATAATTTTAGCAGCACAATGACTTCATATGCTACGAACAAGTGATCCTTGTTGGTCTTCAGTCTGGCAATTTCCAGTGCAACTTGAAGAAAGCAGAGAGCAACAGTAGAGAGGTTCCTGGGATTCTTAGGTCTACATGACAAGGTATTTAAGTCATTTTTTACTCATCAATAGGTCCGACAATATTTAAGAAGTGGAAAAAATTACATGATTACCTTGAAAACCATCAGTTTTGGTTAATGTATATTATATCAGTTATAAAAAAGAATGTACTGGTAAATAGCTTCAAATACTGGTTGTTCAAAATGCCTTATCTATTAGTCGGATACTTTTTAATGATATCTGAATCCTGTAGTGAAGGACAAATGTTCAGAACCACTAAAGGAGTTAAATAGCATATTTTCAATGTACTCCAGAAAACGGGTTGTTTCTATGCTTTTCAAAATCTACTTTTGAGTATCACTGTTTAGAGAGGTATAAATTCATAAAGAATACAATATACGGTTTTAAGGTAAAGTGCATGAACAATTCTGGAGTTTTGTCATAGATAAATAATCAATTTTTTTTTTCTGAATATTCTTCAATAGTTAAAAACTTTTATTCCCCTGTGTTTCCAGGAACGGACCATGTTTGAAATTGGTAAGCAATTACTTTTGTTCAACACAATCCTAGCTGGAAAACACGTCGGAAACAGTATGGTGTCCTTGTTCATACTATATGTGGAATCACTCAGGCTTAGAAATGGGTTTGCTATGTTGAATATTACTCTGGTAAAATTCTGTGGGAAATTCTGGAACTCCCCAGAAGCATCCTAAGTGAGAACTGGTAGGTTTGCTGTAAACACATAGTTTTCCCTGGTTGACTGTAATTTCCTGAATTCTTCATTTCCTGGTGTTTTCTTCATTTTATCCAATCATCCTAAAATGCAACTTTCCCAAAATGTGTAAATTTCTGTGGTTGTGTATATATGCTTCTCCCTAAGACAGGCACTATTTAGAGGAGAGAAGAAAGCATTACACTACAAAACTACCCAGAACAGTTGTTAGAGCATATTGCCATTTGCAACTGATTGCCAGCTGGCAATATCTGCTTGTTGGTTGCAGATACTTGCCAGACCTAAATGTGGTTTTGCTCTCCCTGCTTTCCAGTTTTGCTCTATCCTTTTCAATATTTTCTTTGTTACTAATACTTCAGAATTATCTACCTTGTGGCTTCAAGTTATTTTATATTGATTTTTTTTTTTCTTTTCAATGTTTACCTGCGGCCTATTAGATGGTAACAATTTTCATACCAGAAAATTCATTTGCATCTACATTTAATTTACCCTTTCAAAGACATATTGTCTTAATTTAATGACTCTTTGTAAGGCACTTGCAAGGTCACCTCACTCTTTTCTTTAAAATTTTATTGAGGTGAAATAAGTATTCTTCAACTAGTTTAGAACACAGCAATTTGACACTTCATGTCACACTTTCTTTATCATAGAATCATAGAATCATAGAACAACCAGGTTGGAAGGGACCCATCAGATCTTCTAGTCCAACTATTCCTATCAAACACTAAACCAAGTCCCTCAATACCTCATCCACCTGTACCTTAAACACCTCCAGGGAAGGTGAATCAACCACCTCCCTGGGCAGCCTATTCCAATGCCCAATCACCCTCTGTGTAAAAAACTTCCTCCTAATCTCTAGCCTAAATCTCCCCTGGAGGAGCTTGAGGTCATTTCCTCTTGTCCTGTCCCCTGGCACTTGGGAGAAGACGCCAGCTCCCTCCTCTCCACAACCTCCCTTCAGGTAGTTGTAGAGAGTAATGAGGTCTCCCCTCAGCCTCCTCTTCTCCAGGCTAAACAACCCCAGCTCTCTCAGCCGCTCCTCATAGGTTCTGTTCTCCAACCCCTTCACCAGCCTTGTCACTCTTCTCTGGACTCACTCCAGAACCTCAACATCCTTCTTGTGATGAGGGGCCCAGAAATGAACACAGGATTCAAGGAGTGGCTTCACCAGTGCTGAGTACAGAGGGAGAATCACCTCCCTGGACCTGCTGGTCACACCATTTCTGATACAAGCCAGGATGCCATTGGCCTTCTTGGCCACCTGGGCACACTGCTGGCTCATGTTCAGTCGGTTGTCGACCAACACCGCCAGGTCCCTCTCCTCCTGGCAGTTTTCCAACCAGGCTTCTCCCAGTCTGTAGCTCTGCATAGGGTTGTTGTGCCCCAAGTGCAGGACCCAGCATTTGGCCGTGTTAAATTCACTTCAGGCACATTTCATGAAGGAGTTTCTATTGAAACGTTTATCAATTGTTTTCCTAAATAATATCCTGTTTATCTCAATCAAATAGCTTAAAATACATTCTTTAACTATTACCAGTACTTTGGGGCATATTCTATGAGGCCCATCATAAAAAAACCTCAGACTGTGTATGTAAGTCTCTTTATTTAAAAAGTTAAGAAAATCAGCTACAACCACCATCAAAATAGTTCCGTTCTGAGCTGACACATAGTCGCATGCTATGCTGCCAGTGTTCAAAGCAATTCTGCAGATTATTTTCTGAAAGGCTGTTGAGGCTCTCTGTTGGTTTTGCTTTCACATATTCTACCTACAAAAAGTTGTTTCCTTTGAGCACTGACTTTGGGAAGAGGCAGAAATTACAGATCTGGTGAATAGTGTGGGTGCTCAAGCACAATGTGTTGTTATTAGCTAAAAACTGCTTTAGAGACAAAGCTTTGTGGGATGGTTCACAATGACATTTTTCTAAACAGGGGTAAGAGAATGCCTCTATTTCAACACACATCCACTGGTAGTGAATGAAGTCACTGAGTTGAGGATTGTCTCACTGTGACAGACTAGAACATGTTCTATAACTGTCTTTTTGTCTCTCCCCTCCCACTCTTGGTTCTGAAGTTAGGGGGTTAGCCTTTTTTTGTGTGTGTGTCAGACCTCATATATATAATTTATGGAAATTGCAGTATCTTTTAGGACACTGAGAATTGTCATTGATATTACAGCAAGAAGCATAAAATGGTTTAGTGAGCAAGTAAAATGCAATTTATTAATATTTTTCCATGAAAATTAAACCCCAGGATTCTGACTGCTGATAGAAATTACTATTTTATAGCTTTTGTAGGGAAGCAAGCGTTAATATATTCTGATATTGGAATAACTTTGAGTGGTTTTTCCAAGTATTTTAATTTAAAACCCCTTAACATTTAGTACAGCAGCATTATTTATTCTATGTAATGCAGAACAATGCAGTTGTACATCATACATATGTTATTATTTTGTTTTAAAACAAAAAGTAGTCACGTATTATGCAAATTATTTTGGTAATTTATAGGTTTTTTTTCGTTTTGCAGCATGCTAACTGAAAAAAAATTGAGGGAAAGATTTTGATGAATTGGATACCAATTCACATGGCAAATTTTTCATCAATCTAATTTACTAAAATTTGTCTTTCAGTTGAGGATCTCTAAGGTCTTTTCCAACCTAATGATTCTATGATGCAAATTATCTTAACAGTCATATTGTAAATGTTCATATACAGTAGAATCAGAAAAAACCCTGTTAAAAACATCTCTAGAAAACTGTTAGCATCAGTTGTATTCCAATGGGTACTGCCTGTACCTGCTTGTTTTTTTTTTTTTTTTTTAACTTTGCTAAACTTTGTGCTCTAAAATGTATTTCATTTAAAATAAGAGAGAAATAGAAAACTGCTTTTATTAAAGATCCCACTGTATTTTCTATAATGCCCCTTCACATCTGCTACAAATCTTCACTGCATCATATGCAGCAGAAAGAGGTATCTACTTTAGAGTACACCTGCTGTAAGGAGTTATTTCTGATTAGTTTTCTGTTAATGTTAAATGCAATCTTGAAATCTCTATGTTTCTATTGCCCTTCATGGAGATGTCAAAGGTAAAACTGGTGAAGTTACACTTTTCCCTTTCTGTGCTCTGCTTTCTTGCAGTATAGTCCTTTAAAAAATGGAAACTCTATAGATTTTATAAAGAACTAACATGTACAGCAGTGTGCCAAACCTTGTCTTTGAAGTATGTTTCTTTACAAATCAATAGAAACATCCTATTTCAGATTAATCCACTGAAATTTATCGCAGAAAACAGAACAAGAAATGTCAATAAAGTAGGGCAACTATGCTTTAAAAATATTTCAAATTCAATTTAATTCCTTAGAAATAATCATAAAATGAGTACAGTTATAGGTCTGGAAATTTCCATGACTGTTCATTTTTTATTATTTTTTAAACGTTTTAGCCAGTGTTTTATCCTAAGTGCATAGAGCATTCAAATCTTTTTCCTTGTGATCTAATCCTTTACATACATCAAATGTTATGTGGATTATTATTAAAGATATCATGTTGGTATGGTTTACCTCGAGTAACATTCACTATCTGATGTAAATTTGGGTAGCAGCATTGCAATAGGTCATAGAAATTAAAAAGATTTTTTTCTTGCATATGGTTTATTTTGAGACTTTAATCTGTAAGTTTTAGAACCTGTCATAATATAAAATCTTCCCCATAGCTTTCTGGATGAAATCTGAGATGTTGCACATACGAACAGAGAGGTTATGAGGACATTAGTCCTTTTCGACCTCTATAGTGAAAGTAAAATAGAGGCAAATCCACAATAATATTGAATCTGAAACCTATGTGCAGGGCAATGGAATTTCTTTTGAGGGGAAGCAGGTTGGTAATAGTCTTACAAATTTGCTCTCTGCATGAATTAGGAGGCATAAAAAAAGTAGGAGTGATAAGTGAGGAGAAAGAGGAGGAAAGGTTAGAAAACTAATCATAAATTAGCAGTGAGTACTGATAATGATATGTGACAACAAGAGAGAGGAAAAAACTCAAAGTATGATAGCGAAAGAGGAAAGAAAAAAAGTCTGGGACAACTTCATTAGTGGAAACCTTACAAAACCTAGGCTACAAATAAGAATTCAGACAAAAATAGTGTATGTATTCCTATATTTGCACAGAATTATTTTTACCCATCTTTAAACATGTGACAGTTTTTCCCCAGGGTTATGTTCAAAATGCATTTGGTCTGCCAGCAAACAGTGAACTGTGATCAATCTGACTCAACATTCTTAAGGAACAAACAGGAGTTACCCTTTCTGGGTAACTTGACCTTTGTGCTCACTCAGATGAAGACCTTTGTACTCAGACCCACGAACATTCACCACAGAGCTCAGCACTCACTGCGTTGTATGACAACTGAGCCAGGGATGGTCAAAGCTTCCTGCTCTCCCACAGTGCATGTCCTTTACATCTTGGTTTCTTTTCTATCCCCTGGAAGTGTATTAGGAAGAGCAGCCTTCATCAGAGCTCTATGTTTATCCTGGTAAGGAGACTGTTTTCTGTACCCTCTTCATGTGCGCGTCCTTCTTTGCCCCACATCTGCACAAATCTGGCACCATGAGGCATAATACACCTAATCAGCAAAACTTACACCATTTATCAGATTGACATTGTTAGTCTTTTGACAGGCTGATTTAACATTTTCAAAATGAAGTTTCTATGCGGTATTATAGTACCATAATATATGGATATAAGACCTAATTGAAAACAGTTCCAAGACAAATACTTTGAGCTGTGGCTGACTTCATGGAGATCACTTAGTTAACAAGGACAGGTTTTTTTCCTGCAGTTTTATTTTTGATATTGCCCTATATCTTGAGTAGGGAGATGGCTGGTTCTAAAATCCACATTTATAACATGACACCAAATGAGTGATGCTCTTGCACAGGGGCATTGAGTGATGACAAGGAAGATAAACACAGAGGGAGAGAGTAAAAAAATTAGTATAGTTAGCCTGTGGGCAATTTTTAAAGTAGCAGTTTAGAGCAAAACAAGGACCAAATCAAACTGGTTATGTAAACACACACGGGAGCTTAATGTTTCCTTTGTAGTCCATCACAATGTCAAGCTCCAAACATTTGACCCGTAATTTTTTACAGGCTTGTGATCCTTTGGTACTCATGAATGACTACGGAACAAGTACATGCTCAGAAAGATGAAAATGATAAACATTTGAAACTTGCATGCAAAAAAATATAAAAGAAAGAGGAAAGTGTGTGCACTACAAAGACTTCATTTTGTGATGTTGAAATTAAAGCTAAAGTTTACTCGGCTCTCATCCATTATGTTTGCCTTGTGCTGGGTAGTGATGGCTACACTGATGCATGGACTAATGTTCTAATAGGTTTTTAATTAAACTGATGAAAATACTTGGATGAAAGTCAATGTTCTTCATAAATGAACAGATTAAATGTCCCGTAAAAGGTATCATATGTTTTTTTTTTTTTAAATCTGAAAATTAGTTACAAAGTCACAGTTAATCTAATTATATGGTCTCTCTGTCCTGGAATAATGAGGTAGACTGAGAATTATAGTAGTTGAAGAATTAAACCTTTGCTGTTCAGAGGCATTTTGAAAATGGAACCCTTGGCTAACTGCTCTTCAATGACTGTACTCACATTCATAAGGATATTCTTTTAAGATAGTGTATTTAGGTTGTAAAACAGTAATGATTAATGTTGTGTCATCTTCTGAGTTGTAACTTCTTGCTATGCTGGATATCTCGATGTTTATATGTGCACATTATGATCACAGTAAAATGAAGATATTGTGAACACATAGGAAGCAGATATTTTGTACCAGTGATGGGGATTCTTGTTTATAGGTACGCTGGGCAACCTTTATGATCAGTGCTACGAGAATGACTATTATGCACCTTTGTAAGAAGCCAACTACCTTTCAATGAACCTGCAGCTGTCATTAAAATGATAAAAATAAGCTTATATATAATAAAACCCAGAATCTGCCATAATCTCTTCTTGATCGATAACATGTTCTGATAATACTTCTGCATCTCTGTGTAATGTGTGTCATTTTTTTTTTTTTTGTGTGTGTGTGTGTGTGCAAATACCATGACTGTACTGACTTTCTTCTTTCCAGTTCTTTCCAGGTGAATGATGAATAAAGTCAAGTCTGTCAGTCATTAATTTGGATACCTGTGAACATCATGAACTAAACTTTAACTTATATTTATCATACAGGATAGAACTTGTGTAAGGAATTAGAACTTAAACAAGATGATTCACAGAAATGAGTGCTTTCTACACCAGTGAATATTCTGCTTTAATGATACTATGAAATTAGAAGTCTTTTAAGTAGCAAAGGCAGTCACAGGTAAGAAATAAGACTGATTTTTATTGCATTATTTCAGATATAGTGTGAAAAGATATCTTTCAAGATTAGGCTTTTTCTCACTTTGAAAGACACACACTCAATGAAATGTTTTACATTCTTCTGAAAATGGTTAATATCTTTATGATGTTAGGAGCAAAGTAATTTAAGAAACCTATTAATAATTTATAAATAAACAACAGTCATAATCATAGAAAATAAACCAATTAGAAGGTTTAAATGAAAATCACATTTAAAAATGTGTTTCATAAAAGTAAGTTGAAAATATATAAAGTAAAAAAAAATCACCGACTCATGAAATCTAAGATCTAATTGCTCATTCCTTTCTTTATTAACAGCTTGATAAAGTCATTATCTTTGTGAACAGAATGATGATCAGAATCTTCAATAATTGTCCGCTCTGATTTCTTGTAACAAAATGAAATGATAGGGAAAGGCTAGACATTATTTTGTGCTTTAACACTTGCTGAATAGAAAAAGAACTGGTGTGAAACGGTGAATATCCAGAGGAAAATGTAGTAGATAACCTGAATTATTAATCCACATTACTGAGATAGATTTTTTCCCTTATCTCCTCCTATTCTGGGGGACAGGGAGGTTTCTACAGACTTGTGGTACTGTCTTATGTTAGGCAATTTCTGCCTCAGATATATTAGTCTATCTTTTTTCAAATTAAAAGTTTCAACTACTTTCAATCACAAGTATACCGAGTAGGCTAACATAGTTAATCTTATTTTTTACAATTTTGATGAAATATTTCCTATTTCTTGTCATAGTATTAAATTACACAACATAGTTCCCTTTTCATAATGAAAGTTTCTATGTATACAAACAATTCTTGCTGAACCAAATTACTAGTACTGAGGATTAAAGTATTTTATAAGAGGCAAAGGAATTGGAATGCTCCTTTGTGGAAAGTGGTTTCGTTAGATAGGTAACTTTTCCTTTATTCTCCTACAAAAATATCGCACTGAAGACAAAATTGGAGGACAGATTAATTAGCATATGAAATGAGTTCATTTTTACTTCTGCACACTAGGATAGAAATTAATTCATCTACTATTTATTTGAATATCAGTTCCTTAGAACCTGTACTCTGAAAAGTATTAATACTAAGCATATGAAAATCAAAAGGTGAGGTTAAAAATTTCAAAACCTTTTTGCATGAACTGGTTGGATAGAAACCTAGGGAAACCACTTTAAAAGGTAATAACTTTAAAGGAGTATTTTATCTGTTTTGATATGACCGATAAAGAATTTTGTTGAGAGGTGGGGAGGAAAGAACAAAAGTAGACTTGTGTCCCAGTGCACTGATGAATAGATGTATCCAGCCCAGTTATTTCACATAGGTAGAAGGTCCAAGTTTTCTATGAGTTGTTAAGTATGGAGGGTATAAAACATCTCACTTACTGAATTGAGTGTGACCACAGTCTTGTGTTGGGGAACCTGGTTTGATGGCTGCAATGCTTGGTCTCACTCACTGAGTGCAATACATATTACATTCATTTGCTTTGTGTATGTTTTAATTATTTTAAACCATAAAACTAAAAAAAGAGTAATTTTTAGTCAATGTCTTTTTATTTCTGCTCTTCTTTTAATGTTGTGAGCAATGACTGTGACCATTTTTACGTTAAATCCAATCCTTGGTTTGATGCATACCATTTGCAGTAGTTAGTAAGCTGAAAGTGGATTTCATTTGGTCAGTAATAGCCAATTGGGGTTTCCCTTGTGAAATCCTGTTTTTTTAATAGTAGCTGAAATTAGAGAGAGGAGTGGGCATTTGTTTCTACCCCTGGGTATAAACTTGCAATAAGAAGGAATTAGAAGAATGTTCAAATTCTGACTTAAAGCAGGGAAAATGTGATGAAAAAACGAAGTCAGTGGAACAAATATTCATTTTTCATATGCTATGTGTCAATATTGTCAAAATGTTTGATATTACATCACTATGAGAGATAAGATGTTTGTTTGAATTAAAAGTAATTTAACAGTTTTATGGCAAATCTAAAGTAAATTACATCTAAATTTTGGCTTTAAAATGAAACAAAATGAACCAGCAGTCTAAAGGTAATACTTTAGCATTATTGAAAATGAAAAAAACCCAAATTACTTTCATTCCATGTTAATTTTGGTATTTATTACAACTGACTGTAACTGTTGATATGGGAGTTCACCCTTTCCGAAATCATGTTATTGCAGTTATTGCTCTTGGGTTTTCCTATACTTAAATTGAACTTTGTGATGATTCAGACCACAGACCTCTGCAACTGAACAATTCTGATTGAGTCTGTGAGGTCCATGTATGTTTCTTAAAGAGTAGTACATGATAGCAAGTGCACCGACGATCATATGACACAATTACTCAGAATAACCTACTGAGCAAAAAAACTACAAACTGGACGACAATAAAAAAGAGACAATAAATAGCTGCTCTAGAAAGAAGGTGTGCTGGAGAAGTCATCAAGGATGAAACAGTTCAGTTTTCACAACTAGTGAAGAAATAGGAATGAAATTCATTCAAGTAGAGGCACCGTAGCTGAAGAACAAAATAAAATGGATTGATGATAGAGGGAACAAGGAGACTGTCAAGATCAGCTTTTGTCTATATGTCTTAAACATCATCTTGGTACAAAGCTGTATGCACTTGGGGCTTTGTGCAGTCTGGTAGTAGCAGTGGAGAGAGGTGGAGGTGCTGGAGCAAGTCCTGCCTCCTGCCCCACCTGTGGTTGTTTTTCTAGCATTCACTGGGCTGCTGTGACAGAAGATTTTCCACTTTCTGAAGGGGCAGAAGCACCCCTGACTTTGCATGCATGCCCACAGGGTTCATAAAGAGGCTATTTTTGGTAAAAGGTGGTTGAATGTTCAGTGATCCCGAGAGCCCCCAGCTCAAATTCAAGAACTTTCTCAAAAGAACATCTGTGCATGTCCCAGGTAATGAAATTTCCATGCAAATGTTTCTGACACAGTGAGATCACTCCTTGTATGCCAGTAGAGTATGGAGCAACCTCTCTATATAATCCATACCAAGAAGCATGTGCACACGCCCTCTGCTCATGGACCACATCTCCTGAGGAAAATTGCATTGTATTTCATTGGAGGGTTTGGTTTTTTTAATATTATATTTGTCTTTTTTCCTGTTCTTTCTTCTCTCTGCCTTATTCTCTCCTTATTCTACCTCACATTTTTTTTCCTTTGGCACTTTTGGGTAAATTTGGCTGTATCCAAGTTCTTCCAGTAAATTGTAGTTGCTTTGACCAATCTCAAAGTAAAAGATAGTAGCTGCAAATTGTAGCCACTTTGACTTAGTTAGAAGTAAACAGCTGTAACTTTGACTGTGTTCAAAGTAGAGGCTGGAATTTTGACTCTACCCCAGGAGTGACTGTGGCACAAACATTAAAAAAAAACCTACCCTCCCCCAATCATCTTGCCGAGCAGATCTGTTTGGGCTAAGTTGTACTAGGGACAAGGCTTTAACCCTTGATAAAGACATATTAACATGACTGAAGGACAGGTAATTGTGAAAGAAACTCACCATAAAATTCAGAGATTCTGTATTAAGGATTTTTTTTCATATACAGAAACTGAGGGATCTGGCCTTCCACTAGTTACATGTATGAAAGCAGACTGGATGTGAGTGGCTGAGAGGGTCGGTTCCATTCTCGTCCATGCTGTTGTCCTCTCCAAGGTAAAGGGAAACTTTATTAGACTTTTCAGGCTACAGGTCTGTTTCCTAGGTCTAATTCTTCTGTTATTAGAATTAGAATTTAGTCAGAAGGGTCTACTTTTTTAGTGTTTGATCCTGAAAACATGAATATAAGAGTAACTTTCTGCATGAGACCTGTCCATTGGAGTAGTGTGCTTGAAATTAATTATGTGCCTAGAATTGTTCTTGTGAACAAGAATTTGTCAGTAAAGAGGCGGTATTATTTTTCTGTAATTCCACGATAAAGCCCTATTGATCTGGATAAGGTAAAAATCCTTCCATTTTCTATTGTAGGTATTTGTAGATGTATCCTCCAACCACAAAATTCGTACTCCTAAGAAAGTTGCAAAGTCTTCTGTTTTGTTTTGTGTTTTTTTTTTTTCTCCTCTAACCCTCTTGTTTCAAATATTCCCATTATTGACAGCAAGGCAGGAAGGTAATGACAAACTACCCTCCAAAAAGTGTGTAAAGCATATACAGCATTCATATAAAATGTGCTTGTAAAGCCATGCTTTGATTAGTTAAGCACTCTTGTGATTAAGCACTGTATGTTTTGTGATTTCTCTTTAGTTTGTTAAGCCTTCCCTTTAAATCCTCTCTGATTTTTATTCATTTCTTTCCCCTGTTGGTGGATGATGAATGAAGACTTAATAAATTAAACCATTTAATACACTTAGTGTTTAGTGTACATTATTCACACAGTCCTTTAAGTGCATAATAACGTAGAACTTCACAGAGATTTCTGAGATACTTCAAAATATTTTAATGATGACCTTACACACCTAGAGGTGTAGTATTTTTATTAGACATGAGAGTAGGCTATGGATTTAGGATTTTCTACTTCTCTTTTTTTAAAAAAATATCACTGCATTTTATGGAAAGGGAGTAATTTCACGGACCTATTCAGAAAGCAAATGAAAAACAAGGAACAATATCTCATAGGTAACCTGCATGGCTGGAAAGTACTAAAACCATCATATGATGTTTTCTATCTGGCATAACAAGGTACCTAATAACAGTAGCAACTCACCATTTTGTGTACAAACTATTATTCATATACCTGGACATCCTCAGCTGGTGCATTTCATAAATAATTGCTGATAGCTTTCGGCAAATGCTAGAGTAAGCATCGCTTTGAAGCATTTAATGCAGATGTTCTGGTGGCAGCACGTTTCAGATCTTGTAATAAAGGTAAGATGTATTGCATAGGAAATTGCATCATTAAATGTATTCATAATTTTTACACTTCTCTTCCCTACTATGTAACTTTTCTTTCATGAATGGTGTACACTGATTTTGCACAGGTTCAGTAGGATTCTCTATGCGAAGAAGTTGAGGCAGGACTGCTGTCTTCTTGGTGCACCCTGTTGCCATGGTCCCTCTGCTTTCCAGGACTAACTGCACTGTGTGTGCTGGGGCTTCCTCCAGATCCATGCATGGTGGTTTTCTTCCACATGCCACTTGAGATGTATCCGTATTATACACATGAACCTAGGAATTGGAAACTGACCCTCAGCATAGAAATTTAGATATATGTGGGAAATTCAGGATTTCATCCCAAGCACTTGAATGGGCTATGCTGTGGTGATCAGCTCTTTCTGTCGTCCTCCCTGAATGAGATCTGTTATGCCTCTGCCTATTCCAGCTACATTCTGTTTCCACCAGTTTCCTGCTGGCTTTACAGAGCAGCCAGCTTTTCCTCTGCTATCAAGTCTTCTGTCACCCGATCTTCACAACTAGCAAATCAAAAGACGCTTTTATATGCTCTTCAGCTTGTACTCTTCCTTCTAAAGTTCTCCATCTCAGTCCTTTATTCAAGATTTTTGATCCTGGTCTCCCTGTATTCATAGACTCTCTCCGCGCCCCCCCCCCCCCTTTTTTTTCCTTCTTTCCTGACCTAGGTCCTTGTTTCAGTATTATTTCAATATCCTTCATGCATGAATCAAGTTTTATGCTTACTCAGTTACTATCTTTGCCCTCTCATCTCTCCCCAACCCTCATGTCCCCATTTCCTGTACTTACCAGATCCATAGATCTTAGTTATGTTAATTCCCATTTTTTACACTAGCTCCCAATCCTAGTTTTCTTCCAATAGTTCCTGTCATAATCCCATTTTTGTTTGTTTACTGTAAAGTAGGGACAATATATTTTCCTGTCTTGTCATCAAAATGATTGTGGAACATTTTGCTAGAAATTTACCAAAACACAACTTTTGCAAATGAGGCTGCTAGTTTATCTTGCATTAGGACATTAATTTTTCAAATGTCTTGATGATGCAGATTTCTTAAGAAAATTCCCAACTGATATCGTGTTTTTTTCTTTTTATTCCATTTGTTATGTTTCAGTTACGTAAAACTGTATTACATGTAATGTTGATGTAACAACTTCACAAGTTTGAAGCAATTAGTAGAAGTGCATTGCTTGTTTCTGCTATTTCTGATTCATATTGTAGTATGAGAATTCCTGAAGTCTATCCTTTTTTCTTTCTAATTGTGGAGAATCGATGGCAGCAGCTCCAGATTTGCTAGCACTAGGACGACAGGCTCAGCAGTTCTAGGAGGCTGAAGCAGGTTTCCTATGCATTTTCAATTAATCCCAGCAGGCTCCCTCTTTCTGGTAGAATAATGTAGAAAGTACACCATAAGATTGTGGCACTTTCTCTTCTACAGATGGAAAAGAAAATACTTGTGTCTGTATTCAGATGCATAGCCAGACAGAGCTTCTCTGTAGTCTTTTATATATGCGGGTATTTTGAATGTCCTGGAGTGTACAACAGAATGAAGCAGATGCTCTGTCTCAGCTGAAAATCCCATTACATATTTTGAAAATCAAAAAGAAAACAAGTGCGCAGATTGGCAAAATAGTGAGATGCTAAGAGTCTAGGCAGACTAAATGATTACTCCTAAACTTGCCATAGCAGAATGGCTTCTTTTCTCTCTGGTAGATCTGTTACTGATATACTTGTGCAGGATATTATTCATAGAATCATAGAATCACCAGGTTGGAAGAGACCCACTGGATCATCGAGTCCAACCATATTCATATGGATATATGAATAAACTCTAAGGTACGGGAATTACAGGTATACATCCTACCCCTGATAGTAAGTAAATAAAAACATGGATTCTTGTTACTGCTAAAGAAGGGCTAGAACAGCTTCAATAAATGATTAATTATCGCAATTTGTTGGTTTGTTGGTTTGTTTTTCAGACAGAAGGCTTCATTAATCACTCCTGAACTATCAAAGTCATTACTGAATGATAGTTTCTTATAATAGATGATTTTTCTTATAGAATGATACTGTTATGCAGACATTTTGAATTGCAAATGAATAGCTGAACATCTTTTGGATTTGTTAATACATGCAAGATCTGAGCCAAATACCCACTAGGTACACAGACATAGTGTGACATTTCTGGATTCTCTTGTTTTCTCCTAGAATCAAATTTGGAGAAGTAGAAGCAGTTAAAACAGCAAACATTCCTCTTAATGATTTTGTCAGTTATACTGAAACTCATTTTACACAAATATCTAAGTTCCTTAACTTTCATATAATGTTCAGAAAAGTATATACATTGCATGTTTAATAATCCAAAATTAAACTGTTCGTATACAATTATATGTTCATATATGATTCAACACTTTTCTTGCTTGCCTGTAATTTAGACAAAAATGCACATTCCCCCCCAGTCTACTTATTTGCATAAAATATGTATTTGTCTCCTGGAATAAAAGAGGTAACTACTTAATGTCTGACATACTGCTGTTCTGAAAAATTAAAAAAATAGTATCAGCTAAAGATATTATTTTTAGTCATAGTCAGTCAAGCTGAATATTTCTGTGCTTTTAATGAGTATTTACATTCTGCACATTCTGTGAATCACTACACATACACAAGTGAATGATGAGCCTCAGGTCTCCTTTGGCAGTGAAAGAGGTGATTAAGCTATAAAAGTGAAAACAAGATATTCCATTCAATAGGCAAACTCCAGGCTCCAGTGCTGTGATAAGATAGATAGTCTTGCTGGTAACAGCAGGAAATGTTTTGTGATGTGTTCTCTGTCAGTTCAGTACAAGTGGTCTTTACATGAACTCTTATAGAATTGAAAATTAACTAGAGGAATCAACCTCTATACCCTATCTCCAAATGATCCTGCTTTGGCATTTGAAGTACAGTATTTTACAAATGAGGAAATAAGTCAGACCACCCAATTTTACCTCACCAGAGTATAAAATGAATAATTTAAAATAAAATTACTATCAAGGTCTTTTTAGAAGAATTTTTTTATGTTTAGAGATAAAAATAATGGAGAAAGAATGGAAGGAGGGAGGCAGTGGGGGCCTCTGTTCAGTTCCCTAGTGAGCCAGAGAGGGTAACAAGACTGGGGAGCTTCTGGGTCCCTGCAGCAAGAGGGATAACTAGGAGGAAGCATCCCTGATGGCAGTAGGAAAGGGCAGAAAGAAAACTCCCAGGAGGAGATAAGGTTGTGGAGTTGTAACACTGTTGTTTGCTATCATGAAACTTGACTAAGAGAGGTGAAACTCAGCTCTTTTTCTGTTTCCATCAAAATACAAGTGCATGCTTGAGTCAGAGCAATATACTTTATATCCTATGTAGAATATTTTATTTTTATTTATGCATTTTCCTGGCTGCAAAAGCATTCAAATGGAATGACTTGGGTCAGTTTATTTTAAGAATAACATATATTGACTATCTCTAATTTATTAATTATTATATTCTAAAAATAGCAAAATGAGAGCATAACCTAGCTGCTTGCAATGAAAATTGAACCTGGAAATAAAATACAGATGGACTGTTATTCTCAGGGAAAGCTTTGGTTCCTGTGAATGCCATAATGCTTGAGAATGTTTTACTGAGAAAAACAGAAATTATCTTTTTAAAGGTAGTGCCACTAGATTCCAGTCTTGCCTTTTTATAAAATTCTACATTAAAGAGAGGGAACAAGAAGATATTGATCTGAATTCTGTTTGTATTTGAAATAAACACGCATCTAAATTGAAACGTTTCAAAGAAGCACAAGAAACCTGTTGGTTGCCAGAAGTGAGGCATTCGTGATTACTTCAAGTGCTAGTGACCTACGCAGCAATGTTGGAAAGCCTTGGTTTTGAATACTGCTTGGGAAAGAGGTTTATCATACATGAGAAATGATCCTGGCTTTGAAATTTACAGATATTGAAGACAAATTGCCTCCATCAGATGGACAAGTTATGTTGGTTGACTTTGATTCTTTTCATGGTTATATGGGTTTGAAATAAAATGGTCAGAAAGATAGTATTTACTAGACCACAGAATCAGTCTTGCTTAACTACAGGAGTTTCTTTTTTGGTGTGTGTTTTGGCTTTGAAATGATTCAGATTATTAAACAAAATGCAATCTACATCTATTCTGAAGAAAAAACGCTGAAATGTGGGAACCAGTGACAGTAAAAAGGAAAAGATTTAGATATAATTTTAAGGTCAACGGTTTGGAAACTGGTTACTAAAATTGTTCATGAAATGAGCATTTCTTGGAAATAGCTAGAGAGAAGAATGAGCAAATATAATATGCAGTTTAAAGTGTGGAGGCTTATCTAATAACACAATTGTGTGTCAGCAGCTTTGTACAATGAAAAATTTTTACAGCTAGATATTTTAATGTAGCACTATTAATACAGTTAATTCCCTCCTGACTATGGAGAGTTAGAGCAAAAACATTCCTCTATCAATCTGTTGTGATGCTTTGCTAGCAGGAATCTACTTACTACATCTTAATTTGTAGTTTTAATGAATGCCATGAAGTTGTCTTTTTAAAAAAAAAACAGTACTCAGAATTAAAAAAAATGTAGTTACAGTGTGCATGATATTAATTTATTAAAGAGAAAGTTATAATATGTTGACAAACAGTGTATGACCATAAAACTGTGCTTTAAGCACCTGTTCTAAAGAAAGTCTAAATTTTTTTGTATAAACCCTGGATTTCATATACAGATTAGTGCCTGATCTCATTAAAGTTGAGAATAAAATTATTCAGGGAATCATACAGAGTAAAAGAAATATTGTTACACTAAAAGACAAGAAAGAGAAAAGGAAATCACTGTATTTTGTATATCTTTAATAATTTTAAATATACATAGGTATATATTTGCACACAGTTGTGAAAGTGGTTTTATAATATTGGTACGTAATTATACATCTGCTATGGTTTTAGAAGACATGAGCTGGTTTATCAATTCTTTTAATATCTTTTGATTCAGAAAATATTTCTCTTTTATTGTTCTCTTATACTCATTTTAGGGGAAGGAATAGCAACACAGTTGTGTAGCTCTGGTAAAATGCACTTGCCTCTAATTAATGTCACTGAAATAAGCCCATGGTAAGAAGTTTCTCAGTGTAAGAAAGAAGAGACAGCATAACCAAGACTGAACTAGACCAACCTATTATTTCCATATACTATATGCTTCACAAAAAAAAGTACGGAATCACAAGAATTTGTAGTAGGGAAAGGAAATGGAAATTATTCTGATTGATATTTCTTTGCTATTTCCTGTCACACTCTGATGAAAGAAATTACAATTCCTTACTGTACAAAACCTGTGGCATGAATTCACAGTGTAAGTGGTTCTCAAATGATCATTTAAGCCAGACAGGATTTTATTGTCACTGGGGAATGACAAACAGAATGATCTTGGGAGTTGCATAATAATTGATTTGAAACAAGTGATAGTACATACAGTACTAGGCACACAGAGAGTAATGAATGTGGTTAGCTACAGACTGTGAGATTAGTATCAGGACAAAAATGAAAGCTGAATATTTTTCATTCTTTGGAGGTTTTCAAATATCCATACTAAATAATGAGTTAATTAAGATAAGAATTAAACATGAATTTAATCACATTACTGGTAAATATTAGCAAACACACAATATGAAAGCCTTTTAGATTCCTTCAAAAGTTGTAATTAACTATAAAAAAAGTAAATTGTTTGACCTCATGAACTGCATCTAAATGACTCAACTGAAGATTTTTAGATTAAATAGGATGCATAGATTAATTTTTTTCTCATTTATTATTTAGTTGAAAGTAAAAGTGTGAGTTTTAGCACATGTTAACTTAAGAGAGAAGTCATACTATATTTCAGAAAAATTATACTCACTGAAATGAACCTGAAAACCAAATCCATTTTCTAAGCATGTACAGTAAATATTTACCTGATATGTGTCTGTGTTCCCCTGCCATCTTCTATGCTGGTCATGAGTGAGCAGGTAAGCCTAATCTTTCTGTAACCTCCCCAGTTCCTCTGAAGGTTTAAGGTTAAGCACATGAGTGAGAGTGTTGTAGATTAGAACAGAAAGTATGCTCAGAAAACACCTGGTGTTTTGCTTGCCAAGCATCATGAAGATAGGCATACCTCACTGAAAAAGACTTGAGAGAGCAAGATTTCCACACTGGCTGCCTATACCAGGCATGGTGCTGCACCCCACCACGTATTTCACTGACAAAAATAATGGCTAGAGTATAAAATCAACATTTTATAAAAGGATTTTGAGATAAAGTTTCCAGTCCTAGAAATATGTGAACAAATAAATATTTTTAGTTTGCTTACTTTGCAGGAAAAAGAGCTATTACACAGTCTTAAAGTCGATGTATATGGAGGCTGGTCCCTGATTCTGGAAAGAAACACTTAATAATGCAATTTCAAATAATGGAAGTGGACTGTTTTTTGAAAGCTGGCAAATGACTATGACTGTTCAATTTATCTCAGGCAGTGAGGGTGAGTGCTTTCTTATTTAACAGAATAGTGAGCTCATCTATTTTTTCATTCATCGGTCGACCATTGCTCAAGAGCACATCTTCCATGCCTTTGCTCACGTTACAGATGTTACCCCTTTTCAGCAATATTGAAAAAAATTAAGATTTATATGCAAATATGGCTCTTTTTCCAGTGGATTACCACTAATAGGAAATTATTATCTTATAAGAGGTTTGTTGAAAGCAATTTTTTCACTGCAAAATCTGACGGAGTAGTAATTTTTGGAGTGATTTGTTTTTCAGCAAAAAATGTTCAGCCACCTCTCTGGCCAGCCACATTACTTGTGATTACTCTGAAGATTGTCCTGGGGCTCTAACAGGTCACCTGTTAACCTAAAGTAAAATGTACTTTTTCACACAACAAATGGGTGAAGGAGAATCAAGCCAAAACTACATTGTGCCTACCTCAGAAATGGCTAATGAAATGGGCCACACATAAGATTCTCCCTCTAGCATACTTACGCCTCTGATGACCTTTCTATTCAAACTTACTTCCAGCTCACAAAACCCATTATATTTGGGATAGGAACAAGGAGAAGTCATCAGTATAAATGTAGTAAATCATCAGTAGGAACGTTGGTGTCAACTAGAAGACAGAGTGATCAACAGGATTTTGGATAGTTTCTTCTGTTATGTAATATTTTTCTGTTTCTTGTACCTGTTTCTTCTTTCTGTCTTTCACTCAAATTTAAAACATTTTTCTCTCCTCCCGCCTCTCTCTTTATCTAATGTACTTACCTTTTCTTCTTTAGTCACTTTTCCAGCTGGGCTATTCTTACTAAACTGAGAATTCCTGAAATATCGTGGAGCTGCGGTGGCTCCTGCAATTGCATTCTTCTGTTCATTACATTGCATATCTTCCTGTTGTGTTTATATAAGCAGTTACAACAATGAAGCACACTATCTACAGGGTAATTACAATTCACCATAATAAACACAACTATTAATCGTGACTTTCATTATATTTTGCTCTAATAAACACTTGATACAATACAGGACAATGACAAGGGAATGATCATTAATAAAAGCCATTCAGTATTTACAAAGTAATTAATGTTGCTCATTAATTTATTTGAGGAATAAATATTAAAGGATTATGCCATTATTTACTATAAATGAAGAACAAAAATATCTTCTCTTATAATTAAAATTTTCAAGAATCTTGGTTGGGTACATTAAGGATCTTATGGGTGGAAATCTACAACTATTTAATGAATAGAGTTCATTGTTTAGATCTTGGAGTACTCACTAAAAGACGTATGTGTGAAATTACATTACGTAAGTTAAAAAAAGTACTGTTTTGCACACACTGACTGCATGGAACTTATATCTTTTTATATGCTTTTTATGCTCTGTCTACAGCAAATGGAGGTGTGACCTTAACCCCGTGTCTCGACTTGATGCCTTTTGGTTCTATTGTGTTTAGCTAGTGTAAGATAGACATAGGAAATATCAACTTCAAAAATTTGACTGTCTCAAGCCCATATCAAATTAAGTTACACTCAGCTTTATGAAACTGATGTTTTCTAACTTATCATTTACTGAGGTTTCCTTACACAACTGCTAATGTCTTCTGCTTATGCCTTTCACAGTCTGCTTTTCTAATACTGTAATTACACTTAGATGTACTCCTGTTTTTATCATAAGGAAGGTGCTATAAAAATGTTAGCAATTTTTCTTGTCTCAGTGAATCAGCATGCACTGTAAAAGGTAGAAGAACTATTCCTAGGCCATATTTGCCATCCTTCTCCTTATCTTTGGATCAACAAATTAAAATGTTTTAAACATCTAGAGTTGTTTTGAGCCATGTAACTCCTTCAGTAGGTCAAATTAAAAAAAAAAAACACCTCACTGAACCCAAGTAAAAGTGATCTGTCTGCATATCTGTAGAAGCAGAGGATTCCAGTGAGACCTTGTTAATTTTGTGCATTTTTGTGACCTCTGGATGAGCAGAAATTTGTGCATGTATATGTAGGCAAGCACCAGCAAAGCAGATGTTAAACTTACTGACCTTCACTCACTGAAATTGATGAACAGTTTGGCTGTCATTCGTTGTCCTTTTGAGGCTTTCTCACAGCAAATGAATGCCAAAGAGACATATTTGATCCTGCAAGTCCTGCCAGAAATTAGGCTTGGACTTGGATATTTTGGAATGAATCTGAGTCGAGTTTGACAACAAAGGGTAAGCTGCTGCAGTAACACATGCAGATGATACACTTCTCAATCTGCTTGTGTGCTCTGGAGTGGAGAGATATTGAGGCTCTTTCCTGCCTTTCATTCAGCCATGGAAGCAAAATATACAGTATATCAAAACACGTAATTCATTTATGCAGGTAAAATAGCCACTGAAGTTGCACCTACGCAACCTAATCAATGCGGCATCAGTGTTTTACTCAAAAACATGTAAATTAATTAATGACCAGCAGAAGTCTTCTGCTTTGTAATTTGGAAATCAGAATTGGATGAGAACACACACATTAAATAGCAAGATAAACATTTTTTCACACAGCTAATAACATCTTATGTACTTTAATCTCCCACTAGCTACACTATGTTAGGTAAAAAATATATTTTCTGTATTTCTTAGATTTTTTTTCATAACATTTCAATAATGTTTTTCAGAGGTGCTTCAATGGTACTCTACACCTGTGTGTTTTGGATAGAAGGAACATGGCAACC
Source organism: Coccyzus lansbergi (assembly GCA_033558105.1). Lineage (NCBI taxonomy): Eukaryota > Metazoa > Chordata > Aves > Cuculiformes > Coccyzidae > Coccyzus > Coccyzus lansbergi. The sequence goes on from JAUMJK010000156.1 coordinate 1,500,754, forward strand.
TGAATACAATAATATTCAAGGACCAGAACATATGAGGGTTTGCAATACTTCAGGAGTTGCAGTGGGATGGTAATAGAAGGCAGGCTCCTAGAGAGGTAAAAGCTGAAACCAACAAAAAATGTACAAATACCAATGAAAACCTTGCATCCAATATTATTTGGAAAGATGTAACCACTTGCATATGATGAGGAAGCACAATCTTTGTCCCCTTCCTGAATAAAAGGGAGGTAACTACTCCTTAATAATCATCTCTCTTCATTAGCCAGTTAGATTTCCAGCTTTTGGGTCGGTCAGTCACCTTATCAGCATATAAAGCAGGAGAAATAATGTGAAAGCCATTTTACTGGTGACCAGGTTTCTATACTCCTTCAGTTGCCCGTATGTGTTACCTGCTCCATCCTGTTTATTTCTTTGATGTTTGCTGTCTTCTAGATTTTGATCAAATTTCTAAGAGTACACAAAGTAATAATGACAAACTGTATGGTGTTTTACAAATACAGGACAAAAATATAAAGTTAATACTATAGTGAAGCAAGAATCCACCATGAATGCTGCAATATTCACAAGCACCTTAGGTCTTTAAGTATGTAATGTAAAACTTATTTTGTACACAATTTAAGAAATACAGATCTTGGTGTTTCCTATTAATTTTAGTACAGTGACGATTTCAGGCAGCTGTATACTTACATTCTGAGTACAAATTACATCTTATACTTCTTTTAGTATGTTGTAGTAGAATTTATTAGAGAGACACTGAGATATAAAACTACCTCACTATGCCTCTTTTCTCCCTCTTTCCCTCCTTTTTTACAGAAATCGGTTGATTTCAAATTATTTCTTCTGTTTCTGTTTTGCTCTACTTATCCTTAAGTGTTTTTTATAACCGTAGTACATTACATTCAATATCTGCTTTCTGAGAAGCCATTTATCAGCTTGCCTTTTCTTCCAGGGCAAAATCCTTTCCTATGCCTTGTGTTGCTGTTGGCATTTTTGTCTGAAGCAGCCTCCATTTAGGTGGGGTTACAGTTAATGCTCTTCTATCAAAAGATGTGACGGTAACAGGGTCCAGGATCTTTTGAAGTTAAAAAACGAGAGAGCCATGGCCTTAAGGCTCATGTAGGCAGATCATAGAATCATAGAATCACCAGGTTGGAAAAGGCTTCTTGGATCATCAAGTTCAACCGTTCCTAGATGCCACTAAACCGTGTCCCTGAGCTTCTCATCTACTGGTCTTTTTAATACCTCCAGGGATGGTGACTCAAACACCTCCCTGAGCAGCTTGTCCCAGTGCCTGATGACCCTTTCTGTGAAAAATTTCTTTCTGATATATGGTTTGAACCTCTCCTGGTAAAGCTTGAGGTCATTACCCCTTGGACTGTCCACTGTCAATAGGGAGAAGAGGCCAGCACCCCCCACTCTACAACCTCCTTTCAGGCAGTTGTAAAGAGCAATAAGGTCACCCCTCAGCCTCCTCTTCTCAAGACTAAACAAGATGCTGTATTTTGGTCCTGTTCCTTGACTGAGGTCTTCCATGGCTGCTGTAAACTTCTCCAGTGCTTACTGTCACATACTCCTGGCCTCACAGCCATCCAGAAACTCAGCAAAATGAAATATGCTGAGTATAACCTGAAAGTGGACTGAAAAAAAGTATGCATGAAAAAACCTCAGAAACTTAATTAGTGGCATACAACAAAGATAATGTTGTTACATACTAGAATTTAGACTGCAGGGTAAGAGCTTGTAGCTGAGGAACATGCAGGGCAGCTCATCAGGAAAGTCACTTTGACTTTTTTTTTAGTTTGCAGTTTTGTATGTGCTGATCTATTCTTCCAGCATAACTGTACATGGACAGGAGGGCTATAATGTGCTTTGCAAGCAGTGACACCCCTATCAGAACTGAATTGGACAGCAGATTTGGCTAAGAAAACCTGGCCAAGCAAACCCTCTCCCTCTGCCCTCATATTTGATCAAAAGAGAGTAATTAGAAACAATAATATTACCTCAAGAATATTAGAGTCATTTCTTGATTATTTTGGCCTTCAATTGCCTTTCCATTACCAGCAGTGAAACAGTAAAATACAGTATTGAGGAAAAGTTGTGTTATCCTCTCACTAACGTACTGCAGTGTATTTCTAAGTTACTAGATACCCTTTATTGCTGTGCTGACCAGCTGACCTCTCGGTGTTATAAACTCTTTGGGGTGCACTTTGCCTTACCATTCCAGGTTTACACCTCAGACCAGAGTCACAGTTGGCAATGACCTAGGCTGTTAATAGTGCCGCATGCAATTTTGATGTTGTAGTTTGAGTTTGGGAGCACTCTCTAGTTGTATAATATTGAGTGCCATTTGCTAACCCAGGCTATTTCTTATTTCAGAGCTTTTAGCCTCTTTTTCCAGGTCAGTGCTGAGTGCAGACATGATCCATGCTAGCTAAAAATGTATTCAGAAAGATGAAAGGACAGAGCTTTTAGAAAAGGATGAAATAGTAGTAGCACATCAGAAATACACTATGCATGATATCATCTGGATATAATCAAGTCAATTTTCATTTTAACATAGCAATCCCGTTTAACAAATTAATTTCCACCATCCTCTTTTTTTTCCAATTCTGTGTTCTGGCTAGAAAAATCTACTGTCTTCAGGGCAATAAAAATCTTATTAGCAGCACAAAACCAGCCCAGAATGATACACAGTCACTGAATCTCTGAATCCTTCATTGCCTAAGAGCTTAATCTTGGCTTCAGAATGAAAATGTTTTTAAATACAGAAGACAATCCAGTCTCTGGAAATCATGTTTCTAGGGCACTGACCCTTGGTTCTGAAGGGAAAAGGGAAAAATAAGAAAATTCTTCTGACTGAGTGCATCTGAAAATTAGAAACCAGGTAGGGTGATACCAGAAGACTAAAACTGCAGCTTAGAGAATTTGTGTTACCAATGTTGCTTTTCCAGGCTCTTTATCTCAGCAAATAATCTCTCAGTGTTAGTTTATTCTCCATATATTATGTTTTTAAGAGTGACATTTGAAACTGAATGTGTGCTACCCTTTTTTTGCTTTGTTTATTTTGTTTGGGGAACAATATTAGTCAGGTTGCACTTTAAACAAGAAAGGTTGTTGTTGGGTTACTCATGCAATTAAAAAAAGATATCAGTTAAGAATTGTTTATTGCTTCTAGTATTAAGTATAATAATAAGGAGTAAGTGAGACATAGAGTGGCATAACAGTGTCTGCCAGCCAGTTCCAGTTTATTTGTTGAACAAATTGTCACTCATAGCTGTGAATGGATCTCATTCCGCAGGGGTCAGCGATGTTGTTCTTAGTCGTGTGAGTTTGAGAGCACTTGGTTATGGCTGAGAAAAAATGCTAAATAATGGAACTTGAAACAGAGTTTCACAATAGCCAAGGCACTTCTACTGAGTATTTGTTTTAGCCTGCAGAGGAGGACTTTGTGTCCAAACAGGGATGGCAGGGAAACCTCAAGGGTCCTCAAAACTGAGTGTACAGAACCATTTCTGTATAAAGTAGTCTGAGCCTGGGAGTTACATAGCCAATTCTGTGGTGATGTATGATGTGTTGTTTTCAAATTCATGCTTCTGAGTCTTTGCTGAACTGCACATTTTAAATATATTCAGGTGTCCTCCATTCTTAGTACCTGTTTTACTTGTGCTTCCCCATTGCACAGACCCTATATATCTCTAGGTATGCAAAAAAAGGTATGGATATAGCCCAGCAGAGGAACGTTCAGGTCCTCTCTTGAAGAACTATTGTTAAAAGGTGGTATTTTTATTTTAATTATTATTAAATTGACGGGCACAGAAATCAAACTCAGCAAAACACATGGTATTAATGCAGTATAGGCCATTGGTAAATCAAGAACCATTGTCATTCCTGGGCCTTAGCCAGTGACGGGAAGGAGGAGTTGATTCGCTTAAGTCACCAGAGACTCTCTCAGAAGTGCAAGTCATTTGTCCTGCCTAAGAAGGTGATCCCGACCTTGGGACTGTAGTCAATTGTTTGGATTTCCCTGTGTCCTGGCAGTTCCCTTAGGGCAGAAGAGTGCATGGGAGGAATACAGAGTCTGCAGTTTTCTTGTCCGGAACAGTGCAGACAATGTAAACAACAGCATTGAAGCCAAAAGGGATCATATGGAAGGGAACTGCACCCTGGAGTGCTTCTTTCTCTCTTTACCAGGCCAGAAAACATCAGTGGGATGTATGTTTTCTTTTGTTATTGACAGTATGCTGTCTATACTTAAGCTAATTATAATATACTGAAGTAAGTTATTGAGTTTGTCATCGCCATCATGGGTAATGAGGAGGAAAACGAATCTAAAAGGGACTCTGAAAAGGATTTCACTTTGAAAGGTCAGGAGGAAAGTTACAGATGGATATGTAAACAGGACAGGAATAATTTGAGTCACAGAATACTTCACCTGGTGTTACTAGTGAAAACTATTGGTACACCAGCAATGGTGATTTGCTACGTTGCTGTGGGAAGCAATGATGTCTTCTATTTTAGCACTAAATGTATTCTGAACATGGTAGAAAAACATAGGAAGGTGAAAACATTCTTATTTCCTGACAGCTTTGGGATCTCATAGAAAATATGTTGAGGGTAACTCAGTCATTGCAACAGACCAATATCATAACAACCTTGGAAAAGGTTGGTCTCTGTATCTGTACTGCAACATGTTAAGAAGGGCAGCAGTGCTTAATAAGAAGATTGGAGTAATGTGAATTCAATGGGAAAGTTATTTTTTTTAAGCTGTGCTCGGGTCTCTCAGCCTAAAGGCATTTGCTGAACTATTCCTACTCTCATTTCAATACAGAAAATTCACAGGTGGTTCATGTTAGATTATGGGGACCTTCATAATCATCAATTTGACGTTACTACTTCTCTACTCAATGTATTTCAGTGCTTTGATCAGGGGACTGTTTTTTCTTATAGTCACAGATGGTTGCTGTTTGACAGTCTGACAGGCTGACAAAGTAAATAGGCATGAAAATGAAATATTCCTTTGTTTTGCTGAGTCAGGCCAGTGTCATGTGTTTAGACAGTGCTCTGTAATCCTTCTAACTGCATTAGGATGGGGAGAGGGTATTGTTTATAATGGTGCACAGAAATCTTACATCATTCTTTCCTGGCCTGTCTTGTTGAGGATTCGATTAACAAATCTGAGCTGACAATGAAATTCCACTGTTACTTTTTGTGATTAAGGTGGTAAGTGTTGCCATAATACAGCACTGTGAAATTTCAAGGGGTTAATTTGGGAAAATCCCATCTGGTGAAGATGTGCCTGATCCTGCATATCAACGTGAGTTTTGAGTACAGATCAATAGAGGGATGAAATACTACATAATTATTGTATGTCTGTGCCTGCATCTACTTGTCTGCTCTCACAAAAAAAAAAAAAAAAAAAAAAAAAAAGGAAAAGAGAAAAAAGAGAAAAGAAGTTTGAAAAAAAACCCTCAAACCTTACAGAAAAACTCTCAAGGTCAACAAAAGTAAGGATCTTAATATAACAATGAAATAGTTACATAGACAGTATGAATATTTTATGATAAATTTCTTTATTCTGGAAGAAAGAAATCCAATAAATCGATGATTTTGAAGTTGATGAAATACTTTGTATTAAGGACTGTTCCATGACATTTGTAGCAACTCTTGAAGAAGAGTGACATCTGGTTGGTAAAATCTCACGGGGAAATTCTCTGGGACTGGAAATTTGGTTTTCCATAAATAAATTGTTGCTTATTGTTGACCTATTGATGTGATATGACATTGCTTCATTTTTGGCAGGTTAGTCAGTAATAATAAAAGTTAGTTCCATTAGCCCTAGGCTGAACTTTTGCCAGTTAAATGAGAAAAATAATTAAATAAGGAAATGGCTGACTAAGCCCAGAAAAAGTTGATAGTGTGGGCCCCAGAAAAGGATGATTCTATGACAAATTTCTCTTTCTCTTTGTGCATCAATTACAGTGAGCCTAAAGTTATGTGCTTTTTTTAATAGAAAACAAAGAGGATACCAAGAAAACAGATTTTGTTACCTAGCTGCAGAGCAGCTCTTTACATTCAGTACTTGAAATAAATTATTTGTTTAATGTAACTGGTTGAAAAGAAACTCTATTTCCAGGGAGTTTCTGTATACAGTTTTTCATTTTCTATTTCCGGCATGGTTTTGCTGGATCAAGTTTAGCTACTCAATGAGGTTAAAAAGCAGTTTGGTCAAGTACTTCTGTTGACAAGGAGAATCAAGCCTGCTATTCCTAAAGGCACTAGAAATAGAAACACATTTCTTTTTAAATTTAGGATTTAATTATTTTTGTAATGGAGTAGTGCACAAATACCTATGGCTCCCAGGCCATAGTTCCGCATAAGAACCTTTGAGTTATCTCCTTCTACAAAGACTGCATCTCCTATCAATCTAGAATTAATAAATAAAACATTCTTTGGAGGTGGCTTCAGGTGATAAATCCTGGGGTGACTTACAAGCCCATCCCCTGCAGGTCTGATAAGTAGGTCTGATAAGCAGATGGTAAACATGTGAAAAGGTAACTGTAGCAGGATCTAAGGGGGACTGATGGCTCACTCCCCACTGGTGGTGACTCCCCTGGTGAGGCAGAGCTCAGCCACCCTGGGGGTGCTGAGCACCCTGCGCCAAACAACCCAGCAGAAAACAGCTTGATAAAGTGGCTAAACTTAATACTGAAAGCTTTTGGGGTGAGTTAGACATGCACAAATTTTCAAAACTCTGGTTGCATATGAGAAATTCTAGAGCAGCTTTCAATTCTGCCAGCGGTTTTGGAAAAAATAGTCTCTAGGTTTCCACATGATTTAGTAGATCAGATTTGTTAATCCTCATTTCCAAAGACAATTTGCAACAAGGGTGGTTTTCTCCAGCTACTGAAAACACTTAATTTTAAGGAATATATTTTAAACTGTCCTATTTCTTAAAAATTATAGGTATCATAATTTTTAAATTACATCTTCTTTCCTTAATACACATAAAACTCCAACAGTCACTATCTCGCTAAGATAAAGGCTAGATAGAAATTGCAAACTATTGTTTTCAAATATTCTGCTACTGTCAGTACAATCTGGAAATTAACACTGTAAATTTGCATTGATAACTTACCTTCAATTGGGTAAATGCATTCCTCTGGGTTAGTAAAATTATGTGTTTGTCAGTGGAAACAACCATAAACATGAATAGATAAGAAGCAGTTTCACAGAAGAAATTGCTTGGTGGTTGTTTGCAAATGCTTTCCTGTTATTGAGATAAACTAAGATCAAGAAAGGCAATATCTTAAAACAAGGTCAAGAGGAGAATATGAAAGACCTCATGAAAAAGTAACAAGAAATTATATTGTAAAAGCATATTATAATGTGTATTATATTGTAAAAGCACACAAAATAAGATATAAAATGGATATATAAATATTTTTATGCTATTTCCTAGATATTTAAAAAATATGCAAATTCTCAAATTCTTTTTGATCTCAAATATTAAAAAAAGCTAGACATCTCTGTGCAGCAATGAGTATGTGAAGTAAGAATTGACCACAACTAAGTCAGTCTGCATTGGAAATATTTTTATCTTTACCTGTGTTGTGCTATACTTTCCATCAAGTTCTGTTTCTTGTCCCAAAATCTGCAAGAGGCTGTTTTGTCTCATTTTTCCAACTCTGTGTTAGAAACAAAAAGATACACTAGAAAACAATTGAAAATGTTCAGTTTATTTTTATTGAATGGTGCTACCAAATACAAGGCTTGAGGCTTTTCTGTGAAGTCTGTTAAGGGGGAGACAGATACACAATCATTCATGTAGGCTCAGGTTTCTTTCCTGAGTAAACCTAAAGCTTTAATTGTTTGTCACAGCATATTTGTTGTTTTTCTTATGTTGATGGCAGTTCGTCAATCTGCCTTCAGAAGAATCCTACAGGTTTCTGCACTGCAAATCTCACTTAAGTATGGGAGATAAACTTACTGATAGAAATATTTGTTGGATGTGTCCCATGGTATGATTCTTTATTCCTTCAGCATTGCAGCTTCTTCAGTCAATTTTGTCTCCCTCACCTTCCATAACATTTATATTTTACATTTTATAAAATGAAAATAAGTACAAATGACTAAAGCACACTTATTTTTTAAGATTAAATATTATGACTAAACTGTTAACTTTGGTTACTACTGACAAGAGTAATATCATCCATCTACAGTTCCTCTGTACTGAATTAATAGATTTTTTTATTCATCTTAGTTGATTTTGATTTTATTTCATTATTCTCCACGTGTCTACCACTTCAGGAAAATTCATGAATCAACATTGTCTCTCATTTTAGAGAACTGAAAATGAGAAAAATCATTCAGCTTGTTCAGCTTGCGTCTTTGCATTAAATCAATCTTGAAATAATTTATCCTTCCCATGGGCCTTTCAGATACACAGAACTCATTTATGCAGCTTCTGTGCAACTTCTTTCACAGCCTTTATTTGATTTGCTTATCCATGTGTTTCTGCATGCTCACACTGGATCCTGGGGCTAATAGGATGCATGTCAATTCTCCATGATATTTCAGGTTCTTGTTCAGATCATTAAAATACAGCTTAACCTAATATTATAATGAACAAAACTCTTTAGTAACTTCCACAGTACTGGAAAATAATAATTAAATTTTATGTGGAAAAGCAGCATGAAATACTATATTTGAAATTTTTCCCGAAAGCTCACAGTTTTGACTTCTCTGTTCATATCTTCATTAGGGATTTCATTTGAGATGGGGCTGCCTTTTTGTATTTTGCTTGTGCAGTGTCCTAATGCATTGTTGGGGAATCCTTGTTGCTACTGTTTCTAGAATAGGCTTGTTTTGAAATTGGAAACATAATTTAAATATGTTTCTTTCTGCAGTATTCCAGTCTGTTCAGGTTTACATTTACCTTGGTCATGGATCTAAATGTATTAAAGAATGAAACAGAAATTTGTGTGCTTGATAAAACATATTTGAATAAATTTACTTTGTCTGACAGGTGAAATCATCTCATAATTCTTTTGAGCCTGAATTGCAATGGCAGAAGCATCCCTCTGGACCACCACAGGCACTGCTGAACCACTCTAGTCCCAGGTCCAGAGACCCCCACCATCTCCTGTGCTTTGTGGGAAGTTCTCTGTAAAGATGTACAACCCTCTTCCTGATGTGACTGGTAAGATTTCTTACTAACCAGAGAGGATACAAGTATTGCCTTTCCTGAACAAAGACAGTGCATAATTTCCTAGATCCTACTGGAAAGAGGAGCTGCTGTATACCTCCCTTATTCCAGCAGGGCAGGCTGCTCCCTTCATATGACATGTGGTGGGAAGGCTCTCTCCTGACTGCCAAGGACATGGCTGAGCATGGACTCAGATGCCAGAGCTCACAGGAGCACATTATAGGGTCCTAATTCCTCAATCTCTGAATGAGGGCCTTGTCCACTTGGCTTGTGCATGTTTTATTAATTTACCCCTTTGTTTTATTTCATAGGAATCAGGGTATGCACAGAGCAACTGGTGCCAAACTGGCTCTTGCCCTGGCAAGGCACTGGAATGGAGTAGGAGTAGGCCTCCAGACTTGTGAATTAAGAAGTTCTCCCAGACCATAGTGGGAAGACTTGATCTGAGAAAGACTGTTTGGAAAGAGAGGTAATAAAACGTGTTGCAAACTTTTCCCTATGTCAGAGGTATTACATTGTAATTCTAAGAAAAAAAAATACTCTCATGGAGAACTGAGACACTGTGGAATATGCTTTTCAAGCAGAAAGAGAATGAATCCTTCCAAAGACCTTAAAGATTTTTTTTTATAAATTAACTCCAACATTAGATATTTCTTAATTGAACTAACAGTTTTCAGTAGGCTGAAAACTAATTTAGTTTCCTGTTCTACTGCCATTTGATCGGTTCAAATTTGACCTTGTTCTCTTGCTGTTAGGTTGATCGCTGGTCAAGACTTCAATCCCCTAATAGTAAACTCAAGTCGTATCAGCACTCAAATGCCACAGTGATCTGTTGCAACTTTATCAGTGTGAACAATGTCTTGTTCCCTGTCCCTTAGGCCAGCTTGTGAAGATGTACTGCATGAATGTACGTATACCTCCTACACGTATTTTGTGCAGAATAGCAAGCATGAGGCATTGCCCTTGAGACTACTAGCTAAGCAAATAGTGCCCAAGTGAAAGAACAAGGACTGGAGATGCTCCTTCACAAGGTCTAATATGAGTACTCCTGGTCACATATCCTACATATATTAAATGATTTGGCTAACCCAGTAATTGAGAGAAATTTTAGCACTTTAAAAGAACAGTTAAAAGAAAAAAAAAAAAGACCAAAATACCAAACAGGAAAGATGATTGCTTACAGTTTTATGAAGACTTAAACAAATAAATATCATAGAATCATAGAATCATAGAACAACCAGGTTGGAAGGGACCCATCGGATCTTCTAGTCCAACCATTCCTATCTAACACTAAACCAAGTCCCTCAAGACCTCATCCACCTGTGCCTTAAACACCTCCAGGGAAGGGGAATCGACCACCTCCCTGGGCAGCCTATTCCAATGCCCAATGACCCTCTGTGTGAAAAACTTCCTCCTAATCTCAGCCTAAATCTCCCCTGGCGGAGCTTGAGGCCATTCCCTCTTGTCCTGTCCCCTGTCCCTTGGCAGAAGAGGCCAGCTCCCTTCTCTCTACAACCTCCTTTCAGGTAGTTGTAGAGAGTAATGAGGTCTCCTCTCAGCCTCCTCTTCTCCAGGCTAAACAACCCCAGCTCTCTCAGACGCTCCTCATAGGGCCTGTTCTCCAGCCCCTTCACCAGTCTTGTTGCTCTTCTCTGGACTTGCTCCAGAGCCTCAACATCCTAAGCATGGAAAATTAAGATAAAAACTAAGATAAAACAGAAAGATATAATGTCTGTACTTGGTTTATTAATAAGACTTCCTCTAGGTCTACCAACCCAACTCTAAACCAAGTCTCAGTCTCAAGAAGCTGAGGAAAATATAGAATTGGAATAGAAGTCAGAAGTTTAAACAGTAAATTCAATAGGAGTGATTTGAGGGAAAAAAATAAACCCAAACAAACCAAACTTGAAAACCTATTCTGGATAAATATTTGATATTTTTAAAATTAAGTACTGGAAAATGCACCATCAGTTTGCATAAACATATAAATCATGTAGAAACCGCATTGGCAATTATCAGATTGTCAAATTGTCAGATTGCCAAGGAAGAGGTCAGGTTTGAAATGTTTTCCATCTATTGGTTTAGTGCCAAAGGTAGTTTTTCTGGATCTTAAACTTTGCATCTGTACTGAACATAGTAAGAAGACTCACCAGATTCCCTTTAGAAACAGTATTTCCAGGAAGAATTTAATGATGCAGTCTAATTACCCTTTTTGTAGCTTCGAAACTTTTCACAAAAATAGTGCATGAGTTCATGTGCATTGAGCAGTTCAAATGAAAAGCCATCAGTGGAACTGAATTAAAACCATAGAGCCAAGGCCTCTCCTGCCATAAATCACATGCATTGCTATAATAAAACAACATGTAACGGAAGCAATTCTTCACACCACTGAGTTGTTGGCATGGGAACTGGTCCCAGAATCCAGATTTTACTGCTTCAGCTTCCATGTCTTTTAATGTGTAGGAAAACCTAAGTTACAATATGCTGTATTAATTTTGTGACATTTGGGAATAGAATATATGTTGCCTATGATTTAAAAAGACCTACAATCATTTGGGATTTATCTTATTTTTCTTTTTTAATGGTCTTGTTCATACTAGTAAATGACATTTTCTTATCTGTAAAATACAATCGAGTATTGTACCATGCCCTGATTTTGCCAGTTGAGCTTCTTTCTTTTTTTATAGTCATAAAATGTATGTCAAGCACTATGAACAACTCCTTTATGACTTGCTTGCAGTGCTGCAATTAGGATCATACTGTGTCATATTCGACGCTCAGTGACTGTTAAATGTGCTATGCCTGCATTACACTAACTCCTGTATCCGTCATTTTAGATGACCCCCTTGAAAATTGCTGCCAAAAATTTATTTGTCAGAAATGACTTTCAAAATGCTTATGAAGTGAAGAATGTTCACAGGTCTTTACCTACTCAAATACTAGAAACTGTCAGTCAATGAAAACAGACTTGACAGTTTATATTCCAGGACTCACTATTCAAAGATTTGCTTGAAAAATGATTCCTATATTGTGTCAGAAATTGAGTTCTGTGTTTAGTCAGTTGCTTACTTTTATATTGTAATAACCACTAGAAGTTGCTACAAAGGGTCTGCCAGAACCTTTGGTAGTATTTTTAAATGGAATGAATCAGGGACATGTACCTCATCACTACACTACACAAGCATTGCCTGTCATGTGAGCTGGAATTTCAATCCTCTTGCTGAGGCTTTTTTCATTCAGAGCTCTTTTCTGTTTCATTGGCATCATCAGTCGCAAGTGACAACTCAGATTATTATTAAACACAGGAGTTTTATTTACAAAGCAGTTAACAAATAATAATGTTTTTAGAGAAGGGAGTTTGAGTTTTTTACATTTTAAGAATTTGAGCTATGAACTTATCTGGTAAGTCCATTACCAAGGAAAAGATTTAATTTATGACTGAAAGTGGTGACTGGACAGGTTTGTCTAAGAACTTTAATGATGGGACCACAATACATGAGGAAGGAGTGATTTACACTCACTTGATTCTGTCCTCACTCTGCCTTGGAACCTAGAAATTTGTATTTCTTTATAAATAGTAAGAGTGGTCTTTATCTCCGTTCAATTTCTTAAGAGTAAATGCCTTTGTTCTCCCAAGAAGTATTGACTTTTCAAACCAGTCAGAAAAACCCTTTGCCTTCTCATATTCTCTGTGCCTTTCCTCTTTGGGAACCTAGTTGGGTGAGTTCAAAAAGGGGTCAGGCATTATGTTGCCTCTAAAGTGTTGCTAGATGAGTAGTTATCTGAAGGTGTTGCATTCTTCTCTACTCATGGGAACTAGCTCTTTGTTAGCACTGTATGTCTGGACTAATGTTTAATACGGATAGAATATTCTTGCACTACTGCAAAATGACTCTTGAAACAATGTTTACATATTATTCACAAGCACTGGTAAACATTGTTACTGTAGTTAGGTTTTTAACTCAACTCACTTTCTCTCCAAAGAGTTCATTGTCTCTCAGAAACGGATTAGCGGGAGAAAACATGTATATTGTCTTAGCGCAAATACTGTCACCGATAGTTTCTCCAGACTCTCTTGTGAGAATGGTGAGCTCTGGCAAAGAAGACTGGGAAGGTACAGCATAGTTTGTTACAAATTATCTGTTAATCCTAAAGCAACAGAAGTCTTGTATAAAAGACACATTTCTGTGGCCTGTTTCTTTAACAGTCAGGCTGGTCTCTTTACTAAGACTGCTGTATTATTCTTTCTTCTTAAGAGCCCTTTATACTACTTAAAATAAATAAACCAACTCCCCTCTAAAGTTTGCCAACCTAAGTTTTATTTAATATCCTCTTGTTTGGGCCAGATTCTGTGACTGAGGCAACATTCAGGATCTTGGTCCACGGGAAAAAGCATCCTTTTTATAAATACCAAATGCAGATACAGAATATAAACTAATTGCTTTTTTGTTGAAATTTCTACCTGAAGAACAACTCATGCAGATGGCTGTTGGCAAAAGCATGAACAAGAACAGCATTATTCAGGGAAGAAAGAGACTGTGATTATGTAGAAGTATATCTCAGTGATCCTTTTAATAGTATAAGCATTGCAAGGTACAACTGCAATTGTTCAAGTGCAGTAATGTCATAGAATCACAAGGTTGAAAGAGTTGCACTGGATCATTGAGTCCAACCGTTCCTATCAAACAATAAACCATCCCCCTCAGCACCTCATCCACTCGTACATTAAACACCTCCATGGAAGGTGAATCAACCACCTCCTTGAGCAGCCTATTCCAATGCCCAATGACGCTTTCTGTGAAAATTTTTTTCCTAATGTCTAGCCTAAATCTCCCCTGGTGGAGCTTGAGGCCATTCCCTCTTGTCCTGTCCCCTGTCACTTGGGAGAAGAGGCCAGCACACTCCTCTCTACAACCTCCCCGCAGGTAGTTGCAGAGAGCAATGAGGTCTCCTCTCAGCCTCCTCTTCTCCAGGCTAAACAATCCTGGCTTTCTCAGCCGCTCCTCATAAGGCCTGTTCTCCAGCCCATTCACCAGCTTTGTTGCTCTTCTCTGGACTGGCTCCAGAGCCTCAACATCCATCTTGGGGTGAGGGGCCCAGAACTGAACACAGGATTCAAGGAGGGGTCTCACCAGTGCCGAGTACAGAGGGAGAATAACCTCCCTTGACCTGCTGGTCACACTGTTTCTGATACAAGCCAGGATGCCATTGGCTAGAGAACAGGAGATCATTGTGTCACAGATTATGGAGGAAGCACTTGAAGATATGTCTTTAAGTCTCAAAATATAGGACCAACCTTAGAAACTGAAGATGTGGACAAAAAGCACATGAAAGTTGGTTTTATTTGTACAGATTCTGTACTTAATTCTACTTACATGCCATCTTAAAGTATTACATCCTGCCTCCCAAAACAGCTGGTACTTTTCTTTGCTTTTCCCCTCCTGATGAGCAAGACAGATTTCTTTCATAAAAGTCATTTATTGGACAATATGAAGTTTCTCATGTCAGTGCATGTCACATTTCATTAACTTTAATATCTGGGTAAGAGTTTTCATATCTGTACAAAAAGATTGCTTTTTGTATGATTGGTTTTGGTTTGCATAGTTGCTAAGATCTTGCCCTAACAAAATTATCAAAGTGATAAAGAGTGAGAGGAGAAATCTTAAAATATACTTAAATAAAATCAGAGGAGACACTTACTTTGGGACATGGACATACCAAGTCATGACCATTTATTGAGCTTCTTTGTGTATTTTTAATCTCTTCAGCCTAATAGAATTATACCCTTCATTTCTGTTGGCACAAGACCCAATGGTAAGTAGAACATTATATACTGTAGTGTCCTTCCTCCTTTCTACAGATTATAAAGGGAGAAGGGAAAGAACCCTACTTTGTTAAAGACAATAGCAGAGCCAGAAAAACCAAACCCAAACAAACCAGATCTCCACAGCAGTGATTTCCCCAGACTGTTAAAAAGTCTAAACAGCTACACAAGGTCAAAATATTATGGTAGGGACTCCTCCTGTACATAGAATTAGATGTTTAAGTTCAAGGTCTAAGCATTTTCATTTATATTTGCAGTACCTCTGGCAAAGAAAACAACCTGTTCTTTTTCACAGTTTATATGACCATGTACATACTACTACATTTCAATGAACTAGTGTTTACAAGGAGGCAGTAAAATACTAAGAAAACAATGTTAATAACTGTCCAGATATCAGGTTCTGTATTAAATCTGCAGTTATTACAGCTTACTGTGGAAACATAGCAGTTTAAGTGCTGAGTATTAAACAGTTCGTGGTGTGCTATAAATTTCAGATGCATTTATATTATATAGTACTGTAAAAATCATAATCTGAAAGTCAGTTTCATTCATGCAATGTGTGCTTTAGCAGAAGAAAAACAGTTCAGGAATGTGTGTCCTCAGTTTTTATAAGGATTTTAAAGGTTATTTAAGTTTAAGGAAAAGCAACTTCTAATGCAATTTGAGCTATAGCATTAGGGGGAAAAAAGTATCACAAGCAACAGCTGAGCTAGCTAAGCACTTAGTAAAACTCTACCTTTCTCACTTTTATGACCAATTTGAATTTTTCTTTAACATTCCATTCAGTGGGACACAACTAAATTAATGTATGTGGTACTTGGAGCAATGGTATCATATAAATGAGTTAACCTGGTTCTGCATGAAAGGATTTGATTCCTGTCAGTTCTCAACTACTGATTGTTTCAATTATCAATTACTTCAGCAAGCAATATACCCTTGTTTCATTTGGCCACAGAGAAGGAATGCCTTTCATAGGTAATCTGGAAGGAGAAGAGAAGATGAAAAGGGAAGAGAACTTTGGCATTGCTGCTCAGTCTTTGCTTCTCAAGAAATCCCTCAGTCAAGACAAAAGAGAGTGGATCCAACAAACAGCTATTTTCCACAGGAAGCACACAGAGTACCAAGAACCATGCTGATATGGCTGGGTGCTAAGGGAGTTCCAAAAAGCACTTCAGGAATGGCTTTACCTATTGCAGAAACAGACACTGTAAAAAGTACATTTCTCTGGCAAATCTAGGGCATTACATCTTTTGTTTTCATGAAATCTAAGATTATTCAAATTAATATTAGTAATAATAATAAAGAAAACAATGAGACTTAAAAATAAGCAAAGAAACAAAAAAACCCAAACAACTGGGCAGGGGGGGTGAGGTGGGGAAGAAAAAACAGAAAATAACCCACAAAATCCCACACATTACTTTTTTTCTCCTGAAGGCAACAAACAATAGTGAACCAGTGATAGGGAACATGCAAGACACTGCACCAAGATGAGTTAGCAATCAGAGTACCACCCATGCAAATTTATATTTAACATTTCTTGTGGCAAGACAGGAACCAACCAAATTGCTGAGTGAAGCAACCAAATTGTTGTCTTATTTTTAACACATTTTTTAAAAAATCCAATTTAACATTTAGTAAACCATAAAGTAAACAGATTAACAGCTGCAGCGGTAGGAGTTTTTGAGTGACTTCTCCAGAGGCAACAAACGATCAGGCCATGAAGAATGAAGGGCTGCAGAAAACCTGCAGTCTTGGAGACTGAAGGGACAAAAAGGTAACTCTAAGAGGAGGGACCAACAGGAGACAAGCAATTGAGAACTAATTTCTAGGAGAGTGCCCCTCCCTTCTTCTTCAAGCTGCTAACACACCAATTGGAACAACCTGGGAGCCCCCCTGCTGGAAATGTGGAGTTGTAGGTCCAACTGAGGGGTCTTGTAGACCTTATAAGGATCGGAAAACTTAGCAACCTAAGGGTGTCTGTCATAATTTATGTTACTGCAATGCTAAAATCTACCAGTGCTATATGCCACCAAACATATCAGTCAGAACTGTATGTGACTGGGTGGAAACATGGATCTGCTGGAGGGTAGGGAGGGTCTCCAAAGAGATCCGAACAGGCTGGACTGCTGGGCTGAGACCATGGCATGAGGTTTATCAAGGTCAAATGCCTGGTCCTGCGTTTGGGACACAACAAACCTATGCAGTCCTACAGACTAGGGGAAGAGTGGCTAGAAAACTGCCCAGAGGAGAAATACCTGGGGGTGTTGGTTGACAGCTGACTGAACATGAGCCAGCAGTGTGCCCAGGTGGCCAAGAAGGCCAATGGCGTCTTGGCTTGTATCAGAAACGGCATGACCAGCAGGTCCAGGGAGGGTATTCTCCCTCTGTCCTTGGCAGTGGTGAGACTGCTCCTTGAATCCTGTGTTCAGTTTTGGACCCCTCACCACAAGAAGGATGTTGAGGCTCTGGAGCGAGTCCAGAAAAGAGCAATGAAGCTGGGGAAGGGGCTGGAGAACAGGCCTTGTAAGGAGTGACTGAGAGAGCTGGGGTTGTTTAGCCTAGAGAAGAGAAGGCTGAGGGGAGACCTCATTACTCTTTATAACTACCTGAGGGGAGGTTGTAGAGAGTAGGGTGCTGGGCTCTTCTGCCAAGTGACAGGGAACGGGACAAGAGGGAATGGCCTCAAGCTCCGCCAGGGTAGATTTAGGCTGAACATTAGGAAAAAAATTTCACAGAAAGGGTCACTGGGCACTGGAATGGTCTGCCCAGGGAGGTGGTAGAATCACCTTCCCTGAAGGTGTATAAGGCACGGGTGGTATAAGGTGTATAAGCACGGGTGCTGAGGGGGATGGTTTATTGTTTGATAGGAATGATTGGACTCAATGTTCTGGTGGGTCTCTTCCAACCTGGTTGTTCTATGATTCTAGGATTCTACTGTTCTTTAGCTTTACTCCATGTTTCAGAGTCCCTTTGCAGATGATTTTCTTGCTTTGTCTGCAAAGCAAATTAACTGAGAAACAGAGCCAAACTCTAATTTAGTGAAGAATTCTTCACAGTTGCTTAGTCTGTATAAATTTTACTCTAAAAAGAGAAATTTATAATTAAATTTGTTCTACAGCTATCTTCAAACACTGCACAGCTGCTTCATATGTATAGTTATGTTGGAATTTTAGACACCTGACTAATACAATTCATTTGATGGGGCTTCAGATGTAGATATTAACATATCACAGACATGGCTGAGAAGGCATCTTGCATCTCTGATACCTTCTAAAAGGTTTAGACACACAGAAGCTCTACCAATACTTTAGATGTATTCACTCTTAGTGTTGCCAAGAGTAAAGCATTTTGTATGTGTTCATATCTTGTAGACAGGAGAGTAATTCCAAAGAAATCTTACTGGTCCTTTTTGGTTTTTATCTATGGAAGAACAATGATTTATTTTTAGCATCGCAGTACCATACTATTCTTTAAAATGACAACTGTTTTTTATTGTGCATAGATAATTTCTACGTTTATAGGTAGAATAGACAGACAACAAAGGAAATATATGCTATAAGTCTATTTTACTGCTAGCTTTGTATTCATTAGCTCATACACAAAAAGACTGAGCAGAACTGTTCTCTGATTTAGGCTGTAGCTACTTGCAGTTATAGTGAGAAAGTCCACCACATACTATAAATTTATACTGAATACTGATACTAGAGGTACTGTAACTAAAAGACTATAGATTATATAACAAAGACACAGAGTGCTGCATTCACTGGTCAACAGCATTTCTAGCCTTTTACCCTTATAATGACATTTAAAAAATCCTAATATGATCTGCAAAGGCTTTAGTAATTACGTTGTTTTTTCCAGTAAAGAAAAGAATTGTCAGGTAACAAAGTTTAAATGAAATATGAAATGGCAGGATGATTTTTTTTTTAATGAAGTTTTCTCCTTCAAGGTTCCCCTGCTTGGCTAAATAAATCAGTTGATATATACATGTATTTGCTATTAAAATATTGGGATATATGTTTCACAAACATGTTTAATCACTACATTCTTGTATGCCAAGGGTAACTTACGCACGTAAACTGGACAGAAGAGAGCAGAAACCAAGCACTTTGATACTCCTTAGTTGCTTTCCTGCACTGCAGCTCATTTCCTTTCCTTCTCAAATTCCCAGCCTGCAAATGCACAGATAGTGCCATATTGTTTCTCAAAAAGACTTTCACTCCAACGGAACTGTGACAACCAGGGCCAAAGACCTGACAGCTCCTGCACATCTTTTAACATAACATGAATGTTGCCTACAGAAATATCTTGACCATAGTATTTTGAAATGACTGCAGGAACTAAGACAGGATGGGGGATAATATGATTGAGAGCAGATCTACAGAGAAGGACTTGGGTATGCTGGTTTATGAGAAGTTTGACTTGAGCCAGCAATGTGCGCTCACAGCCCAGAACACCAACCATATTGTGGGTGCATCAAAAGAAGTGTGGCCTGCAGGTTTGAAGGAGGTGATTCTGCCCTGCTTTTCTGCTCTTGTGAGATCCCACCTGGAGTACTATGTCCAGTTCTGGAATCCTCAACATAAGAAGGATATGGAACTGTTGGAACAGGTCCAGAGGAGGGCTACAAAGATGGTCAGAGGGCTGGAGCCATCTCCCATTGACGGACAGGTTGAGAGGGTTGGGGTAGTTCAGCCTGACAAAGAGAAGGTTCCAAGGAGATCTTATAGTGACCTTCCAGTACCTGAAAGGGGCTACAAGAAAGCTGGAGAGGGACTGTTCACAAAGGTTTGTAGTGATAGGATGTGGGGGAATGGGTATAAACTGGAGAGGGGCAGATTTAGACTAGGCATAAGGAAGAATTTCTTCATCATGAGAGTGGTGAGGCACTAGAACAGTTTACCAAAGGAAGTTGCGGATTCCCCATCCCAGGAAGTGTTCAAGGCCAGGTTGGATGGGGCCTTGGGCAGCCTGATCTAGTGGGATGTGTCCCTCCCCATGGCAGGGGGGATGTAACTAGATTATTTTTGAGGTCCCTTTCAACTCAAACTATTCTATGATTCTGTGATTCTACAATTAAAGGTTGATGTACGTTCCAAATACAGAAAGTGCCACCGTCTTTCTCCTGAAGTCCTGGGGAATTTTGGACAGGAAAGAGAGAGAGATGTAATGTGGAAACATAGTAAAGGGTCAGGATCTCCTAGACCACTGCCATTTACCGTCATTTACACTTCAAACCTGAAAGCTTAAAACCTTATCAGGCAAAAAAATAGTGTTTTGTGCTGTTCTGCCACAAGTGCCAATTTGCATAAACTACAAGACAGTCAGTATCAGTTCGTGCCACTTCTTCCTGAGCAGTCCATATGAAACATTTCAGGCTTAGTATGGAAATGATATGTAACTGCTGTGTACAGTACACATGATTACTCAGTTTAACAGGCAATGGAATGCTGGCCACAATAGATTCCCCTTTGTTCAAAGTCCAACCCTTTTATCTCCTCCCACTGGTAATTCTCAGCTTCATACTCAAGCCCTGTCATCACACACATGAGCAACCAGTGTATTCCCTGGCTAACAAATTAATCTGTACTTGTTTGAGAGCAAAATGATGGTAACTGGTAAAAGATGAGATTTGACTTTTACAATAGCATGTATGCTGTTAGAAAAAAAGTTACTTTCTTTACAGGTTTTGGTTTTCCATTTCTCACTTATTATTTTGAAAATTTCTGTAATTCTCATTTAACAAGGCTTCCATTGACCTTGTTATTATGTATAAAATGAAGCTGGAGCTTGCTAGCTGATGATTCCTCCAATGTCATGAAGGGATGACCTGGAAATTAGTAGGATAAACTTAGATCAGGTGTATATCAAGGTTGAGAGAGGGAATATGGGAATACAAGCCTTGAACAGAGCACCAAATTCTCCAGTTTTTTAAATGTGGTTTATGATTGAGTAAAAATTCCTTTGGCAATTATGAAACACATACTGTGGATAAATAGTAAATATGCCTGGTGGATAAATAGTGAATATACCTGGTGGTATATTCCTAAAAAAGTAGAAAATCCTTGTGATCCAGTACTTCAGTAAGCACAAAACATGAAAATATTTGGCTTTAACTGACTTTAATTTCATAGGAAGAGTAGGAAATTGATTTACTGCATTTTTTTAAATATCACTGTATAATACAGCCTTGTAAAATTGTCATGAAAATTTACCGGCCCAGATGCAAGTGTCCTTTTTCAAAGTATTCAATCACTGTAGTGAATGAATAATTTTTTCTTCACTGCATTGCAAAACATTCATGTCAGAAAGTTGCAGAAACAAAAATTTGCCAAACTGCTATACTATAAATACATGTTTCTGTATACTTCTCTTTATACATAAATTGTGTGTTGTAGTTCTGTAGCTTGCTTATGTGTTAGGGTTATAATAAACATTAAAACTGAAACAGAGTGCATGAAAATTACATAAAAAGAGCAACTGTATATATTTTTTCTTATTCTTTTTTTATTATTATTTTAGGAATATTATAGATAACAGTAATGTCAGCTGCATTATAAGTCTATTTTCTGGCTTTTAGATAATAAAGAAATATCCTTAAAGCATAACAACAGATATGTAGTATTTCTCTCATAAATAAAAATTATATTTAAGCTCCAGGTTATGTTGTATAAGTGGTGCTGTGCTAATGATTCACCACATCTCTGTGTGCGTACACTTGAGTAGGATGTATGGGACTAATAGATAAGTCTGGATGGAGTTCATAGATAAGAGGGTTGATAATGATTTCTGGGGTCTAAGAATATACCTGGAGTACACAGTGTGGAACAATGGAATGAGTGTGTTGTATTCAACAGCCGTAGTTGAATACAGTACACTCATAGCAATAGCTGACTCTGAGAAGGCTGAAACACCTCACAATTTGAAATGGAGCAAGTTTCTGGTTGTGAAGCCAGTCCTCCATCATGCACTTCTGCACATTTGAATGGTTCAACTCTAAGGCATCCTGGAGATGGCACGCGGAAGGTAAGACTGAGAAACTACAAGTTGTCCTAAAATTTCAAGACTTTTACACTGTCTTTATTCTGTAATGAAGATATTAGCTTTGATAAAATCAAACAGCTTTCATCATGAGGCAATGTTCCTCTTGAACCTTCATTGAATCTGGAATAAATTTTCTGAAGTGAAATTATGCTCATTCAAGATTGCAACTATATAGGAAAAAACAGTTTCAAACCCTCATTTTTTTCAACTAGTTTTAATAGCTATCACTGTGCAAGTAAATGGCAAACTTTGGCTCTGGTTGAATGAAGATAGTCTCTTTCAACCACATTATTGAAAGTGTTCTGTATACCACCAAAACTAACATGAACAATATATTTTGATGGCCCCCCCCACCCCCAAAAAATCATGACTTTGTCATTTTTTACTAAAGAGCTGGTTGAGGTGTTGGAGAGAGATTCTGTTGCAGGAAGATGGCTATCAGTGATAGGGCATTAAAGTGGGTGAGAAATTTCAGATGTTAGAAAAGAGAGGTGACTAAGAGTAAGGAAATTGAGCTGGAAGCGACAAGACAGGCAAGTTTCAACAAACACCTTGTTGTCCCCTAGTTCATGAGAAGGTTCAGAGATGTTTCAATTGCTACTAAAAATCAAATTACTCTACCTAATAGACTATGTAAGGTAACCAGCCATTTATTTACACAGACAGAAGCATTTTTATTGCGAAGTAAAAGTCAGTGGCTGAGGAGATAACTAAGACATCCATATGAATGTTTATGACAGCAATTCCATCTACCACATGGGTAGAATATTTTTCCACCTTCAGAAGGGTGATGCTGGAAATGAATATTAACTTGAGATCTAGAGTATAGAATCATAGAATAGTTTGGCTTGGAAGGGACCTTAAAGATCACCTAGTTCCAACACCCCTGCCATGGGCAGGGACACGTCCCACTAGATCAGGCTACCCAAGGCCCCATCCAACCTGACTTTGAATACCCCCTGGTATGGGTATCCACAACTTCCCTGGGCAACTTGTTCCAGTGACTCACCTCCCTCATAGTGAAGAAATTCTTCCTTGTGTCTAGTGTAAATCTGCCCCCTTCAAGGATGTCATTGAGCACTACCCTCTGAACATGACCATCCAGCCAATTTCTTATCTGCTGGACCATCAAATCCATATTTCTCCAGGAGCACAGGGTGTAGTTCCACCAATCTCTCTCTCGCTCACACTCCCTCATGCTCCTCAGCCTCTCTGATTCCTCCTTCAGCTCTGCTACCAAGCTGAGGAAGTAGTCCACCTGCTCACACCTCATACAGCCATTACCCTTCCTGGCCTCTGTTTCCAGGGCAAGCTGGTGGCACTCCATGCAGCTGGAGACCTGGATGTCTGTGTACTTTCCTGGTAGCTCAGTCTGGACTGATATGCTCCTTCTGGCAAGTGCAGAGGATGCAGCCACTCGCCCTGTGGACACCATGGCTAGGGTCCCTTTCACTGACTTAGTTTCTCTCTTGAGCGTGGAGACTGCACCCTCCCTGTGTGTTCTGCCTTTGCAAACTGTTCTTGCAAACTGCTCAAGCCCACATCTCTGATGAGCTCGTCCCTGTCTGCACACTGCTGTTTGTGGCACTCTGGGTTGCGGAGCTCCCATGGCTGGTTTCAGGACCACCCTCGCCTACATCAGCCACCATGTTATGAGATGACACTTCTGGGAGCCCATACCTGGCTACCGGGCTCCCACCAGGGTGTTATTGTATAACAACTCTGAAAAGATATTGTATAGCTTTCTTTTCAGTATGATTTAAATACAGTGATTGAGTTGTGCAAGAGTGGGAAGTAGATAAGCTGTCATTAGCATCATTCTAGTAAAACAAGCTGCAGTGAATACCTAACATGTTTATACTTAGCAAGGGAAAGTAAATGTAGCTATACTGAGATTTGAATACCTATTAACAGCTTATCTAATGTTTGAGATTAGGGTAGTCTTGACTCAGTTGATCTGTTTCATGCACGCAGTGTTCTGTTTAGCGTTAAGTTAATACCTGTTCATGGAAGAAAAAGAAAATAATAAATATCTACAATAAATCAGACTGACCTATAGTATACCAGAACCATGCTGGATCATAGACAGAATTTATTATTTCCTTCCTCTAGTATCAACACACAAGATGAAATTTCAACAGTTCTGGCATTTAAATCCAAAGTTTAGACTGTGCTTTTGTTCTAAGCTTCTCAATGAGATTTTTAAAAATATAAATCTTTAATCTATTTGTACTGTTTTTTGTAGAAAAAAAATGCCAATCAGTCTTCTGCTTCTGTAGAAAGCATTTCTTTATAAGATTTAACCTTTTCATACTTTCCTACAAAACCCGAAATGGTACATTTTTCTCGTTTTTCAACCACAATAGATCACCATGTACTTCTCAGTATGAAGCTATGTATGTTAACACAGGAGTTACTAATGTAATTTCAGTCACACAGGTGCCATTTCGTATTGCATTATGAAGCTCTTTGGATTAATTTCTTTTAGGCTTTAGGTACTACTTGTGGCATCACCTTTAAAAATCAATGGCAAAAAACCCCTCCACTGTTTTCACGTAGGCAGGGTGCACCAGAAAGGCTGCTTTGGTCTTCAACAGTTGGAATTCAGGATGGCCTCTCTGTTTTACTAATGTGTGGCTTCAGGACAGCATCACCGTTCATGTGCTTTTGATCAATTATGTTAACTTGAAGTATCGAGGGTCTCGGTTTTATCCCAGTTTTATGTGTGTGTGTCTCTTTGGACTAGAATATAGGTGAATGCCACAGTTTAGGAACCATGCTGAGTAATGCAAAACTGCCTTTGAAATTCTTGCAGGTCCTGACTCAGCTAGATTTTGAGGCCAGGACATGCAGAAATCAAGCCTTCAGAAAAACTGTGGAAGCATATGCTTAAGTGCAGCTGCTTTCTTTATGATTTACGTTAAGTGCATGCTTAATGTACTTCCTGTAATATTGGCTTTGAGTTACACTGAGATAAAAAGAAGCTGAGAGCGTTAATCACCTTGTATGATTCTACCAGTGGTTTATTCATTATAGTGATGGAGAACTTATGAAGATTTTCTCACAGAAAACAAAAATATCCTTCCTGCATATTTATTCAGCTACAAAACTAATAGACTAATGATGACCATTTCAGCAACAGTGATAATTTTACTATTAACTTCTCTGATTCAGTCACTGCTCTTTATGCATTTGATGAAAAAAGATACTTACAACTTTGACTGGATGAGTAGTGGAATAAGGTGAGATACAGTCATAGTGCTAAAGAAGTGTAAGTAACTCTCAAAGTTTACTCAGGTATCAGGCAACACATGGTAATCAATTAGAAATCTGCTTTAAGAAATTTTGCATGGATCAGATGTGGGATTATTGCCAAATGCTGTGTAAATTACATCAATTTTAAGAATTCTAATCATCAAGAAAAATATGTTTTAAACATAACAGAGACTTATTTAGAGCAAACATTAATCTCAGTTACCTTATCAAACTAAGAAAATACATATTGATTTTAAACATTTATTTCTGTAAATTTATTTCAAGGGGATATGGAAATTAAAACTTCAAAATTATCTAGCACAAAAATGCTATTATTTCTGAAAAGAATATATTTTAAAATGTGTCTTCTCTTTACATGTGTTTTGGATATGCTTTGGAGAAAATTTGTGTAGTGTGAAGAAGAAAGTGGACAAGGTATACATTGAGAAGGCAATGTAGTTCATATTCACAGAAAGGGTCATTGGGCCCTGGAGCAGGCTGCCCAGGGAGGTGGTTGATTCGCTTTCCTGGAGGTGTTTAGTGGGGACGGGTGGACAAGGTGCTGAGGTGCATGGTTTAGTGTTTGATAGGAATAGTTGGATTCAATGATCCAGTGGGTCTCTTCCAACCTGGTTGTTCTATGATTCTATAATTAAGGTAATTTGACTTCCTGTATATGTTATGTGGATGAAATGGGGGAAAGAGAAAGCTTTACTCTATTCTTTTTTTTCCCCTTTTCAGGATATAAGTAAAATTGTTTGTCCCTTAGCTTTTCTGAATCTGAGGGGTTATAGACTAAAAGCTTCATTCCTAAGCATTATGGAAACTGTCAACTGCTCCAAGAGGTATACATCATCACACATGCTCCTGGGTTGGCAGGATATTTTTGAAAAGAAATTGAGCTAGACCAGAGGTATTATGGAACTGTTGAATCTTTGGTTTACCAAAAAAATCCATTTCCTCTGAAATAGACACAGCAGGAAATCTTTATAGGAAGAAAAGATATTGCATTTACAAGAGCAATAGTTATAATAATTCTTCTTGTGTTTCTGAAAGCCCACAAAAATTGCCTTCAGGAAACTTCACAATTCTTGACTAGTTAAGAGTGTTTGTATTAAGAAAAATCTATAATAATACATGAATTTGGTATCTCATGCCAGGTTATATATTTCCCACCCTTCCAGGAAAAACTGGTAGAGTAGATTAATGACACATAACAATGTAAGTGCCATCTTCAATCTCTGATGGAGATAGGAAAGCAAACATCTTCTGTCATCTTTATGAAAAAAAAGTGGAGCTACGTGTCCTCCAGTGTTAACCTTAACATTGGAAACACTGCTAAAATTAGTGCATTATGTCTTGAAAAGTGACTCAGTCTTATCTTGCTTCAAGTACTTTTCCGTCAGTCAACAGTTCACTTGTGTTTGGACATAGGATTTAAGCAGGAATTTAAATGTAAAATTGTTGCTCTCATTCTTCAGCTATATTTGTTAATTATCTCTAATTTTGATCACTACGATTTAGCCCTTCTTAGGGGTGGATAAAAAATAACACTAAGACTTTTTGCCTACTAAGTAAACTCTGGAGGCTGAAGATGTCAGGTGGTGAAACAGGAGTTTGTGATTTGCCTTGTGCAGGGTTGTACTAGTAGCTGAGCCCTGATGGATGCAAATCTGCCACAGTTCCATGTGTCCAGTGGTGGCCAGTGACAAGGCTGAGCATATATTGCTATGCACATGCTTAATATACTACAGCTGACCATTTGAATGGGAGGTGGGTGCTAAGTACATAGATTATCTGAGCCATGACTGCAGGGCCAAATATTCTTCTGTTGCACCACTGAATCTGCAGCAGACAACAAGCAAAAGTCAGTAGAAGAAGATATTCCAGAACTGACCTTTATTATGCCCCTAAGTTGTAGCCTTTTCCTTCATCACCAGTCAGAACGGTCCCTTCTTGTCATGATCATCTTTACAGATGGGAAGACATTGACATTCAGGAAGATAACTGTAGTGGGATTGACTATAATGTAATGATTGTATTGTGGTTGGTTTATTTTTTTATTTGTCTCAGTACCTGAGGATGGTCTGGGTTATACGCTAGAAGGCTGCATGGGCTCATGCTGTAGAAACAGAGAATACAAAGGCTCTACTAAGACTGTCAACTGTAAAATAAAATCCCTCAAAAATTTTTATTGAAAATAGCTAAACTGGATGACATAAAATCCAAACTATTTCTATAATAGGAAAAGATGAACAATTATCTGGAAAGATCCAACAGGTAAGATGAGAGCATAGCAATATAGACTTTCTACATTAGAATAACACAACAAAAAAAAAAAAAAAAAACCCAAACAAAACACTCATCATAAATTATTCCTGGAATCTATTTTCTCTGCTGGCAGATGATAGTGATTATACTATATTTTCTGCAGAAGTTTATGGATAATGTATGAAATTAAAATCTTACTTCAGCTTTTGTTTGTCAGTTTTTAAAATTACAGAGAGAAAAACTTTATATGAATGTTTTGAGAGCAGTAATCTCAGGAAATGGGCAATCCAAGTTTAGCATTGTTTTGGCATTACAGTGTCTCTGCAGCAAAACACTGAACAGATGTATCTGATAGCAGTTTTAACCTATTCAGAAGGAAGACTGCCAGTGCAAACCTACCACTGGTAGAAAGCAATAAAGTGCCTCTGGATCTTGTTCACTACATATGGTTTGCCTGAGGTTAGTGTCTTGCCTTTCTAGCAATGTTACCTAATAAATCACAGAAAATATGGATTCATTTTGAACTTAAATGAAGTAAGACAAAAATGAATAAAAAAGGAGTAGATTGTGAAGAGTGCCGAATATTTTCTTTTCAGACATTAAATAAACCACTTATAAGGGCAAACCATTTTAAAAAAATCCTAAAATAATGCCACCAAAATGTCTTAATTATTGCTTAATATATTTATTTTCTTTTCAGAAAGCAATGCTATTGCAACCAAAACTCACACAACATCTGCTGTGTTAATTATCAATATATTACTAAGCCGTCAGTTTCCTTACTCGGACATAATTCTTTATAACATTTTGAGAAACAATGGATTTAGGAGTATATCACTTGGGTATTTGAAGTACTATTTGACTTATATTCTTTCATTCTGGCCAGATGCAGTTTGTAAGACGTTGTGGGGAAGGAAGCCTCTAAACTATTGCCAAAAAAAATCATTACTGCACATGTAAGATTTGCAAAAAATAGTGAAATAATAGGTTATCCAACAGTGGCCTAGAGGGAGAAAAGCATAGATTTTTCATATAAATTAGTTATCTCCTTAATGTAAATTCAAAGGGAATTCTGCTTCAGACTGGAGGAAGCACATTTCACATACACTCTGATTTCTATTTGAAATGAACTATTTACTTAATACATTCCTTTATCAGTTCCTACAATGTTTTTGTTTACAATGTTATGGAGACACAGGTGAGGAGTTACAGTCTTCCTATGGCATGTATTAAAGACTAGGGGTTTGAAAGATAAATCAAAGAAATAAGATAAATGATAAAAAAAATCTGCATATTTTATTTTAAATGAATTACATTCAGGAAGTAAAATATACAGTTTCAAATACCTAATTTGGGATTTTATATCATCATCATCTAAACATAGCTCCTTGACCTGCCTTTAAGTCAAGAGAGCCAATTTGACTAAACCAACTAACTTGTCTTCGATTATTCTGGTGCATGAGGAGAACTGCTAATGTTTATACTTTTCCACTGAAGCTACAAGCAGCCTAGAGAGGCAAGCTAAGATTTCAGTTTACATTGGCCTTCCTCCATGACCACAGAGTTTATTTTGTAAACATAAATGAGTTGAGGACAGTGCTGCTTAATTGTCGTCTTAATTTTTTTCTTCATTTGCTATACCCATGATTGTCTTCAGAGAGTATAAATTATCCTGCAGTTCAACAGCCAGGAGTCAAACCTAGGCCAAATGACATGTATATTCGTTTGGATGATGGAGAGAGGTACAGAGATTCATCTTTGGGTTTAAGTATGCTCTGTGTAGGTGAACCTTGGACCATTTTATTAGACTTGCTTGCTTACTAAAAATGCCTCATGTGGAGAGCCCTGGATTACACAGAGATTTGATGTGAATGAATTTGCTTTAAGGCCAAAGAGATATTTTCCTCAAGAAATATATTAATTTATTACACTATACTGTATCTAGTACACTATATTTCAAAATATCTATAACATTTTTTTAGGCATTTAAAAAATGACTATTTGAAAAGGTTTAACTGTATAAATAAATTTAGAGAAAACATGTATTTATCTCTAGTTACAATTAAGATTCCTTTGCTTTTCACCTTGGCAATTCTCATTAAGAAACAAAAAGTTTTCTCTTTATGAGCAACGGGCCTCATTCCTAGCAGTTATAAATCAAATCAAAGTAGCCTGGGGGATTTTATTCAAGAAAAGGATCTGCATCACTGACCAAAATTATTCCCAAAGGAAGATTTTTGGTGTAATTCCAATGCTTTCA
This sequence comes from Coccyzus lansbergi, assembly GCA_033558105.1. NCBI lineage: Eukaryota > Metazoa > Chordata > Aves > Cuculiformes > Coccyzidae > Coccyzus > Coccyzus lansbergi. The sequence goes on from JAUMJK010000156.1 coordinate 1,530,613, forward strand.
CTGAATAAATGTGTCCCTTTAATCTCCTCATACACAATATTACAGGCTTGCAGAAGGAGATTTCTAATACACTCTTTTCTATCACTGGTTGAATTAGAACTAATAAGATGCCTTCAACTGGCTTTCTATTTTTATACAGCAAATATTATTACTTTGTTCCTTTACACTAGTTTTAAAACAATGAAATATCTTTTTTTTAAATAAAGATTAGGTTGTCTCAGTAGACCTAAAATCTTTATGAGTTTTTATTAGAAAATATATATACCCGTACCAAATAATTTAAATGCAATCTGTAGTAGCTGGACAAAGCTATATTATTTACCTTTAAAATTGTCATGTCTGTATGTCAACCTAATATCTACAAAGAGATGGTAAATCTTTAAGATTTTGTAATAAAATGCTAAGTTGTGAACAGCTAGATGTATGTTAGGAATTAATTTGGTTTTGCTTTTTATATTCTCTGAACAAAACAGAATATATTGTAAATATTCTTGAGGTTCTGTAGTGATTTAAAACTGCTGATGCCATATAGAAATACATTGCCTCTACTTTTGCAACTTTGAAATGATGCAAAAGTAATAATTTTTGCTTTAAAGTTAATATCTTATTTATACAAGAAATCTGAGGCAAGTCCAGAACATTTACAGTTATATGTCAAACTCCATAGAGACTGTTACTATCATCTTTTTGCCTACCCCAGAAAATAAAATTGTTAATAAGACATGGATCTACAGATGCAATGAATAGCAAATATGATAAAGAAAATGGTTTCTTCACCGAAAATACTCTGCTGTTGTCTCCTAGAGATTGTTTGTTCACATGTAATTTATGAATGAAATATGTTTGACAACAGAAAAGGTATTAACATCTTAGTAGAAAATTAAGATTTTCTGCTAACTTTAATTTAAACAAAATATCAAATGAAGACTTGAACAACTTCAAACTCATACAATTTTTTTTCAAAAATATTTTTAAAAGGTTCTGTTTTATTGAAATGTGAATCAGCAGTAAAAAGGGTAGTATAAGAGTAAATGCACAAAACCTGTTTTTAAATAAAATGAACTCTGTGTCACAAACTAACAAAAGACAGGAAATTTAACATTAAGGTAGTAACTCTGGCTTTGAGTTATGTCATGGAAAAACAGAGCATTATAGACAGAGTGTCAACCTTAGCTTTCAATTTCCTGGGTTTTGTCATTTTATGTCACAAAGTTAATTATGTTTAACATAACTTTTGAATTTAATTTCCTTGTCTATTTTTCTTCAGCTTCATCTTTTTCTTGTTGTTGTTGTTATAAGGGAAAATAAATTTCATTACAGTTAAGAAGGTAGATGTTACTCAGTAGAATGATTTTTTTTTTTCTAAAAATAAGGCTGTGTTGGTTTTGGCTGGGATGGAGTTAAATTTCTTCATACTGGTTTATATGGTACTATGTTTTGTTTTTATGCTGAAAGTAGTGTTGATAACACAGGGATGTGTTAGTTACTGTTGAGCAATGTTTGCACAAAGTCAGGGTCTTTTCTGCTTCTCAAAGCCCACCAGTGAGTGGATTGGGGAGGCACAAGAAGCTGGGAAGGGACACAGCTGGGACAGGTGGTCCCAACTGAGCAAAAGGATATTCTACCCTGTATGGCATCATGCCTAGCAATAAAATCTGGTGAAGGAGGAAGGGGGAATTCTGAGAGTTACAGTAATGTCTTCCCAGGTAACTGTTAGGTATGATGGTGCCTTGTTTTCCTGGAGATGGCTGAACACCTATTTGCCAGTGGGAAGTAGTGAATGAGTTTCTTCTTTAGCTTTGCTTGTGCATGCAACTTTTGCCTTATCTATTAAACCGCCTTTGTCTCAATCCACAAGTTTTCTTACTTTTGCCCTTCCCGTTCTCTTACCCATTCTCTTACTGTGGGGCAGTGAAGTGAGTAGGTGTGTGATGCTTAGCTATCTAGTAAGGCTAAACTGCAACAAGTTTACCAAGTATCCCTTAAAACTGTAATCTTTAGAAAGCTAATCTTGAAATATCCGGCCAAATGCCGGATCCTGCACTTGGGGCACAACAACCCTATGCAGAGCTACAGACTGGGAGAAGCCTGACTGGAAAACTGCCAGGAGGAGAGGGACCTGGGGGTGTTGGTCGACAGCCGACTGAACATGAGCCAGCAGTGTGCCCAGGTGGTCAAGAAGACCAATGGCATCCTGACTTGTATCAGAAACGGTGTGACCAGCAGGTCCAGGGAGGTGATTCTCCCTCTGTACTTGGCACTGGTGAGGCTGCTCCTTGAATACTGTGTCCAGTTGTGGGCCCCTCAGCACAAGAAGGATGTTGAGGCTCTGGAGCGAGTCCAGAAAAGAGTGACGAGGCTGGTGAAGGGGCTGGAGAACAGGTCCTATGAGGAGCGTCTGAGAGAGCTGGGGTTGTTTATCCTGGAGAAGAGGAAGCTGAGAGGAGACCTCATTACTCTCTACAACTACCTGAAGGGAGGTTGTGGAGAGGAGGGAGCTGGCCTCTTCTCCCAAGTGACAGGGGACAGGACGAGAGGGAATGGCCTCAAGCTCTGCCAGGGGAGATTTAGGCTGGAGATTAGGAGGAGGTTTTTCACAGAAAGGGTCATTGGGCATTGGAATAGGCTGCCCAGGGAGGTGGTAGAATCACCTTCCCTGGAGGTGTTTAAGGCACGGGTGGATGAGGTCTTGAGGGAATTGGTTTAGTGTTTGATAGGAATGGTTGGACTAGAAGATCTGATGGGTCCCTTCCAACCTGATTTTTCTATGATTCTATGATTCTGTATCCCATTATTATTAAGAATTGCTGTAACTGAATGATTTTGACTCGCTTACTGAAAATCGGGGTCTATGTAATTTTTTTTAAAAAAAAGGTTTTAATTTTTTTAAAAGGCATTAAGACTATGTATACCAACTCTCAACCTACCACAATTTTAAGGCCCAAATAGATATGCTTGATGAAGCAAAACCATGTTTTCTATGGTGTTGTACCACTTTATAAACAGTGCATCATTATCTATGACATAGAGTTGAGCGATTCAAGCCAATGCAGTCTCGTTGCACAAGGTAGAAACCTTAACCAGGAGAGACAGACTCTGGCCTTTCTGTCCCTGCCTCAGCCCCTGGAGAAGTTGGTTGGGTTGTTGAATTGGCAGGAACTCTGCTCTAAGTGAAAACTGAAGATCCAACGCTGGAGTTTCACTGTTTTCATGTGTTAAAATGAATATGTTGCAATCTCTTCAACAATATTGCTATACTGGTTTACGTGAAGTATTACATGGACTGGTTACCACTTCTAAAAGACTGGTATGCATGGGATGGTTTACTTATTCCTCCTTAAACTACAAAGTATATATTATCAAAGGCACTGGAGCACTGCCTTGTTAACAGGAATGTCACTGTATGGTGGACTAAGAATAAACTTGAAAGCCATTTGTGAGTGGAGTAGAGAAAGGCAGAGATTTGTAATCCTAATGAATTTGATAATCTTATATCTTGAATGGCTTAGTAATTCTTATTATTAGAAACTTGCAAGCTGGCCAGAGAATCAGAAGTCAAAATAATTTCATACTATTTCAGCTGCTTCCCCTGGCAGTTCTTGGTCTTCATAAGCATCACTGACTAAGTTATCGCCATGTGAGCTGGTACTGGTAGAAAGAAAAGTTTCCACATGCTGGTGCACATACTTCTGCACTTTACTCTTGCCTTAATTCCCTGTTGGTTCCCATATTTGTGGAAAACAGAACCATTAATTTTAGAGTACCACTCATTACCGAAAAGAAATGTACATATTTAATTAATTTAAATTCTTATGCAGGGCATAAGACTATTTGTGTTAAGGACAGCTAATTTTTACCTAAAGTAGAACCTTGTAAGTACTGACGATACATGTAGTCTTACTTGGTGTGTCTTTAGAGTATTATATCTAGCTTGGAGCTGAAGATACACTATCCTTAGAGACTTGGATGAAACAGTGAATTTCAAAGCACTCATCCTCCAGCTTGGTGGCTCTTCAGGAGCTTATGTTTGGTGTGACTGATGAAAAGCCTTTACAACCAAATCTGAACTGTGACTTTAGAATAGTAATCTTTTAGGTGTGTAAACAAATACATTTCCAAACAGTAAAAATTGACATTAGGCTTTTATCTCTTCTAGGTGGATATTTCATTACAACTGAATAGCATAACTTCTGTTTCAGTTACTGGAATTGTGCAGGCTGAAATAGCATTCCTTGAGGGACATCAGATCTTGGATCCCTGGTCTTCACTGGAGGTTTTGCCTTTGGATGATTACTTATGCCTGCTTTTTCTCCCCCTGTTCAGCAGGAAAATTCATCAAGTCTCAGTGACTTGCCATAAAATTAAACTTACATGGCCAGCTTTTTGTGTGGCTAACATAGAATTTTAAAATAACAGATAAGTGTCATATTTAACCATTATGCAATTTTAAAGCCTGAAACAGGCAAAACCCCCTTCAACTCTGGGCACAGGTTTTGTAGTAAATCAGGAACAAATATGCAAAAATAGTAAAAGCAGATGACTTAGATGATTTAAATGACATGGCCCAATATAGAAATATTCCTCTTATTCACTATTGGCAACAATCCATGGAATAGGCTGCCCTTGCAGGTCTTGGAAACAATCTGTTTTCTATAAGAGTTGAGGCAGCTTAATTCGTCCCTTTACTATTAAATACCTTTCAATATATATTATTCAATAGCTAAAGTATTTGTGAGTTTAAGAAAATTTTTGTGTACCTTAAATAGAATTTTCTTTGGGATAATGCCTTGTGATTTTCCTCAGTTTCAATTTAGTGAAGTAGTTCTGAATGTTATAACCAGAGCAAGATTCCTGTTGGTAGGTGTCCAAATAAAAGGCCACTGAAGTCAAAGGAATTGTTTCTGTAGAGTGCAGTGTGTTTTAGCTTGAGTCCCAAAATAATTTTTAATCTGCTGATTGTTTTTCTGCTTTTTGCATACACTAATTAATTTCATGTCACGATTTTAGGTTGTGTTTTGGATTGGGTTGATTTTTTTTTTTTTGCATATGCTGCTCTTTAGATTATCTTTTTTCTGTGCTAGCATTTATATTCCTGATTACTGCTTAAGTGATCCCAGAAATCTAAGATATTCATAAGAATAAGCATTATTTTACGGGGAATAAAAATTTGACTGGTAATTTTATGTGAATGAATCATTAGGAAAAATACTAGATTTTTTAGAACTGATGATAATAAAGTTCTTTGATGAGTTTTAAAGTACTGATACAGAAAGATACTTCTTATTCACTGCTATAAACTATTTTCTTGAGAGCAAATCACTGAAACAGTAGTTTTTTATACCTTATCTTTGAGTTCTGTGTTGCCATATTTTTTTCCTGTAACCTAAGACCTACATGTTTAAATATTAAACATTTCTCCATAAATGTTTTAGAATGTGATCTCACATGTTCTAGACCACAACTGTTATATTATTTTACAATTTCTTGCTATTGCCAAGATAGAGCCAAAACTGAAGAGAGAAAACTGTGCTGATAAACTGTTCCTTTTTTTTTTAAGTCAGCAGTTTTTCTACTTATTAGTCTTTTTTTTAAAAAAAAAATCCTTATTTACTACATTCAGCAGGACCGTGAACTGCTGCAATAAAAGCTACAGCTGTTTCTCCTTTTTTCTGCTTTTGCCTTCTTCTAAGTACAACCCAAATATAGTGAACAATGGCCTGTCTGCCTAGGAAACAACCATCCAAAATCTCTTTTGCTTCGTTGTATTCCTCCTTTGCTTCCCTGAGAAGAATAGGTTTTACAGCACAGCAGCAGCAGTCATGAGGAAGATGGTGAGTCATAATTTCCTGTTGATACTTCTAACCAGAAACTCTCTAGGGTGGCTCCATCCTCCTGTACCAGCAGTAACAGCTGCCTCAGCAGTCATTTGGGATGGTGTCTGTCCTTTTTACAGTTTTATTAGGGAGAAACTGTTGGGCCAAGAGGTCCTGAAGTGCCCCCAGGATGCCCTGGTGCACTGCCTCAAGAATGAAAGAGGGATAATGGATCTTGTTGGCTATCTGATGATGCAGACCCAACTAGTGGTTCATGGCTGTGGGTGTGACCTCCAATTTGGGATTTCACACTGGGGACACAATACCTACTTAGGGCTCTTTACAAATATGATTTTGTTCATCTGAGTCTGGCTTGCTTTGCTCCAGGTAAAATTCAGATATAAAAAAGAAGGACCTGGTTTCAGTACTAAGAAGAGCCCACCCAACAGCTACTGTTCTTCCTTTGCAACGTTACCTGTTTTATGCTGACAATTGTACAGGAAAAGGAACTTTTAAATCATAGCTTTACTTTGAGAAACCAATAATGAATTATTAAAATAACACCTTGTGAACTATATTTTCTGTCTCACACATATTGTCTCAAGATGATCAGCCTTTTTGTATTATGACATGAGAGGAAAAAGTTGTTTTGATTCTGGAGAAAATGCAAATTACTTGAAAAAAAGGAAAAAGAGGAAGCTAGCATTCTCTTTGTTCTCTAGACAGGAGTTCATATAGACAAATGAATCTGATTTGAAGTCATACAGCCTTGATGTGGCTGCTAGGTTGTTTTGCTATCACTCCCTCCGTCATGGAGCCTGACAGAGCTGTGTTTGTTCCCATGGGTGTCTGTGCCTGCAGTCTCAACCCCGAATTTTAGTGACCAAAGCTTGAGGGCAGCTACACACTTTTGTTATTTTTATTTATGCATAATGAACTTGGGCAAAGAACTAATGACTTATTAAAAAAATAAATTTCATCAAGGCTGATTCCTGTTTAAATGCCAACACTTTACTGAAGATGATGAGGATGCATAGCTGAGGTGAAAAGAAGAACAAAAATAAAGATAGAAGCTCTCATTTTAGAGGCAGCTTTTTCATTTAATATAATCTTGAAGTTATATTTTCAGTTTCAGTTGACCCAAACACAATGTGAGGGGAATCAGGATCTAGCATAAAAAGTCTTCTAAGGACTTTTCAAGACAAGTAATTTCCTTGGTACCTAGAAAGGAGGCATCACTGTGCACTTCTTACATTAATCGTGAGTTATTAGAATTATATCTCATTTACACCTTTTATAAATATGCACATAAAGGTAATGTTGAGCAACCTTACCTAGTGGAAGGTGCCCCTGCCCATGGCAGGGGAGTTGGAACTATATGATCTTTAAGGTCCCTTCCAACCTAAACCATTCAATGATTTTATGATAATATAGGACATCCACAAGCAGTGTCGTTTTAATTCATGAAGTACCACATTGACAAAGAAAGGCTGTAAAAAATGCACATGAGGGTCTAGCTTAAAGAAAGAGAGCTGTATCAGTGAAATACCTGTCAACTGCATACGAGTTTTCATTTTTTTCATAACTGGAGATGTCCAGACTACCATTTTCTAACTCTCTCCTTGTTAGATTTATTTACTGGTTCTTGTAAAGAGACCATACTGGCTAATGATGGTATTTTCTATGCATGAAGTTTGGGTGAGTGGATAGGTAATACAGTAAACAGAATTGCTGAATTTTTATTGATATATAAATATATTTATTGCAGTGAAATTTTCCTGGGACTTCCAGATAAGACCACACAGATCCTGAGCTGCAACATGGGTATGCTTGTTTCAATATGCAGGTACCACTTCTTCTGTACTAAAAATTTCTGTTGTTACAAATTAAATAGTATTTTTCAAGATAAGCCTATTTGGTGATTTAATAAAATGTACTTAGTCTTAAGATGGTAACTGCAACTGAGGAAATATTTTATTCTTGTTTTGAGGAGAAATCAAATAAAAACAAACTTCCGTTAATTTCTCAAAGAATGCTCGCTATTCCCTACTGTGACATGGTGCCTTGGTTACTCTTAAGTACAATGACCTACTCTAGACTGAGTATTTAAATGCATATTTTAACAAATATCTCTTAAACAAAACCAAAGATGTGATATCTTTTATGATTCTAAAATGAAGAAAAGACTTAACATGCTCTTAATTTCATTTCTTATTTTGGGTGTGTTAATAAAAGTATTACTCTCTTACATTTTCAGCACTCTATGAGTAGAAAACAGTACTTGCTTTAAGTAAAAAATTCTGTGTTAGGTTTTTTTAAAACATAACCTTGGCTATATGAAATGTAGCAATGATCATATGTTCTTTTGTTTATGCCAGGCTTCAGAATTTGCCAGTACCTGTGAGGCATTTGTTATCTTTTAGTAACATATCTCTTATCTGTCTTGTTGGTTGATTGCACCATTGCCCAGTGCTATCAGCTGTATAACCTTGATTAACTTAAAGCTATTTTTGTGAAATTTCCCATATTACTGATGGAGAGGACTCCATGCCCCAAAAACTGGGAGATTTTTAGGTATTGTGTTTATCATTTTGCAGTCTTTATCAGAAGATTGGTACTTAAAACCAGTCATATCAACATGTGATGGTTATTAAACTGGCAAAAAACTTAGTTTCATAATTGTTATTAAATACAATATTGCACATACAGCATATATAATAAACTTACACTTACATATAGGTGTGAATCACTGCATAAAGAAGCATAGGAGTTTACTTACCACCATCGGTTCATGTTTTTCTTTGCAAAAAGTATAATTTATTTGCAGATATTCTTAGAAATGTAATCTTAATATGAGGAACACAATGGATGAATTTATGTATATTATTAAAAAGAGAAGAATATTTGTAATCTTTAATTTTAGAGCTGCATTGTGCTGTGTAAGTTGCTGTTGTAATTTTATGATACAGTTGGAAAAAAAATCTAAAATCCTTTGCTAAAGGAAAGCAACTAGTCTTTGATTTCTCCAAATCTACTCAATTTTAGAGTGCTTAGGTCCACTGTAGTCAAGTCTACGTCTAGGAATAAAGCATCACAAAATCTCATTCATCATCTAGAGTTGGGCTGTGATAAGCTTATAAGTGGTCTATTATTCTACCTGTTAATTTTTACCACTGATCAGACAAAGTAACAAGTCAAATTCTGGATAAATTCTAGAACTAGGCTCCCTATCTCTGATTTGTGGTATTTGGTTTATTTTTTTGCTAGTGAGCATCCTAAGCATCACAAATAAGTTAAAAGTTGGCTCTTACCTGCAAGCTTTAATTCTCTGTAGTGGCACATTTGGTATCCTTCTCTTTTTTTATTTTTTTTTTTTCATAAAATAGCTGCAATTACAGTGAATCTTTCTAAATTTCTGTTAAATCTGTATGTCTTGCCTTATGACATGGGATTCACAGTATAAGCCCACTTTTTCCTTTTTGAAATATGAAATAAACCCCAAAGAATCTGGAAAAATCTTGCTATTGTTAAAATGTCTAGTGATGCATCCTTTTGCTATTTTTTTCAAAGTTACCGTCAACCACTACACTTTTCATAAACACTTGAAGGACAATGTCTTCTATGAGCTGATAGAGAATTATCTTCTTAGTCTACAAAGCAGAAATGACAATTGACATTTGAAAAACAAAAGAGAGGGCAGAACAGTATGATATTAAATGATGGTAGATAACCCCATCGTGGAAACCTGAAAAGTAGGAAAGGAAGTTAAATTGACAGCCTTGCTGTGGCAAGAGAGAACACGCTGTATATGTGGAGATAAGAGTTTATTTTAAGTCTAAGATCTTAACAGCATGATCAAAAAGCCCCAAACACTTAGTTTCGGTCCAACTGCAATGGTACTAATGCCTGCAGCCAAATGCAGAAGAAATTCTTGACAATACAATTTGAATTGTTATGCAAAAACTTGCTAATACATGCCCCTTTTCCCCTGACGCTGCAATCACACTTGTCACCTCCTCCTGGTCCCAAAGGTACAGCGGGATGGGGAACAATGGGTTTCAACAAGACATCAGCGTCCTGAGTCCTTTAGTGCCAGGAGCAAATGCTATGGCAGCCTGGTTGTGATGCAATTGCTTGAACACTTCAGGCATACCCACTCTTGCGGAACTGTGCTATCAGGTCAATAAAAAGTCTGGGGTCTTTCATTAGGAAGTGTAAAAAATTGCATTTAGCGGGCTACAAGAAGCCTATAAAAACTCAAGGCTTTTTCCTAATATCTAAATGTTTTAGTATTGACAGATAGGGTGGAGGTCAAATGGCAGGGTCCTTTGGTACTCTGTCTGTAGAAGAGTTTCAATTTAAAGAAAAAGGGGATTGTAATGATTTTTGCACTAATCTTTAGCTAATATCCTTCCCCTCTTTTGGAAGCTCCTATTTCCTTCATGTATTTGGCACAAAAATCAATCTAGCATGAGGTGCAGCAAGGTTTCATACTCAGCCATTACAAAACAGAAGGATTGAGCCTAGTGTCAGAGAGAAAGAAGAATTTCACTGCTGTCTGCAATTTAACTGGCTGCTCTTCAAATATTACTTGTCCAGCTATGGTGCCTTTTTACTCTCACCCTTCCTTAGTGTGGGTGGGAACAGTAGTGACGGCAGCAGTTTGAAATGCAGTGAACTACCATTTCAACAAAGCTACTGAGGTATTGTGCCAAGGGTCGCTTCTTAAAGCAGCAAAACTGCAGTAAAAGCATGGCAGTAAAAGCGTGGGGAGAAAGAGGGTTCCCCAGCTCCTCTGAGACTGGAAAAGGGCAGATTCCCGATGAGTGGGAGGCAGCTCAGACTCAGCATGGGTGAGGGCAGGAGTAAAGGAGGCCAATCTACCTCACGTGCAAGAGGAGACCCCTGGAGTACAGGTGACCAGGAGTGCAGCAAACAGGATGGGCAAACAGGGTGTGGCAAGTCAGTTTGCGCAGGCAGGGTGCTCAAGCAGTTGCCTTTTGGAAGGAGGCATTCTTCTGGACTAGTGGGAGTCCTGAGGTACTCAGAACCCAGCACTTGGACACATTCTGTGACCACTTGTGCAGGTCAAACGCAGTCATCCTACCTGACTCTGAAAATAGAATTGTGTGCACTCATCTCAGAACAAAGGGTCCGGCTCTAGCTGTGCCGCCTACCCCAGCCATGGCTGATGCCTCCACACAGATGGACCTGCTGAGAGGAGAAGCTGCAGTGCAGACCTCAGAATACAGGAAATGCCTAGACCATTCTCCTGGGGTTGCAGAGCTGCTGGCAAAAGGAATGCCCAGGTAGAGGAGGTCCTGCAGAAGACTGTATAGCATCAGGAAGGCTGAGATGGAGCTTGACAGCTGGTTTCAACTGCAGTCTACATGGACAAATAGCCAAAAAGAGAGACAAACAGACAAACAGTCCCTCACCAGCCCACAGAAAGGCGGGAGGACAGTAATGAAGAAGAATGGAAGCTTGCAAGGGCAAGGACCAGCAGAAGAAAGAGGTGCCAAAGAGGTCCCAAAACCTGAGGTGCCCTTGCAGAACTGCTTCGCTACTCTATAGGACGAAGACGAAACACCTATCAAATGCAGAGAGATGCTGGAGATGAGTAAGGCAGTTCCATCTACTCCCTGAATAACAATCAGTTCAATGAAGAAACAGTTATAGGTGATAGTGGTAGGAGCCTCTCTTCCAAGAAGTATGGAGACACATGTTTGCTGACCCAACCCAGTCTTCGGAGATGTGTGTTGCTTACCATGGGCTAGTATCAGGGATGTCATCAAGAGGCTACCAAGTCTTGTAAAGCCCACTGGCTACTATCTGGTGCTGTTATTTCCTGTGGGCACCAGTGATATGACCAGGAGCAGTCTGAGGGGTAGCAAGAGTCCTGGGAGCAACAGTAATGAACAAGTTCATAAGATGAGCACAGGTAGTTTTTTTCATCAATCCTCCTTGTCAATGGGATGGAGTTTGAAAGGGCCAGTTGAGTCTGGCAAATCAACAAACCAACAAACCAACAAATCAACAAATCGAAGACTACGGGATTGATACCACAGCCATTGCTTTGACTGCTGATATCATGGGACTTGCTTTGAAAAACCTGATCTGCTAAGGGTTAGTGAGATTCATCTGCCAGAGTCAGGGTGGAGCATCCTTGATCATAGGCTTGCCCAGCTTATGGAAAGCATTTAAACTAAAGTTCCCGGGAGAGTGGAACCTCAATACTTCCCACTCCTACAAGTTTGATGCCAGTGCTAGGAAAAGGTGCCTAGAACCCGGAGAAGGAACACTGGTCATCAGAACAACTGTAGAAAAACACAAAGGATCTCCAGACAGTAAGACAGCTTTATCAAGGGCTCAACTTAAATGCCCCTATGCAAAAACATGTAGCATGGGGAATAAAAAAGAGGAGTTAGAGACATGCACACACTCTCAGGGCCGTGATGTCATTGACATCATGCAGATGTGGTGGTATGGGTCCTGTGATTGGAGTGTTGGGATGGAGGGATAAAAGCTTTTTAGGAAGGACAGGTAAGGGAGACGAGGAGGGGGTGTTGCTGGAGTGCATAGACTATGCCTGGGGGTGGATGAATAGCCGAGGCACTGTGGGTTAGGATTAAAAGAAAGGCAAGGACAGGTGAGGTTATAGTGGGGATCTGCCACAGGGCACCAGAAAAGGAAGAGTGAGCAGATGATGCCCTCTGTAGACAGAGAGATGCAATCTCGTGTTGTTAAACACTGGTATCTGGTAGAGGGACAACACAGCAGGTCACAAACAGTCCAGGAGGTTCTTGTAATGCGTCAATGATAAATTCTTGTCCAAGTGATAGAAGTGATGAGAGGGAGAAGTGCTATTCTGGACCTTTTTCTCACCAACAAGGAAGGGCTGATGGAGAATGTGAAGCTCAGGGCTACAGCAACCGTGAAATAGTGAAGTTCAAGATCCTTAAAGCAGCAAGGAAGGTGTGTAGCAAGGTCATTGCTATGGACTTCAGGAAAGCAGCCTCTGGAGGGGAGAGAGGCTAAAGAAATCTAGTTAATATTCAAGGATCACCTCTTACAAGCTCAGGAGCCATTCATCCCAACAAAGAAGAAATCAGGTGAAAATGCCAGGAGGCCTGCATGGATGAACAAGGAATTCCTGGACAAATGTAATCACAAAAAGGAAGTCTACAAAGAGTGGAAGCAATGGCAGATAGTCTGGGAGGAATACAAAGAAATTGTCTGAGCAGCCAGGAATCAGGCTAGGAAAGTTAAAACCCTGACAAAATTAAATCTATCCAAGGATGTCAAGGACAACAAGAAAAGCTTCTATAGGTATGCCGGTGATAAAAGGATGACTAGGAAGAATTTAGGCTCTTTCCAGAAAGAAATGGGAGACCTAGTTACCCAGGTTAAGGAGAAGGTTTAGGTACTCAATGGCTTTATCACCTCAGTCTTCAATGTCAAGGGCTCAAGCGACAACACCCAAATCACAGAAGGCAAAAGCAAGGACTGGGAGAAAGAAGAACTGTCCACTGTAGGAAGGGATCAGGTATGAGACCATCTAAGGAACTGGAAGGTGCACAAGTCCATGATGAGATGCATCCACAGGTCCTGAGGGAACCGGCAGATGAAGCTCCTAAGCAACTCTTCCTCCCTCTCTATTTTACTCTTGCGAGACCTCACCTGGAGTACTGTGTTCAGTTCTGGAGTCCTCAGCACAAGGAAGAACACAGGTTTGTCAGAGCAAGTCCACAGGAGGGCCATGGAGATGATCAGAGCACTGAAGCACCTACCATATGAGGTCAGACTGAAAGTTAGGCTTGTTTAACTTAAAGAAGGGAAGGGTCTGGGGATAACTTATAGCGGCTTTCCAATACTTAAAGGGGACCTATAGGAAAGTTTTAGGGTCTCTTTATCAGGGAATGCAGTGACAGGGCAAGGGGAGATGGTGTTAAGAAAGAAAAGGGTAGATTTATAATCGATACTAGGAAGAAGTATTTTATTGTAAGAGTGATGGGACACTGGAACACCTGGAGGTATTCAAGGCTAGATTGGAAGAGTTTTTGAGCAACCTGATCTAGTGAAAGGTGTAACTACTGGGCTACATAATCAATGAATTGTAGAATCATAGAATCATAGAATAGTTTGAGATGGAAGGGACCTTAAAAATAATCTAGTTACATCCCCCCTGCCATGGGGAGGGACATCCCAATAGATCAGGCTGCCCAAGGCCCCATCCCTGGTCTCGAACATCTCCTGGGATGGGGAATCCACAACTTCCCTGGGCAAAATGTTCCAGTGTCTCACCACTCTCATGATGAAGAAATTCTTCCATATGCCTAGCCTAAATCTGCCCTTCTCCAGTTTATATCCCTTCCCTCTCATCCTATCACTACAAACCTTTGTGGACAGTCCCTCTCCAACTTTCTTGCAGGCCCCTTTCAGGTACTTGAAGGTCACTGTTTTAGAGAAGTATCCTCCCTGACACCAGACACATGAAAACCTGTCCTCCCATCACTTATTACAGACTAGTCTGATGTTATCCCCCTCATTCTTCACATCTAGTTTAAAATCCTGTGTATGAGCCCTGCAAGCTCCTGGGCAAAGACCCTCCTACCCTTCTGAGAAAGGTGGCTCCCATCCAATACCTGTAATCCTGGTGCTATGTAGGCCATCCCATTATCAAAAAACCCAAAGCCGTTGTGGTGACACCAGCCATGGAGCCATGTGTTAACTGACTGGACCCATCTGAACTGTCTGAGTGAGAACAAAGTGATATTGGTGTTAAGCTGATTTTGATTTTTTTTGTGTCAGAAGCACATTTGGAGGATAAAGCTGAAGTGTAAATGACTATTTCATCTCTCATTTTTGTGTATTATGAGAGAAAAGTTTTGAAGAAGTAAGGAACTGAGAGACTTGCAAAGTTTCTCTCATACACAAACATTTTCATAACCACTATCTTCCCCTTTATTATTATTTTTTTATTATTATTTCATTGTTTTTAGAGGTAGTCATCACTAAGACCTGAAATTTTTCATTTGAAACAGATATTGAGCTGGGGAGACCAGTACTGCTTGCAGAACACTGCACATTCCCATGTCAGCAAGAGTTGCATATATATGAATCACAGAACAACCAGGTTGGAAGGGACACATCGGATCTTCTAGTCCAACCACTCCTATCTAACACTAAACCAAGTCTCTCAAGACCTCATCCACCCGTGTCTTAAACACCTCCAGGGAAGGTGACTCAACCACCTCCCTGGGCAGCCTGTTCCAATGCCCAATGACCCTCTGCGTGAAAAACCTCCTCCTAATCTCCAGCCTAAATCTACCCTGGCGGAGCTTGAGGCCATTCCCTCTTGTCCTGTCCCCTGTCACTTGGGAGAAGAGGCCAGCTCCCTCCTCTCCACAACCACCTTTCAGGTACTTGTAGAGAGTAATGAGGTCTCCTCTCAGCTTCCTCTTCTCCAGGATAAACAACCCCAGCTCTCTCAGACGCTCCTCATAGGGTCTGTTCTCCAGCCCCTTCACCAGCCTCGTTGCTCTTCTCTGGACTTACTCCAGAGCCTCAACATCCTTCTTGTGCTGAGGGGCCCAGAACTGGACACAATATTCAAGGAGCGGCCTCACCAGTGCTGAATACAGAGGGAGAATCACCTCCCTGGACCTGTTGGTCACACCGTTTCTGATACAAGCCAGGATGCCATTGGCCTTCTTGGCCACCTGGGCACACTGCTGACTCATGTTCAGTCGGCTGTCGACCAACACCCCCAGGTCCCTCTCCTCCTGGCACTTTTCCAGCCAGGCTTCTCCCAGTCTGTAGCTCTGCATAGGGTTGTTGTGCCCCAAGTGCAGGACCCGGCATTTGGCCGTGTTAAACCTCATGCCGTTGGACATTGCCCAGTGGTCCAGCCTGTCCAGGTCCCCCTGC
Source organism: Coccyzus lansbergi (assembly GCA_033558105.1). NCBI lineage: Eukaryota > Metazoa > Chordata > Aves > Cuculiformes > Coccyzidae > Coccyzus > Coccyzus lansbergi. The sequence continues at coordinate 1,546,356 of JAUMJK010000156.1, forward strand.
AAAGCCTCCCTACCCTCCAGCAGATCCACACTTGCACACAGCTTTGTGTCATCTACAAACTTGCTAAGGATACCCTCAATGCCCTCATCCAGGTCATTGATGAAGACATTGAACAGGACTGGACCTAGCACTGAGCCCTGGGGGACACCACTCGTCACTGGCCTCCAGCTGGACTTAACACCATTTCCCACCACTCTCTGGGTCCGACCATCCAGCCAGTTTCCTACCCAGGAGAGTGTGCGTCTGTCCAGGCCAGAGGCCGACAGTTTCCATAGCAGAATGCTGTGAGAAACTGTGTCAAAGGCTTTACTGAAGTCCAGAAAGACCACATCCACAGCCTTTCCTTCATCCAACAGCTGACTGACTTTGTCATAGAAGGCGATCTGGTTGGTTTGGCAGGACCTGCCTCTGGTAAACCCATGTTGACTGGGCCTGATCACCCGGTTCTCTTGTAAGTGCTTCATGATAGCACTCAAGATCACCTGTTCCATGACTTTCCCTGGCACTGAGGTCAGACTGACAGGCCTGTAGTTCCCCGGATCCTCCCTGCAACCCTTCTTGTAAATGGGAACTACATCAGCCAGTCTCCAGTCCAGAGGTACCTCCCCAGTCTTCCAGGACTGTTGGAAGATGATGGAAAGGGGTTTGGCCAATACATCCGCCAGCTCCCTCAAAACCCTAGGATGTATCCCATCTGGCCCCATGGACTTGTGGGTGTCCAGTTGGCCAAGCAGGGCTCTGACCTCCTCCTCATGGACTATGGGAGCCTTGTATTGCTCCTCTGTTTCCCGGGTGTCTACACAGAGGGAACAGCTTTCTTTACAATTAAATGAGTAAAGGTCTACACCGTTTCAAAGTTCTACAACAGCAGGTAATAGTCAAAGGTTTTTAGGAGTCACATAGGAAAAAATAATAACTGTAAATGAGTCTTTGTAATGAATCTAGTTCCTCTGCTTTGAGTTTTCTCTCTCAATCTCTCTCATTCTTTAAAAGAAAAGAAAATAAAGCAAAATGCCTTTTTTTCAGTGATGGTTTTGATGCTATTATGTCTTCCCTTCACCCCTCAGGAGAGCTTTTACCTTTAATTTTGGTGTATCCTGCTGTGGCCATGCTATTATTTAGCTATGACAAGAGTTTTAAAATTACAAACATGCCGGGCTAGGGTTGCTGCATTTTACTTTAGCCTTTCAAAATGCTTTGTTGATGCTAATATACAGCACCCCTGCTGTGCATTTTTTTCTTATTCTGACTTTCTTTTTTTGTTACATTTTGCATGTGGAGCCTGAGTGATTAATATTTCATCAGTCCTTCAGTGCAGATTACCACAAGGGTGTGTTGCATTTGGCTTTTCTGGAGGTCTTTCACCACTGAATTGTGACTAATAGCTGGAGCTGGACCTCTAATGGTTTCATGGAGTCACCATCAATTAGAAACAAACAACTGTTTATCACTTCATTAGTCTGTAAGAAGTCAATTAAATACTATCATCTACATTTTAAATCTATTATTCTACCTTTTCCACCGTAAGTCAAAAATTAGAATTATTCCAGGCAGGTATAACACTGATTTAAGTCAATATTTAATGTAAAATTCAATGTACAATATACAATATCATAGTTACATTTGTAAAATGATTCCTTGTAAAAATAGAAGTGTTACAAAAAGTTATGGAAAAACCTTTCATCTGCGTGTATTGATTAAAGATGACATAATGAAATGCAATTGATAACTTACATTATTTACAATTTTAAAACTCCTAAATGAAATGTATGTATACATACACATGTAGACACACACATATATATAAATACCTGCAGTTAGTAAGACAATTATTTGATACATATTTGGTCCATAAATAAAATTGGATGCAATTTTTCATATTTATCTTGTATTCTTCACAATAACCATGAAAAAATATATATTGTAGAAACTTCAGTGTATGACCAGAGAAGCTGTAATTTCATTTTTTTTAAATTAATGCATGCTTTATTGATGGATGTATTGGTATGTGAATCTTCAAATCAATTTTTCACATGCACATCTAACTGCATGCTTAGATTAGCCATGCAAGCTAGCGGCAGTGGTGATGGTAGGTGGCAATTCAGAGAGAGACCAGAATGCTTAGATTACATGAGCAAAACCAGTAGTTAAAAGGTGGATAAAAAAATCAGCTTACCTAAATCTGCAAGAAACTCAAGCTTGAGGGTTCTTTGATTCTATTTCTGTTAGATAACCTATTTGAGCTACAGTATAAATGGATAATCCACATAAGTGCTCTTATCAGAAGCCTTTGGCTCTTTGTAGTTATCTCAGTAGGCCACAGTTTTTCTACCAAAATCTCAATGATCACATTAACAATAAGAATATGCATTAACATTGGTTTACTAAATTGTATGTACAAATATTTTATTTTCTGTGGTCGGTGTGCAGGTATAATTTTGCAAAACCTCCTGCTCATTATTTAAAAATCTGAGGGAGTTTTTAAGAGCAGATTTGTACTCAGACTTGAAGAAACAAAGCAAACTGATCACGCGTAAGTATTGAGTACAAATATTTGAAAGTGATACATTGTGTTTTCATCTTTTAGAAAAATAAAGAACATTGGAAAATGCAAAGTAAAATACATAATAAATCTCAACTCAGAACTGTAATGGAACTAAATACCAATACAATGAACCACCTTAAAAGTTCAATATATTTTATTTATTTTCTACCATAGAATCATAGAATCACTAGATTACAAAAAAACTTCTTGGATCATCAAGTGCAACCATTCCTATCTGCCACTAACCCATGTCCCTCAGCATACCATCTACCCATCTTTTAAACACCTCCAGGGATGGCAACTCAACCCCCTCCCTGGGCAGCTTGTTCTAGTGCCCAATGACCCTTTCTGTGAAAATTTTTCTCCTGATATCTGGTCTGAACCTCCCTTGAGGCCATTCCATGTTGTTCTGTTCCCTGTCACTTGGGTGGGAGAAGAGGCCAGCTCCCTCCTCTCTAAAACCTCCTTACAAATAGTTGTAGAGAGCAATGAGGTCTCCTCTCAACCTCCTCTTCTCCAGGATAAACAACCCCAACTCCCTCAGCCACTCCTCATAAGACTTGTTCTCCAGCCCCTTCACCAGCTTTGTTGCTCTTTTCTGAACTCACTCAAGAGCCTCAACATCCTTCTTGTGGTGAGGGGCCCACAACTGAACACCGTATTTGAGTTGTGGTCTCACCAGTGATGAGTACAAGGGGAGAATAACCTTCCTGGACCTGCTGGTCACACCGTTTCTGATACAAGCCAGGATGTCATTGGCCTTCTTGGCCACCTGGGCACACTGCTGGCTCATATTCAGTCAGCTGTCAACCAACACTCCCAGGTCCTTCTCCTCCAGGCAGTTTTCTAGACAGACTTCTAGTCTGTAGCTCTGCATAGGGTTGTTGTGCCCCAAGTGCAGGACCAGGCATTTGGCCTTGTTAAACCTCATCCCATTGGTCTCAGCCCAGCGGTCCAGCTTGTTCAGATCTCTTTGAAGACCCTTCCTACCCTCCAGCAGATTGACACTTCCACTCAGCTTAGTGTCGTCTGCAAACTTTCAACACTCAATGCCTTGATCCAGGTCATGGTTAAAGATACTGAACGTGACTGGACCCAGCATTGAGCCCTGGGAACCCCACTTGTAACTGGCCTCCAGCTGGAGTTAACTCCGTGTACCACAACCCTTTGGGCCTGGCCATCCAACCAGTTTTCCACCCAGGAGAGCATGCAACTGTCCAGTCCAGAGGCTGACAGGTTCTGTAGCAGAATGTTGTGAAAAACTGTGTCAAAACCTTTATTGAAGTCCAGGAAGACTACATCCACATCATTTCCCTCCTCCAGTAAGTGGGTCACTTTGTCATAGAAGGCCATCAAATTAGTTTGGCAAGATCTGCCTTTCTTGAACCTGTGTTGACTGGACCTGATCCCTCAGTACTCTTGCATGTGCCTTATGATAGCACTCATGATGACCTGTTCCATGACTTTCCCTGGCACTAAGGTCAGACTGACAGGCCTGTAGTTTCCTGGACCCTCCCTCTGAACCTTCTTGTAGATGGGTATAACGTTTGACAGCCTTTAATCAAGTGGAACTTCCCCAGTTGGCCAGGACTGCTGATAGATAATGGAAAGGGTTTTGGCAAGCACATCCACCAGCTCCTTCAATGCCCTCAGTTGGGTCACATCTGGCCCCGTAGACTTGAGAGTGTCTAATTTGGCCAGCAAATGTCTAACCACTTGCTCTTCTGTCATGGGAGATTTGTTCTGCTGTCTAGCTCCTGGCGATACACACACAGAGAACAACTTTACTATTAAAGACTGAGGTAAAGAAGACTTTAAGTACCTAGCCTTGTCCTCATCCTTTGTCATAGTTGTTCCCTTTCCATCCAGTAAAGACTGAATATTCTCCTTGGTCCTTCCTTTACTGTTGATGTAATTGTAGAAAAATATTTTTATTGTCTTTCACAGAATTGGTCAGTCTGAGCTCTAGTTGGGCTTTAGTTTGAGTGTAAGCAGAGCCATATCCCTGATGATCTGGAAATTCCCCAATTTTTGCTGTATGGTTACCTGTTAGTAAGATCACTTTGACTTCCTACTGCCTTCCATCTTTGACTATGTAGTGTCCTGCTGGAGGAGAAGCTGCATTCAGTGTTGTCAGTTCACATTTATGTCACTATTTTCTTTACAGGTTCTACAACATTTTTGGATTTTTTTTAAATAAAAAAATAGCTTGACAGCTTTAGCTAACATATACAGAAATTCCCAGATCTTTCAATTGATGGCGAAAATTTTGAAAATACAGCCTTGAAAAAAAAGGCCAGAGAACCAGGAGAGGTAGCATAAGAACTGCTGTGGTGCTTAGGTAATGGGAGGAACTTCTTATTTTGAGTGCTTAGTTCTATTTCTATGGAACATAGCTTCTTGCCTTTGTTTCCATATTACCAGTAGTATAACAGCTACCAAAAAACACAAGCTGAAGGAGAACAGTTACTTCTGCCAGTTTTCTGCAGCCCAGGGTAGTACTCCAGCTGTCAGGATGTTGAGTTTTCAGAAGCATAGACATCTTGGTCCATCCCGCAGGAGTCATCCCACCCTGCAGCCACAATGGCTTCAGCTTTAGTTTCTTATGTATATCTGTGTTATGGGGCTACAAATTTATGATGAGGAAAAATGTTTTATTACTAAAAAGAAAAAAAAAAATCTCTGAAGAGGACATCTCCAAAGTGTTTGTTCTGAAAATAATCCAATCCTGTTGGCTAGGAGATGCCTTCATGATATAAAAGATTAACATTTCACTCCTTTTTCTGTTTTGGAAAGTGGATAGTCTTTTATCTTCCTTTTCACTAGTCTTGGTTTGCTCCAGTGGAACAAACAAATGTATGAATTCTTAAAACTTTTTTTGGAGGGCGCACAGATAAAAAAAAAAGGGAATAAAAAGCTAGGTGCGGATTGCAAAGCAATATCTTTCCTGGAACAGTATTTCCTCTTGGAGAGGCAAACTTTTATGAATCTGAAGAAACTTAGCCAGCTTAAATCCCTTTCCATTGGTGAGGTGTTCTGTGACTATGTCAATAATGCATTTCCCTCTGGAACTCTTTACCTGATAACTCTGTCCCCCAGCATGGATTTGAATGTGCCAGAGGCCTGCCTCTAGCACTTGGCAATATTGTTTTGTGTAAAGGAATGCTGCTAATGGAACAGCTATTGGGGCTGATACGCAAAGACAGCAAAAGCAGTAGAAATCTTCTCTTTACCTTTTCAGCTGCAATGCTTGCCCTTTTTCTGGCACAGCCACAGTCATAAAATTCCTGTGCAGGCTCCATTTCCATTCAATATTTGGCCCGCTGAGAGCATCAATTAAAATCAGTTGCAGTACAGTTTTTGGTTTGGTGAGCTATATGCAATAAATATATTGAAACAACTAATGCATTTTGTTAGAGCAAGGAAAATCTAATCTCCTGTAATGTACTAATGTACCCTGCCATCACTTCACTCTGCTATGATTACAAGATGAAGTTTCAGATCTGTCTTGCTCCTGACTTGGGCTTAATCTGTACATTCAGTATAAATGTGTGTAAAACTCCATATCTCATTACTAGTCTCCTGGGTTTCCCTATGGTGGATTAAAATGCAAGTTCATTAGGTTAAAGTGCTTAATTATCTTAAAACTCTTAGTGTTAGAGTCAGATGTCAGAATTTGATTAGCACTGCAGGGAGCTCTATAAGGAGAAAAATGGAAGTAGCCATTGTCCTAGTATAGTTAAAATGCTATAAATATGTAAATAAGGACACAAATATGGGTCTAGATACATATGCAATATTTCTTAACTCTCAAATGAAATAATTAGCATAAGTTATTTTGATGTATCCCTATCTCCGATCCTTAATTATATCAATGCTACATTATTTAATATTCCATGACAAGTTGTCATAATCACATTCCTTTCAGTCTTGTTTATTTCCTTCTCTACTTATTAAAGTACCTTTTATTTGTGTGAATTTTAAAGGGAAAAATAATATATTATTGACTTCAATGCACCAAGTTATAAAGTTCTGGGACTCTCCCACAAGGTGTGATATACCAGTGAATTTTAACTTGCAAAGATTACTATAAAATGTTTAATGAGCTGCCATGCAGGGAAGAAAGGGAAATACTGTGCCTTATCATAAGACAGTGCAATTGTGCTAAAGCAGTCAAGGGATCTGAAGCAGTCCTTGGTAAGAAAGACCTATGATCAGTGTAGTCTAAATATTTCCTTTCCAGGTGTGTATGAGAGAAAATGGAGCTTCTCAGTTTTCAGTGCACTGCTTGCAGTTCAGTCCCTCCATTAAGTAGAAAGGACCATGCAAACTACCAAAATCCACATTCAGTTTCAATATTCTTCTGTTCTTAAGAAGGGACAAGAATCCTTCTACTTAATAGTAGGAAGCAGGAAATGAAATTGAAAATTATCATTAGATCAATCTGGAGCTTGTATGTCTGATTTTTTTTCCTTGCAGTTCTTAGCTTCAAGGAGTAGCTGAGTCATTCAGTAGTTATATTTCTTCTGTGTTAGGGAAGTTCCTAACAGGTGTACTTCAGGTGTGTAAATGGTTGTGATTTACAAAGACCAAAGCAATGGAAGTTAAACATGCCTTTGATAGATGTGGCAGTGCCTGTTGGAAACTTTAGTTTGTGCCAGATTATGCTGCATAAGAACAATATGTAGTTTTGAGATGAGACATCTTGTCTTTTCCTTTTGAGTTCCCAGTGCATTACACAATATTCATGATGGCTGTGCTACACTGAGGCTGAGACACTTAAACTGCAGCTTGCTGCAGGGTTTCAAGACCTATTATCAGCATGAGGATCAAGGATCGGTCTTCCAGCCTGTTCCATTCCCAAGCATGGCAGTTTTCCTGTAGGAGTATTTCACTTACATGTCTCTCTCTCTTAAATGACACTGTATTTGGATTTTTTACATGGCATCAATATGGTTCTGGAAACAGCTAGGACAAAATCCTGCCCTAGGGAAGGAAAGAGCGGTGATGTTGGAAGGAATGACAACCAAATGAAAGTTTTTGGCTTGGTGGTCTCCAGGGCAGAATCCAGAAGGCAGAGCTCAATGCGATCATGTTTCTGCATCCATACGTGACTTCCTCTGGAAGTCGAACAATGTTTATAACAGTGGCTGCTTAACCCTTTGGATAACAATGACTGTCTGTAGAGACATAGCGAAAAGAAAAGATATAGTAGAATTCCTCCCCCACCCACCCCCGCCAGTAAAAATGTGTCTCTGTCCAGAAAAAAAAGAAAAAAACTTTTTCTCTCCAAATGTGTTTGGAATAAAATCTAACTGAAGGCAGAGATTGCAAGTTAATTTCTATAATCAACATCTTGTAGTTATTGCTTCCTAAAAACATATCTGAAATACTTTAAAAGGTAACTTTGAAGACGTGAAATTACATCCCGTGTTGCTTTTTCCTCATCTATCCTCAGCATTATTTTGGTGGCTCCTAACTTTGTTCAGGCTTCAGTTTCTACTTTCAGGCCCTGTAACCTGAAGCTCTGTCATGCACTAATGACTGCCTTGAATTTTCTATGACTGTTCACAGACACATATCACAGTAAATGTACTAACATTTTGGTTTCTGTGGATGCTTATAATTTTATGCTCTTCCTTTTATGGGAGAAAAGCTAAAACCAGAAAAGTACAAGCAGTGAAATGGTTAACTGGCTTGAAGACAGATGTTCATGTTGGTCTAATTCTGACAAAAGTACATTGGCTTCCTGTGAAGCAAAGGATTGATTTTTAAACATGGTATTTGCAGACCAAGCACTGTGTGGCTCAAGCCCAGATCTATTGAAAGACTTATTAAAGGCTCCTCACATTCTCTTTGTTCCTTTGAAAATCATCAACTGCTTCAGATGCTTACTGTAGTTTCCTGTGGCTCATATACTAGCATTCTTTTAATGGTAGCTTCATTTACCTATTGAACATTTCTGCTTTAATTTAAGACTTTTTTACAACAATGTTCTTATTAATTAATTCAAAGAAGTCACATTATTTTTTCAGTAAACAAGAATTTGTTTACAATTTATTAGATTGTGCTTTTCTGTTATATAGTAGTTAGATTTTTCCTTCTAGCTCCAAAATACTCTTTTAACAAATATTTTGTAGATCAGCTTTTTAAAATGGTAACGGTTACTATTATTAGTAAGTTTTTTTTTATTTTTTAAGTTTTAGTTTTAGGTACTTGATTTATTTTTACTAGTTTATTTGTCGATAGGTTTATATAATTATAAAGATTTTAGCATTAATATTTATCATCTTACTCTAATACATGCCATATGTTTGTGATTACTAGTAAAGGAAATTTATCCAGAACAGATTTTATGCTTTATGGGTTGAGATTTCTATTTCCATTTCCAAAATACAGGTATTATTCCAGGAAATGTTTCATTTAATATTTTCCAAAGTTCAGTGTGTAATTGAGTAAATATATATTGAAAGGGATGTCTGGTCTAAGATAAAACTTGATGCAAATCCTAATAGCGTTCAACTTTCTGTCATTATTTTCCTGACTTTCTTGTTCTGCATTAAAGTATCCTTAAAATACTCTAATATTTCACTTGCATTCACCTCTTATTCACTCCTTATTCACTCTCACATATAGGGTTCCTCATGTTATCACTTCTAATGTGTTTTAAGCCAATTGACTGTAGTTTACAGATGTTGAGCTTGGGGAAAGGGTCACACACAAGAAAATGTAAGGAATGTCATTTTGCCATTCTCTTTCAAATCCACCATTATTAGGTAAAGTTTTATTAAAATGTACTCCAAAATACAATTGTTCTTACCCTGAAGAAAGAAGTAATGCTAAAATTTCAGAGCAATTTACCATTTTTTTTCTAGGATATATGCAGTTATACAATATTTTTCTCTCATTCCTTTTCTTTCCTTCTTGGATCTCCACATATAGTGTTGTAGAACATGAAGAAAAAGTGTGAAACTGAAGGCAGTCATGGACTATCCTTTGGACAGAGATGGTAGACTTGGTAGATAGACTTGGTAGATAGTTCAAATTTGTTTCAGAAAGTAACTGTTCTACTTTATAACCAGTGAAATTGATCCCATTTTATCACAATTTAGATCTTCAAATTCCCTGCAGTAGACACAATCTGCAGTGTGTTGTTTGACACACTTAAGTCAGCACTTAAATTCAAACTTTTGGACCTTTTCAAGAAGGCAGAAACATCAGCTGGCATAAATTGACTGAGCCTTTTAGCCTGGATAAAAATGTCACTTCTCTAAAACTCAGTAACATCAATGTGCAAAATACCAGTGTGATGGACCGTAATAGAACAAAATGTTCCTGGAGTTCCTAGTTTTCTTACAATTTTTTTTTTGCTTTTCATCTCTTACTGATTTGTAAAATGCTGCGTGTGATTCAGATTATTTATTCAGAATGCTGTGAGAATGGTGTTTCAAAGCAGGGTTTCTATATTTAATTTTATTATTTTACTATAAATGTGTAAGGGCTTGAAAATAAATGGTAGGAGAGGCATGGACAAATGTCACAGACGTTATACAAATCGTAACCATTATACTTACACGTACATTGAAACAGGAACAGAGAAGGGAAAGACCAGGAATTCAGAATATAAGCAATCTTTTTGTGGTGAGTAATCATAATGAAAAATAGATACTCATAATTTTCATATCGATGTTTTTAACCATCCTTCTCTCAGGGAAAATTACAAAAGAAATTTAAATCTCCTTTAAACTATGATGGGAAGCATGACACTTTTTTTTTTCCTACCATCTAATGAGGCTTCCAAAAGGTCATAATGTTGGGAAATATCAGAGGTATGGATAAGGCACATTTAAGCATATATTTACAGTAAATCATAAAGAATGTGAAACAGAGATTGATTTACACAGTAAAAAGCATGAGCTTTGCCTAGGGAGGTATTTTATGGAGAGTATAGAGTGGCTACAGCTCTGCCAAAAATTGTCACCTGCAGAAAATCACACTTTGTAAGTTCTTGACAAAGTAGAACACTTTTTGCCCTGCAGCTTTTTTTCTTTCATGAAGAAGAGACCATTTCCTGAAACACAGACAGTTTTTGTGTGTGAATACTTGTTAAAGGTGAAATATTCCCCAACAATTACTTCCCAGGGCTAGGCAACTAAAGATTTGGGTATCTACTGGATGAGGGTTGCAACATCTACATTTAAGGTACTTGATCTTAATGTTACTTGTAGTTGAGAAGTAAATGACTAAATAGCTTAGCCCAGTGTCTGCATGTCTTGGGCACCACAGTCACATGGCACTGTCAGGAACATCTGCTGCTCACTGCTGGATGCAGAATCGTAGATAAAGTAAATCCTTGGGCATAATCACTATTCATGGCTAGAGCTGTTACTTCGTTCATTTGTCCATCCCCATAAAGTGAAAATGACTGGAGGATAAAAAATATTTATAATATTTGAAGAGTACTTTTCCCTCGCTCCTGGATGCCCAAGTCGAGACTGATCCCAGACATCCCCATGTGATATCAACAGCTATAATCATGCATTACATGTTCCTTTAAAATGAGAACTCTGTTAAGAAAATGCACTGGTGTTGATCATATAGATATTTTATACATGTAAGGTAGTATTTATCTAATTCCATAATAGTTAAGGTATTTGTTCAAGAAGTGGAAAATTTTATTTATCTTAGAATTCCCTTGCTCCGTTCCCAATTTAAGAATTGTTCCAGAAAGCAAGGGATAAGTGAGGCTAGAAGAGTTGGAGCATTCCCTGTCCCTTCCTCTCTAGTGTCAGGAAAAGACCAGTCAACTCAAATACTATTTCCATCCAGTGTTCACCATACTTAGGAGGAAGGATTTTCAGAAGCCACTGACTAAAAACATCTGCTTTGCATTAATGTGATTTCCCCCCTGCTACTTCCAATTCAGGAAGCATATTCATGTCTTACAGAAGCTTGATCACTAGAAGAAGTGTTGCATGTTGATTTCTTTGGAGAAAATATGACTCCCCCTATAAATGTGTTCTAGTGAATTACTATAGTGAATTCTGAAGGACTGTTTTAGTTTCAGTAGCTACCACGATAAAAATATGAATCCTATTGGCAGTTAGAAATATATCCTTTTCTGATCTCTCAAAATTGAAACCAACATTATAAAATAATTTCAGCTTGCTAAACAGATATCTTCAATAGCCTATTTCATGGTGAAGAGATAGCACACCTAAAAGCTTCTGAACTAAAACTGAAGAGTCAAGTATTCATGAAGAGATACACACACACACACATATATTTACATAAATTGTGAAAAACATGGATTCTTTTGCTCATGACATTTTGTACTACTTCACATGAATTTTGTGGTGTGGCATGTTGATCTCAGAATTTTTTATCTACATCCATGGGGCAGGAGACGCATTTGGAGACAAACATTTTTAAGTGTAACTCTTTACAGAGTTCTTATGGGTAAAGTCATCTTCTCTGAAGTAAAAACAGAAAACCTGCAACATGAACAGATGTTCCAAGAATTACTCCAGACTAAAAGATAATAAAATACACACCATAATATTTGTTAGTTTTGTACTAAAGCAGGAAAAGTTCAAGTGACATCGGAGTACAGAAATAAATGAAACATAAAGAAGCAAGGAAAACATGATATTTACCTAACCTTTGAGAAACTAACTTTAATTTTAATCTCTTGACAGCAGAATAGATAGGAAGTCACATACAATAACAGGAATTAGCATGAATGAAATATAGAATTAGCATACAGCATTTTCCAAACTCAGGGTAGTGACACCAGTGGCAAACTACAGGGGGATAAAAAATACCACTTGTATGTAAGGGAATGACATGAGTGTTTCTTACAACAGTTTCAAAAGACAGAAAACAAGTAATGAGGAATGAAATAGCACAGAACTCAGGGGTTTATCCTGAAAACCTTCATTAGTATTGCTTTGCCTAGCATTTTAAGACCTTCATCAGAGATCCTTAGCTCTAAATCGAAGCCACTGCCAGCAAGGGGAGGTTGCTTTCCCTGATAAGATTTACATTATAGAAGCTCTACTAAGTAAGCTAGTTTGAGCATAAATAGAGCATTCTTAGTCTATCCTGCAGGAGGGAGAAAAGATAGCACATTCAGCATCATGTGCAATTCTTGTTGCCTGTGTTTGGGAAGATCAGGTGAAAGTGTAACAGAGACTGAGGGAGAGAGAGCCTTGCTTAAACGGGCAATGAAAGGACCCAGCAAAATAAAAGCCATGTTTAACTGTATGAAAGACAAGCATGGAGCAGGGGAGGAAGTCTTCTCTGCTAAAGGATAACACTTGTCAGAGGAAAAATACAGATAAACTCATAATTTATGAATTAATGCTGAAAATTAAAAGCTGGTTTTGAACCTTCACAGCAATGAGGCCAGAAAAAAAAGGTATTAGGAATTTAACTGGCTACAACATTAATCCTATGGCAAGACTGAAGAAGGAACTATTTGAGGTACTTGCCTAAAATAAACGAAGGTCCCTTTCAGTCTACTTCCCGCTTTTTTGAGAGTCTGAACTTGCATCAGTATATTTCAGCTAAGTATTTGGGTAATCAGTGTTTCATATTTCAGCAAAAGTGTCTGTATTTGCCTTCCCAGAAGTTGAAATGTATACGTTTATATCTAAGCGTTTAGATTTTAACAACTCTCATGTAAACAGATCTATGCACTAAATGTAGTTGCATGTAGCTGCACGTGTGGTACCAGTAAATACATTTTCTTTGCATGGATTACAAGCACGTTCTGTAAGCAGGTTTTTTAAATATTCAATGGATGTTTAGCATTTTAAAGGTTATTTTCAGTAGAGTTTGTATTCTGGATAATAACCTGTTATTCAAATATAAACTTTGAGTAAATTCTGTTACAGTTTGTTAGTAGTAAGACTAAAGAAATTTATGGGTTTTTTAAACATTCACATAATTTCTTTCCACTGACATGTTAATTGAATAACAAGGGTGCCAACGTAACTGCTATTTCCTCTGAAGTTTTTAATTTTGCCCAGCATATTTGTGATTTCACTGGGAAGCTGTTTATTACAATGGTTAAAAATCAACTTATGCATTGCACTGAATTTTATTCACAGGGAATTGCAATGACAACTATATTACTGATGCACTGTTTTTCTATAAGATTTCTCACTTATTTAACATTAGTAATGTAACTACATTATTTACATAAACAAATGTATTTTCAATTTTAAGCATTAAAGTGGTAGGTATGGGAGAAAAGGAATATTATTGTTGCATATTTATTTCTACATGCAGAAGGTCAAATCTTCATTATCACTATATTTGCTTTGGGAATTTCAGAGAGGCTATGTTACTAGTAAGATAATTAACATTACAAAACCAGAATGTATTTTTGAGCTGACTTTTTCTTCTGACAATTTATTTCCATACCTGACACTATGGAAAATTACTTGTCACTTCTGCTTAATGTTTTAAAACGTTTTTATTATAGATATTTTTGTTCTCACTGCGAGACTATAACAAGATAAATATGGAAAAACAGTCAATTCATGCTTTTGAGTAGTGAGATTGGACTGCAAATGAATTTAATTTCCTGAAAAATGTACAAAATCTATTAAGAGTCAATGTTGAAATGTTGGTTTTAGAAGTCTTAGGGGCACAGTAGAAACAGAAAATTAATTTCTCCCTATAGCAATCTTCATTCTACAGACTTATAGACTTCTCCAGGTGTTGGTTTTTTTTGAACAGCTTTATACCTTTGTTTTCTCTGTATTTTTAGCCTATATCTACATGAGCTTTGTGGTCTAAGTGCTCAAGTTAACAAACACCTGACAGCTGTACAGCAGGTATTGCAACCTCTTTCAGTGCCCAGAAACACATTGTGTAGTGCACATCCATCAAACTGGCATCTGAAGAACCCCGGGAAAGATTCTGTGTCTTAATGAAACTTTGACAACAGTGCAAGTACCTTGACATTCCCTTCTCTGTTTTTCTTCTCACTAACTCATTTTATATCATTTTCCTACTAGGGATTTTATCGTCGTTATTCTTATCTCTGTTTTTCCTCTTTCTGATTGTTTTCTCCACATTTTCTATTACTGTTAAGTTTCTAATTCTCCACTCTCCCTTCAGTCCTTGCATGTATTCCCTTTCATTTCACTCTTAAAATTTCTTGTTTCTCATTCCTTTAATCAGTCTCATTTTTATTCTACTTGTCATTTGCTGTATTTGCATGTAGTGTATTTTCCTGCTTTGCCCATTAGTATTCTCTGTATTGAGTCTCAATGAAGGTTTTCTTTTGTTTCCCCTTTGAACTCTGCTTTCGAGTCAGTCACCATAAACACTGCAGGTATGAACAGACATTTTAGAGGCAATCTCATCATCATTTTAGGAAGTAATCCCAGCATGCTGCTTTCCCATGCATAGTTATCTGTGTCTTCATTCAAGATCCACACATGATTATATGTCTCTTTATGTGGTGCTGTCCCATTTCTATGGTAACACTGCATATTATCCATTTGTGTGTGATGGAGATTCTAATAAGTGGGCCCCTTTCAACCTGCAGGAGAAAAATCTGTTAGGTTAACAGTGTTTCTTTGGGCCTTTTACATTTTATAAGGGCTTTTTCCTTATTATAAGTTACATATAAGATTTAGAAATCCCATTTGAGATTTAGGAAGGATGTAGGTACATGGCTTTCATGTGCAGTGCTGGAGAGGCTTATATGGGGAAGACATCCTGATTTTTCTCTTCCCCGTGCTCTCTTTTAATAATAGCTATGTTGTATCAAAAGACTCTGATGTTAAACATATAGGGTAGCCCAGGGGACCAGTGCCTCCAGGGTCACACAAAAGCACAACAGACAAAGCCTTTGTTTGGCCCAATTAGCCTTCCTTACCTCATCTTAAGAAAGAACTTTAATGGGAAAGGAGGAAATGCCTGCCTTCTAGATTGCCCTTTAAAACTGGGATGAGCTACAGTGTTACTGAAGTCTGAAGAGTGTATGAAGTCTGCCCTTTATTTTTTTTTTTTATTATTTTATTCCCTGGGGTAAAAATAAAGCAAACAGAATCCTCCATCTATACCCTAGACTTCTGCTTGGCAACAATGGACATCAGACTGTTCAGGCTGAGGTAGTTCAGGGAACATCACCCTGCACTGAGAACATCCATTCAGTTTCAGGTAGTTTCCATGCTTGTCAAACCCCACTTTTGGAGTCAAAGTCATTAACTTGGTGTCTGTAGTCTGCCTCACAGTCTGCCTTGGTGTCTGCAGTCTGCCTTCCCTTGCTAGTGCTGTTTGAGATCTGGTTCTAGGAATCTTTTAGATTGGACAGTTCATTAACTTACATAAATAAATGTTAAAATAACACACACAAAAATATTTTAAAAAGTTACCACTTAATTTCATCTACCAAACTCAACAGCATTAAAAAAATCAAACATTTGTTCTAATTTGTAATATGTTATAAAAAGACATCTTGAAGTTATAATGCCTATTATTATTTTTTCCTTTCACATTCATCTTCATTAAGAACGTTTGAAATATTTAAACTGAGAATGTGCATTTGATAACTCTTTCAAGAACTTAATGTAACTAAATCTGAATCATAAAGCAGACCATCTTTCTCTGGGTTAGGAGAAGACCTAAGAAAAATTATAATGTAGGTTCAAGGGTTACTAATTTTAGTTTTTAGCAGGTAATCCTCCAAAATCTCAGTACCTTATGCTCTGCATCAGGGGTACAATGTCTGCAGTAGCCTTATTCAGGTTATGTTTTGATATAGCCTTCTACCTGTCTGGACTAGGTGCTGGTTCCTTCTGCACCTAAAACCAATCCAACAGTTCAGGAAGGCAATGAGTGGAATAAAATCTTATATTTACAAAGTAACCATTAGAAAAATAGATACACAATATGCAACTGTCTTTATCTCCAATATTTATTTGTGTCACAAAAAAAAAAAAAAAAAAAAAAAGAGAAGGGAGAGGAACTAATACAGAAAAGTTTGCAAGTGAATTAGGCAGAAAAATCTAGAGGAAAGAACCACTGGTATCTTTATTCTTCATTTTCTAATTGTTGCTACTTCCATACTACTCTAATTCTGCAAAATATAGAAGTCTTTAAAATTAAGACATTTCTAGGAAAACATTCCTTCTACCTTACAAAGTAGTACTGATATTTAATACTTTGAGAGATAGTAGAATTTCATATGGGTAGTAGTAAGAGCAGAATCCCTCTTTCTCTTCCTCTCTCCTTTTTTTTTAATTCTGTTGAAAAATTCAACATTATTTGAGTCAATCCATTTTATACATGCTGATAAATTTGTTCTTGTCTTTCTTTTCTCCATTGTCCTGTATTCCATTATTTATATTATTATTTTAAATTATTTGTCATTTTTGGAGAGTATTCTATCTCTTGTACTTTCTTCATAACTTTATTTTCTCTCAGTCTACAATGATCTCCCAATTTGTGAGTTTAGGAATGTCTTCCTAATGAGACATAAAAGCATTTATTTGTTTTTCAAAGTGGAATATTTTGCATAATGGTTGATAAATTAAAGAATGGGTTAGACCTGGCCATAAAGCGATATTCTTCTAAAATTAACAGGGTCCTCTAAGACATAGGATAGGAATGGTTGGACTCGATGATCCAGTGGGTCTCTTCCAACCTGAGTGTTCTGTTATTCTATGAAAGCTACATGAAGGAAAGTCTGTTAAAGGTGCTCAAGCTAACATACAGGTAATAGATACTGAATGTCAAACTTAAGAAACATGAGTGAAAAGTCAAACATTTCAGTAAAGGGCAACAGAATACTCGTAAGGGTCTATTTGATATCCACAGAGATATCAAATAAAGCAAGAGTAATGAAAATCAAGCCATGCATGGAACCTTTGATGACCAAATTAGTGAATGGCTGAGATTTACTGGCTTCTGTTGCCTTGCATTCAGGTTAGTATAAAGAAACAACTGAAACAGAGTTGATTTACAAAAACGGTTTATCACTACAGTTAATCTGTTTGTGGCTATATACAAATTACCTGTGTATTAATTGTTCTGGCACTGTGCAGATGGAAGAATTGTGTAGTGCACTGAAGAGCATTTCAGCTGAAACAGAAGTGTACTCAGGTGGCTCGACTACAACTGCATTTCCACTTAAAGGGAAGAAATAGTGAGCTTCCTCAGATTCTCATGTGGTCTCTACTCTAGCCCTAGGCTGCCTGGACTGACAAATCATTCTGTCTGTCATTAGATATGTGTCTATTCAGGTTGTCTGATTTGGGTTAAAATAACAAAGAAGACAAAATAAACTTGCCTTAAACCCTGTGGTAAGTGTAGTAAGTGGATATCTTCTGAAGTAAAAGCATCAATCAAAACAGAAAATGATGATTCTGTACATACTTACTAGTCAAAGTAAGAAAGGAATCTTAACCTACATTATTACCTTAATCAAAGTAAGTCACTGCATGATATATGCAACAGAACTGAAATTTGAACAATTATAGATGCTCTGTCTCATCTATCAGACCTGCTGTGAAATCTTTAATAAATGTTTATGGGCTTTGGAAGAAGGGACAGGCATCTTGGGTGGACTACAGGAGGGAAGTGAGATTGTGCAGAGAAAAAATCAGGAGATCTAAGGCCCAACTAGAAATCAGATCATCAAGGTCTGGGAAAGATAATAAAAGATCTTTCTATAAATATATTAACAATAAAAGGAGGACTAGGGAGACCATACAGTCCCTATTGGATGCAGAAGGAATAGCAGTGACAGGGTATGAGGAAAAGGCTGAGGTACTTAATACCATTGTTGCCTCAGTCTTTAATTCTAAAGAAAGTTGCTCCCTCTGTGTACAAACCCCAGAACTAGAGGAGCAAAATGAGCCTCCCACGACCCAAGAGGAGGTGGTCAGAGCCTTACTTGCCCAACTAGACAGCCACAAATCTATGGGTCTGGATGGGATCAATCCCAGGGTATTGATGGAGCTGGTGGATGTACTGGCCAAACCCCTTTCCATCATCTTCCAACAGTCCTGGAAGACTGGGGAAGTTCCACTGGACTGGAGGCTGGCTGACGTTGTGCCCATCTACAAGAAGGGTCGCAGGGAGGATCCAGGGAACTACAGGCCTGTCAGTCTGACCTCAGTGCCAGGGAAAGTCATGGAACAGGTGATCTTGAGTGCTATCATGAAGCACATGCAAGAGAACTGGGTGATCAGGCCCAGTCAACATGGGTTTACCAAAGGCAGGTCTTGCCAAACTAACCTGATCGCCTTCTATGACAAATTGACCTGGCTGCTGGATGAGGGAAATACTGTGGATGTGGTCTTTCTGGACTTCAGTAAAGCATTTGACACAGTTTCTCACAGCATTCTGCTATGGAAACTGTCAGCCTCTGGCCTGGACAGGTGCACACTCTCCTGGGTGGAAAACTGGTTGGGTGGCCGGGCCCAGAGGGTGGTGGGAAATGGTGTTAAATCCAGCAGGAAGCAAGTCACAAGTGGTGTTCCCCAGGGTTCTGTGTTGGGTCCAGCCCTGTTCAATGTCTTCATCAATGACCTGGATGAAGGCATTGAGGGTACCCTTAGCAAGTTTGCAGACGACACTAAGCTGGGTGGAAGCGTGGATCTGTTGGAGGGTAGGGAGGCTCTGCAAAAGTATCTGAGCAGGCTGGACCACTGGGCTGAGTCCGACGGCATGAGGTTTAACACGGCCAAATGCCGGGTACTGCACTTGGGGCACAACAACCCTATGCAGAACTACAGACTGAGAGAAGTCTGTCTAGAAAGCTGCCTGGAGGAGAGGGATCTGGGGGTGTTGGTTGACAACCGACTGAACATGAGCCAGCAGTGTGCCCAGGTGACCAAGAAGGCCAATGGCATCCTGGCTTGTATCAGAAATGGTGTGACCAGCAGGTCCAGGGAGGTTATCCTCCCTCTGGAGTCAGCACTGATGAGACCACTCCTTGAATACTGTGTTCAGTTCTGGGCCCCTCACCACAAGAAGGATGTTGAGGTTCTGGAATGAGTCTAGTGAAGAGCAACAAAGCTGGTGAAGGGGCTGGAGAACAGGCCTTATGAGGAACAGCTGAGAGAGCTGGGGTTGTTTATCCTGGAGAAGAGGAAGCTGAGAGGAGACCTCATTCCTCTCTACAACTACCTGAAGGGAGGTTGTAGAGAGGAGGGAGCTGGCCTCTTCTCCCACCCAAGTGACAGGGGACAGGACAAGAGGGAATGGCCTCAATCTCTTCCAGGGGAGGTTTAGACTGGACATTAGGAAAAAAATTTTCACTAAAAGGGTCATTGTGCACTGGCAGAGGCTGCCCAGGGAGGTGGTTGATTCACCTTCCCTGGAGGTGTTTAAGGCACGGGTGGAGTTGGTGCTGAGGGGCATGGGTTTGTGTTTGATAGGAATGGTTGGACTTGATGATCCAGTGGGTCTCTTCCAACCTGGCTATTCTAAGATTCTGTGATTCTATCATCTCTTGCTGCTTGTCTATTAGTGTGATAAACTGGCATTTCCTTGTATATCTGTTCTGATATGCCCCAAAAAAAGACGCCTAACATTTCACTGAGGTAAACTCAGTGAAGTCACTGGCATTTCATTAAGTTACATGTTCATCTATTTTTTTGTCTCATAGGTTTTATGGTGTAACAACAAATAGAACCTCGAGGGAAAAAGATAAGGGCTCATCCACTTGAAGCAAGATGGTCATAGCCATATTCTTAACATAGATTTTGTTTTTATAAGCATAATGCCATTTATAACAAAGATTTCACCCTATCACATAATGGCCTAGCATGAATAAAATTTGGTCGTCTTGAAAACAAGAGGGACTCTGCAATGAAACTTGAACAGGCTAGGATTTCATAAAGTCTGAAAAAATATGATAAGAGTTCCTAAGTATTAACCTTTGCCATAAGCCTCAGAAAATATGGATGTTTCTTTTTAATTTTCCTGCTGTTTTTTTTATCTCAGATTGACTTAAATGTTCGTTACCTCCAAGTATCAATTACACCTTCCTTCAAAAGTCAAACTCTAATAGAATCCCTTGTGAAAGTAAAATTCGCAGAAAAAAAGAATGTTTTCCTATTTTCAATATTCTAAGTGTTCATACAGTTCTCCTGATATACAAAACCAGTCTTACTGGGGACGTGTTTCTGTGTGCATTAGCAAATATTTCTATCCAGCATTCATTATCACTGAATGCAAAGAAATTATTAGTCAATGAATAATACAGGTAAATAAATCAGATAGTGGCATTCTGGCTTTTACTCCATGGGCACTGCTAAAAAAGAACAGGAACCCTCTTCCTGAAGGGATGTGGAATTCTATAAGTTCATCTCAATTCAGCCCCAGGCACCCACGCTCCCCATTGACAGCTGAGTATTTAATTTCTTGGAAGATTTCTATTATTAATTTGTCTAACAGAAACAATCATCATAAAATTATTAGGTCTGCTCTCATAATCATCATTCCATTACTGAAATCTATAAAATCAATCAGATCAACACTCATTTGCTCTTAGTGAGAATTTTGCTCTGCCCGTAGACAGAATAAAGGAAATATGTTTCTTTCAGGGCACAAATATGATGGATTTCTCTACTTGTAGGTATATATTCTAACAGATAAATTATAGCTGGCTCTAGTCTTGCTGTGAGTTGTATGAACATGCTGCAGGAAAAGCATATTCTGTTACAGGAGGCAAAAAGACTTGTTGCTGAAATCTACTATAAAATGAGAAGAGATTTTTTTTTAATGATAAGAAAACATGGATTAAAATCTCCAGGGATATACAGTAGAATCTACAATAGCAGCCCTCCCTCTTCAAGCCAGATAAGAAAGCCTATTAGACAGATGGTATCACACATGAAAAAAGTGATCAAGCTGTGAGCAAGACAGCTAGATCTACTTAGTGTGATAATTAGAAAAGAAAGAACCCCAACAGAAGTTCAGAACAGTAAAATATGAAATCACAGCTGGAAATAGTGATATAGATTGGACTCAGGAATATGTGAGATAAAGAAGAGAAGGAGGAAGGACTGTGAAAGAAGGATTAGGGGTGTGGTATGAAAACCTCCAGCTCTGGTCAGGCCCACAGATTATTATCCACTATTGATTTTCAAAGTAGGCAGTGATGAAAACTTAACAAGAAATCTGAGGGCAATTAAAAGGGACTTCAGGGTCTTGGGACAAATAGTGAAGCGATCAGGTGCATGGGTAGTGTTCTCTTCTGTCGTTCCTGTTACAGGGAATGAGGGAAGGAGTAGGAAGAGTCAGGAAATAAATACCTGTCTCTGAACCTGGTATGAGGAGCAAACCTCTGGGATTTCAACCACAGGTTGGCCTGCACAACACTGGGCTTACTGACAAAGGATGGGGTACACTTGTCCCCAAGGGGCAAAAGGATGCTTACCAAGAAGCTAGCAGGGCTCATCAATACAGCTTTAAACTAAATATGATGGGGGAAGGGGACAAAACTAGTCTTGATAGAAGAAATCCTGGGAATGGTTCTCCATTGTCTCAGGGCTGGTTACCTGATGAGGCCCTTTGGTCTGCTACCTCAGAGAAAGTGGGAGGTAACACTCCAAGTGGTAGCAAAGAAGCAAAGATTATTGATGGGTTAGAAACTACAGGGAGTAGTCACTTAGGAATTAAGACTATTCCCCTCAGGAACATGGCAAGATCAATACCCCAACTGAAGAGCACTTACAACAACGTATGCAGCATGGGCAACAAACAGGAGGAACTAGAAGTTATTGTGCTGTTGGAACAGGTCCAGAGAAGGGCTACAAAGATGATCAGAGGGCTGCAGAACCTTCCATATGAGGACAGGATGAGAGAGTTGGGGTTGTTCAGCCTGAAAAAGAGAAGGCTCCAGAGAGACCCTACAGTGACCTTCCAGTACCTGAACGGGGCTTACAAGAAAGCTGGAAAGGGATCCTTCACAAAGGCTTGTGGTGATAGGATGGGTGGGAACAGGTATAAACTGGAGAGGGGTAGATTTAGGCTTGATATAAGGAAGAATTTCTTCACCATGAGAGTGGTGAGACACTGGAACATGTTCCCCAGGGAAGTTGTGGATGCCCCCTCCCTGGAAGTGTTCAAGGCCAGGTTGGATGGGGCCTTGGGCAGCCTGATCTAGTGGGATGTTCCTGCCCATTGGTGGAGGGGAAGGGGAGGTTGGAACTAGGTGATCTTCAAGGTCCCTTCCAACCCTAACCATTCTATGATTGTATGATTCTGTAAACTCCTTTTGTCATCCATTAGTCATGAAGAAATCCATTTTCAAAACATGCCACAAAATGTTCTATGAATGTCATAGGTGTGCTACAACACACTTCTTGGGACATCTTTGAATGTATAACTAAGGTGTTCTGTGTGTTTCCAGGTGGAGTCAGAATCTCAATTGTTTTAACATGATTATAAATCTATTAATTATTTTGTTTGTTTGTTTGTTTGTTTTTTTCCCCCATGTTTTACTGACATTTATTCTATTACCTACAGTGTTTCAGCAAGCAGTTCCTTTGGGCCATTTTCATCTTTGTAGGAAAACTTTATGAATTATCTTTTTAATGGGAAGAATTATTCCATATTCAGGTTTTGGTTTTTTGTGGAGGGCTTTTGTAGTAACCGCTCCTGTCTTCCCCATTTCACTGAAAAATATTTTTTTAAAAATGTCAATACTGAAACTTAGCATCTGGCTTGTCCCACTAATATGAAATAAGTATTCATGTGCGTCATTGCTAATTTGCAGACTTGATGTTATGCTTGCCAATTTTAAGCCTTCAATAGATTAATTATTTAACAACATCTACACTTGTCTACAACCGCTGCAGAATCTGGACTCCTTTTACTGGTGATTTTTATTATCTGTACTTATCAAAACATGTTCCAATTTTCTTTCTCAAGTCATTAAATCTTTATTTATTTTCTGTTTGGACACATTCCCTGTCGGTTTTGTTGTCCAAGGTGTTGATTTCCACTCTGTCAGCAGTGTAAGCCTAAAAAATTCAGAGCACTTGAAGCCTGGCAAAAACATATGATACCTTGCAGTATTAATTTCCATGTTAAAGCACAATAAATATATTGTTCTTCTATCATTATTGTCTGGTTAGAATGACCTCACTTTCTGTATAGAATTTTAACTTAAATAGATTTTCCTGGAGGTTGTTTTTCTTTGTTCTACAACTGATAGTAAATTTGAGTGTAGAGAAGTGTTAAAATATCACTGGAAGTAGTTTGTTTGTGTTAGATCATTTAAACTGAGCAATAACAACATCTATTAAACCCTCCTCAGTGCGTCTTTTTCTACATGTGTCTTTGTCTGCCATTTCTATGACTCTGCTTATCCATATGGAGTCAGAAAAACAGGTGCTTCAGGTTTTTTTGCCTACAGCATATAAACAATCCTCACAAATTATTATTTTAGGCTTTTGGAATTATCTAACCAAATGATAAGACCTCTTATTCAGTATGTATCAACTTCTTATTGCAGTAGTATAGAAAAAATAAAGATCAGGTCCCTGCCTGGTACAGAAATATTACTACTACAAAAGTGGATCGAGATCCTCAACTAAGTCTCCTTCCCTTTCCCATATGATTTGTCTAGTTAGTATCCATGTGTGGGATTACATCTTCATAATATTGCACAGCTGGAAGAAATGTGACTGATTATCATTTTGCTAACCCTACAACAACTGGAGCCCAAACAATTCTCAGTATCTTATGGGCTCCTCCCAGGAGAACCAGCTGACCTAGACACATACTGGCATTAACTGCTCTTAATATGCTCTAATAGTCTTGCTGCATAAAGACAGAAAAGAGATGACAGAAAGACTTCTGCAGTAGATTTACTGAAAGAACTATATGCTTTTGAGAAATTCCCTGAGTGTACTTTTAGCATTTCTGAGAGTTTCCTTCATCCTTAATCTCATTCTGTTCACATGTCTATGGGCAACACACAATAACAACTTTTAAGCTCAGACCTTAAAAGTCTCCATATATAAGGGCAAAAGAAAAATTACACTTTCACTCATCTGCTTCCATCTACCAAAAAAATGGATGAAACTTCTTATCTTAATCTTGCCTTCTCTTGTATCTAATGGAAACATTTTTCATTTTCTGATCTGACTGAATCCAGGAGTAGTGTAATTTTTTTTGGTGCGTGCTATGATGGAAAACAAAAGGAATATATCTGTAAAGCTATTCAAAACTACATTTGGACACTAATTCCACCACTCAGAGCGATTACTGCTGCAGATTTGGTACAGTAAAGCAACCTTTCCTCTCTGTCCCCTGCTGTTTCTGACTGGGTGGTAGGATTCTGTATTATAGCTCAGTCTCCTAAAAGCCCTCTGTGTGCTGAATTTAGTACTATGAGTAAATCCATTGGAGATAGAAATCATTCTGTATTTCTTTTCACATGGTAGGTGAAAAGCAAAATGTTCCAGTACAGTCAGTAAAGCTGTTGTAGCTAGAGGAGTTCTATTCTGTTACTAAACCAAAATATTAACAATTGATTTGCAAACTAGGTTTGGGTTTTTTCAAGCCCTCTAAATAAACCAGCAACTGCCTTGCACTGACATTTTTTGTTAAAACTATTAAGTCATAAACTCTAAAGATCCAATGAATGTCAATCCTATGATAGATGATAATGTGCAGATATTAATATACTCTGCATTTGTTCCTTCTTTCCTTCATTTAGTGAACAATGATTCTTTCAAGTAGATAAGTTAATACATAGACTTACTAAAATGATATTGGCATCAGACATTTTATCAGCAAATTAATTTCACACAATGTTCATAATATATAAAAAAAGGAAAAAGGCCTACTCCTACCCTTCCACTCCAACCCAAACCTTGTTCTTCATCACTGAAAGTGTTCTCCTGTGCACATACTCCCCACACGTTATGGGCAAAAATTCCACAGTATATTGTTTGAAGTCTATGATGGTGCAAATCTGGAGAGTTTTTCACTGTTTATAACTCCATGGAAATTCATTAATGTAATCCTAGAGTTATGAATGGAGGAATTAGGTCTTTTATTTTTAATAAAACTCATATTATTACCAGAGTGCATTTCTCTGTTGAATTCTCATTTGAAAATATGAAGCTTGATCTTAAAAATCTATGCAAACATATCCATCATCAGAATAAGATCTTCTGAAGTTATTGATTTGATTTAGGTTAGCTGGAACTCTACATTTTGATATCTAGCAGGTAGAGGGAGGTGATTCGTTCCCTCTACTCTGTTCTCATGAGACCCTACCCAGAGTACTGTATCCAGCACTGGAAACATCAACACAGGAAAGACACAGACTTTTTGGAGTGAGTCCAGAGGAGGACCATGCAGATGATCAGAGGGCTGGAGCACCTCTTCCATGAAGACAGACTAAGAGAGTTAGGGTTGTTCGTCCTGGAGAAGAGAAGGCTCCAGGAAAACCTTGTAGAAGCCTTCCAGTACTTAAAGGGGACCTATGGGAAAGAAGGTGAGGAGGTCTTTATCAGGAAGTGTAGTGACAGAGCAAGGGGTAATGGTTTTAAGCTGAAAGTGGGTAGATATAAAATTAGATATAAGGAAGAAATTCTTCAGTATGAAGGTAGTGAGGTACTGGAATAGATTGTCCAATGAAACTGCAGATGCCTCATCCCTGGATGTGTTTAGGCTCAGGTTGGATGGGGCTTTGAGAAATATGCTGTAGTAGAAAGTGTCCTTGTGGATGGCAGGGGAGTTAGAACTGAATTATCTTTAAGATCACTTCTAACCCAAAGCATTCTAGGATTCTATATGCCACAACAGTGACATTGGAGGCTTAGGCTTTGTTTTGTTTCTTTGGGGAAGGTAAGAACATGACAGAGGCATGCCCAAGCCTTCCCATTTGTGTGGAGTATGCATGTTTGGATGTGCAGCACCTCCACAGGCATTTGCTAGCTTCTGCAGTTCAGGCAGAATTGGACTTGCTCACGTCTAATAGTCTGGTTGCTTGCCGCAGAGGAACGTTTACATCTTGCCCTTCCTTTGCTGCTCAGAGACAAAGATGACATTTTGTCAGTCTGTTAATGGGAACTGCCTCCTAACTCAGGCAGCTTCAAAGTCATGTGATCTGTTCATAATTCAGGACTGCAAAATTGCTTCTTCAGAGTGCGAATCTAAGTATGTTTCAAGGAGAAATAAGTTCTCTGTTTCTCCTACTATGACTAATTGCCAGGCAGAAGAGTAAGAGAAAGGACAGGCCTTTCAGACTTCCACAGTGCTGTCCTTGAAATGTGCATCATACTTTTCATAAACAGTGAGGATACTATAGCTATTAAAAGAATCTAAACTAATAGATGTGTAATAAGCAGAGCTTAGCATCCTTTGTTTACGATTGCCCAAGTTATTTTAGACTAACAGCTTTATTTACTACACGTATTTTACATTTTTCCTCTAATACTATTAAGGAAGACAACTTTGGATCAATTTACTTAGAAACCATTAACTCAAACAAGGTGAAAAGTAGAAAGCACTCACTATTGCAAGTCTGCTTGGCTTCTTTCCATCTGTTTGTTTATTTTTCCCTTCAGGTTATTTTTGTTAGTTTTATTTGTATTTTTCCAGCTTGTCCTTTCCCCATAATCATAAGTTGATAATAAATGGGAAAAGGCCCACATAAAGTAAAAGAAATGACAAAAGCAGAATGTTTAAAGAACCAAGAGCATTACTTCAGGAGGTTCATTTTACTATTTCTTCCTTTCCTTTCTTTGATCCTTCACTCTCTCACCCTTTAAACTCTCACATATTTCTTAAAGCAGACTCTGATTAACTCCTGCAATTACTTAATGCTATTCCAAGAAATGTAAATGAATGTTGGCCTGCTAATATTGAATTTTCTTTTTTTTTTTTTTTCTGTACTTGGTCCGGTTTATTTTATTCTCCCATGGAAGGTCTTATAATCTTGGGTGGTTTGAAAAGCACAACGACCATTAACTGCTGCCTTTGCTGCAGGCAGAAAAACTTAAAGATATGAAAGACCTTTGTCATCCAATACATTATGGGGAGAAAATAGCCTTTAAATCAGCAGCACTTTCATGTAACTCCTTTTTATTTTTTGGCTCCATTTCATAAGTATTAGACAGGTAATTTCAAAGTTAGTAGATCTGTAGATTTGTGTAATCCACAATTTTTCAGACATTCTTTTTCCTGAGCGTTTTATACACTGCTTTCCTATATTTGTGTCAGTATAAATAAAATACTATATGATTCATTATGATACACAGTGGGTTGAGTCTAAAATGTGAGGAATTTTTTTACATAAATCATAGAGCATGTGAACACAAAACTGAGCACTAAACTCTATTTTACTTGAGAACGGAAGGAGGAATAGGTGAAATAGTATCCAGTTCTGCATTGGTTCAAATCTTGAGCAAGATCTGTCTAAGGAAACAGAATATGACCTTTCTTATCCCAGTTTCCCACTGGTAAAATGGAGGAAAAATGACTGCTAAAAACCAGATGTACTTGCAGGACACTGAAAATTAATCTGTGCATGGAAATTTATTACAATTGCCATCTGGAACTATTTCAGTAGATTTTTTTAGACGTGTCCCATATGATTGTGTAGATCCACTCTGTTGGATCAGATTGAGAATCCAGATTATAAATGAACACAAAAGTCCTTTTAATCTGAGTATGGAAAACGTTTGTGTGTTGAGGGATTAAACCATGACTATCACCTTTGGACTATACTTTTCATGACATTATTTAAATGTGAAGATAGTCAAAAAGGAGCACTTTTCAGACAAAGATAATACCTAGAATTTTTGGCTATTTTTTTTCACAAATCACTATGAAAATTCAGGATTTCGGTAACAAGAAAATATATATTATTGAGAAGTGTCATTTTTTCTGTCTGAAAGAAATATTTTTCTTTGAATTAACAATTTAACTTTTTTTTCCTGTCAGTTTGCTATGAAGCTGATTCAGAAAGAGAAAGCTTGGCGTTTTTTGTTTTTAATAAGAAATAAATAAAGAAATACATGTCAGGCTACCATTTATTGTAAAAGGCCAGTGGTGCCTGCGGTGCCCTGAGCAGACTCAGTCAGGGCCAGGAGGAGGTATGTAAAAGTGCTATTGACACCAAACTCCGGATGCCCATCCCTGGGATCCATCCCCTGGGATCCGCTTCCTGCCCTGCCGCCCCCACCCCACTCAGAATCATAGAATCATAGAATCATAGAAAAACCAGGTTGGAAGGGACCCATCAGATCATCTAGTCCAACCATTCCTATCAAACACTAAACCAAGTCCCTCAAGACCTCATCCACCTGTGCCTTAAACACCTCCAGGGAAGGTGACTCAACCACCTCCCTGGGCAGCCTATTCCAATGCCCAATGACCCTTTCTGTGAAAAACTTCCTCTTAATCTCCAACCTAAATCTTCCCTGGTGGAGCTTGAGGCCATTCCCTCTTGTCCTGTCACTTGGGAGAAAAGGTCAGCTCCCTCCTTTCTACAACCTCCTTTCAGGTACTTGTAGAGAGTAATGAGGTCTCCCCTCAGCCTCCTCTTCTCCAGGCTAAACAACCCCAGCTCTCTCAGCCGCTCCTCATAAGTTCTGTTCTCCAGCCCCTTCACCAGCTTTGTCTCTGGTGGTCGCAGAAAAAGCTCTTTGCAGCTCCCTGGGCCTGCCTCTTGGTCACCTCCTTCCCTGCGTGCCCCTGGCACTCACTGGGGCCAGCAGGGCTGGGGTCAGTGCCCTGGAGGGCCGGCAACGGCTGAGGATGTGTGCCTGGCTGGCAGCCAGAGGCGTCACGGCAGGCAGAGCCTGGCTGCTCCCCGCGCTTGCCCATGGTGAGGATGCCAGCGGTGTGGTTGCCACAGCTATGCAGCAGCTGGTAGAGTTGGCTCTGGAAGGCCAGTGGGAGGCTCTTCCTCTCGCCCAGCGTGAGGATGCCGGCGGCGTGGTTGCCTGCGCCGTGCAAGGAGGCCGTAGATGTTGGCATGAGCAGGTCTTCTGCTGCCAGTACTCGGGGAGACTTTGCCGGGCAGGGGCCAAGGAGCAGAGCAGGAGGAGGAGGTAGGCAGCTCACTGGAGCTGCTGGAGCAACAGGCGGCATCGGTGCGGGGCAGCACAGCCGCAGGTGAGTTGGGGCCTAGGGGAAGTACCAACAGGATAACCATTGTTTAACAGCCCCAGATGAAAACAAAGAAAGGACTAACACTGCAGAATAATATTTTAGCAAAGCAACTGACACTTGAAGGATAGCGGAATAGAAACTGCTCACACCTACAGAATACACCAGGATGACAGTTGTTTAGCTAAACCAACATATTTCTATAAGTCTTATGTAGGAAGGGGGCCTATTGTTAAAAGATTTCTGACAAACAGGACAAGTCATCTGGACCTGTGATACGAGCGGAATCACCGTTGATAAGGACAACTGGATTCCTGAGAGCACGGATTCAGAAGGAAATTAAGAAAACTGTCCCCATCCCTGGGAAAATATTTCACAGGCAAAAAACAGGGAGAGGTCTCTTCTCAAACTCATTATAATAAGGATCATGAATATGTATAAGCATTTTAGGAATATGTAACACTTTACTGTATAAAGCTAAGAGGAGTTACCATGATGTGTATGCATGTTGTTTTGGAGAAATGATTCTCCTGTGCGTCTCAGTGCTGAATAAACATACCTACTTTATCAGTTATGGAGTCTTGATTCCACGT
The DNA here is from genome assembly GCA_033558105.1 of Coccyzus lansbergi. Taxonomy (NCBI): domain Eukaryota; kingdom Metazoa; phylum Chordata; class Aves; order Cuculiformes; family Coccyzidae; genus Coccyzus; species Coccyzus lansbergi. The sequence goes on from JAUMJK010000156.1 coordinate 1,576,608, forward strand.
GTCACAGGGGTGCCCCCCGGTCTGGCCCCCGTGCACACCCATGCCTCGGCTCCAGTTCACGCTGGTCACCACAGCTCTGCCTGCTCATCCCCACGCGTGGGGTGCCCCCAGAACGGCACTTGGAGGCAGCTGGTGGCATGGCCAGCACTGCACACTTGGAGCAGCAGGGATTGCTTCTCCCTGTGCCAGTCCCTGCAACCACAGCCCCCGCCACGCTCTGACCAGCACCCCCGCCACGCTCCAGCACCAGGCAGCTGCGGCAAACCCCCTCCCCTCCACCCCAGGATGAGCACCCACAGCCAACACTGCAGGCACCACATGCCCAGCTCCCTCCTGAGCCCCCCGAGCAGCTCCCAGCTGTGGTCAGGGAACCCTGAGAAGGAACCAGCCAGACCCTTCTGAACCTCCATTCCCCATCCCAGCCTTCATCCCAGCTCCACAGGTGGCAGGGCTTTGGTTCCACCTTGGTCTCGGGCACATCCATCTTTCTCGGGGTCTTCAGCTGCTGGAGGAGCACTGGGCCACGTCCCACCAGGCATCTGAGAGCCCAGTACCCTGCACCTCTGCTTTATAGCACCTGGCACAATAGTGCTGCCAAAAATACCAGTGGGGCCAGGTGGGAGCAGTTGGTCTCTGGGAGACATGGGTGCATGGTGGCCGATGGCTCAGAGACTGGCCAGGCCTTTCCCCTCATTTACAGCTCCTATTTGTGCTGGCGCTGGGTGCCAGGGCGCGTGGGACTAATGAGGCTGTAATTGCCTATGGGCCCTGCGGCCGGTCCGGCACAAAGGGGCTGAAGGTCAGTGCTATGCAGGTGCCAACCCTCACCTGAGAGGCCAGTTACAAGTTGTGTTCCCCAGGGCTCAGTGCTGCATCCAGCCCTGTCCAATGTCTTCATCAATGACCTGGATGAAGGCATTGAGTGTACCCTTAGCAAGTTTGCAGATGACACTAAGCTGGGTGGAAATGTCAATCTGCTGGAGGGTAGGGAGGCTCTACAAAGGGAACTAAACAGGCTGGACCGCTGGGCTGGGTCCAGCAGCATGAGGTTTAACAAGGCCAAATGCCGGGTACTGCACTTGGGGCACAACAACCCTATGCAGAGCTAAAGACTGGGAGAAGTCTGTCTAGAAAGCTACCAGGAGGAGAGGGATCTGAGGGTGTTGGTCAACAGCCAACTGAACATGAGCCAGCAGTGTGCCCAGATGGCCAAGAAGGTTAATGGCATCCTGGCTTGTATCAGAAATGGTATGACCAGCAGGTCCAGGGAGGTTATCCTCCCTCTGGAGTCAGCACTGGTGAGACTACTCTTTGAATGCTGTGTTCAGTTCTGGGCCCCTCATCACAAGAAGGATGTTGAGGCTCTGGAGTGAGTCCAGAGAAGAGCCACGAAGCTGGTGAAGGGGCTAGAGAACAGGCCCTATGAGGAACGGCTGAGGGAGCTGGGGTTGTTTGTCCTGGAGAAGAGGAGGTTGAGGGGAGACCTCATTACTCTCTACAACTACCTGAGCGGAGGTTGTAGAGAAGAGGGTGCTGGCCTCTTCTCCCACCCAAGTGACAGGGGACAAGACAAGAGGGAATGGCCTCAAGTTCTGCCAAGGGAGATTTAGGCTAGACATTAGGAGGAAGTTTTTCACAGAAAGGGTCATTGGGCACTGGCAGAAGCTGCCCAGGGAGGTGGTTGATTCACCTTCCCTGGAGGTGTTTAAGGCACGGGTAGGTCCTGAGGGACATGGTTTAGTGTTTGATAGGAACGGTTGGACTTAATGGGTGGGTCTCTTCCAGCCTGGTGATTCTGTGATTCTGTTTTAAAATGTCACTTCAGATAATAAAAAAATTAATACAGTTCCAGTAAAGGGCATTTTCTTTTTCAGTTGATGCTGATAATGTGCTTCGTAATACGACAGCTATCCAACTACAGCCATCAAAACCTGGTTTGCAACTCTTTTTGATGGCAAGTCATGTCACTGATATGAATAATCTCACTGTTATGATTAAAGTTCTCCATGTATAATATTGTTTCTAGATGGAGGAAGCAAAGACAAATTTTAAAAAATATTTTGCACATGGCCACAGGAAAATTTCGTAGGTCATAATTAACACCATGCTGTTTTTCTTGGGAAAGAGAAAGGTCTGCCATTTTTTTATGTTTTTCCAAATTCATCATGGTCTCTGCTCAGTGTAAAGGGGAAAAAAAATCACATCAAACTTTATAAGTCCACTATAAATGTTTCTGTGATTTAACTGAGGCTGCAAAGCTGCGTTGTCCATATATTTTTTTTTTTTTGTGGCTGTATCCATTGCAATGAGAATCACTAGTGACTCTAGACTAAAATATTGTTTTTGGTTTAAGGCAACCACAAACAACTTCACTAGTATCTTACCAGAGAATGTGATTAATTGAAATAGCGCAAAAGTACAGAGAACTACCTGAAGGGTAAGACTTGTAGTGGGAATATTGTTTTCACAAATCCATCAATCATTGTCTTACTTTAAGCTTGGGAACAAATAACAATGAAAAAAGCTCACACAGAATAACGTCTATATTTGTTAAAAAATTCTTCTCAGTTATGGTTGTTCGAGCAATAATACAGAAAATTTCTCTTATGTGATTGCTGCCCTTTATGCAACACTTTGTAGAGCCTTGTTCTTATATAATGTGAAGTGATTTACTAGAATTCTCATTTTGGGCACATAAACAACATATAGGAAGACAATTAAACTTTATAACATCATTAACACAAATATCTTACAATTCACAGTCATTGCAACCATAACTATTGTTTGAAATGTCACATTCAAAATTTCAGGTTAACAGGCACAATTATTTTGCATGTTGCATTCTGCCCCCAACCTTTTATTGAAATGATTTTTCTCTGTGCAGTAATTAATGGAACTACTTCTTGAGCAAAGTAGTTAAATGATTAACTCTGGAAGAGTTAGAAGGCACTAATAAACCTGGCTAACTCAGTGTATTTTGGTGTGTGGTGGGTAATAATGAGAGTTGCTAAATTATTTTGGGTAATGAGTAGAAACTCTTCTCGTCCAGAACCTAATTTGGACCAGAAAGCATTTTAGAAGAGCTAGGTGTCTTCTGCTCGTAATAAGTAAAGAAGGAATGGGAAACAGCTGGAAAAATGAAGGGTAAATGATTAGAAGAAGAAGAAGGGATCCACAGGCAACATGGAGTAAAATGGCCATATTTTCTATGTAGTAATGACTAATCCTTTCTTCGGCTTGGCAGAGAAGGACCTGGGGGTGTTGTTTAACAGCCAGCTGAATGTAATTCAGTAGTGTGCCCAGGTGGCCAAGAAGGCCAATGACATCTTGGCCTGTATCAGAAACAGCGTGGCTAGCAGATCCAGGGAAGTGGTTGTGCCCTGGTACTCAGCACTGGTGAGGCTGCATCTTGAATACCGTGTTTGGTTTGAGACACCTTACTACAAGAAAGACATTGAGGTCCTGGAGCATGTCCAGAGAAGAGAAATGAAGCTGGTGAAGGAGCTGGAGAAAAAGTCTTAGGAGGAGCGGTTGAGGGAACTGGGGTTTGTTTAGCCTAGAGAAAAGGAGAATGGGGAGACCTTATCACTGTTTACAACTCCTTGAAAGGAGGTTCTGACAAGGAGGGTGTCAATCTCTTCTCCCAAGTGATAGGTGATAGGATGAGAGGGAATGACCTTAAGCTGCATCAGGGGAGTTTAGATTAGACATCAGTAAAATTTTTTTCACTGAAAGGGTCCTCAGGCACTGGCAGAGGCTGCCCAGGGAGGAGGTTGAGTCACCATCCCTGGAGGTGTTTACAAGATGGGTACAAGAAGTGCCTAGGGATATGATTTAGTAGTGGAGAGGTATGGTTGGACTTGATGATCTCAAAGGTCTTTTCCAACCTAGCAATTCTACGATTTTATGGTTCTATGATCCTAACTTGCTAATATCACTAGTCACATCTCTGATCTTCTGTTGCAACAATGTAAGTGTAGTTGCTGTCTAAATATTTTGTGCTCATACTTCTCTTCATAAGGCACCTAAAAAACCAAGCTCAGGTTTTCTGCTTTCTTATAGCAGCATTCCAGTACTTAAAGGGAATATATAGGAAAGCTGTAGGGATTCTTTATCAGGGAATGCAGTGACAGAATAAGGGGTAATGGTTATAAACTGAAAGAGGGTAGATTTAAAATTGATTATTAGGAAGAATTTTTTAACTGTGCTAGTGATGAGGCAAAGGTTTCCCAGAAAAGTTGTGGAAGCCTCATCTGTGAAGGTGTTGAAGGCCAGGCTAGACAAGGCTTTCAGCAATCTGATTTAGTAGAAGGTGGCCCTGCTTATGGCAGGGCGGTTGGAATTCAATTATCCTTAAGGTCTCTTCCAACCCAAACCATTGCATGAGTCTGTGAAGTTATGACTCATATGCACCAATTGAATCAAAATTTGTTTCCTTTTCTAATATCACCCATTCATGCTTTATGTAGATGCTTTGGTAGTCTAGTTGATACTGGCACTTTGATGTCATTTATGCTTTTTAAAGTCACTAAATTAAGTTTGTACATTTTGGAACAGTTAGTGATATGCCGTAAAAAAAAAAAATAATGCAGATGCAGAAACCTAACATAACTTCAGTGATAATTTTGAGAAAACACTCTAAATTACATCCTCCATATAACTTGGGAGAGTAGTAAGATTCCTCAACTTTGAAGTGTATTCACAATATAGGGAAATGTTGTACATGTTTTCAGGGAGGGTAGAAAGCAATTTAAAAAGATGTGGTTAATTAGCAGAAGCAAAGCAAAAATGCAACCTATTAAATGTAGAACCTATTAAGGAGACAGATGCATAAACAAAACTTTTTCTCTTTGACTTTGGGTTCAGTTATTAAGAGTGGAAATAGCAGCATAATCCTTTCACTTGCTCCAAATTCTAGGTCAATATTCAAAACTGTGTGTGGGCAGTACAAGAGTTTTGAAAATTCAGCTTTTGTTTTCGATAATCACATCATCTGGATTCTTTATTTTAGCTGCATATATAGGACATTAGGACAGCTGAAAGAACAGGTAATAGGTTGTGACTCCTTCTGCACTGTCTGTCTTCACTGTGTCTTCCTCCTTCTTATACCTTCCACACCTGACACCCTCAGCTCTATAACAGAAGTAGAAAAAGTTCCAATGCCATTACATCAAGAGGTTATGCCCACTGGAAGTAAGCATCAAGTTAAACACTTCTTTCCTGAATGTGAAGATTTAAGTATGGTAAATGAGTGTTAAAACAATACTACAGAAAAGCTACGAAGTTTGGAGTTCTCCATGGTTGGTTGTCCTATAAAAGCCATTGTAGCAGGAAGTAACTGTCCACTTATACAGCCTCCTTGGAAGGAAGTTCTACTATGTAAACTGATCACTGTTGTCTCAATCTTCCCTTTCTTCATCCAGTTTGTCTCAACACATGCTATCTGGACACAGCTAGCTCTTATGCAGGTTTTTTGTTGTTTATTGCATCTCCATGCAAAAACACATCTCCGTTCCTTTCACTCACCTTGAACTCCACTTCCTTAGGAATCCCTTTGTGTTCTAAACACACAGTAATATTCAACTAGAGGAAAACAACATCTATTTTACAAATCTTTATAGGAAATATAAGTGTGTAGTATGTTGGAGGAATAGCTGGAAAAGAACATTTTTAATTTAGTTGTGTGACTCAATAGAACATACTCCGTACATTGTAGTGCTTCCTATTGTTATGTGTAGAACTGAAAGCCTGGAAAAATTCTTTGTTCTGTTGTTTCATTAGCACTATGGAATAACTCTTTGCATTTTAAAAATGAAATTAATCCCAGAGCAGTAATTAAGCCCATTATAAATACAAAATATCAAAAATGTTCTCTGTGCCTCATACACAGATTTCCAGATTGATTTATTTATAAAGGAAATACTCAGCTTTTATAATACTAGCTAACTGTACATTTTATGCATGCTCAATGATACTTTAATTTCTTCAAGATTTATATGAAATATTAATATGTGGATTGGGAGAGTTGAATTCATTGACTATAAATTAAGATTTGACATTCCTTATTTTGCAGTTAAATTCTCATTTTGTTTCTGGCAGATTTTGTGCTCTCTGCTGTTCTAATTATTCTTTTCTTAATGGAAGTAATTTTCCAGTGGTAAAACAACAGGTCAAAAGATATGTCCCCAGTATTTAAAAGAAGCACAAGTATCTTTATTTTGAAGGTAGAAGGTGATCTGAGCATAAAATGGTTGCTTAAACCTGTGAGAATGGAAAGGAAAAAAATATATTAAGTTTTGTATCTTTACTTGTATAATTTTTAATTAGGGTGGATATTCAAAGTGACAATAGCAAAGTTAATACGTATCTCTGATATTAAGTTCACCTGCATGAAGCATGTAAACAAGCTACTTCCTTAACTATGACCCAGACTTGCTATATTTTCTCATACTGTAAAAAGTCAAGTATTTCTAGAGTAATTCTTCTGAGGTTTGTAGGAGTACTTACAGATGAAGATTGTTCTTAATGGATTGCATAAATAATTGAAACTCCATTGAAGCCAAGAGAATCACAGGGGATATATTGGCCTATCTAATAACAAATAACACCTATTGAAAACAAAATGAACTAATTTTCAGGATGAAGGCCCTGATCCTGGAGAAAATTTTATTTTCTTTAGAAGGATTTACAATGCAGCACCTTCATCTGAGCCAGTCATGCCAAACTTCGCTCATGCTCAAGGGTGAAGCCAACAAATACAGAGCGTACTGCTTATCCTAAGATTGTTATTTACTTAGAGACGTGAAAAATCTCACCTTACAGTAGCAGTTTTTACCTGCTGAGGAAAATTGAAATGAATAACTCAGGTATACATGCTTGCAGTAGAGAGTCCTAATCCCCTTGTTTGAATAAATCCCATCCTAACTCTTGAAATTTTCATTGTATTGTGTTGCCTGAGCAATACTGCAGTATTGTATGAATGCGAATGTAGTAGAAACAAAAGAAATAGAGTCACCAAAGCACTTATTGAAACAGATATATAATTTGTTGGGGTTTTTTTTCCTTCTACTAGTTGTGTTATAAGAGAGTAAAGTATGAGAGAAATGACTGAACATTAATGAAAAATACCCTAAAGATGGACTTGGAAACTTCCATAAGATTTTGAAATACAAGCTTCCTCCCCTTCCTGCTACTCATTAAATTGTCATTCCTTTTGCTGAAGCCTCCAGACTTCGGAATTTAGGTGGGAATTTAGTTATAAGACAAGTCAGGTACAGAATGAGGTTGTTTTCATATTGATTCATATTGGCTTTCTCATTACCTTGCCTGTCTTGCCTGTGTTAAAAAATAGAAATTAATGTGTAGGCCTTTTTTTTTTACATGAGAATTCTTCTTTAGATTTAATTTGCTATTCAAAATACTCCTTCTCATTCTTGACTCTTTGAAAATATTACTAAAATATAGAGGAATGTGCTGTAGCAACACAAAAAGTGAGATTTTTCATTCACTCTTCACTCTTTAGAATCTTCACTAACAAAGAATTTTGGGATAAATAAAAACAACTGTCTGAAAGAGTCAAGGGGAAAGAAATGAAGCTAACACTGGAGTTCTAAGGACAAGAGCAGATGTGCGGGATGTTCTTGGGGAAGCATCATAATACCTCATAATGCCTAAATTCTTACTTTATTTGATACTAATAATACTAGGCTATGGTGAACTGCATAATAAAAATCCTATCAGCAGAATTATTCATGCTTGACAGACTAATACCTCCAGTGCCAAAAGACAGTTCAAAATACCATGTAGCACAAAAGGTTAGTTCTACTGTCACTGTCTGTGGAAAAATGTGCATCTTGTCTTGGGTTAGTATGATCCTACTCCTGATTAGTCATTTATATCATATATGCTATGATGTCAGTGATAAACAGTATAAAAATCTGTCTTTTTTCAACAGACTATTTGCAAATTCTGACTTCTTCACAAAGACGAGAAGAAATATTAAACTCAGTTATTTAAAAATTTATTACAGAATTAGTCTCTATTTCACAAATCTCAAATGCAACAAACTATTCATATTCCTTCAGAAGCATAGAGGACAGAGCCACTACCAGATATGTGGTGCACAACAAAACCAAAAAGCTCTTCGGCTAAATAAGTTTTAGGCTTTTTTTTTTAATACTTAAACTGTCTCATTTAAAGTAATTATATATTAGCAACATTTTATGATTTGAAAGAGGGTGATGGTCACAATATGTCTTTCAATTATATCTTTATGACCATAGCAAGTGGACTGTGAGATTCACATCTATAGCTATTAAGGTGCCTTTGTTAGAACCTTAGGCCTTTATCTTATCCTAGATGGACTTCATAAAATGATGGCTTCCACCTTTGGGATTTATTAAACAGATATGTTGACCTTCACAGTTCTGACAAAGGTCAATTTCAGAATGTTGCTATTGCCTACAAGCAATTATCAGAAAATACTAGTACTGGAAATGCTTGATATCTTAAGCCTCAATTTAAAAAAAAAAGGTGTTAGGACTTAAGCTAAATTTAAATTCTATACAGTTGACTCCAGAAACGTGTTGAGTGGCTGTCATCTCTTTTAATACAACCAAAGCATTCTGTTTTTAACAATGGGATTACCTGAATGTACATAACTGGAATTCTGGCTATGACAAGGTAAAGGACTGTCATTATCTCACTTATCTATTTTACCTAATTTTGTCAATGTGAATGCAGTTGCTGAGCAGAAAAATCCTTACAAAAATTTGTTGAATTTTGTTACTGTTTTGGATCTAGTCAGCAGTCTGCTGCCTGGCACATAACTTGGAACATAAGGAATACAAGGCAATGCACTCCAGGGGCATAACAATAGCAACTTTAGAATAATTGAATTGCAACGTATTTTATGCCTTGGAATCTGTGATTATCTGCATAAAATGTGAGGAAGTGAATAGGAACAACGTTGTTTTTAATAATGGAGAAAAAGATTACTAATCCTCCAAAGTACAGATATCAGAGTTGCATAGCTGTAAATAAATTTTGATGAATATTCTAAGCAATGGAAATGTTCAAAGATGCAAAAGTCCTACTTATTAGTATTACTGTGCTTAAGAGTATATGCACAGGTGAAGGAAGGAATCCTCCTATCTTCTGAACTACATTAAACCAACCAGACAAACAAGTAAATGAGCCCCATGACCTTCATGATTTCCTGACCTAATTTTTCAATTTCAATTCTGTCTGGAATTAGTTGTCTTGCCAAAACCAAAGTAGCAGTTAACAAGTGCATGTACTTCTTTCATGCTAAGGGTAACTGAAGGATATCTGAGCCTCTTTCTGAGTCTCTCACAGCCTAGTCCAATTGTAGCCTTTTTCACTCCAGATAAAATAGCTATAGGATAATGACCTAGAGTAGTTTTAAATGTCGATCAAGAAGATGAAACATCCATCCACCCCTCCCCCGCCATACCCTCACCAAGTATCACAGAATCACAGAACAACCAGGTTGGAAGGGACCCATCGGATCTTCTAGTCCAACCATTCCTATCTAACACTAAACCAAGTCCCTCAAGACCTCATCCACCCATGCCTTAAACACCTCCAGGGAAGGTGACTCAACCACCTCCCTGGGCAGCCTATTCCAATGCCCAATCACCCTCTGCATGAAAAACCTCCTCCTAATCTCCAGCCTAAATCTACCCTGGCGGAGCTTGAGGTCATTCCCTCTCGTCCTGTCCCCTGTCACTTGGGAGAAGAGGCCAGCTCCCTCCTCTCCACAACCACCTTTCAGATTGTTGTAGAGAGTAATGAGGTCTCCTCTCAGCCTCCTCTTCTCCAGGATAAACAACCCCAGCTCTCTCAGCCGCTCCTCATAGGGTCTGTTCTCCAACCCCTTCACCAGCCTCGTTGCTCTTCTCTGGACTTGCTCCAGAGCCTCAACATCCTTCTTGTGGTAAGGAGCCCAGAACTGGACACAATATTCAAGGAGCAGTCTCACCAGTGCTGAATACAGAGGGAGAATCACCTCCCTGGACCTGCTGGTTACACCATTTCTGATACAACTGGTGTATGTATGTAAGTTTATTCCTTATTCTACCATATTATCCAGCAGAGCTGTAGGAAACACAGTGTACTTATAACAGTTATTGACTGAAGTACTAAATTTATGTATTTATATTACTTCTTGCAAAGGTACTAACCTTAAACAGAAATCAGAAGATAAGCTCAGCTTGCTTTTAAACTAAGAACAAATTTGATACTTTACCACTGATAAAGCTACAGCTTGACTGATGACTGATGCAAAAGTGATGTGCAAGTAGTAAGAAGATTTTAAGAATAATTTTAAAATATCAGCGCAAAATGTACTGTATGGATAGGCAGGAGTCTGCTGCACAATGCAGCATATGTAATCATATCTTTAGGTTTCATGTAGAATTTTCTGTAAGTATTACTAACACATGAGTTCTCTCCATTAATGACAGTTGGAAACTGTGGTGCATTAGAAATCTGATGAGCATGAATTTCAAATTGCTTCTATGCTGTGGTGTGCATCAATTAATATCTTCAGTTCTGACATAAATTCTAAGGCTACAGTTGTCAGAGGCATACACTGGTACAATTGTGGAATATGCAATATGTATTGAGTATGCTAAGAGTCATATAGAGGTAATTATACAGAACTGTACTTATAATGAAACAAAATCAATGATATTTTCTACATATCTTCACAGATTCAATGCTAATAGTTCTATTAATTGCACATATCCTTATGAATATTTATGAATACATATAACCAGACTACCTAGGAATAAAAAGTAGAACAGCTACTTGGTAAGACATTTTCTATCTAAAGTAATTACAAAAATAGAGATGAGTTTATTAAGAAAGTAAGAACACCACAGAAAACAGTAGGAGAAAAAAGTGGCCTGAATTTTAAGAACAGAATTTTGTAACATTTCAAATGCTTTCTATGGATCTAAACCAAATACTATTCTAACATATTTTTGACTGTTTGGAAAAATAAATACAATATGAAATATTTTACTTTTTTAATGTAAGTATCTTCAACTGTAGGAACTCTTTGTTTCATGTAGCAGATGGGTCTTTAGAAAGTGGAAAAATTCAGTCATATACAAACATGATTTGAAATACTTTAGAAATAATTCGTATCTTTTGCTTGTCAAAGCTGGCTGATATTTTACTTGGAAAATTGCCTTAGAAAGAGTTTTTTTTAATTAAAGTATTTAATATTTCCTCCTTCTTCTATTTCATCCCTCTACTTCCCGTAGCTGATTTTTGTTGAGTCATGGGCTTTTTTTTCCGCAGTTTTTTTTCCCCCCTGACTTTGTGAGTTTATCTTCTTTCTACTACTCACTACCTTTTCTTGCTCCAGGAAGGATACTGAGTACAAGGCTCCCACCTTTAGTGTTTCCTCCAGCTCTTGCCCTGGGACCTCCGGCACCACTTTCTCTCTTGAGACGAAACATCAGCCCATAATATCTCTTGCCATAAGGGGTGAGAGCAGGAGACATGTGCTGGTGGAGCAACCTACTGTTGCTCTTACCATAGGACGAGACTGGTGAGTGGCAATCATGGAGTCACCTGGGAAGAGATGGCATCCAGCCAAAGCTGCCTTGGTGTCCATATCACAGGCAGAGACCACCAAACTTGGAGTCCAAGCTCTCCAATTCTTGTACATATGAAAAAATAGTAGCCATCATGCATTACAGGGACTGACAAACTATGCAATTTTAATTTCTTCCAAGTCTCTAATTTCTACTATATTTATCCTTAAAGTCACTCCTGAGATGAATGCAGCTCCCATGCCAGAACTCTTTCATGTTGCAATCAAATCCTGATCCTAGGTAACAGCTCTTGCTCTATTACCTTGTATCTACCGCTGCCCATGTTGTTGCCATGCTTGTAGTTCTAAGCTTGTGTGAAGGACTTTACAGCTCTTGGTCATGATGAGACCTGATCCTGTGACTCACACCAGACATCTCTAAAACAATGAGAAGTTTAATCTTAATTTAATTTTTCATACAATATAATATTTCTATTATTACTTCAAAAATAAATAGGATTTCCTCAGTTGCTTGGTGTGACATTACAAAGGTGAAACAAACTTCTCCTAGGGGAACATTGAAAAACCAAATAGTTACAGTGGAAGGCCCCTCTTGTAAACATTGGAAACACAAGCTTTTGAGGGATTATCCATCATAGACACTGTTTATAACAGCCTCACCAGAAAAGCAGTAAGGGAAATGATTTTTAGAATGAAAAATTACCTGTGAACTGAAACAGCTGGATTAAAAGCAAGGATGAGAAAGAAACACTATGCAGGGGCTTGATAGACAAGAATAACATCTCTTTACAATTCCATCTAGGGCCTTGGGAAGGGGACAACAAGCGTGTATTCCTTAAGATTCAACATAACTTAGGATCATAAATTTGTGCCATAGCTTATTCATGACTGCTTCAACTTTCAAAGATAATAGACAGCTGTTAGCAGTATGGCTGAAGAGAAAACTCAGCTGTGTGAAAAAGAGAAGTGGCTTATCCCTGACAGGGGAGAAAATACTTAGACCAATTTATGTGGACATCAGATCATATAGCTACGAAATGCCAGTGTTTAGGATTAGTAGCCAAGCTTTCATCACTGGGAAAGTATTCTCAATGATTTTACTTTTTTGTCTTTACTGAGTTGTCTAATCTTCACTGCACACATTATCTCTCAAGTATTTTCTATGAAGTTAAATTTCACTGCTTTTATGGTAATTTAGAAGTTCAGGCATATTTGTTCTGTTGAATCATGTATTTTTGGGATAGTTCTCATCTCTGTTTTGTATATTTTGTCTTATGCTTCCCGCATTACAGAAAACTATTAAAACTTAAATATAGTATAATTGGAAACTGAAAACAAAGGAATGAGTATCACAGCAAAAAGGAGTAAGAAAAGAAATTGAATGGACTTGTTCTGGTTAGAACTACTTGCGGATTTCCCTAGAACTTAATATATTCTCCTCCCTGAGAGCTCCATCCAACTAGGTGAGGATTGCTACTCCCCATTGTAGCTCAAACCTCAAGGAAGTTGAGGACGTGAAGCTTTATTCTGCTGTTTGTTGAGAATCTCCTTATTTTCTTCCTTCTTTCTTCCACTCTGGTTTCCATTGCTCGGGATGAAGAAAGATGAGCACTTCATGTGATGGGGTTTCACACTATTTTAATAGTAGAGCAACTGTATTTCAAGAGCTATTGGCATGGTACCTTGCTTCCCTGGCTTTGGCAACACAGTACTATGAGACATTTCTTTAATTAGTACCTAAAAGTGCACTGTTGTGGACAGCTGGCACCTGTAGAATATATGGCTGATGTTTTCAGGCTTCATTATGACTTCACAGAAGAAAAATTTATATCCTGATCAATTTAGTATTACCACATGATGCAGTAGTAGTACATGATGCAGATCTTATAAGGTACTGTCAATTTTCATTGTGATATTTCAGCAGATTTCCAGCACTACTGATTTATGCAGCTAACATATAAACGGCAGTTTTATAGATGAAGTGTTAAATTAAGTCTTCATCACATAAATTGGTGGCTTTCCTTCTGCCTTTATAAATGAAAAAAAAAAAATGAAACCAATACTGAAACTAAACAAAATTGCCATTTTATTAAACATAGCTTAGCATTCAGTAGTTCTATTGAACTGCTATTCCTGCTTAGATATCAATCTTCTACTTGTCTTTTAAGTATACAAAATTCCAGACTGTGGAAATGAGGAAGAAAGTCAGGCTTATAAGGTTTCAAGTTGCATGCAGCTATGACTGTGATTTAACCTAGTGAAAGAATGAAAGCTTGCCGAAACAGCTTAACTGAGAAGATAGTTATTTAATGAAAGCCAGCCCATAATATTACTAACAAAACAGCTGTGCTGCTGTAGTGGTTTGACCATGCCTAGCTGACAGATGCTCATCTAGTTGCTCTTTCACTCTTTCTCAATAGAACAGGGGGGGAATATAAGAAGGAAAAACTTCAGTCAAGATTAAGACAAAGAGGTCCCTTACCCATTATCGTCATGGAAGAAACAGACTTAATTTGGGGAAAATTATTTAGTTTTTTGTCAATTAAAATAGAGTTGTGCGATAAAGAAGAACTAAAACACCTTCCCCTGTTCCCCTTATTTTCACAGGATCTGCTTGACTCCTTCAGTTTCAATTCCTTTTCCTCCTTCAACTCAAGCATTTGCAGGAAGATGGGGAGTGGGGACTGTGTTCAGCCTATAATAGCTTCTTTCTGCCACTCCTTCCTCCTCATACTTTTCCACTTTTTCTCATGTCACAGATACTCACAAGTAGCATTTGACCTTTAGAGAATAGGATAAGTTTCAGCTTCTTTGAAGTAACCAGACATAGCACTTTTATAACCTTTTTTTTTTCTGTTCATATTTTTCTGGAACATGAGGTATCTGTTCAGAATTATGTTGAGAAAAAAAATCTCTTCTTTATGCTAGGATTAATTTGTATCAAGATGAAAGCTTTCTGTAACACTACTCTTCTCACTTTTTTCCTATCTGTGGATATTTTACAGTTTCATTTTTTTCTTGGAGATGCAGAAGGAGCTAAACTACACAAAGGATTGCCTAAGTTTAAGCTTTACAAACTTGCATCTGTGCCCTGAATTTTTTCACTATACTATTCTGCTTACAGAAGGAAATGGGAGTTTGTATAAACTGTAAAATCATGAGGCAAAATTACTACCTTAGAAGACCAAGAATGTTTTCATTAAGACAGGAAAAATAAATGGTATACATAGAAAATTTTATTACAGCTTTAGCAATAGTGTTATTTTAATGTAATGTTGATTTTTTTGAAAAAATGCATTTGAAATACAAGAACAATACCAAACAGAGTCTCACTCAGGCAAGTCCCACTGACACTGCATTAGGCCTACCCAGTGTACCTAGTGTTCATAATCATGTGGTGTGAAAGAGCTGGATCTGTTATCTTTGTCTACTTTCTATCTGCTTCCAGCTCTAACCATAACTCCTGTGAAACACAACAAAATATACCCAAAGCAAAAATATGATGCTTACAGAGTAGGTTGCAGAATGGAAAGTAACTCAACACTCCTGTTCAGTCTTTGTTATTATGACCTGTCTTCCCCAGATGAACTGTAGGAACTTTGATGTATCAGTTTTGTGGTCATTTGAGTTTATTTTTAAGCCTGTGGGTGTGGATTTTTACTTTTTTTGGGGGGAGGAGGTAGACTTTGGGGTTTTTCTCTGTGTTCATAAGACTGGATCTTATGCTCTTTTTAAATAAATAAAAGAAAGAGAAAAGTGGTTATCATT
The DNA here is from genome assembly GCA_033558105.1 of Coccyzus lansbergi. Taxonomy (NCBI): domain Eukaryota; kingdom Metazoa; phylum Chordata; class Aves; order Cuculiformes; family Coccyzidae; genus Coccyzus; species Coccyzus lansbergi. Next base: position 1,591,966 of record JAUMJK010000156.1, read on the forward strand.
TCATGGCTTCCTCATAGTAAAATCTATTGTTTTATTCTGTCTGCTTAATTCCTGTAAATTAACAGCACTGAATGACATGTTTCATGCTACACTGAACCTACGAGTATCCAATGTTTTAATGATATTTAGATTTATGAGATAAAACGTTTCAGTGGTCTGCTAGTAAAGACTTCAACAAACAAAGGAGTCTTTTCACAGTGCAGTTTTGTTGATATAAGAATGTAAGTTTTTGTGGAGAAAATAGACCCCACGAAACCCAACATCTCCCCCTTTATAGCACTGTTGGGAGAGAAAAAGGACAAGAATGGATTGTGATTGCAAGCTTAAGAAAAAGGAACAGCTAGGGAGAAATCATACAAAATACATTCTTTTTAAGGGGAAACTATCAGCCTATAAACCCAACTTCCTAATAAAATTCAGGAGAGTACAGACACTTTCTATTCATGTGATCAACCCTCTAGAGTAAAAACATGATGGGAAAACTTTCACAATATGGCATTTCACCAGTTTCCTCCTAATCCAGTAGATAGGATAGTGAATGCATTATACAAATTACATATGTGCATGGAGTTCAAGATTAGGTCTTACAGACCTTATTCCCTGAAAGTACAGTAGTTAAAATGAGGATCTTCTTGCTTCTATAGAAAGACCATGAAAGAGATATATAGTTTCCTACTGAAAATCCAATATTCATATTGCTTTGTCTTTAAAGGTAAATGGATATTTGCCCAATAGGGGAAAACAAAATCTAGTTCTGTGGCCTATATGTAAATGAAATTTCCAGTGCAGTAAACTTAGTTAAGTGCTTAGTATTTCCCTCACATTTTAAAAGGACACTGAAATTCTTCAAAAATTCAATTTTTATAGGTATGATAATTTGGTAGAACTATTTCAGTAGGAGAAAAATATTATTACAGGAAGAAAAATAAGGTTAATTTAAAGGGGGGATTTGCTTAGATGAGAAATTCAAGGCCAGTTCCTTTGCTTATGAAAACATTGTACAATCCACATAAACAGAGTAAAAAAGATAATTCAGTAGCCAATTTGACTATCTAAAATAGGTCTCACATAAGCCCCAAAAGCAACAGTTCTAGCTACTTAAGCTACACTTCCATATAAGTACTACAGTGCTAGTTTTAATTAAAGTGAGAGAGTTTGATTCAGTTATAATTTCCAAAACAAAGTCCACTGTCAATATTTTTCTGGATTTCTGAGCTAATAATAATGTAGCTAATAGCCATAGCCTTTATTTTCTTACTACTTGAGTTCTCCATTTCTGTATGAGAATCATTCTTGTTTTCCCATGTCATGTTTCAGAAAAAACAGTATTGAACCTGGGACTAAAATCCAGTTGCAATCTTCCTAAATAATCCGTGTAATTTTTTGTGTGTGGGAGACAATTTTCAGTTCTGCAACTAAAGGTGTTTTAGAAAAATGCTGCCTTGTGTTTAGGAGTTGCTGTATTCCATTCTAAAAGTGATTGCTTTCACACATAATTGAAGTGATTCCTGCACACGCATCATTTATAATTATGTAAAGTGCTCTGAGGATACGTAGGACATTCCGCCAGCGACCGAATAAGCAGCCAATTCCCTTTATTTATTTACTGAATCAGAACATTAGAAGTTTGAGTTATTTTAGGGCTTGGAACCTATTTTATCACCAGTTCTCTTAAAAGTGAGATCAGCCCCCTCCAGCTGTGGTATGGAGCTGGAGCCATACAATGTTTATTGTCACTACAAACCTGATTCAACTCAGAAAGATCCTATACTTCATTAGCAACTAGTTAAGACAAAGCCACTCTTTCTTCACTGTCTTTCCCCAAGTCTTATTTGCTTTTAATGCTGATATTGCATGCTAGTTTTCAGCTGGAACAGTTATATTAGGGTTGTATCTATAATGTGCTGAGCTAAGTAATTTACTTTTTTTTTCTTAAAAAAAAGAATTAGGAGATAAGAACTATTAGACTTGTAATGTACTTATAATGTTTTAAAAACTTGATCTTAATTTAGCTAGTGATTTTACTTCAACATTTGAGGTGTTGTCTTTGCTATAGGAGTTAAATGAAAAGGAGAACAATAGGTACATTTTAAAAGTGCAATTCAAATGAATAGCAGCAACTAAACTGTTTCTAAAATGATTTTACTTGTGCAGTTTGATTTTTGTGGATGCTTAGTACTGATGTTTTTGGCACAAAATTTACTTATCTTAAAAGGCTTGAAAATCATACTGTTTCACTGACAATACATAGAGAAATAGACAGCAAGGGAAAAGAAGTGCATTATGACAGCCTGTTATGCTGTAGGGTATAGGGTAGAGCAGGGAATTGAAAGTCAGAAAAAAAATAAACAAACAAAGGAAAGCACAGACAGGTGGTTGGAAAAAATGCTAGAGGGAACAGAAACTGCTGCAAGCAAAATTTACCATAATCATTCATGGGAGGTTTACAAAAGGATATTACAGCTACCTGGGAGACCAGAGCCCAGGGCCATTTTGGCACACAGACTAGAGAGAAACTGTAATGCTGTAATTCACTCTCGCAGTATCCAGTCATAATAGAAGTGTTTGGAAGACAGAAGGGGATAAAAATGGTCAGAACGTGGAAGTCAACTAGTTATCTTTAATTAAATAGTATTGATGCAATGACACTGTCAGAGGTTTTTGTCTTCCATGGACAGTGAGGGCTGTCATATCCACCCCAAAAAGTAAATATCCTACTGAGCAGGGTGAGCATTCTTTATGTTAATTTAATCCTGGGGATTTGCACTGGCTGAAAAAAAGCAAACACTGGCATCAGGAACAATTCCTGTCACAGTAAGAAGTTCTCACTGTGTGTGCTCTAACAATAAAAAATTTCTGTGTACGTAAATCTCCTGGATTTTAACAACTCTTCATAACTGTATGTTAATAATGTAATGCATATCTTCATTGTCTTGATAGTAGGATATGCACTTTTCCACATCTTTTAATGGCAGCATCACTGTGGTGACTACTAATGGCTGTTGGTATGTCTTGTGTGTTCTGTGATTTTGCACCTGAGACTGACCATGTTTGCATCTTGTCTCCTTTCCTATTCATTGTTTTTCTTTTTTTTTAATTGGAAGGAACTGGGGAAATACATTTTAATGGTAACATATTCTTTTAATTTCAGCTTTAGTGTTGAAAATTGTATAACAAAAGGAAATGTAGAAGTGCTAGCCACTTTCCCACCTAAACTGATTTAGTGTAGAAGGAGCCTCAGCTGCTGATGTGGTAGATCTATAGTTGCAAGACCCTAAGAGTTAGGCATTGCAGCACTTGGGGTACAATGCCTTTTCAGTAGAGCTACAGTTTCGTAATCTGCTTAAGCTGTGAAGCTAGGCTGATATGAAGAGTCACACCTACCTGTCTTTTTCCCTTCCTACAAGACATTCCAGCCTCACCTCTGTGTTACTATAAATGATGGAGTGAATTAGATTGCTTTACTAACCTGTCAATGTATTTTCTCTCTGTTGTATTTGTCTACCAGATCAGTTCATTCAACCAGTTTACTTACACAGCCACCTGTTTGCAAGTGATGGGGTAGGGAACGTGCCTTCCACCAGATTAAAGGAGGGAATAGCAGTCCATGCTGAAACAATCTTAACAGCGTGCTAGAGCCAATGTCCAGGGGCTGCTCACCTGCATGATCTTGGCTGTACTGTGAGACTGTGAAATATAGCGTGGGTATTCTCCAAAAGTGACAACTGGGACTATGAAGTTTTCTGAACCAGCTGCTAGATTTGTGTCTGAAAGCACCTGATTCCTGGTCCCTCAGCTCCTGTAAGCAGAGAAGTACAGTCACCTTTTTACATGTTTTATATGGCTCCTGTGTTTCTACAGCCAAGTTTTTAGATGGCATGCTGCCCTTCTACATGTCTGTGCGTAGTGCTTGGTACAACAGCACCATGATCTTGGGAGACAAGGAATTGAGGAAATCTCTCACTATTACACTGATGAAAATAAAAAATAAAAATGTGTTTACTTGGATTGAAATCTGTAACCCTGATCAACAGTAACTAATTCATTCTGATTTCTAGTGGCTATCTGTAAATCAAGTATGGATCTTGTTTGCTCTGATGAATTAACACTTTCATTTTATTGAACAGTTCTTTAAATAATTATATAAAATACGTAAATAATAAAAACTGTATTGTAATTATCTTGACAATTATTCTGTGTCTCAGCAGCAGTGGGGGAAAATGAAACCTGCTTCTAGAGCACTTTTGGTTGCTAAGAAACAGTTACTTCAGTCACAGAAATTGTCTCTCACACCAGATACATTATTTTGGCAAATTGGACTTTCAGATTGAGTACCATGGGAAAGGAGAACAATCAGATATAGAGACAATTGCTATTACAGAGCTGTATGGGGTCTAGTATGTGTGTGTCAAAGATTCTGTTTTTGTACCTGCCTCTGTTTCTATTTTCATCAACCCATTTTTGGTTTTTTTTCTTCAGTTTTATTCCACTCCTTTTTCTTCCTGCTCTAACCCCGAGTATTTGATACGACACATATCAGAAAGTGTATTTTTTTTCTTGATGGGAGAAGGATGATAAATATGATGATTCCTGCTTCCAAGATATTTTTAAAAACTAGCACCTGCATTATGAAATTTAAGACAGGTTTCAGCAAGAGAACATTAGGCAAGGGGCTATGCTTTTTGCAACATGTGGAGCAGATGAGAAAGGAAAGAAAGGTTATTCTGCATCTGTTGTTCTGTTAGGTGACCCAAACTCTTTCTCCTGGTCTAGCCTGATGTTGGGGTCCTGGTATGGGGCAGGGTACTTTCTCTGCAGTTGATCTCCTGAGGCTCCAGGGGTTACCAAGCCTCAGATGGGACAGGCCATACATCATGGTGCACCATGGATCAGGGGACAAAGCATGTGACTCCTGTGTGAGTCAGGGTCTGGAGCTTCATCCAGGACTTGAATCTAGATTTTAGTAAGATTGTTGGACTGTAGAAATGATACCCATGCTGTAAGAGTGAAAACAGAGAGTTTCTGAAAAAGAAGTACAGAAAAATATCACTGACTTCATTCATTAGACTTTGCTGTATTTTATGTGAGTATGTGTGTGCATGTATTTACAGCTCATTTAGTCTTTACAGAAATTATAGATTGGCCTAGGTCCTCTTCAGACTGGTTTATATTTAATTCTCCTTTGTTACACCTTTGTATTTTTTAGACTTTGAGATACTTTTTCAAAAATATAGCCATTATATTATGTTACCATTGAATAAAATAAACAACAAAACCCTATTGAGATTTCTGTCAAAAGCAGGGAAAACAAAGCATCAGTCCTTGCTGAATTCCATGTTTCAAGTTTGAAGTTACAAATTCTGAACTATGTTACTGTATCATGCGTTTAAACATTTTGGTTAATTAAATTTCTATCTGAGTTTCTTCTGTAGCTTGCTCGAAGATTTATAACACTAAAGATCAGAAGGTTGAATCAAGGATTTGATATAATGTGTTGTACAAAGAAAGAAGTTGTGTAGGTGCACAGAATAATAAGTGCTCATTTCAGTACTATAGATGTGGCTGTAACGATAATTACTGCACAGCTATTGAAATTGATTTAAGGTTCAATCTTACTTGGAAATTTGAACATGTCATTAATTAATTACTTTATCCAAAGAGATTTGAGGTATTCCTGAAAACCTTGTAGGAAAAAAACAAGTGTTGCTATTGTATTCCCGTTACATTTATACATGTTTGCAAGGTGATGTCTCCATATATATATAAGCAGACACGTGTTGCAGTCATTCATAGATCTTACCAGAAACATACGAAGTAATATCCTACTGTATGCTACTCAATCACACTATAGTTAATGGATATGTATTTTCTATGTATGAGATAATAAAACTTCAAGAAATGTTTCCCAGGGTTTTTCTCTTCTGTGAGTGATGTGATGACACCTGTAAGAACTATCTGTCTGCTCCTGTAACATACAAATAAGGCAGCTTAGAAAAGAGGTGAGAGAAAAACGTGTCCAAATTCAAAATAAATTGCTGGTTCTCTAAGTGTTACCGAGCATATGAAAATATTCAAGAATTGTTTCTGCCTGCCATCTATCAAAGAAGGGTTGTGTGGTTCTGTGGCTTCTGGGTTGTTCTGTATTTTTCTTTCGAAATTATGTTTCTACGACGTGTACTGCTCTCCTTCACATTGTTTGAAAATCAGTTATAAAATCACATTTGAAGAAAACTAGTTTGAATTCTTTGTAGTTCAAGGCCCAGAATGGATAAATCGGATTGCATTCAAGTTTTTGTGTTTAGAACATAACAGACACTATGAAAATTAACCCAAACAGTAAGGGAATTGGTTTTCTGAACCCTAATTTACTTTACATCAGAGGCCACAGGATCTTTAAATACACTTTCTTAAGCAAGCATTCCTCAAGGGAAGGATCAACCCAACTTTATATAAATCCATACTCGAAACTGGCATTAGTCATAACTTCGAAAAATGAGTGATTATTGTTGAACACTTCTAAGGAGTTGTAACTGAATTAATTGTGATAAATAATTTCTGTCTTTATGTATTCTATCCAGTCCACTTACTGCACCTGGGTGGACTTTATTAGAAGATTTGAACATATGTTTTATATTTTGCATCTGCATTCTTCATAAAGTAGTGATATTCTGGTGGGCTTGATTTTGGGGGTCATATCTTCCTTTTGAAGACAGGATGCTAAAAGAACCTCTACAAATCTAATCAATGCTGCACATTGACTTTAACCTGCAGTTTCCTAATCTCCACTGCAAGAATACCAGCTTTGGGTCTGAATTTTTAGTACAATGCCTCTGAGAAACAGTGGGCTGGGGTGAATCTTCAGAGTTCTTTCTTCATGTACTATGCTTTTGGAAAAAAGTCCCCAGTCTCTCAGCTGGCATGTCAGTGTTAGGGGAAAATTTTGACCTGCAGCTCTCGTCATGGTGCAGTGACAGCATTTAGCTTTGTCTGTCATCCTAGAGGAGATGTGGATTAAAGCCCCCTGCCTTGTGACTCCTTCTCTTTGGGCTGTTAGCAGCTATTAGGAGCTAATGAGGGGCTTGAGAGGTCACTCCAAGGTGGTGGAATAAGGCGTTTTTCTTTCTCTGTATTGCACAAGATTCAGCTGTGTGGTACATGGAAGTTGTGGCTCTACTGAGCATAGTGACAGTACATTAAGTTAACAAAGTGTTCAGCAGCAAACATAGTTAGCTGGAATCATTTATTCCTAGTCAGATTCTAAAGCAAAAATAGATAATCTATTATGAGATTCTGTTTGTCATTGCAAGTGCCATTGTTACACAAGGAATTTAATGTATTGATTAAAATCTCTTAGCAGAAGAGAAAGGAAATGAGATGATGAGAGTTCAAAAATTATCTCTTTCAATAGACTATGGCTTAAGGCCATCCAATAAAGAAAAGAAAAACTTGATGTGAAGGAGAAAAGGGAATAGGTTATCATCAGTTTGTTTAGACAGGTAAAGGAAAAAAATATTTGAAATAAACTTTACTAATACATTTGAAATATTACAAATAACACGTTTGAAAACTAATTATGTGAACCTGGAAAAGTCAAAGATGCATTTTGAAAAGAATATAAATTTTTGGTTTTCAGAAGGAATATCTTTGTTTCTTTTAGTCACTCGTGTCTTCTATAAACATTAAATAAATATAAAATATTAAAATAGCAAAAAAGAAAATATAGAAGTAAACCACAAAATTGTACACCTAAGAGCTACTTTATATTGAAATAGATACTTGAAATATGATGGTGTATTCCCATAAATGTAATGGTTTTCCTTTGCTTTATTTTCCCCCTTTTGTTATACTACTATCCTTTTTCACAGGGTGAAAATTCTGAAAACGCAATACTAGTTACAGTAACTTAGAATCATAGAATCATAGAATCATAGAACAACCAGGTTGGAAGAGACCCATTGGATCATCCAGTCCAACCACTCCTATCAAACACTAAACCATGTCCCTCAGGACATCATCCAGCCATGCCTTAAACACCTCCAGGGAAGGTGACTCAACCACCTTCCTGGGCAGCCTATTCCAATGCCCAATCACCCTCTGCGTGAAAAACCTCCTCCTAATCTCCAGCCTAAATGTACCCAGGCGGAGCTTGAGGCCATTCCCTCTTGTCCTGTCCCCTGTCACTTGGGAGAAGAGGCCAGCTCCCTCCTCTCCACAACCACCTTTCAGGTAGTTGTAGAGACTAATGAGGTCTCCTCTCAGCCTCCTCTTCTCCAGGATAAACAACCCCAGCTCTCTCAGCCGCTCCTCATAGGGTCTGTTCTCCAGCCCCTTCACCAGCCTCGTCACTCTTCTCTGGACTTGCTCCAGAGAAACTTGATAAATCACTTCTTTAGTACTATGAGAAATAAACATTTTCTAACTCAGATAAGGCAAGGAAAAGAGTAGACAACATGCACCATTGCAGACTGTAATATTAGTCACTTTAGTCATGCTAACAGGAAGTATCTTAGATCTAATAGTATCTTTGTTCCATATAGATTCTATTTAGGTAACAGTTAACCTAAGAAGGCATAGAAAATATCCTTGCGTAAGACCAATTCTTTACTAAGTTCTGAGTTAAAAGAAACTTCAGAAGATGCTACACGGGGTGGAAAAGGAATGTCTTTCAGTTGATGTAGCGATGGAAGCAATTAGACAACATGACAGATCAATGTGATCTCAGATGAAGCCGTTTATTTTGGATTAACTGGCAGTCTTTATAGACAAAGCTCGCCAAACATTGATTGGTTGCTTCTGCCCTAGTAGCAAGTATTCATTGGCCACAGCCCAACCACATAACTATGTTGCTAGGTTGCATCTCCCACCTCCAACATCTAGCTTCTTCATTACCATAACACAACAGAATCATCACAATCTTTTGTAAACTCAAGCATCGTAGATAAAGCTTTCCCAACTCTACTCGGCCACAGCACTTGGGCTGCTTATTGTATGTTGCCACCCATCAAGTTGACTCTGTTCTGACATAATGTTTCTCAATACAGTGTAAGTATTTTAATGTGATAATTACGTAGTCTATATGTAGGAATAAAGCATCACAGTCAATATCTCATTGTTAACATGTAAATAGTGTCTTAAGAACATCTGTAAATGTATTAGTTTCTATTAACTTTTCTGAAATTTTATTAAGTTGAGTGCAGAAAGTATGAAGTGATATTGTATAAAGCAATTCAAGAATGTTGCCATAATGGAGCTTCAGTAATAAATCAAAGTCTAAAATAATTATGCAAACATAATATCAACAAACATATTGAAATCTTATCTTCTTTCCAAAAAGATTATAGAAGGCAAACCGAAGTTAAGTAAATGATCAACACCCATCATAATTCAGAAGATGATGATGACGGAAACTAAAGTCCTGCTTTGAACAGAAGTGCTAAATGGTATGAAAAACTAAAGATGAGTTTCCAAGCACATACTAGACAATCACATACAAAACTTCTATCAGATATTAAAATCATAACCAGGATCCAGATTTTAGGTCCAGTCTTTTATGGAAGAGGTTAACTTAATTTCTGTCACTTGAATATTGCTGCACCTTGGAATCTGGAAGACGAACTTTGAAGATACAGAATCCTCCCAAACAACTGATCAGTGAAATCTTAATAATAGGCAACCTAGACTAACATTGCCAATACTTCTTAAGGAAGTTAAGATTCAGATCTGTATTTTCTTTAACACCTGAAGGTAATGGATGTGACATCTAGCTTATGCTTACCTATTTGATTTGTTTTCATGGCAGTTTCCTACATGTGATAGATTTACCCCACCTATTACAAAATGGCACTTTTATCATCACGGAGGCAATTTTCATGTTTCTGATAAACAAGGACATTTGTATTTAAGAGGTTTATTTCTTCCCCTCCTTCCTCAGCATTGACCTCTTGATTGCAAAATTATACTAGAACTTTTTCCTTAAATTTATGGGGAAAATTAACCATTGTGATGTGCAGGCATATGACATAGGGGAAAAGTTAGACAAACTTAGAAGGCGTATCTCACTGAAATATGCACTGTCTGCTAGTAAAGGCCTTGAAGACCCTGGATGTTGATAAGGGAGGAGCTCATTCACAGACATTCACTGATAAGGTAAAGCTGAAATGTGCACAACAGCAGAAAGCTGACTGCACCTGTCTCTGCAGTCTTGGAGCTCAACCAGGATGAGAATATATCTGTGCACAGATTGGGTTCAGGGACAATTCATGAGGAAGACGAAGGGTACTTCAGCCCTGAGCCCCAGACCATGACACTGCACCTGTGTAAGTATAGGAGAAGCTTCCTGAATTTAATTATAACAAGAAGTGGGGAAAGGTCCTGAATATGTAATAGGCACTTATAAATAGGCATGTCTTTACACTATAACTATCTGCTTGTTAGACCATACTGTGTGAGAGTTAGCAGGGTTACCCCCTCGCACCCACTGGCAAATAAACGCATACCTACTTTATAACCCTTAACGGAGTTATAGAGTTTTGATTCTGCAAAACAGTTCCAGCTCAACTAAAGAACAAGAGAGCATAGTAAAAGAAGCCAGCACAGAGAAGCAACAGGGGAAAAAACCCAAGAAAATGTCCAAACATCTGTAAAGCTTTTTGACATGGAATTTTGTTTATAAGAGATCTTGGCAACAGACTTCTTATAACAAATCCTAAAGTATTTTACATGAAGAAAATTTGATGCAGATATTAAACAGAGCTGGAAAAACATCAATGTTCACAAATATTCTAGATTTTAACCTTACAAGAGTAGATTTAGATTTCCTTTTTGACTACGCTTCCCCCCCTTTAATTTTCCTTCAATTAAATTTAGCCTTTCTAAAGGGATTTGTAGAGATCAGTGATGTTTCCAAAGAAAAGTTTATATTTTAAATGGAAAAAGATGCTATTCCACAAACAGAAGGATCTGGGGGAGAAAGTAAAAGTGGTACAGTCATAACACATCATTGTGCAAAGTTCAGTTCAGAATGAACAATAATAAATATATAATACGTCAAATATATAATACGTCAACTACATGACATAGGAGGTCACATGTCACTTCCAAAAGTGACTTGAACACTTGAACCCTGGTAATGAACTTCTAGCAATGCCACTGCTGTAAGTCAATAGCATTTAAGCTTCTGAGTGTCAGAGATATTGAAAAACCAATTTAATTTGTTTTGTTATTTTTCAGTTTTGGTTTTTTTCAGTTTCTCTTTTATAGTTCATAATTTTTTTGTGAAGCTACATTGTAGTGGTTATTTTTTTTATGAATGCCAGGAAAGAAGTTTGATCATGGTTATAGTGCAATCTTTGTTTTTATGAAGACAAGACTCTTGAGTAATAAAATAGTCCATATACTTGTGAACTATCTACTGCACCCTCAGCGAGATCATTATAGACTATTTGGAGTGCCATGGACATGCCACTGAACAAATATTGGATTACATGATGACTATAAACCTCAGACATTGTGCACTTTTTGAAATTATTCAAACATAATCACTCCAGGGGATTACACTTTAGGACGATGAGAGGATGCCTAAAATCAGACAGACATGAAGTACCTTTATGATTCAGTGCCTTGGACTACATTAGCCTAGAAGCTTAAAATGCAAGGTGATGAGTTTACCTATTTGGCAAAGGTTATGATAATTGCAGATCTTCCAGATAACAAGTTAATTGCTATATTTAACTTAGCTATTGTAAATGAAAGCAGGTTTTTTTTTTTTTCAAAGGACGCTTCTAATGACAATTCTTTCTTTTATGTGGCATGGCTAATCGTTTTCAGCAGAGAGTTGCTGCTCAAAAGTCTTGTTGTCAGAAGTAAAAAGTGCATTAAATTTGATCTCTTGAACTAGTAATAGAAGATTACTGTTACTAATAAAATTATTTGCTTTGTGAAAAATGTAGTATGCTTAAGGAATTTTTAAGGTTTAAAACTAGAAAAAAGTGATGGTACATCCACTTTTCCTATTCAATTTGATTTTTTTTCCTATTATTGATAGAATATAGAAAAATGTTGGATACAAGGAGGAATTTTTGGAAATTCATGACATCTAATAAAACTTCCTCAAATAAATATTCATAGTTTACAAGGTCATTTTAATAAATTAACAGCTGTGAATGATGCATAGAATATATATAGAATACACTGATGCTCCTTCCTTCTTATTTCTCAGCCTAGTCCTTGGATCGCAGTTGAAGTTCAGTAATGGTGAACTCTGGGGCAACAGCATCAGAGAATATTCTTCATTTTTAAAGATAAGTGGAATTTATTTTGATAACATCTGACTTAAACATATGCATCTGCTGCAGAATCTCTCTTTAAAAGTAAATGAAAATATCATGAAAAAACTATTGCAATGGCAGAAAAATTTGGGATCAAAATGCAGTGTTTACAAGTATATATATTAGCTTATCAAAGACTCTTAAATGTCACCCTTTGTTTTACTACTCCTGTTTCCTTTTGTAAAATGGAACACATAAAAGGGTTTTATTTCCTTCCTCATTTTACAGTAATTAAAAAATCACAGGATAATTTAGTTTGGAAGTTAACTCTGGAGTTCATTTGACCCAATCCCCTGCTAGAACAGGGTCAGCCAGAGCAGATTGCTCAGGGTTGTATCGAGTTGGATCTTAAATACCTCCACAAACGGAGACACACCCCCCACCCCTCACAAGCTCCCTGGACAACTTGTACCAGGGTTCAGCCACCTCCACTACACGTAAGTGTTTCCTTATATTTAAGACAGGCTCCTTGTATTTCAGTTTGCGCCCATTGCCTGCTGTCGTGTCACTGGGCACTGCTGACAAGAGCCTGGCTCTCTTGTTTTTACTCCCTCCCATCAGATATTTGTACCATGGATTAGATCCTCTAAACCTTCTCTGCTCCAGCCTTTACAGTCTCAGCAATTGGATGTTTCAGTCCCTTAATCATCTTTGTGGTCCTTTCCCAGACTCACTTCAGTATATCCCTGTCACTCTTGTACGGAAAAGCCCAGTGCTGGACTCAAGTGTGTCTCATCAGTTCTGATTAGGGGAGATGTATCAAGGCCTACAGCCTCCTGGCAGCACTTCTCCTAATGAAGATCAGGAAACTGTTGGGTCCTGTATCTGTGAGGCCAAAAATGTCGTTGAAAGATTTTGCAGTTTCCTCAGTTTCTGTACTTGGACTATTGTGCAGAGGTATGGTCTAGAAGGCTAAAGAAGAAAATATGCGCTAATAAAAGAATAAAAAGTGTCAGGAAAATATGACTGGCTTTGAAGAATCTCTAGCACTTAACAATGAAGAGATTTCAAGATAACAGTTATGCTTTACATGTAATTTTTTTTTTATTCATGTATTTGGTGTAAAATACTTTATTCCTGTAGGAAATATATTTCTCCGAAGTAAGAAATACAAGAAAGCAAGCTCTCATGTTACTCCCACACAGAATTTTAAATGTAGTTAAGAAAGATCCCTGGACTAAGCAACCTTAGTTCTGTGCATTCTATTTGCATACAGACAAACATAGTTACTAGGAATATTTTTAAGTCCAAACAAGATTAAAGAACAAAAAAGTTGAGACCAGAGCAAGTCAGACTATAGCGAAATCTGGACACTGGAGAATGGACAGAGAAGTCCCGTAAGTGATGTGAAAGAATAACTCCTTAAGTGATGTGAAAGTGTTTAAAAAAGCTGTCATGCTCCAAAACAATGAAACACTATGCACATTCAGAATTTTCAGGAAGTGAGGATTCACTCGTGTTTTTAAAGCAATGGTACATAAAAGTCTGTGCATTTTTTTTTTTTTTTTTTTATATGGAGAAGCCACGAAACAATTTGAGCTGGAGACATTTATACCTAATGTTAGTTTTGCATACATTAGAGCAAAACTTATGCTAGGAAAATGTGGCTGTGTATACTGAGACCTCTCAAATGGTACACTAATGTTTGAGAGATAGGGGAAGAATTCCTCTGTGCTTTTTAGTTTATGATTCAAAAATATGAAGTTGAAAAGAAAATTCTGTTACGAGAGGAAAACTAGTGAATCTGTTCTAAGTAGTTAAATAAAGTTATTGATGAAGTGTCCATAAGAAAGGAGATTTAGGATTAAAGGAAATTGTTAATTAGATTAAATCTTTTCATCCTGATGTGGTCCATGAATGTAATCAATCTTCGCCTAAGACTGTAAGAGAACATTTTGTCTGGCTGAACAGTGCAAACTATCCAGGAAGTTACTGAGTGAGGCCAGATACATATAACTTCCTCTTTCATGTAATTGCCTTTTACAGTGAAGCTTCACCACTTTCCTGGGGATTCTTGTATGTGCAAGAAAAGGAAACCTGGCTCATACTCTATGAAGTCATAATCTGAGGGAAAAAGAACCCAAGGTGGAAGAGATTCTAACAGAATTCTAACTGTATTCTAACGGAATAGAATGCAAGAAACAGTACAACTTATAGCTTGTAGGATGTTTGTAATACTGTACTTCAAATTGTGTTAAATAGGAATTTTGCCACTGACATTTCAGTGCCACTGTTACTCACAAGGCAGCAGAAAATAAGCTTGTTACATAGATAAGGATTGTATTACATGGAAAATTACTAATGAGTCTTCTTACAATTCTTATAATGTGTAATTTTCACAAATAAGCATTTCTTTCTTTGATTAGATTCTGTGTCAAAGTCTTCTTTCTCCTTCCACTACTGCAGTCCATTATTGATTTTGTCCTTTTTCCAAGGCATGAATACAATTTTACCTACCAAGCTGCATATCTTCATTAGGCTTCTCTATTAGATGTCACAACAGATTCAGTATGAACAATTGCCTGAAAAGACTGCAGATGCTACTGTATATTTAGGGTTAAAAACCCAAACAAATAAGAAGATATTCCAGTGCATGCATGCAAAGCATACATGATCATCTATTTAAATTCAGGTTTTAAAAGATTATATCCACTAGACAATCAAACAATAACAACAATTAATTACATTAATAATAAAAGTAAAACAACTAATTGAAAGCTTGTTATAGATTAATGTTTCTAAGCAATATTTATACATGTAGTAAATGAATTTTACAACATATTTTTAATTAAAATTGACATCACTTCCTTTCTATGTCTGAAAAGAAAGCCTAGGTTCTATAATGGGAAATAGGGCAAGTCCCACATAGCAAATACTCTTGCATGAAGACCAGTGTCATCACAAATATCAGGGATTTTATTTAACATTTACTTAATGAAAATGGGAACATTGAAACAAGACACAAATCAACAAAATCAGGTTTTGTTTGTTATAGCACTTGCAAAATTAGTTGCAAAATTCAACTTAACCATGAGTTTTAAAAAGTAACATACCAAGTTGACTGCTGCTAAGATGAACATTAGGAGGTCATTGACACACTGGGTAATTTTAGGAAGATACTGTAAAATTACAGCTACAGTAAAACGTGACCACAGCAAATGTTTGTAGGATTAAGAGCAGAAGAAAACAATAATTTAATGTAGAAACTTTTGAAACCTCTGGGTAAATTATTTTGAGAGGATTTCAAAGAAAGTACAATGTGTAGAAAACAAGGTAGTTATATAAATAAGAAGTTCTAAAATTAAAGAGGTATTATATCTGCTATGTCTTACATGGTTTTACATGATTTTTTGCTTTGGAAGGTACATTTCTCTCTAACGATATACTATAAATATTATTTATATTAATTCTCATAAGCAGCACAAATTTCTGTTCATAGTCTGATAAACCTCTTGCAAAACCATTAAAGTATATATTTATATATATAGTATACTATATATATAGTATATAATATGTATATAGTATATATACATATAATATGTACATAGTATATAATACTATATACATATACATATATATATACATATATACATATATTATTCCAGAAGGAAGAAAATGTTTCTGTTTCTATTCAGTGAGCATGAATAGCAACAGAATGTATTATTGTATTATCATGGTAATAATAGAAAGACTAGGGAGTTAGGAATACAGTTTCAGAATGATAATTACTTTCACAGGAGCTATTAGTTTTCTATATGGAGATTTTAGTTTCGCTTGGGGTGGGGGTTTGTGTGTCTAATATACAAAATGGAACTTGTTTTCGAAAGCGAATGTCTCAGTTCTCCTGGTGACAAGAACATCATATAAAAAGCAAAGCAACTTAAAAGTTGTTTTATATAGGACCTTTTTTTAAATTATTATGCTTAGCAACAGTTTATTATGAACACTACTACAAAAAGAGTATTAAAATTGTGCCTCAGATGTAAATGAGTCTCCTTAGATTATCAAACACAGTATTTTCAAGTTCTGCTGAAAGAGTATACGGAAATATTTAAAAAATAGTCAATGCACTTAAATGAATACTGGTTGCTGACTATGAGCAAATGTAAAAGTGTTACAATTTCTTATGAATTTGGCCCATTCTGATTGTTGCATATCAAGTTATAATGAAAACTGATGGTAGCATACTGAAGACAGCAATTTTAGATTTAAAATTGACTCATAGAAAATTCTCAGATCCAATTGATCAGGGTCTCATACTATCACTGCCCTTTTGGCACCATGGTGCTTGTGTTATCAGTGGAGGTGTATCATAAGTCAGTTTTAAATGGCTTTTGCTATAGCTTCCTTATCTTTCATAAATTTTAATAAATAATTCAGTTTTGGATTCACTTGACGAAGACATGGATAAGAAATGTTGACAGAAAGCTTAACAAAATGCAGCCAACATTTCTTTGGCTTTCTTTTTGGTGTTTTTTTTGGGGGGGTTTTGTTTTGTTTTTGTATCTGTGGCTTATGAAAAACTTGATCCTTTAAATTCTCTATATTTACCATCCCTCAGAGTACATGGTGAATGGTGATGTGAGATGTCTGTGCCCAAGAACAGACAAACCAGTCTGGATTGTACCAAAGGTCCTTCAGGCCAGACATTCTCTATCTAGTTGTGGACAGTTCCTGAAGTGGACAATTCCTGAAGTACAAGAACTGAGAATTAGACACATTGATTCACGTTTTTTCTATTATTTAATAATTTCACTGAATAGTTCACAAGATAGTTTGTACTCATGAGCAGTTCATCCTGCATATGAATACATTAATTTTATGATAATATGCAACAGTCTTGCATCAAAGGCATCATGAAAACAGCAGCAAACCTATTCTGTACATGCTATTCAATCTACAGCATAGGTATCTATGAAACAGTGTTTGAAATGGTTGCAATCTGAACATAAGCAGTACAAAATTATTCCAGGATAAACAAATTCTCATGTTTTCTCTATTAAGTAGATGAATTTTATTACTGATATTAGTAAATTATGACATTTAGAGTTACAAAAACATTTGTATATGTATATATATTATCTGTTCACACACACACACAGATGAACATGCACATATCTATTTTTATTTCTCTATAATGCAAAATACTGAGTTTCAAATGGAGTTATAAGTGTGTTCATCAGGCATTCTGAAAGGCCCTCATGTGTCTTATCCTCTTTTAGTTGCTTAGCTTATATGCTGAAAAGAATTTAAAACATAAACTTGTGTATCTTTTGCGGAAATCAGCTATATATAATACAGCAATGCTAAGAATCATAAACAACATACTTAATATCACTCTGATTTATAATATCTAACTACAACTGCCTTTAACCTGAAGCTGATAATTCTGAAGCTGATTTTAGCATTGTTTCAACAGGTCAAGACCAAGATTACAAGAGACTTAAGATTTCAAGTGACCTGTTTATATTGATTGTTTTAAAGAGCTTAAACAACATTGACTTAATTTGTATATCCTTTTCAAAAAACTTGCTTCACTGTTTCTGGAAAGTGAGGGGAAAAACTATAGTGATAGTTCTACCTGTTACTTCTATTTTTAGGAAAAAAATTATCCTGTGTTCTACATCAAGAATAAAGAATACCAGAGCTCTCAATTCTGACAGTTTTCAATGATGCAGATAGTGGAATGTCATATTAGAGGCAAAAAGAGGTGGTGGGATCATAGAAGTCTTGAGATCTTTGATAGTTTTATAATCCTGAGAAGGACAAGACCTGTATGGATGTTTACATGAGGTGGAAGGGGGATCCTTTGTCAGTTTACTTGGTGCCCCAAACAGAATTGTTTGTAATAATACTCTATCTTAGTCTTTTCTTCCTCATACACTTTGAAATTTTACTTGCTTTTCATCAGGGATACCTTTAATGGAATCATAGGATCATAAAATTACCAGGTTGGAAAAAACCTCTTGGATCATCAAGTCCAATCATTCCTATCTCCCACCAAACCGTGTCCCTGAGCACCTTGTCTACCATTCTTCTAAACATCTCCAGGGATAGCGACTCAACCACCTTCCTGGACAGTTTGTTCCTGTGCCGAATCACCCTTTTTATTAAAAATTCCTTTCTGGTATCTAGTCTGAACCTCCCATGGTGCAGCTTGAGGCCATTGCCCCTTGTCCTGTCTCCTGTCAATAGGAAGAAGAGGCCAGCACCCTCCTCTCTACAACCTCCTTTCAGGTAGTTGTAGAGAGCCATAAGGTCTCCCCTCAATCTCCTCTTCTCAAGGCTAAAGAAGCCCAGTTCCTCCAGCTGCTCCTTGTAAAATTTGTTCTCCATCCCCTTCACAAGCTTCATTGCTCTCCTCTGGACACTCTCCAGAGCCTCAACATCCTTCTTGTGGCTATGAACCCAGAATTGAACACAATATTCCAGGTGCAGTCTCACCAATGATGAGAACAGGGGCAGAATAACCTCCCTAAAGGGTTCGGAAGCCTTAACATCCAATGTTTTAACTCATATGTTGATGTTTTGTGTATGAAGTTGCATGTTGACGCATTTAGGAAGATTTGAAGAGATTTCACACGTACCTTCATAATTAAAAGAACAGGTAGTATATGCGGGATTTACCTAACTTTGTACACCTAACATTTAGATATGACCAGTCATCTACATTTTTTTTTTCATCAATGAAAAGTAGATGGTGCTGATATCTATTTTTGCTTACACCCTAGAAAAAATACCTTAAGAAGACAAAGTATGATGTCTTGAGAGTGGCTGCTTTTTTCTATTAGCTTTAAAAGGGAACCAGTTCCTCAACCCAGATGGAAATGTCTCTACAAAGGTGCCTGAAGATGAATGAGATAAATCTTAACCACTAGGTGTTACCAAATTGTACAGGCTCCTGTTCACCTAACTTGCCAGTCCACCCAGTGTGCGATTGACTGCAGTCAAAAGTCTTACTGCAGTGCTTACAAGCATATTCTAGTTAGTCCTGCCATGTCTCCTTTCAGCTGAATTGTGAGGCATACATAATCTTATTTAGCAGTTGTAAAATTGGACCCTATAAGAGTCAAGAGTTGCTGAATCAATGTATTATTCCATCTAATTGCACGGTGAGGGGGAAAAAATGTTTAACTTTTCTGTGCACTGATCATAAATACAACTAGGGTCTCTGTAAGATCTCTTCTATTTATATTTGTTTTCTTTGTTATGAACATGGGAATGTTTTTCCATAAAACTGACATTTGAATGCTAAATGGAGATGAGTATATGTTATGGTCAAGTCTATCCACATACTTACAGCTTATGTCTAGACACATTTCAGTGTCAGCATCAGGTAAATATTTGACTGAGGTGTAAGACTGCTGGAAATGCTCTTGAGTGCATTTTACAGTGATGGAGAAGCAATTGCACTTCTAGTAAGAATACTTTGTCAATCTTAATATTCACAGAGAGTTGCAAGCACATCTTGTCTTCTGAAATTTCTAGCTATGTGAAATTATGAATTGTGTGTATCATAAATAAGCCTTCAGAAAATTCTATAACACATTTTTTTGGATCTGAAACTGCTAAGAAAATAGTAAACAGTTTGGTAACACCTGTTGCAGCAGTAACATTAAACATGCTGTCAAATAGAAGCCATTTATCATCAACCCATACTGAGGAGGCAAATTCAAGACAAACCTAATCTGCACTGCTTCTATACTAGTGGAAGAGCCATTTGATAAAAAATTTTGACCCAAAACGAGAAAGCCTTTCAGTATAGTATAAAGTAAAACAGCTATCTCTGATGAGAATTAAAGTTATCTAGTCTACCCAACCCCTTAAATTCAGCATGTATTGTAAGTCTATGGAAACTTACTGCTTTTTTGGCTTCTAGAATTAGTGAATGGAATATCTAACACTTGCCTAAGTGAATATGTAAAAATTCAGCTTACTTGTATGCCAGTTTTAGTGAGAAATGCATAGAATTGCACTCTGAAAATATGAATACTAGTTTAATATCAGTTCTGCTATGATAAGCAAGTTAGATAAGTTCATAAAATAGAAACTGAAATTTACTTCTGATAAGTAGATTTTTTTATTTTTATCATTTTATTGTATGCAAATTCCAAGGAAACTATTTAGATTTGTTTACACTATCTGATTATACAGTCCTCCCTGAATTAGCTGCCACCCTATTAGCCCTATTCTAGTTCTGCCAATGTGACAACTATTGTGTTATCTGTCAGGATGAAAAGGATTTCTTTTAGGCTCTTTCAGTTACATTCTTAGATTGTTCTTCTTAAAAATGTTCTTTGTGCATAGAAGATGTAAACATGATAATATAAAATGCATTATTTCTCATTTAAATATTTACTACCCAATAGATTTCTGTTTAGGTGGAATAAAGGAATTTTACACTATTAGCTGATTAATAGTTTTAAGCTCTGTACCACACTGGTACTGATATGCTGCTGTGCTAAGATGTGGGTATACTGAGGAAGTATCTTCAGTGTGCGTGAAGGTCAACTGTGTGGTTAGACTTTACTGGTTTCTGACCTGTGAGCCTGAATCTTAATATCATACCTGGCTGGGCAAACCTCAGTTTTCCACAGGGGCTTTTGAGGTTTGGAAATCAAATGATTCAGGTATAAGTAACCCAAAGACATTGTACTGGCTGCCTGCAAAGTAGATGAGTGAGGTCTAAATCATGGAAGGCTCATTCTCTTTTACTCAAGACTTGCTTTTTCATTACTAATTTTGTGATTTTGTTATTAACCTATACTAATGATACAGTTTTGCTGAGATGATGTCATAGCTTATTATCCAATGGAAAAACATGACCCAACCTTTCATTTGCTTCAATAGCATAATCTAATTCGATCAGAATAGCATAAAAAGAATAGACATTTTAAATGTCACTTGCAAAACCCTTCAATGTTGGTATTTTATAAATACACTAATGCAGCTGAACTAATTTAAGCCTGTGTTAACATTGCTCATGAAGCATATCGAGTGTTTAATTACGAAGTGAAAAGCACAAATAATGAGAATAAGTTACCCAAATCGATTCATTATAAAATAATTAATGTGATGGGCAATTAAAGTATGCATTTAAGTATACTCATTATATTGTCATTCAAAATTACCTAAGCTAAGGTTAAAGGTGTTATTAAAAACATTAATTTAATTTGTTATATAAAAGCCAAGTAATTATCATAAACTTTTGCAAATGATAATGAGAAACACTTTAATGAATTCTTGGTTTAATTAGCGGGCATATCATTATGATTTGCCTCTGGGTAAAATGACAGATTATTAATATATTTTCTTTTCATTATGATTAGAGTCTTAGAGAGTTATTTAACAACTTATATGAAGAAATATAGGTTTACATTTATATCTTTGGGATGATATCTCATTTACTTACAACAGATTTATTACACTATAAAGATTTGATACATCCCATTTTTGAAGATAATATTCCAAGAGTTGCTCCTGCTTAACCTCTCAGTTGCATGGAATATCCACTGTTGGGAGCACTTTACAAAAAATACCCCCAAAACTGTCATGGAACTTGGAGGAATCTGAGTACCTATCTTTGGTGGCTTTTGGCCTTTTCAGATCATCATGAAAAAAAAAATTTAAAAACTACACTACAATTGTGTTCATGTTATGCTAGGCTGTATCTCTAACTCAATATAAAAGCTCCTCTAAAACACAAGCTAACTCAAAATAGCTTTCTTGGTATAAATTATGAGAGGAAACATTACCGTTTTAACTCTAATATGTTCATAAGTGAGCCAAAATATTGAAGTAAAAGATACATTTGACTCACTGAGTTTTCATTTCACTGAATTTTTAAAATTATATTAAAATTAACTTCTGCATCCCTTGCATGAGAAAAGCACTAGATATAGACATTCAGCAGGACACTGTTCTGGCAGGGAGAACTGATTGTGTTTGAAAACTTGTTATCCCCATTGGCTGAGACTGTTTTACCTTCATCATCTTTTCTGGTTACATCAACAGCAGTGAGGTATGTTCCTTAGCAGCAAAAGGGCTGTAAATCAGTCACAATATATCACTGTGAGAAACTTGGTTTAACTGACAATGATATTCAGCAACGTACAGCAACTGCAGAAGATTAAAATAGCTGCTGTCATTTACCATCTTCTGTTTTACACTCCTGAATACAGTTACGGCATCTAGCTCCCTCCTGCCACTGACCTTTTCCCTGGACCTGCTGTATTTTTGGTGACATAGTCACTGAGGAGCACAATTTCATATATTTTGATATATTTTATTATGTTATTGTTATATTATTAATGATGATTTCTTCATTATTATTATTTCATCAGATATGTTTTAGTTTCCAACCCATAGGTCTTTTCTTCTCATTTCCCTTTATCATTTCCTTAGACAAACTGCTTGTATTTTAGCTGCTAAATATGGCTGAGTGGGTGTTAAACTGATATTTACAATACATATCCTGTAAATTGCTATAATCGTAAAAGAGGAGTTGTGTCATTTTGGGAGGATTTATGGGGAGGAGGCTAGAGATTGATAGCGTTAGATTATATGATGTTGACACATCACTGACACCTGAGCTGCATGTGCGCATGCACTAACAGCTAAAGCACTTTCACTTATAGAATCATAGAATCATAGAATCACTAGGTTAGAAGAGACCCACCGGATCATCGAGTCCAACCATTCCTATCAAAAAAGCAAAAACTTTCCTTCTGTTCCTTTAGTCCAATAACATTCAAGTAGAGTCTGAATAAGCTGCTTATTAGCCTACACAGATGTCTCCCAGCAGCATTTTTGTGTGAATTAAGTGTACTTTTTCAAGGTATATCATGCTCATATCAATTGGTTTTGCTTTGGTTCATGTTAATATTCTGGTGAGTACAATACTCTCCTTTATGATGAAACTGACCTAAAGATGCACAAGTGGTTGCCAACCATGAGTATGTCAAGTCTACAGGACTAGATCAGAGTCAGTTCAAGGTAACCCCCCTGGAGCATGGATTGTATAAGTATCAGGTCCTCAACAGAGAAGTTTTCACTCTGTGTGGGTCATCCACGCTTAAAACTCCACACTACTTGCTCATGCACAGACAGTCTATATTTCAATTCTACACGTAGTTCAGATGTTTATTTGGGCAGAGACATCCCCAGTACTGTCTGCCAAACAGCATAGATGTATTCTATTCTTATGCACAGCTGGGTACATTCAGCTAGAGTCACAGTGCAGCATAAACTCTGATGTGGTATCCTCTGTTGACTAAAATAAACCACACTTAAATGCCTCAAGGCTAATGACAAGGTTAGGGAAAAATCTTGAAGAGTCTGGATTAGCTTTGTAATAGAAATTTCCACTTTCTGATACAGTAACAGCATTTTACTTGACATTCATTGTGCAGTTAATGAGAGAGGCTGCAACTAATGTAGTCCTTCTAGGACAGCACTGTTTTAGTTTTTTAGTTGTAGACACAAATATTTTCCTAGACTGTTAAAAATTGTTTCATGTCAGAGACCAGAACTAGATACAGTGCATGACCTGTTGCATGAGATATAATTAACTTAGGAGCAACTTGACCATATCTGAGGCAATAGAAAGCAATTTTCTTGAGAAAGGTTGAAAAAATCCATATTGATCAGTACTAAGTAGTAAAAATTTATTGCAGTGTTGTCAGTTGCCTTATTCCAAATCAATACAAATCTTACCAAAAGCTTCTTAAATGCAATAAGAAACTGACAAGGCCTTTTGGTCACAGATTAGTGTTAAAGCAATGAAAAGGCCCCCAAGGAAAAGTGTTTCTGACAAGAATGTCAGTTGTATCCCTTTTTGGCAGTGCTCCTTTTGGTATAAGACAACCTTATAGGCCTTTTGGTACCCTGAAGGAAAGCTTAATGTTTTACCAGTTAAATAACGCAAATGTTAAGAAATGCCCTGGATTTTTGACTCTTTGAATTAAATTTTAGAAGTTGTTAGTTCACAGAAGAAAAGGGTTATTTTTAAAGTGAAAAAGAATGAAATATTTGATATTGAATGAATGTCCTTTCTATTCATAATTTAAAGAAAAACTTCCATAAAGAAATTAATTTTAGTCAGACTAAGATCCTAATATAGGAATGTTGAAGTTAGCATGCACTGGTAAGAGAGTAAGACCTTCTTGTAAACAAGAATTAGTACCATATTCAGAACAATTTCAGCTTCACTATACTAAAGATTTAGATGCTGGCAATATCTTCCCAAAGCAGTACAATCACATTTCAGGTAAGGAAGAATTAAAACAACATTCCATGTACTCTTAGAACAAAGATTTTTAAGGAATTCTGACTGTACTGGTATTTGTTTGATTAATTTGTATTACTATAGTACTTTGCATGAAAAGAACTATTTTAGTTATTAAGTTATCATGACTTTCATTATTTCTGCAGAAAATGTGCACACACATTTTCATTAAAAATTAATGAATCTAGAATTAGTGATAAGTACCCACATAACAGGTTTCAAATTATGTATTTTCGAAGCTTGAAATGATCTCTCGATTTCATTGGGGGCTGAGGGCCTGAATGCTTGTAAATCTGTGGCCACAAATAATGCAAAACCTATTGAAAGACAATGGCATTTTAAATCCTAAATTACTTACAAGCTGTTAAAAAATCACAGTGTTTTTATATTTTGTGTAAGATAGTGTCTACCCAGTAACAGGATCCCACTTCTTATCCTTAGCTCTTTCAAAATACTCTTGCCAACATTCTGCGTGTGCACTTCATTGCTATATTCGTTTACACTGAGTCAATGACACATTTAGAACCAGATATTTGTCTAATTTAAAAGACAGCAAATAAAAGAACGTAATTCCTTCCTCAATCTTTTCTTGCTTATTTCTAATGATACAAGTGCTGTTGCTGTGTTCCACCCAAAACTAAACAGGTTGTCCTAAATGCTTCCTCTCAAACAAGACACTTCATTTCCAAGGCAGAGTCTGATGGAGACCATCCACTAATTGATAACTGGTCACTTAGAAGGCTAGGACTACTTTCAGATTGAACATATTTATATTATTTTGTCAAATACTTAGTACTTTTATCCTTATATACAATATTTCTCAGGAATCATTACTTGAAAATGTGAGTGAAAAAAAAGCAGGTGGACCAGTGCATCTAATAATAAAAATAGTGGAGATTATAGAGGAAAGACCTGTAGGCTAGAGGACAAATGTTCCAGAATGCAAAGTTCAAGGGTAACTAGATATCTAACACAAAAAAAGGAAGAAAAAAAAAAGAAAAAACCCAGAAAAACAAATGAAAATGCTATAAAGGAGAATGTCTATACAAATTATCTTTCCTTTATCTTGATGCG
Organism: Coccyzus lansbergi; assembly: GCA_033558105.1. NCBI lineage: Eukaryota > Metazoa > Chordata > Aves > Cuculiformes > Coccyzidae > Coccyzus > Coccyzus lansbergi. Next base: position 1,617,652 of record JAUMJK010000156.1, read on the forward strand.
TTGACACATTCGTCTAATAAACTGTGTCTGAAAGACAGTAAATTTTTGGAAGACTGTTCCATATCTTTACGGAATACACCCTCTGAGGATTACTGGTTCAACACAAAACCTCAAACCTCTGAATTGCTAATTTTGAAACTTTAAAGTGGCTAACAAAAGAGCTGGAATTGTCTTTCCAAGATATGCAAATTTGGAAGCTTTCTGGAACCTTTCATTTTTTAGTGAGCTTGCAGTCAGGAAGGAACCAAAGCTGAGAATCCCATTTCCAATGTAGAAAAAAAAAGCCAGGAAAAAAGACAGTTTCTGTTTCTCAAGTTGTGAAATGTGACTAAATCAGTAATTAAATTTTCCATGATGAGGAAGACAGTAGTAGAGAGATCAGAAATCCACAGAACACAGAGGAATAAGCTGATCCCTGAAAGCAATGGAAAAAGAGGAAATGGCACGGTAAAAACTGAAGTGTACGGAAGATGAAGCAAACCAAATTGATGCAGTGGCTGGCATTTGGAAAGAGATGTTGCATTTACATGCACAAAATTAATATTCAAAAGATCACAGAGGAAAACAATCCTGACCAACCAGACCAAAAACCTACCAGTTTAAACTACTCAGTGACACTCAGCTTTGGAAGAAATCAGCAGTTACCAGTCTTAAGTCCGAGGCAACAACACTTTCTTATTGCCACTATTTTGCAGTTTTTCAGTGCTTTACATTTCCTGTCTAAGACAACAGGCTAACATTATTAAAGTTTACACTAGAAAAGAACAAGTGAGGAACAGTCACTTGTTCAGACCACATTTTTAGATGGATGAAGTACAGTCACTGCAAATTACAAGTCTAGTGCTAAGTCAGCTTAGTTTAGTGAGAGACTTATTAGACGTATTGTCCTAGCCAGTCTTAGCTGAAAAGTAACGTAGAAAGCTGCTAAGAAACTGACAGTAAGAATGTAAGTTCTGAAAATGCTGACAATTCATCCGTGGCTTATGGGTCTTTGAATGTCTACATATTCATGCTTAAAGAGTCAGAACTAATTTTCATTCTAAATTATATGAACAATTTACAAAGCGAAAAGAGGCAGAAAGCACTTGCTAGCATTCAGTCAGATTGCCGTGCTTTTTTTTTATCTTTTGTCATCTTTTTTTCAACAGCTTGTAATGTGTGTACTTTTGTACTAAACAAAAGAATTTCAAAACTCAGTTCTTAAGTCAAGTTCTTAAGGCAGTGCAATGCAAATGAAGCAAAAGATTGTTATTATTATTATTGTTGTTGTTATTATTATTTCACATGTTTTTCTTAAGCTTGCTGAAGAGAATTGTTACACTGAGGCCAATGGCAAAACTCTGCCAAAAGCATACTGTTTAGCTGGGTTTAACATTTCTTTTCTTAGCAAGTGTGATGAAGTTAATTGAGGGAATGAGACCTTGATGCAACTTCAGGGCAATAGTGAGACCTTGATAGGACTTCAGGGCAACAGAGGAATGCCTCAGACGACACTGATTGATAAGAACAGATCTTTCCTGCTCTCAGACATGATTTGGGAGCTGGTTTCTAGCATGTTTGGATGAGATGATCCAATGGGTCTCTTCCAACCTGATTGTTCTATGATTCTATGATTCTATGATCCTATGTTTTATGTTTCCTGTACATTTATGGCATGCTGCAGAGAGTTTGTAAATTTTCAACTGTTTTCTTATCACCATAAAGCTAATACTTTATTTTAGTAGGCCGGGGGGGAAGATAGAGAGTAGAAATGAGCCTCAGAAATAGTTATCTTCACAGAAATACACCAGAACATGGAAGAAGTTACAGTTTAGGAGACTGCTTTCTCTCACCTCTCAGTTGGTATTTAACAGTCCTTTGAAAAGGCCCAGAACTTAGCTACAGGGATTTCATTAACAGAATCTATGTTATAGTTTTCATTACAAAATCAACATATGGTGGTAGAATTTTATCAATGCTAATATCACCTTCTGATTCTACCTTCTATTGAGAATATAGATCACAGTAAATCAGGGTAAATACATTTCTTACAGAGAAGATGAAGGCAAAAATGTATATAAAGTGTTAAGTCAACCAGTTTCATTATAGTGGATATGCAAAAATGGGCTTGAGAGAAATATTTAGTAGGAGATTTGCAGAGACGGGTGTTTAATTGGCTGCTACTCTCATGGAACAAAATACAGAAAAGAGGAATTTTATAAGGCATTTGTAAGCCATGACTGTCTCTTTAGATAGTTTAGTTGTGTTAAAGGCTGGATTATAGAAGCATCCTTATGTTCTGTGATGAATTAAAAAAAGATTTGCTGCCTTGGACAACGGGAAACCATGCAGTCCAATACTAAGTAACATCTGCTATGTATTTTTATGCCACTTGCAGACTGTAAAGCACGTAGTGGGGATCTATTGAAAAGCAGGCAGATTTCAAGGTCCAAAATATAACAACAGGTAACAGATGTTTTGGGCAAAAGGATAAAATAAAATGTATGTCTTCTTATTGGTATTTGAAACAGCAAATAAGACCAGAATTTAGGACTTAACGAAGTTCTTATATAGTAATTTGCTTAAAAACCTCCTCAGGATACAAAGCAACTTTACAAATAAATTTAGTATTCCTATCAATAAGTCATTTTTTTTCAGGTGTTTATGAATTGATCATCAATTTTAACCTGACTGACCCAACCACTTCTGTCAGATTTCCAGATGTTTTATGTATTCAGCAAATTAATTAAAATTGGGCACTTACAGATGGTTTGAAGGATTTTAATATGCATGTTGTGTATTTGTAAGAATATTATGTGATGTGTAGTACTTAGTAGGGAAATGGGAACACGGCTTGATTAAATGCTTTTAAAATTGTTAGGGTATTTTTACTTCTTTATATTAAGCTACAATGCTCCTTTTAGCAGTCTGGTAAGACTTTGTTTGACCATTCTAATTCAAGCTGCGTTTATTTAATTGCCAAAAGAAAGCAATGAATGTGTTCTCCAAGGTTCTCTGACATTTCTGAGAAGCAGGAACCAGAGTATTTCACAACAAAGCCGTTAAGGAAAGTAGATGAGTTCAGTCAGTTGTTTATAAGGCACTGTCCCTGCTTTTGAAGGCTCTCAGAGAGCTCCAATAATTTAGGTACCACTATGAGAGCGTGAAAGGCTCCTCTACGGTCTATGAAGTAGTTACTAACTAATGGGATGCACTGAGACTTTCAAAATGTCCTGGATCCATAGAAAGTTTCAGGAGCAATTGCCACACACCATGCAATTTGCCAGGTATCTATACCGGTAATCTGTGACTATAAAGGGTCGAAGATCACAGAACTGGAAGAATAATCATATAGCACCATTGCTAGTTTAACACATTACTATTTATGAAACATGATTCCATAGATGAAGTGTTGCTGTACCCTTAAAACATGATTCTTTTGCCACATGTTATCCATGTTGTGTTTACCTATCATACCACTTCATTTCAATAGGTGCACTCAAGATCTCCACCTTTGAAAACGAGTAATCTTATGTCCCTTCAGACTCCCTTCAGCATATCCTAAAACTCCTTAAGTTCAACTATCTTACATTGTCATATATTCTTTCAAGGCAGATTTTTTTTTTTTTTTAGTTATTACAATATCTGCTATTTCTTAATCTTAATTGAATGAGATAAAAATCACTTTTTAAAAAAAAAAAATTCCAATTGCTTTGATTCATGTATTTTCACATGTCAGATTCCTAAACTGACAAAGTACACAGAATTTTCAAAAATAAAGTATTGCTTATCAGAGCACTGCAGCTTGATCTCTATCCTTTCCCATGGTAACACTTTTTCAGCACAGTAGCAGCCAGCAGAGTAGATAATGGGACACTTCTGAACCTGAAAATTAGATGCTGTCTGCCATGACTAAAAAGAAAAATCTGAAAGTGGAGATATATGAAGAAAAGAAGATGAAGTTAATTTTTATTTCCATTTTAAAATAAAAGGCAGATGGAAAAATAGAGGAATTCAGCTCTAATAAAAGAGAGATGTTCATATGAAGTTAGGGAGATCAACAAACAGACCAACCTATGCAATTATCTGAAAATAGTAATGCAGGTCATTTTTTTCACTCATTTAATGGGTAAAAAGTTTGCTCGCATTTATGGGAAATTAATGGTTGGCTAAAAAAGGCAGTCTCTTTCCTTTCATATAATTCCCTAGTCAGATTTCCTGGGTATGTGAGAAATTATTTTTACATATATATTGATGAAGGTATTGCAGGGTCTCTATTGCCATTTCCTTTTTACAGTACCATTATTTACAAGCAAGAAATTTGAAAATAATAGGTGACTTTTTTCTAAGCAGGCAACAAAAAAAAGCTTATGGACAATTATATGATGCAAAGGAAATGCAGTTATTTCTGATAAAAATTATTTGAGTTTTTTACTTATTTTTTTCACTTCTTCAAGTTGTCATCTATACATATCTATTAATAAATCAGGTCATATAAGATATAGAAGAGAGGAAAAAAAATATATTGCATATATTTTATGCAAACAATACCTTGAGTTCCTACTAATTCAAGGATGGTTTATGCTGGTGAAGTAGAAAGATTAATGAATTTCCTTGAAAATTTCTCAGTAGTGGTTACTAATGCTGGGAAACAATACCCTTTTTCTGATTGACAGCTACAACACTCTGACTCTGTCTTTTATAATACAAACATCATGCTGAATCTTTCACGAATAGATGTAGTCTCCTTCCCTTTATTAGCTTTCTCATCCCATAGAATGCAGTCAGCGTAGGCATCATGCTTGTCCTTTAGAAAGAAGTAGATTAGTCCATTTCCTCATGGGGGTTTGCAAAGTCCTTCAACAGACGTGACTGGAAGAGGAAGAGGCTGAAGATGGTGGCCTAAGGGAATAAACTGCTGACTTGATAAATCTTTGGGTCTTAAGAGGTCATCTCTTGATGTCTGAAAGAAAGATTGACTTACCAGCAAGTATGAGCACTAGTCTTTATGGCTTTGTGACATATTTTCAGTAATACAGAAAACATTTGTATATGAAATACTTATAAATTTTCTATATATACAGAAAAAAACGTTTTTATTTCTCAGGTCTCATTAAATACTTGTATTTTTATTTATTCTTCTTTTTATTTTTTTTATCCTGTGTTCATGGTGTCCATGACATGTGCAGGGAATTTTAATGATGTTTTGCACTAATAAATGCAGCTATGATATACAACATGCAAGAGTCTGAAACTCTGTCAACTTTTGTTGTATGTGACACCTTATAGACCTTAAAGAGTGCAACAGCAGTGGCCAGCATATCATTGATGAAAATTTAGACATTTCACATCCATTGTCCTGAGGTGAAGTATCAGCTCGGAGCAGACTAAATGTAGTTCATTTTCTTTTCCCTGGAGTATTTCATAACCTGTAAAGTTTTACTATGTCACAGGAAAACATATTTTTAGCAGGGGGCTGTCCACAAAAATTTAACTTTTATCACCCCTTGCTACAGGCAGAATCTAAAAAAAATCATAATCAGACTCTTATGGAAACTGAGGAGGTGCATCAGGATAAAAGGAACAATTTGTTTTGACTTTTTGTTTTGTTTTGTATTTGGTTTCTTGTGCTTAGTTTTTATTTGTTGGGATTTTTTTATTAGTTGTAACTGTTTTATATAAATTGGTTTGCAGACAAAGAAGTGTAATATGCACATCTTCAGACTGCAATTTAAGCAGGATTCACTCTCAGGACAGTCAGACCACCCTATTGTGACACTGTCAGTGAAGGTATAAGAGTCTAGGTTAACACATAGATCTTCAAAGGAGTTCCACATTAATGGAGGTCCTGTGCTCAGTTTTGGCTGACAGTAAATCTATTTCTAGATTATGCTTTCCAGACAGCTTTTGTTTCTGTAATTTGTTCTTAGCAAATTTCTTGCTGCTGTTCATTAACCAGAGTCCACAGAAGAACTGGTTACTTCTGGATAACTTTGTGAGTACAGAAGACTGTCTAAACTGCAGGAGTCTAAAACTTAGGGGAAATAGTAAAGTAGTAGTCGTTCTTGTCACACCGTCAAACACTCATAATTTGTAGTTGAGCAGGGAGTTAAATTCTAATGTAAATTCCAGATAATTTTTGTAGCTGTTCTTGAGTGGGGGAGCAAATGCAAATGTTGCACACATAGACGATAGTTTCTGGAAGTATGACCCACCTCTGAATAGAATTTGATCTACCTCCATTAAAAAAAAATTGCTTAATTTCTTGTTACTAGGGTGTTAATGTTGTGAAGTAGGTTGGTAGTTTCAAATAACATCTGTCAGGACAAGCCGTTGTATACAGTTCTGTTTTGTGTTTTTTTAAACATGTCTCTCCTGAGAGCTCTATAATCTAAGTCCAGATTGCTGCTGTCCTCCCCTGACAGGCTGACAGAGAAATATTGATCCTTCCTGGGAGGATTTGATGAAGTGACAACAGCAGGGACTTTTATTTGCTCATCTCAGGAAAAAAAAATACCAGAAGGCAGTATTAGCTAATCTCCAATGCTTAAGGAGGAAGGTGGTATGCAAAGAACAATGGGAGGAATGTGCTTGATTACGACTTCTATTAGAAATTGGGCAAGGGTGTTTTGACATTAAAGTTACCTTGCTGAGAGTAAAACCATTATAATTTATTGCAGACTTATGATCATAAGCAACAGGATTGAGAGAAACACTTGGGGCCCAACCTCACATTCAAAACAAACTGCAAAAGAGATGTTTTGCCCAAAGTGTCCACAGAACCTCTTGCCCACTACCTGATAGATGAGATTACAAACATTTCATGAAAATGCATGCTGTAAAAGAAGGAAAATAATCACAACTTTAAACAGTAAAGTCTTTCTTTTTTTCATAGAGAAAGGCACAGATGGAAATAAAAAGGAAGAGAAAGGAGTGTTCTGAGCGTTAGCAAAATTCAGAACTGAATAAAAAGGCTTGTTTCTACAAAACTTTTGACAGAACACAGGTTCATACCAGCTTTTTTGAAAAAAAAAAAAAACACAGAAAAAATAATTTGTAATTAAAATGTCTATGATTCACAAGTACAATTCTTATTTTTCCTTCAATAGTTTGTTGTGTTCTGCATATACACAGCAATCAAAAGTATAATGTCCCTGAAAAAAACAATCTATAATGTTTAGGAGAGCATGGAGTTTAGAGAAAAACAAATATCTCTTAGTATTTAGAAGGAATACTATGAACTATATTCCATACACATGAAGAACAATTGTTCTGATGCCCAAATGTTGACTTTCACATCTTATTCTATGCTGTGTTATATCATGCTTAGTTATGTCCCAATTCTGTGATGTTTTGTGTATTGTTAGATTGCTGCATTAGATACTGCAGGGAAGTCAGACAGGTCGTAAGAAATTCTAGAATTGAGGGGAAAGTGGATAATATTAAATTGGAAAATGAACATGATAACTTATTTATTTTTGCAAGAGGAAATTGACAAAATTTTGTTGTCTGGGTAGTACAGGCAGAGATGAGGACACAAAAGTACTCTGCAGCAGAGGAGTAGTGCATGTACCACATTTTGCTATATTTTTGTTCATCTTTCTCTGCAGAAACATTTTTGGATGCAAAATAACTTGTTCTCTCTTTCCTGGGGAGCACTTTTGAAATGCAAGGAGTGATATTTTTTACAGATTGATATTGTTTTGTATGCAGAAGTAAAAACACGCATTTTTCTTAGCAAAATAAATCATCTTAATTATCAGGCATCACTGAGTAACAATACACTCTCTGTGATATATTGACTATCTTGTGAAAATTAGGGAAGTTTTGTGGCTGTATTCTACTTAATCCCAGTAAAGTCTCTTAACTATTAATTATATTTTATAGGCTGCTTGCCGTATTCATGACTTTAGAATTTCAGTTGCTGGAGTCTGGTTTTCACTGAGTCTGCTCTGATTTTTAGTACAATTGAACTAAGCTGTTGTACACAGGGGTATAGCAAAGAAAGAGAGAAGAGAAAACAGGTCATTGTTCAGAAACATTCTTGACTAGTCACCTCAGTTTTGTATAATACCTCTGGAACTTAGTCTCCATATCTAGCATTACAGAATTGTTATAATTTTTTTTGTAGTTTTGCTTTAAAAATGGCTCTGAAAGGTTGCATTAGATAGAGATATCAGTAGATTAAGATTATTTTAAAACTGAAGAATATAGTTTGAAAATTATAATCTGAACTTAACAAAGCATGATTAGTCCTCCACTTGCCTGCAGATCTCTTAATGCCTCTGCTGTTAACTATCAATATGGAGCGTCACTCCCTAGCTTGCAGCCTCGGACTTAGACAAGAAAATGTTTTTGCCAGAATACATGCTTTTAATTGACACACACAGGAAAAAAAATAAAGAGGAGAGTAAAGTAAACATAAAAATGCAGCTGCAATGAAGCGAATAGTAGCACCTATGCTAGACTAATAGTAGTGTCTAATAATTCTGGTCACCAATTTCCTAATATAGGTTCATTTTGAATAGCATGTCGTAAATCCTAACATATCCACTAATGGTTTTCAGTTAGTATAACTAATGACACACTGAAGAAAATGAAAAGCCAAATAGAAGTTTTTTAAAAAATATTAAACTTTACTTAATTCTCTGGATAGCAGAGGAAAAAACAGCTTAAAATAAACCTGAAATGAGCAGTGAGAAAGGGATGAAAAATATTAGCAGAATTCAGCATCCTCAATTGACGAATGGTTTTGTACATGGCTATTTTACATTCTCTGGTTGAAAAGTAAGAGAATTTGATTCTGGTGCTTCTGTGAGAGGCATATGAAAAAAAGCAGTTTAAGAGACATCTTTAGGAAGTTCTATTTCAGTGCTGTTAAAACTCTAACTTTGTATGAAACAGCCAGGAATGTTGATCCTGAAATTTACTTTAGGAAAGTGCAGCATCCTCTGAGAATTCTAGTAGAAAGAAATTGATTCTGCAATGATGCCCTTTTACTACTACTTTGTTTCTGTTATACTAAATGGTGGATGTAGATATAATCATTCAATGTGATGTTGTTGCAGTAGAACAAAAATTGATCAATATATCATTATTGATCAGTTTCTTTCTGACTGGCTTAGCAAATCCGTGTGTTATTTCTAGCCTCACACAGCCAATCTGGCCTATCCAGAGTTAATCTAAATAAATGTTTGTATCTACTAACAAAAAGGTTACAAACCAAGCAGATGGTAGAAAAATGGGCCAAACAACAATATAATTGCATATATACATATATCAAAGCACTTCATATGTACTTAAAATCAGGCATGAAATTAAAATCACTCTTACACTTAGATATGGAATGAAAGCACTTTGTTTAGTCACAGTCATAGTAGCCAAATAACCTCTCTGTTCAGCTCAGTTTCTATAAAGCCTTTAAAAATTACAGTTTCTAGGCACCATAGACTATAATCCTGAATACTTCAGTATATTCCAGTTGAATTCATGTAGGTGCTTTATTAAAAAAGCTCATAAAATAGACTGAAATATTTTACAGGAGTATTAAAAAGCATGTTGCAACTGGTGCATTTAGCACAATCCAATAAAACGACATTAGATCCACGATTTCCTTGCTTCTGATGTGTTCTTTACATTCTTTGTGAATCAAATTCAATAAATGTTTGTGATACTGTGACTGTATACTCAGTCAACACATGATGCAATCTGTTTTGGTTTCTCCCCTGCTCCCTCCCCATGAAGTTCACCAAAATGATTTTTAATATCCAATTAATCAAGACGCTAACTAGGAAACTGCGATAAGTTCATCAGCTCAGAGTGCTTCTAATATCCAGTTCCAAATCTCTAGTGGATAAAGTGCTGAAAATCTAGTTACTTTATCAATTGCATGTCTTTTCAAGCCTGGCTTCCGTAAGTGCAATGACAACTGATTAAGAAACTGTGTCACAGTATAACTCTTTTTCTTGTAGAAATGCATGGGAGGGAGGGTCAAGTAACATTTATGTAGCTCAACCTGGGAGGTCAGATTATGCTTCCAGTACTCAGATATCATGTGTTTGAACTAATGTAATTACAACATTATCCCATTATATCAACAAAAGAGGTGTCTGAAGCTGATTATATGCAGCACCTCTTTCAGCTTATTTACTTTTCCTCAGTAAAGTGTTTTGAAGGGAAGTAAATTAATTATAATTTTTTACTTGCATACATCTTAGATTTTAGCCAGTGTATACTGATAATGTATTATAAATTATTTTGAAATAACAACAGTGTTAAAGGCTGTACCCTGAATCCCGATCCTTTTGGCTTCAGGCACAGATGAGAATTCTGTGTAAGGAAGACTAACATAAGCAGATTCTTTTGGCCAATACCAAAAAAGTAATTCAAAGGCACTTTGTGAGCACTTGGCCTCTTGGACACAGATATCCTAATATACAGAGGCACTCCAATTATTCTCCTTTAAGAAAGGCCAATGAAAGCCATAATTATACCATAATGTATGCACTGAAAACTTCCCAAACCTTGGTTTCCTCAGTTAGATAACTGGTCCTGCAAACCTGAAGGTTTGATTCATACACATTTTTCAAAGAGGGGAGCTAAAATCACTGTTCAGTAGTCAATATTCAAAAACTCCATAAGACAGTATAAAGAAGCAGACAAAGTTACTGTTTCCCCTGAGGACTGATGCCTCTCTCCGATTCTTTGTCTTCAAACCTTCCCAGCATGTCTCCTCAATTTCCTGTTGTTGAGTGTTACTTTCTTTAGCCTATTGATTGACATGAGGTGATTTCAGTTTCTTGGGAACTGTATTCCTTTCGCGGCCAGATGTTCTCCCAGGTTCAGGAACCTTGTACCCCTCACTGACCTGTGCAAATAAGGCCAGACGTTACCTGAAATCACTTCCACTTTTTCAGTGTATATGTTCTCGATATGAGAAAGCTCACCCAATATTACATCTCCTCTTGATAGTTCATCATAATATGTTTAGAGATGGGTTAAGTGTATTATACTATATCCTATTTAGACTATGGATTTTCTGGACCCTGTCAATTTAAATTCTATCTTCAACAGTCTAAATGGGTTTAACAAGGTACACCCCCTACAGCACCTTTTCTAGCACTGTGGAGGTCTAGGATTTGAGCTAACAGACAATCTGACCAAACAGTACTGGGAAAAGACAGATTTTCACACCAAAAAAATGTCATTCTGAGTAATATGAATAAAAGAGAGTAAAACTCACTGAAAATCAGGTTGGAAAATACAGTTAGAGAAAAGATGGCTAGGAGGAAAGGGAGGTGAAACTTTAAGAGAATTGTGCATCTTTAAGAAGATATTCCTTCCAGTTGAATGCAGGTAAATCTTAGGAAATTATGAAAGTCTGGTATATGTCTATGCTTTGTGAAGTAACATAAAGGACAGTCAGCCTGTGCTCAGCTATTGTCTGCTTATTACTGGGCCTGAGAGTAAAAAGTTGTTGCAACTTTCTAATCTTATTTTTCGAGTATTGATAATTTGGAAGTCAGAACTTCAACAGTATAGCCTAGTGAGACTGCTCTTAAAGGTCAAATTATTCTTAAGATGGATATCGTTGCTTTTTAGCTTTCTTTCTGGTTCCTGAGCTTTTGTGACATATTCAACTAACTTTTACAAAAGGAAAAGCACTTAAACCAAAATCCAAGTCTTTCACTGATGACAAAACACAAATTCTTCAATATTCTTGAATAATATGAAAAATCTCTATGATATTCACAGTAACAGGCTTGTCAGCCACAATAAAAACAAAATAGAAAAGTTCATCAGAATTTAGAACTGAATTTTGAGCTAAATAGCTTTTTGCAAGCTAAGTAAAAATGAGAATTTCCCAAAGGACCATGGAGAACGCAACTGGCCAGCAGCTGGCGGACATCAGTTTCTTGGAGGTCACAACAGTTTCACATGTAGCACGGCCTTATTTATTCATGCAAAGAGACTGCTGAAATCGCTGAGTCTTAAGCATGAATTGTGGTATTGATATCTGTTATAATTGTCATATATGATAAACTAGCAATGTTTTATATTGCACCATCTCTTTGAAGAAATACGTTATTGGACGTTCCCAGTTATTCCATGGTATCTCCTTAATATTATGTTTCTTCTGTCTTATCTCTCCTTCTTCAGCATCTCTTCCTCACCATATGTCAAAGGCCAGATGAATCAGTGACAACAGAACTATGAAGTATGCACCTCTTTAAAGGGCCTATAGCTGGAGGCAGAGGGTCCATGTCAGTTGCTCCTGTGTAGAAGCAACTTCCTTGGTGCTTGCCATCCATCTCACAAAAATGGCGCAACTCTGTGAGCTGTTGTTTAAATTGCAATTTAGAGGAGTGATGATTAATCACAGAAAAGCTAACATCATGCAGTTAAAGGAACCAGGGATCTGGGCTGGATTCAGATTGGGTGATTTTCTTCTGCTTCTGCTTTGGGTCAGATGAAATCATTGATATTTGAGTTTGAGAATACAAAATATAACCAAATTGCATTTTAATATATGAAATTAATTTATTTCTACACAGATAAAATATTTTTGGTATTATTTTTTATTTCTTCTTTTTTTTTAAAGCTGTTTTCGAAATTACCCCTTACTTTTGTGCCAAGTATTTTTATTTAAATATCATGAGAGACCTATTCCACTCCGCAAATTTCAGCTATGATATTCATTTTTAATTGCACAAATTCAAATGACTCTGAGTCAAGCTCAGCAGAATGTGGAAGCTTGTCAACCATATCCTAAAAGGATTCTTAGAGTTTGGAAACAGGTAGTGAAAATCAGAAGTTCATTCTAGAAATCCATATAAATGCATGTACTTCTGTGTCTCCTTCCTGAGTATCCAGACTGAGCAGGATATTATCATTGAAGTAATACAAATCCACGAATACTCATCCATCACAGTAAACATTAGAAATACCTGCTAAAAATCCAGCTCACAATCTGTGTTTTTTGGGTTTTTTTTCCATTTATTCCCTATATTAACTTGAAAATCAATGTTCAGCTAATAGCTCAACATTACATCTACAAGATCATTATTTCAGCTTGTGAATTCTGTTTAATGATAAATAAGGCCAGGGTTTTCTTGATATTATAATAGTGATCTCTGCAATAGAATAACCACTTGTTCTGCTTTCTACAGAAAGATAATATTTTCTGCAGTATATTTTTAATGTATATTTCCATGAATTCCTTATACCTGATAGTGAGAGATGACTTACAGCAGAAACTCAATCACTTCAAAATTATTGTCAATAAATGTAAAGGTGTAATTTGAGTGATAGTGAAAGAACATTTTTTTTAAATTCTCCAGAGAGTCTGTCTCACAAGATATAATTGGAGAGGGGCCATGAGCCTCCTGCACCAATTTCTAAACTAAGCATCTTAACCATTAAGATGTGTATATTTTAAAACTGTCTAGGGAAAAAAAAGTAATATAATCAATAACAATATAAGATTAGAATACAGCTACACTGAAACAAGGGCATGGAGGGGACTGGAGAACTTTAAAATTAATGCAATTTATACACTGAAATATTGTTTGTCAATATATCCTAAACCTTCCCTTTCATCCATATCTTTGACAGTGGTGGTGTGTTTCAACTTGGGCAGCTGCACTGACTAGCTTGGTTTACAGTAAAAGAAGATACTACATTTTTTTTTTAAAACAGACAAAGCTCTGGTTTGTTGATATATTGTGAACTTTGCTTTCTGACACTTCTGTTTCAGGATATACTGAGACCCCCTAAAATCCTTCTCACTCTTTCGTGGCTCTAAAATCACATTTTGAAACCAAAATATACATTTGGAATAACTACTGTACCTTTCCAGTGCATTTTCAAAGAGTTTATGACATTAGTTTCAAGATTTTCTTTATATATATATATATATATATATATATATATATATATATTTTGTATCATTTAATTCGTTAACATTTTAGATCTCAATGATCTGAGATGTATTTGTTTTAGAAGTGGCCACATTTCCTTCTTGATTAGTGCTTTGGTCACAAAGACTGAAGCTGGAACTCATCATTAAAGAAGACACCAGATTACTGGCTCTTTGCTGAAATGGAATTTTGTGGATGGATTCTGCTTTACTCCTTGGCCAAAATTTATTCAAATCAACTGACCCTTAGTCCCATTTCTTTGTTTCAATCTAAGCTTTTGTGAAGGAGAGGACTGGTATTTAAGAATCAGGAGTAATTTGAATTCCATTTGACTGCTGATTTGTCATCTTTTGTTGTTGTAGATGAAAAGACATTGATTATTTTTAAAAATTATGTCAGAAGTAGAGAAGTGTTTTTAAACTACTATCTTAAATTAATATATCTTCACTTTATAAAAACAATGCTCCTTAAAAATCTTCCTGTAACACAGATTGAAAATGAATACTCACTCTACAAGCTTAGTGCAATTTAGAAATATCATCATCTTTCTAAATATTTAGAAGAATATTGTATTATTTGTTTTGGATACACAAAGCAGGTTTTTTGTAGTTACAAATGTGTTCCATTAGAATATGAATTTGGCTATAATTTTCCTTTGGGTCCATTAGCATCATAACCCAGGCCACTCTTTCCAGTTTCAAAAGAATACAAGAGACCACAAGAAATCATTTGCTTGTGTGCTAGAATTTTTTTTTTTTTACTCATGCAATTTTCTTTCTTTCTCACGGCTTTCCTGCTCCTATATGTCCTATTACTTTTTTTCTCTAAAAGACAATAGAATAATTTCTTCTGGTTTCAGGTATACTATCTTCACGCTTCTAGGCTTAAAGTAATTTTTTTTTTATTTTTAAGTACAAACTCTCACATAAGCAAAACAAATATTCTAATCTATTTTAGCTTATAACAGGGAAAGGATTTTGGTATGTGTTATTACAAAATGTGCTTAAAATCTCCTTTGCTTCAAAGTCTGAAAACACAGAAAATTATTTGTTTTCAAATCTTTCATTCAATTTCTTTACATATAGAACTTGCCTTCCTTTTCTTCACTCTGCTCACCTGTAGGAGGAGAACGGTTTAATCTGATATTCCTAAATTGTACTAGAACAACCTGAGAACTAAATGCAAATGTAATGGTGATGATATTTCTGTATTTCAGTCTAGACATTGAGAAAAAATATATAACATAGGTGCTTGATACTTAACCATGCAGCCAAGCAAATCTGCAGAAAACACACATGATTCTAATATCCTAACCTTGTGCTGCCATTTTCACACAATATATAAAAGCGCTATTGTGAATTTCTATAATCAACCGGTTTTCATAGTTGCCTTTTTGAAGTTTTCTATTCATGGATAGTACAGAAGAATTATTTTTCGCCCCTTCATGAATTTCCAGCAATGCTTTTTAGTCATGGGCTAGTAACCAAGCTGTTGGGAGTCCCCACAGTAACCTTTCTAAACATCACATTAAGACAGTTCATTTTCATTTTATCTGTTATAAGGTGTTGTATTAGTCTTGAAATTTTATTAACTACTGAAAACGTGTGCATGGCATAAAGTTGTGCATTTCATTTTGCTTTGGGGAGGTGATTGTTGATGAGGGATTTTTTCTCTTTAAGAACAAAATGCTTAATGGCTATAAAGTGAAAACATCAGCATAAAAAGAACTAAAAGTAATTTGCCAACTAGGAATCTGAGTGGAGAATTAATGCATATTGGTTTGATGAAGCAGTGAAAAGTTGACTGGACATACCATCTGATTTAATGGGAAAAGAGGGACAGTGTGAAAATATGGGTTGTAGAGGATAAAACTGTACCAATAGTTATAACATTAGCCAAACCTCTTCGAACAGACCCTACTTAACTTCAGTAGAACTTATTTACTTTAGTCTAGCCTTGGTCATACTGGACCTTAACTGGTTCTGTAATGAGCCACAACCCAGATAAATCAATTGACGATTACTTGGCAGTGACTGGAATTTGCAAATCATTGGTTTAAATCTTTTTCCTGTATAAAATGGAAAATGCTACATTAATGTCAAACATCAGCAATAAAACTTTAGTACAGGGAGAAAGGAAATGGACTAAAAAGTTATAGTTGTGTTATCATTTCCCTTACATCTGCCATGATAAAAAGTATCTGGAAATATTTGAACATCATTTCCATTTTGTTACGGCACAGCTCAGAATTGCAAAATAATAACTGTGTTTCTGCAAAGGGTTTATTTTAGTTATATTATTCTGGAACAAAATGATTGGTCATATATTGCACTCTGAAAGCAGATGAATGTTCATCTACTTGAACTGCTAAATGGAGAACTGACAGACATGACCCTGGCAAAGCTTTACATGTGAGAAAATTCTGGAATAATGGTACTTTTTTTTAGAGGGCTAACATGCTCTGTCATTCAGTTATTCTTCATTCTACACAGATGATTTTTGTGTCTTATGATACTTAAACCTAAGAGCTACTCATCATGTTCCTCTCTTGTCTTGTGGAAAAAAACCCAAAACTGTGTAGTCATCCTAGACCTTCAGAGCCTGTTTCTATAAGATATACACAGGTAGACATGTATTTTATACCAATAATATTCAGGCATAATGCTGTGTGCCAAGTGACCATCATCACAGAGAAACATCCATTATGTTCTTAACTAATTTTTCTTTTGGACAATTGAATTATTTTTCAGAATAGTGGGATTGAATGAAAAAATATTTGCTGTTTGCTTCTATAGTATGCCCACTATCCTAGCATATAAACATTTGCTAAAATAGGTGAATGAACTTCTCTTGAATTTAAGTCATTTCAGCAGGAATGCTTAAATAATGTCACCAGGTACGTGAACTAGCTGTTTATTTTCCTCAGGCTTTCCATACTCAATAAAAGGTATGGAAAACAGTAGACAAAAGCTTTCTCTGAATTCTCCTGCCAAGGAAGATGTGAGGTTTTTTTTCTCCCCTCTCTTATTAGGATTTTATGGAGACTGAGTAGTTAACGAAGTAAACTGAAAAGGTTAGTAGTGTTGTGAAGATTATCCTCCTTTTATTTTTTTTTCCCCATTCATCCACTAAAGAATTCTTCTGTAAGGTCAAATCACCTTTTAGACATTTGGATTATTTTCATATTTCAAGCTTTCAAAACTCCACCCCTCATTCTTTCATTGTCACTTTACTCAAATATTTAAATATTTGACTTCTTTTGTGAAAGTTAGTATTTATTACTGCTGGAATGCTTTAATCTCCTATTATCCCAATCGTTTCTTGGTCATAAAGCTGTTAAGACTAACAAAAGAGAGATAATAAAATCTTTAAAGAGAAACAAAACAAAACAAAAATCTAAACCTGAATGAGATAGGAGAAGAGTGACAGGCTTTGATTGCTATAGCTTTCTATTTCTGTGTAAATTTCAGTGATCAATGATACACTTCAAAAGATGTCATTGGGTTTTTTTAGTTTTAAGAAATGATTGATAAACACGTTGAAGGTATGTTCTAAGAATGTGACATCATTGTAGCTCTTCTTTTAATTATTACAAACTGATACAATTATGCAATAAAGTGTTTCCACTTTGCATAGTAACTATTTTCTCTCTCAAGAGTCTTCCTTTGGAGAGTGGCAAGGAAGGTCAGATGGAGCTTAATGGAAATAGAAATGAAAAGCACCACCTCATTGATTTCTTCTCCACTACCAAAAATGAGATCTTTTTGTTCCTCTGCCTCATCATGATGATTCCAGATAAGCACCTCCATAATAATAATAATAATAACAGACTAGTCTTGAGAGGTATAATACTTCATTTCAATGATAGTTTATAGTAAGTTTATCATAGATTCAATTCAGTGCCATGCGAGGTGGCTACAGTTGCTAAGAGGAGCTCTGAATGAAAGAATCCATCTGTGCAAGGAAGACAGTGAACCAAAATCATCCCCATTGTAAATAATCTGATTTTATTGGAAGTTCTTCAGAAAATAAACATTTGTCCCACTCCATTTATCTATCACGCTACAGAAGGATGCCTTTCATAGAAATTATTTTCCTCTTTGTTGCTCTGCTACTTACATATTTTTCTACATGAGTAGAAAAAGTGAATGATAAATTGAAGAAAAAGTGAATCATAAAATTGAAGATGAGTATTCGGTACAAAGATTTTTTTAATGTAAAGAAATAGACTTTAAACATTCCACCCTAACTGACTTGTGAAATGAAGTATAAGCTTTCTTGCAGACACTGTAAACTGAACTTCATAAAAACCTTAACTTAGGAAAGTGTTTCCATCAATTTAATAGAAACTATGCTTATGTAGCTAGTCTATTATTCAAGTTACCAGAATGTTCATAAATGTTTCTCATACTCTCTGTCAACAAGGAAAAGTTACTATTCCTGTACTAATGATATGAAAAGAGTTTTAAAGAAAACTACTAACAGACATCTAATCCCCTGCTGAAAGATTAACATACTATAGGGAAAAAAAAAAGAAAGTATTTCTTCCAATAAATCAGATACATTTCTTTAATTATGTTTCTGATAGTTTGCTGATCATCTTGGAAAGGTCAAATTACAAGAGGATTTTTAAATTTCTTACACAAACCAAGTTAGGAGTTAAAACTTACAGAGCAATATTTGGTGGTGAATGTGAGAAAGATAATTGGTTCCTATTTACCATGTTCTTAATAGCAGCAGTGAAAATCAGAATGGACAGAGAGGTCAATACTGTACTGAAGTGTAAGACTATGTCCTAAATACCCAATTACTCCTTCTGATATCTTAATCTAAATCTATGTCACATCTTGAAGTGTTATAAAATTGTGTGCCTCTCTAAACTGACTGTGCTTACAGCTAAAATAAATACCTATTTTGCATAAGACAGTCTAAAAATTCAGATACAGGATAGTATTTCTTAGTTCCCTAAACTAAATGGGAAAGGAGGTTGTGGAGAGGAGGGAGCTGGCCTCTTCTCCCAAGAGACAGGGGACAAGACAACAGGGAATGACCTCAAACTCCACCAGGGGAGGTTTAGGCTGGACATTAGGAAAAAAAAATCACAGGAAGGATCACTGCGCACTGGAACAGGCTGCCCAGGGTGTTGGTTGATTCACCTTCCCTGGAGGTGTTTAAGGCATGGGTGGACGAGGTGCTGAGGGGCATGGTTTAGTGTTTGATAGGAATGGTTGGACTCCATGATTTGGTGGTTCTCTTCCAACCTGGTTATTCTACAACTCTATTATTCTAAATCATCTGAGAAACAATAATTTTTATGACAAGTGACTCCTACCCTTCATCTTTAAAAGAATGGATGCAGTTACTCCATCTTTAGGAGGTGTGAATCATTTTATCAACCAGCTGTAGAGTAAAAGAAATGTAGAATAGTTAGTGAAGATGAACTGAAAAGAATGTGTATTGTGAATGATGGTGACACTTAAATGACAATATATACTTTAGTTAAAGAAGTACTTCCATACAAAGCTCTCTCAGGTAAACTAGAAGTCTCATGGGGATTAAAATAAAGTTTAAATTCTACCAAATTTGTGATTTTCCGTTGTTATGATATGAGAAAATATAAACAGCCCATCCGCAAATATTATAACAGATAGTAGTCAAATAAAATTATCCAATAACTGAAGTGATTACAATCATTAGAATTCTAGTACCATAATGTTTTCTGGAGTACTTAGCTCATCCAAAGCATCACTGGTTAAGTAGGGTGGAATTTATTGAAATGTTGATCATGTCACACATTAGTGAGCTGTGTATTGACAAGGAGCTTCTATATTCAAGGTTTTGATTTTGATTTCTCATTAAGTGCTCTCAGCAATTTGTGACTAATCTATACATAATTTAAAGTATTCAATACAATCTCCCACATTTCTACTTTGAAGGTCCTCTTCTTTTATAGAAATTTTTACGAACTTCGTTACTCCCTGAGTTCTACAAATAAGACCAAAAATCATTAATGCCTACAGCAAATACAAAAAAATGTTAGAGGTAATTCACAAATTTTTTCCTATGGTTTTTGACAAGATGAGGAAAGTATATGAATGAAGATAAGCGGCTTCCCCCTTCTCTTTCCTTTGGAACAAAAATGTGCATGGCAAAAATAAGGGGAAAAAAAAGGGGAGGGGGAGATTAAATTGCTGTGGCCCCTAATGCTTAATGGCATGGCCATTTTGATCATTATGTGAGGGTCTGGGAGAGTCTTGATTGAGAGTAAAAATATGAATTGATACAATGAATCTGTCCCTTCAGCATTATGAATGTTGCACAAATCTAGATGGCAAGTGCTGGGATCCCTTACTGTCTCACTTCTGTCTGCTGAGAACTACCAGTTTAGAGTCTCTCATCCCTCAGTGAATAATAATTGTTTTTATGCAAAGTGAAACAGATGCACAGAGGAACACTGTCAGAGACCCATCTGCTTGTTGGCATGTACTTCTGCAAGGGACCCTCAAGTCCCTCCATGTAACAGGAAAGGGAGGAGAAAAATGAAAGCAGTTCCTTAAAAGCTCTAAACTTGGTTGTCTTTTTCTTTCTTATTTTGTTTTATTCTTGCCATGTGGCCAGATATTGAACTGGTTTGGAAAAAAATCCTTAAGTCTGACTGAGGCTTGAGCATAAAAACACAACCATGGCTCACCTAAGCAAATGTTATGTAACAAAAATGTTGGATGCTTAAATGTTTTAATACTGAGTTCTCCAAGGCAGAACTGTAGATGAACTACAATATGAGCACATACATTTAGAAGTCAGGTGGCTGTTGGCAGCAAAGTCTGCAAATTTTTCAAGGAGAATCTCTGAACAAAATTATGATACATTGGAAGCTGTTGATAGACTGAGGAATGGGAGGACAAAGATGGTGGATTGCTTCTTGCTACCAAGACCAAGACATGAAAAATTATTTGAAAACATTATTATCCATTATGTTCCCAAGCAGTGAAACAATGAAAAAAAGATCACCATCCATTGCCATTCATGCACAGTGCTTTCTCCATTTAAAAATACCTTATGTTTTGGTGGTTTTAATAAGATACTAGAATGCTGACTACAGTAAAGCAAAATATTTGTTAAAATGTCAATGAGGAAAGGAGAGGAGAGGAGAGGAGAGGAGAGGAGAGGAGAGGAGAGGAGAGGACAGGACAGGACAGGACAGGACAGGACAGGACAGGACAGGACGAGACCAAGCAGTCAGTATCTCTTAGGAGTATGTTGATTATTTCTGTGTATGAGTCATGACAAGAACACTCATAGAGATTCACAGAGGAAATTTTGAAGCCCTGTATTCCAAGTGACAATCCCATAGGGGACTCTGCCAGCTCCTGCTGGAGACCTGAGAAAATATGAGAATCAACTGTATAATACTCTTAAAAAGACTGCATGAAATATTCTTTATAATGTATTTTGCAAACTGCTGCCAAAATTAAGTAGAATGTTTTTTTCTTTTCCTGAATAAAGTTACGTACTTACATGGTTATTGTTACAGAGTTTCCCACATTTTGGATAATTAAAATTTTTAATATAAATATCTATAATGTCTTAGAGAAAGTAATGCTTGTTTCTCTGCAAAGATCATTTAAAATATTGCTGTTAAACCTGTTTGATGCAAATGAAAAGAAATAAGGGGAAGACAAACAATTGAGCAATTTCCTATACCACTGTATTATCATCTATATTCTGTTTTTTCTTTCCCCTTCCTAATCTACTAGGTAACCAGGTGTTCATGAGGGTAAAACCATATGATTCCATAAACCATAATGGTTAAAACCATATGATTAAAATCATATGATTCAATGATTCTAAAACAAAACACCGCAATCAAAAGTTTAAGAAAAGGAAAAATAAAATTACTTTGCACCTTGTACAAGCAGTGATTTCAGCACTCCTAGGCTAAGGAAGCTGCTTAATTCTAAAGCCACCAAGTCTCCATGGTTCATCTCTCAGTGGAAAATATGTAAACGATCTTTACGAGACACAGATTTACTATTACAGGACATGCAAGGAGACCTGTGGCATACAGGAGAACCACTGTCCTTCACTCTTAGCCTACTGCTAAAAGGTCTTCTGCTCTCTGAGAGTTTGTGTGGGCACATAAACATTCAGTTTCTTGTGCCAGGAGCCAGTGTCTTCTGTCAAAGTGCTTGTGTCCTCTGATGTCCGGAGCCAGCTTGCCCACCTTCAGGCACATGAAGGAGACAGTGCTTGCTGTCTAGACCCAGTGTCTCCAGCACCAAGTGGATCTTGTGAGGGGAACTGCAGAGAGTTCCCCTCATCAAGATGTACAACAATTTTATTCTCACAAACCATGAAAGCAGAAGATACAAGGAGAAATAAGGTTGTGTAAAAGGATCCTCTTCTCCATCTAAATGAGTCAGATGAAGATTGTCTGCCTATAGTGGTTCATTAATTATCAGCAAGTGCTAATATTCTCCACAGCTCTAATATATATACTACAGCTTCATAATCAGCCAATTAGGCCATGTCTGATTTCACCAGTGTTTTAACCTAACACTATCACTCCACCTAAAGGAAATGTTAAGACACTTCATTCTCTCAGCAGGGATATAGAGTTGGTTACCTTATGCATAGCCATCCATACAAAAGTCCTTTAGTTTACTATCTTTTATGCAAAGGATACTGTTGGCAAAAAAATTAAATCAGTCTATAATTTAAAATATTACACTGTATATACAATTTGGGAGAGGATTTACTCCGAGGGTTCCACCACAAAGTAGAATGAAAGATTTACTAATTTAATCTTCTAGTACACATCATACTTTGCAATTGATAACCTTTATTTCCCTAGGGGGGAAAAAAATTCTAATTTTTTTCATGATTTCTAGGTCTCACATGGCCCTGTTGCAGCTGAGCTGCCCAATGCATGGAATTTCTCCTCTACTGAGATGCAGAAGTCCTAGACAAAAGGCCCCTGCCTTCTGCATACATCAGATTGGCTTTTCGCAGGCTGCTCAGTTATGTTGTGTATCCATCTATCCATCCACATCACTATCTGAAATTTCATAGATAGAAGCACAGAAGCTGAAACTTTGGCCATATCTCAGGAAGACAGAATAATACAAAGAATTTCATTAATATCTATCTGATATAAATATATAAAAATTTGTAATACATTTTCTTCTATTTAAGAACTGTATTGGCTCTGTGCTAGGTTGCTGGTATCTCCCTTGGTATCCCCCCAGTTTTGTAGCATGTCATGGCATTGTAATTAGCATGTGTTTTGTGGATCATCTGGAGACTTGTGAGAGATGGAATGATTTAGAAGTCTGGGAACTGGAAAACTTGAAATGATAAAAGGAATGGATTATGCAGTGACTGCAGAGATTTAACCGTTTCACTTCTTTTCCACCAGACACCTCCCTCCATCCCTTTGTAAACAGATGCTCACACAAATGGATGTGTAGGTTTAGTTGTTTTGCACAGCTTTTCTCAGATTTTACTGACGGACAGAAAGAGTTGTGCTTTGGTCTGGCTCACTGCCAGAGCAATAGTCATATCCAAAGCCAAATAGCAACACAAGACTATTTTGAATGACAGACTAAAGTGTGTGTAAGGATGTGAAAACAGGTGGTCTGGGATGTCTGGTATCAACAGAGCATCTGGTCGCTGGAGTGAGACTGCATTATACTTTGTACTCCTAATCTAGAGTGGTATTAACAATAAGAGAAGAAGCTGGCATCTTTTCCAGACTTGTCATGTTTTAACCTGTCCAAAGTATCCAAATACAGAAAAATGTGTAGTTCATGTCTAAAAATACTCTAGTCAATATATAATATCTCTACATAATCTGTATTTTTAAATGATAAGAATTCATATTATCTTCATATATGCCAGAATATTTGTAGAACATAGCTTTGCTTTCTTTTGTGAAGACACGTAGCTGTCACAAAACACTTCAGTGATTTTTGACCTCTTTGTTCAGTTAAAACTGACTTGATAAAGTAAACATACTTTAATGTCTATTTAATGCTACCAGCTCTATTGATATTAAATCAATAGAATTACTTAAAATACCCTTTGAGGGTGAGCATCCTTTCCCTCCTTGCAGTCAAATGCTTGTTAAAAACAATTTCTCAACAGTTTTAAGTGGGTACTTAAGCAATGGCCTGAAACACTTTCTGCTGTGTGACAGAAACAGACCCTGCATGTTCCATGTAGGTTTTGTGCTCTTTGATACAAGGGCAACCTTTTTCTTCAACATGCAAATAAACTTTTAGATACAAGATTGTAACAGAATTACAACAGTATATGATCATACTAAACACATGAAATACTCAATTTCATAGTGTGTCAGTTCTGAAACATTACATACACTGAAACATTAAATGGAGGTCATGGTTTTAAAGTGCATTTTTCAACTAGGTTTCTGTTAATGACGGTATTTCTCTGTAGTATGACTCTTTCACCGAAATCAGAGTAAGAAAGATTCCA
Organism: Coccyzus lansbergi; assembly: GCA_033558105.1. Taxonomy (NCBI): domain Eukaryota; kingdom Metazoa; phylum Chordata; class Aves; order Cuculiformes; family Coccyzidae; genus Coccyzus; species Coccyzus lansbergi. Next base: position 1,642,047 of record JAUMJK010000156.1, read on the forward strand.
GTTTTCTCAAAAAATTAAGAAGTCCTGATGAGGAAGTCCCTAATTTTCTCTTCAAATAAGATGTTTATTGACACATTCCTCAGCTTCTTTACAGGGAAATACACATCTTTAGGACTCCAGGAATTAATTGGAATATCCCTTCCCACTTTTAAACTCAGACTTAAAAATATTTTTTTCAAAAAAACAGTTCTCAAGGCAAGTCCTATTTTATATTCTTGCAATTCTTCTGTTACTCTCATGACAAAGTTGATTTTATTGTTTAAAATTAGAATTTGCATAAGAATCCAACACCACTAAGGATTCTTCAGAAAGGACTTATGGTACCAGCTTTATTCATTTGCTCTTTTTAGCAAATTATAGTAAAAACAGAGTGATCCGGGATCAATATATATCCTAGAATTAAAAAAAAAAAAAATAGAGATATCAATATCAGAAACTTCTTTCTTTTCATGAAAAGGAAAATTATTCTGCATAAAACAACCATTGATGTTAACCCTGATTGTATAACCCCTGATTGCAGAGATCATTATTTATCATTGTGCAAAGCTGATGACCTTGCCCTTAAATATCAGAGAGATCCTGTACAGTTATTTGTCTAACCGGATAACCTGTACAACCAGTGAATTGGATTATCTAGTCTAAACATACAGTATAATTCCCAAGGCACTAGCTCAGCATGTTTAATTACAACAAATCAAATAATCCCCCTGCCATGAATAATCATTTAAGTATCTATTTACAGTATTATAAATTTGTATTTGCTAGGTGTTAGAACTCACCGAAACAGAATGAGAAACTAAGGGTCTCCTCAATAATGGACAGGATCGAGATGGTAGTCCAACACTGATCAGCTCGTAATATTTTAAATAAATAACTAATGTTTATTTTCTTTTATGCTTTGAGTTCTTATGAACATTGAAGCATAACAGAGTGCAGAAACACATTTCTGTCTTTTCTTCCAAAATCTTCTTTGTTTAGATTTGAAACTACCATGTCTTGTTTTGTGAGATCTCACCAAGGAATAGCCGTCAGCATTAAAAACCTAGCCTTTTAAGATGATAGAGCCTGTATGTGCATCCTCTCACTCCATCAAATAGATTTGAAAAACCAAAGGTCATTACCTGCTCTAATACTAGAACTCTTGTAACATGTTGTGGTGTCTCAGTTACATCTGTGCCTTCTTGTTAACTTTTGAATGGTGACAGCTTCATGGAGAAATGACTGTTGGTCTAGGGTGTTTTGGGTGTTTTACTTTCTCTGAGAAAGAATTTCAGCCTTTGAATTTGTAAATATCAGGTATTTTTTAAATTAATGAGTTTGTTCTCATTAATGCAGTGGTATTAACATAACAGTCATAAAACTTGCAGGGAGTGTATCAATGAAATACTGCACCAAAAATGCAAATAAAGACAAATATAAGTCAAATTATGATACACCTCTCCATCTCTGCAAACCTCCTGAAATCCAATGGCATGCTGTAGTTTTTAAGCAAAATCCTTATTTCTGTTACAATTATATTATTCTGTTAGAATTATATTATATTACATAATTCTGATAGAATTATAAAAATATCGTTATTTTAAGACAGATTTTAAGATACTTCTACCATTTTGAACTGTCAGAATGATGGAAAGAAGCAAGTGGCATGAGCTAGAGAGGATGAGCTCTTTGGAAGCCAGGACTGGTGAGCTACTTGCCACCAGCATAGGCATTGCTTTATATTCTGCGGACAGCTCTAGGTGCAGCAGTGGAGTGCCATGTACCTCTTATCCTCAAAGAGTCAAAACTTATGGATACATAAAAATGAAGGTAAAACCAGCACAGACAATTCTGCAGGCTGCCTCTCCATCCTCTGGAAGTCTGGAGGTTGACAAGGAGAGAAACTGAAAAGACATAGATGCACTCACCTCCAGGCAGGACTCTGGCACTCATGAGGAAATGCACTTATGGTTCTTATGAGGAGGTGTAGTCTCGGGGTATCTAGACTGCACACCATTATTGCTACCCTGGCTTTATACTTTTCCTTTCCTTATTTATGAGTAGCAATTTTCAAAATGTTGCTAAAATTTTTTGCAGAAGGATAGAAGGAAAGTTTCAAAGCATACAGTAAAGTGACACGAAGGGTTCACCTATTTTATAATTTGTTCACCTTCGGCTGCTTGGCCAGAACTATGCCAATTAATTTGGTGAGGCTTACCACAGTGACCTAGTCACTTCACTGAATCAGGCTTGTGCTCTGACAGGCTTTCAAAACCTACATGCTTTGGATTGTTCTAATCAAGATGCTCTGAAGTTCATGCAGGTAAAAGGCTGTTTGAAAAGGTTACCTTTTTTTTACATCCCATCTCACATTCTCACTGATTTAGGACTAAATATTAGGCTACTGACTAATACCTAATGAACTAGAAATAGCATTTCATAGAAGGAATAAGGAGTCATCAGTTGCTGTAACACTTCAGTGAAATATCTTGAAGTTTTCAAAGTCTTGTAAGTACAAAACAATTATGACAGAAGATGATTTTAAATATCAGAACAGCTCTGTCTTTTTTATGTATAAATGTACTGCTTTGCCTTTTAAATCAAGTGCATAGTCTCTAATATACTTTTGTGGAAATCTAAGATCTTAAATTATTTTAAAACATTCTTAGTTAATTTTGCTGGAGCTGTATTGTGAATTATAACTTCAGAGAAATTTAACAGCCAGAGTAATAAGACTGGAATGAGTATTAATATTTCCTTCCAAATTAGAATTTTATAACAAATGGTAAATTGAAATGCCATTACAAAAGGTTACCATCTTTTACTACATGAAGTTAAAAACTTAAATTTTACTAATGATGCAATTTTCTCTGTAATTCATCTTTTACTTAATAATATATAATTGTTTAAATAACATTTCAGTCTTTGTAAAAAGAAGGCATTATTAGCAAGGAAAGTGTGACTATTAGCTAGATCAGAAAACCCACAGCAAGTCCTCTTTATCAGATATTCAGATATATTACTTTGTATTTCAGTAAGCCATGGGAGCATATAATTTTCTACAGTGCCAAATGATTTGTATTCTGGCTGATGAACCTCTGGGTCCAACTCTTTCCTCTTCTTTTTCTTGTGGGGGATGTGGTTAAAATTAATTTTTTGGTGTGTGGTTTTTTTTTTTTTACTTATCTTAATAAGGTGCTATGAATGCAATTTTCTGGAATAGATCCGTAAGTGAAAGAAAAATGTGCTCAGAATTACAATTAAGCCTGTAGACAAGAATGTGCAATTTTAAACTTCAAACTTTCAAACCCTTGGGTTTACTCTGCCCTTAAGGAATTGACTCTCTCAAAATGCATAAACTTTATAGGGCTGGATGCTTTTAAAAATGCCAGTAAGAAGATGTCACCTAAATGCTAATCCACTTTAGCAGCCACAAAATATATATGGGCATTTGCATTTCTTTTAGTGTGTGCAGTCAAAGACGGTGCGCCCTTAGTCAAGTTGCAAATCTGGTAAACTAAAGCTGGTTTGGGTCACATAATCTGCAAGTGACATTTCTAAGTTTCCTAAACCATGGTTAACAAGCTCCTACACACAAAAAAATCTATAATATTTCTATTGCTGTAATATCTATGTGCCAAGTACAGACATTTGTTTGATTTGTACTCTGGCATCTTTATCTGGCTTGCTCTCCATTTTATTTCTCAAACCCTGAAACAATTGCAAAACCCCTAAGGTTTTAAAAAAAAAAAAAGAAAGGAAAATAAAAAAATGATAAAGGAAAAGAAAAAATTATAAAGGAAAAGAAAAAAAGGAAAAAGGAAAAGGAAAAAAGAAAAAAAGCTGACAACCCATCTTGCATTTTTTTTCAGTTGAGATGAAGATGAAAAAAGATTTCTCTTCTGAAATATTATATTAGCACCAGTATGGTGGCAACATTACCCAAAACCCGGAGGAAAGGTTTTGTCTGTTCTCCTTACCTGTGAAGTACCTGATTCTGTCCCATGTTTGCTGGCATTCACCTCCTACAAAGTGATTGTGTTAGACCGCAGAGGTGAAGCTAACTAGCATCTCAATTTACACTCTATACACTTGAATTTGCACATTTCAAGTGGAAAACGAAATGCTTGTTTGATTTTCAGATAACCACTCTTATCTGAACAAGAAGTTTTAGTCTGTAGTTAGATTAAATTACTAATTATTTTTCCAGGCAATATTCCAGTGAGAGTTTATCACAAGTAGCCATGAAGTGTTGCAAAAATACTTTAAGCAATTGTGGGGGTTAAAGACTCTTAAGGTGTAAGAGAATGAAGTTCAGTATTGCAGGCAGTCACACCATCAGTGAGTCAAAATATTTACTACAAAGTTATAGAACAGTTTTAAGTATCCATGCAAGTTCATTCAGTTCAAGGAAGAGTCTCCCTTGTAATTCACAGAGCATCCATTCATCTCTGTTATAGACTTGGCTTAGACTATAGAATCCCGAGTTCCATTAAAGCTGCAGAAGATCTGAAACTGACACTTACACTACTGTGAAAGAATAATTGGGATTATTTGTGTGGTTAACATTTTTCTCTTTTAGTATGTAAACTCTCACTCAAGTTAAGAAAACGTACATTATTATTTCAGGATCACATTCCTTACTATAATATTAGCGCTTTTTTTTTTTTTTTTTTTTCATATTGACAGCTTTATGTTTTATTGCAGGTATTTTAAAGTCACTAATTTCATATACCCGAACAAACATTGCTTACTTGACAGGACCTTATTTAAATGTATTATTTTTTGCATAAGATCTGAAATTATGGCAATGTCTTTTTGGCTCTTTTTTTCCCCTCATCTCATTGCAATCTGGCATAAATTCCCCATGTTTTACCTTACCATAGCTTAACAGTCAATTTTAAAGGGATGGAAAGGACTCACACCTAGAATTAAGTGGTAATGGATTGCTTAGATCTCTTTGTTAAGGATTATACTCAGTTATACTCTGATAGTCAGCTGTGCTGCTTTGTCTGTGTCCTTCACAGAGTACACAGTGCCAGTAAGTGAATGTTTTTTTACTGCCTATGTGAACAACCTGAAGAGTTAAGAATGGTAACTTCAAGATTAGAGACCTCTACAGTTTAATTTCCAACAGTAGATATTAAATGAATAGTAGAAGCATATTTTAATGAATTTGTACTTCTTTTATGCATCTATTCATTAGTCCTTATTTTAACTCTTTTAACTATACTCTTTTGTGCAAGTATACCTGCAAATCTGTTGGCTTTCTTTTTCTTTTGTTGTCTGAGATTTAATTACAGGACTTGTCAATTTCGATAAATTGAAAAAAAAAAATTCTCTATGGGAAGAGTGTATTCTGAAGAGTAGAAAATAATTTATTGTGAAACACCCTTTTCTATTGTTCCCTGAACGAGTTTGTTCTCTGTTCTAAAAGCCATTAGAACGTGGCTTAAAGAAGGAACACAAGTAAGAAGACATGCCCTGCACATACATCATCGCTGTTGCCAGATATATGTTAGCATTTGCTGACACATGTACTTACAAACTGTCTGTTGTCTTCTGCCAGTACCTGCAAGTAGATTGTGCTTGCTGGCAGAGGTTCATATGATATTTTATATATAAAGTGGGATAACTATTTCAAATATTTAAATGAAAAAAATAATGCTTGTGATAGTAAATATATTATTACTATTAAAAGTCTCAGTTAATGATATTTAAAGACATTGAAATATTACTGGGGAAACACTATGTTGACCTGGAGCTGATGTCTGAGATTTGATACTCTTAAAAAGCTGTTACTCAATCTGTGGTCATAAATTATCATCATTAACCTGTTTTCTAAGGAATTAGAATGGACGAGCTGACAAAAAATAATGGACAAAAGACAGTCCAAGCATAACAAAATACTTGAGGGTTTATTGAAATGGATTTTTTCGATGGAATGAACAGTCATTGCAATAGTATACTGCACTTTACAAGGCATTTGTATATGAGTGTATGTAGTCTTCCTATATATTCCGTTATCAGCTATCATTCCTGGCTGCTGTAAGCAAGACCTACCAACATATTTTAGGGACTTACAATAGCACACAATTTGATTGGGCATGCAGGAAAACACAGGTTTACACTGATGATGGCCCTAACTTTGGCACCTTGATTAAATGCCTAAGGATTGGTAAAATGAACTTAAGCCATATTTCAGCCAGTTGACAGATCTATCCAGGAAACAAAACTATGGAGCCTCATTTGTCACATTCTTGGCAATTCTACTTCAGTAGAAGGATCCAGTCTCCTATTATCACCCTGAAAATTAATCATTTGTATCATGAGAGCTGGGGTTGTTTAGCCTGGAGAAGAGGAGGTTGAGGGGAGACCTCATTACTCTCTACAACTACCTGAAAGGAGGTTGTAGAGAGGAGGGAACTGGCCTCTTCTCCCAAGTGACAGGGGACAGGACAAGAGGGAATGGCCTCAAGCTCCGCCAGGGGAGATTTAGGCTGGAGATTAGGAGGAAGTTTTTCACAGAAAGGGTCATTGGGCATTGGAATAGGCTGCCCAGGGAGGTGGTTGATTCACCTTCCCTGGAGGTGTTTAAGGCACAGGTGGATGAGGTCCTGAAGGACTTTGTTTAGTGTTTGATAGGAATGGTTGGACTAGAAGATCCGATGGGTCCCTTCCAACCTAGTTGTTCTATGATTCTATGACTCTATGACAAAATGAGTGAAGTACCTGCTGTCTCATAGTCTCTTCATTCTTGAAGGGATTTGGACCCAAATGTGTATTTTCAAGTGGAATTATAATATAAAATTAACTTGAAAGCAGGCTTGATTGTCTAGAACTTAATGATAACGTTGTTTATGGGTAAGAATTAGGAGGAAAGCAAACAAGACTGATGTCATGATGGGGGTCTGTTACAGGCCACCCAACCAGAATGAGGAGGTAGAGAAAATATTTTATAGAGAGCTGGGAGAAATCTCACAACCGCTAGCCCTTGTTCTCATGGGGGGCTTCAACCTAACCAATTCCTACTGGAAACACAATACAGTAGAGAGGACTCAGTCTAGGAGATTTCTTGAGTGTGTGGCAGATAACTTCCTGACACAACTGGAGAGTTAATCAACTGAAGAAGGTGCCTCTGCCCAGAAAAGATCTTGTGGATGTGTGGGTGGTGTGATGGTTTAATTCTCTAAGAAAATAGAAGGGATAGCAGAACTGTCACCTTGGAAGTCCAGAGAGCAGAATTTGGCCTTTTTAGGAAACTTGTTGATCAAGTCCCCTTAGAGGCAGCCTTGGAGGGCAAAGAAGTCTAGGAAGGCTGGACATTCTTCAAGGAGGAATTCTTGAAGGCAGTCCCCATGTGACATCAGATGAGCTGTGGGGGAAGAGGACCATTCAGGCTGAATAGATTGCTCAGACTGGAACTCAGGGAAAAACTGAGAGTTTATGACCTTGGAAGAAGGGGAAGGCAACTCAGGAAAACTGCAAAGGTGTTTTGAAGTAATGTAGGGAGAAAATTAGAAAGGCCAAATCCCAACTAGACCTTAATCTCACTACTGCAGTAAAAGACAATAAAAAAAAATGTTTCTATAAATGTATCAGCAGCAAAAGGAGGGCTTAGGAGAATCTCCAGCCTTTATTAGATGTGGAGGAAACATAATAACAAAGCATGATGAAAAGACTGAAGTACTTAATCCCTTTTATACCTCAGACTTTAATAGTATGGTCAGCGGTTTTCTGGTTTCCCAGTCCCCTGAACTGGAAGACAGGGACAGGGAGCAGAATAGAGCCCCCATAACACAAGAGGAAATATTTACTGACCTACTGCATTACTTAGGCACACGGAAGTCTATGTGTCCAGATCCACCCAAGAGTATTGAAGGAACTGGCAGAAATTCTTTTCAAGTCACTTTCCATCCTTTATAAGCAGTCCTGGATAACTAGGAGGGTTTGAGCCAACTGGATGAACAAATGTGATGCCCATCTATATGAAAGGTTGGAAGGAGGATCCAGGGAATAACAGGTTTGTCAGCTTGACCTTAGTGCCAGGGAAGGTTATGAAGCTTTAGTACCATCACATGGCACGTCATGTCAGCTTGGGTTTAGGAAAGACAGTTCAACTTGACTAACCTGATCTCCTTCTATGAAAAGGTCACCTTCTTGTGGATATTGTCCACCTAGACTTTAGTAAAGCTTTTCCCAAGGCAATCTTTTGGAGAAACTGGCTGCATATAGCTTTTACTTTTCACCGGGTAAAAAAAAAAGTGGCTGAATGGCCAGGCGCAGAGAGTTGTCGTGAATGGAGCCAAATCCTGTTGGTGGTTGATCACAAGTGGTGCTCTGCAGGATTTGATGTTGGAGTTGCTTCTGTTTAATATCTTTAGCAATGACTTGTACAAGGGGATTGAAGGCACCCCTCAGTAAGTTTGCAGACAACAGCTGGCTAGGAGAGCAATTGCATGAAGACTACATCTTACAAAGCAACTTTAGGAAGATCCATTAATTACTCGGTATCTGTTGATATCCACTATTGCATGTGGAACTGGAGTTTGTTCTCAACCAGAGGACTTGAGTCACACTGATGCTATATTCAGAATGTACTTTATTTATATTGGTTAAATGTGCATGCAAATTATTTTCAAATTGAAAAAGAGACCAGAAGAAAACAGAGATCAGAGCAATGGTTGTTTTGGCGCCAGGACTTCCTGTCACATCTGAGAAACTCGAAGTGCTAGTAACTGATCTGCTTCATGTGTATGAGCACACAGCTTCTAGTTTTTATTGTAAAAGAATGTTTCAATCTAGGGAAAAAATTCCATCAGCGGAAACAATGAATGGCACTAAGCTCCACATTTCTCTTTGGAAGCAATATTATAGCATTTAGTCTCATTCAGCAAGTTTTAAATCACTTTTGTTTATATATAGAATAATGTAAGAGGGATACAGGTCTTCTGTTCAGAAATGCTATTGACACTCTTGGTGCAGTGTTGGCATTTATTCTTTGAATTTTTATTGCTTCTGTTCTGTGGTACTTGTGTCTCTGAGGTGAGGACTTTCAGCTGTAATACATGCTTATCATTTACAGATTATATGGAGTCCTAATGTTGTCTGCAGCAACAGGAAATTAAACAGTTAAGCAGAAGGAAGATATGAAAAGCAAAACAAGCTGCTTCTCTCAGTACATTTTTCAATATTATCTTCTGCTGGTCAGAGAAGGCTCAAAAACCTTGCCTTACCCCATGACTTAGAGGAAAGCAAGATTGGTTTCAATAAAAGGACATGAAAAAATAATAAAGCACTTCAGAAAAGAGAATTAACCAGGCAGAATTGGAATTCAGTCTTTAATGGCAGTTTGAGCTTCTGTGCCTCTCCCCAGCGATCCCAAATCCGTACAGCATGGCTGAAGCCACTTTTACTGGCCTTTGATGTAGATGTTCACTTGACCCCACTCCAACTGTCTGAAGTGACCAAGCTCTCTAGGGATTACTTCAACTCTAAGAGCAATGACAGATCACTTTATTAATTACAAATTGCACTATCTGAAGATGGTGACAACAGATATTGGAAAAGGTACAGTATATCCTAATTTTTCATAGCATAATCAGCCTGTTTGGAGCCTCAGATAAAAATAAATTGCCTCACCCTTACAATACACTTGACATATATTTATTACTATGTTCTCTATCAGCAATTGCCATGCCTACATGAACTAACTTCTGTCACATTACCTTAAAATGTGCAGGGGAGTGTTAATGAGAAAGGGCAGTCAAAGCAGGGACCTGGGAGCCAGACCTGCATTTCAGCTGTTGCATGCCAGTAGCACTGGTTGTTACCTTGTACAAGCTCTTTGTAAACCTCTCTGCTGCAATTTGCCCTCCTAGGTGGTAGACCCAGTGGGAAGTTTGTGTTAGAAATCTTAAGAGTAAAAGTATGACAGAAAAGGACTTTGTAATTCTTCACTGGTAGGAAACAATTCAATAACGTCATCCCTAACTAGTAAGTACTATAAAGGAAATTTCTCATAAGTTGCAGAAAGAGGCAGAAGAATAATTCCAGTGATTTGAGAGGGAAGGCTGGTATTATTATCTTAATTTTGAAAAACATCAGTATAGACCTACTGCTTAATCATTCTCAGAGACAAGACATTATAATGCAAGCCAACATTTTTTCAGCTCCTTTTTGCTCTAGTTGTTTTCATGATGTCCTGGGTTGTTGGATACAAAGTCTAAATTAGTCTTGAGAAACAGGATTAACCTTTCCAATCACATTTAAGGTTAAATTGCTTAACTACAGCATACAATGTCATGCTGCAGATAATCCAAGTCCTTGATTAATGCTCTTATAATCAATTGCTGTCTGGAAGTGACTCCTTCCCATCACACTCTTCACAAAAAGAGCAGATGGTATTTAAAAGGTTATGGCAAGAGGGCATTTCAGAGGTCAAATAGAACATCGATCAAGTGGGCAGAAAAATTGCTTTTTTCCTTCCCCTTCTCCTTATCCTCACAACCCATGAGGGAATGTGGCCTATGAATTACAGTTTGATCTATAGTTCGAGTACTAAAATGTTTTCTTGTTTCAAATTTCTATGTTGTTTTGGGTAATGAACCTGGAAATTGGATTCCTTTTGTGCCAATAAAAAAATTCTGCCCAATACATGATTCACAGCAACATGATTCTTAGACCCATAGAGATTTGCCTGCTACTGCCTTGAATGTGGTCAGAACACTGGTGCTTAATAAAGGCAGTACTAATATCCTGTAATATCTAATGTCCCTTAGATCAATTTGTAGCAATGATAATGACTCCGTGAAAAAAGGTAGTCTCCATTTCCACGCTTTTTTTATGGAAACCAATGAAAAAATAAGGATATCATGTGACTTAGGCTCTTTTACCATTTTCCCTGTACATAGCTGCCATTCTGTATCAGAGCCCAAGGAGGGATATTGCCATATGTAGTGAAGGGGACAGACAGACTACATCTAATAATGCAGTCTCCAAATGTAGAAATTAGGGGCCTGCCACTGTACAATACGTAAAATATATCAATACCCTTTTTCCTTCCCTTTCCATCACCTGTCACATTAACCACATAGCCTGTGTCTAATAGAAGAGTAAAATTGCTTATGCTTTCTAGTAATTTTTGAAGTTTTACTGATTTCTTTTTCCTATGTGTTTGGGCATGAACATTGTCATCTTTGCTTCCTAGTAAAAATGTATTTTTGTCAGTTGTCATATCTTACTGGTCATTCATTTTCTATTCTTTTTGCTATATATATGTTAAATGTGACAACTGAAGTGCTCCTCTTGACACTTGATGCTCCTCTTCCAACTCAGAACATTCTACAACTCTATGATTCTATGAGTTATCACTCACTTCATGTAAGTAGCCACACAGGAGCCTGCAGAGATATGAATGAGGCAGGAGGTAATCTTTATTCAGGAACTACCTTATATTGCGTGACCAGAGCTGTTAAGCATGAACCCTTGAAAGGTGGACAAAAGCAGAACTTGAAACCACATTAACCAGAGGAAAGATGGGGAGGGCCTCTTTATCAGGGAGTGTAGTGATAGGACAAGAGGTAACAGTTTTAAGCTGAAAGAAGGTAGATTTACATGAGATATTAGGAAGAAGTTTTTCACTGTGAGGGCAGCAAGACTCTGGAACAGGTTGCCTAGAAAAGGTATGCATGCCTCAACCCTGGAAGTGCCCAAGGCTGGGTTGGATGAGGCTTTGAGCATCCTGATCTAGTGGAAATAGTCCTGTCTATGGCAGAGGAGTTGGAACTAGATGATCTTTAAGCTCCCTTCCAATTCTTTAAGGTCTCAAACCATTCTATGTTTCTATGAACTAATCCTATTAAAGTGACAACTGCCTTGCCATCGAGGAATAGGAGAAAAGCTATCACTGGAACTTATCACTGGAACCAGTGGTGCATATTAAATAGTCTTCATATGCACAGTAATTTATAACACACCGGTAGTCCTTTCAAGATCAATTTTGCTTTTTACATTCCTTTGTTTTTCTCATTTATTGAGTTGATGTAAACTTGGGGGGAAAAAAAAAAGCATATGCGACCCTTAAAAGAAGTCATGATTGTCAGAAATGTGTAAGGAGAAAAAATACAAGTATAAATGTTTATTTCAGGAGTATTTCCATGACTTACTGGCCAAAAGAGAGAAAATCTTTCCATATGGATGAGATATTGCTGTGTCAGCACTTAACTACAGGTTCTTAAAAGGTGTTGGCATGAAAAAAAAGGTGCTAGTGTGGGTCTGTGCGTAGTTATGAATAGGGAATTAGGAGAGGCTTACTTCTAGTATTATCTTAAACCACATAGATGTCTGAAAAAGAGTGACTCTTGTGGACTTGTTGCACTCAAGGCATTCTTCACAGGGCTTCCTGAGCCAGGAGAGAGCAGTGGTTCTTAGCAGACAGTTACTGTCAATTGTCTTGTTACAATCAGGACCTAAGCGATCAGAACTGCCATATTAAATGCATATTGATGAATGAATGTCTTTACTACTACTCTGAGGCAAAAGAGACTCTGAAAAAAACCCCTGGATATATTGAAAGCATCCTAGCATCTTTCATAGTTTTTAATCTACATATTTCATCACCAATTCTTCAGAAATATTTAAACTAAACATTTTGCCTTCTGTTGTGTGTCCATGTTGATGCATTGTTGAAAAATTGCTTGTAGCTGAGAGATGATATTCATTATATTTTGAAGCTATTTGATCAGTGAATAAAACAAAACTATGGTTTCAAGAGAGAGAGAAAATTAAATAAACTTCTACAGAGAATAAATAAATTGTTAAGAAGTACTTCTTCAACTTTCTTTTACATATTTTTCAGGGCTTTCTTCTCCTGAAGAGACTAAAGGACCTTTAGATAAATTGACAGTCTCTTAAGTGAGCTAACAAATGGCCAAAGCCATTAGCTAGTTTTTAACAATACAGATGTCTATAAGTATAAAGGTGTCATTTCACCTCTTTTCCCCCATGCTTAATTCCACATTTTATTCCTGTTTAAATACTTAAATAATGTTCTGAATCAAGTAATAGAATCATACGCATGACTGTGACCATTTTTAAAAATGAATATTGACTAGTCCTTTGAATGTTAAATCTAGAACAAGAGTTTCATATATACCAGCTATCAAAAAAAGGAAGAATGTTTAGAAATCAATGAAAGTTTTTCCTGTCTTTTCTCTAACTTCATCTATTATAATTGCATACACTTCCTATCACTCTCTGCTCTGTCACTTTCTAAACCACAGCTCACTCATACACTTCATAATTATTTACATACAATCCCACTTTATTTTTCTCTTTATAGTATGGGAGTATATAAAGTTTTCCTTTTCTAATGTCCCTTATTTCTGCATTCAGACACCATATCCATCATTGGGATCATCACGTACATCTGTCAAGTGATTACTCTTCCATACCCTCTGAGTATTTCTTTTGCCCCATTATATTCCTGCCTAGGTTGCTTGTTTCTTTCCCAGAAATCTATAATACACTATCTATTGGAGAGGGGAGGGGGGAAATGCCCTAGGCTTTCTAGCAATTGTTTAGTTTACATTGCTACTCAGTCCATAAATGTAACACCAAAATGAATCTGTTGTGTCTGTGTTTGGATGACTTTCAAATGACAAAAGCTGTGCTCTATTCTTGTACAATCAATATCTTACATGTGAAACCTAAGACAGCACTTTAAATTACACACAAGAAACAGGATAAAACAGTATCAACAGAGCTATGTCTGTATCTGCTTTTGCTTGTGTTGCTGCATTTTCATGGTAAAGTACTTTCTCTCAGATCCTTTGTGCAGCCAATAGCATGTGCTAGAGTGTGACACTGATAAAAGACATGATATACACCCTCCACATTTGTCAGATATGATTCCTTGTGCCTGCCCATGTTCTGCTTGTTCCTCATTTCTTTGAAAGGTTTTCTTGAATGTCTTCTGATTTTTAGGTGTTGCAACTTTAAGCGAGACTGCTCTTTTATACCTTGGGCTTCATCTGAAAAGGTGAGAATGTAGCTACTTAACTACACGAGGAAAAAGGTAGAAAAAGGAAAGAAAACATGATTATAAAAATAGGGCATTTTTTGTCCTGGTAGTAATTTTAATAAAAATATGCATGCGAAACTGCTTCCACAGAGGAATGAAGATGATAATATCTGATTTTTTTTTCTATGTATCCTGGCATGTGATAACGGCAATGTGCTGTTTTTCAATCATTTAAGTTCAAAAATTACAGTTATTTGCCTATTGTCAGTTTGAGGCACCTTAATTCCTCTGTTAATTTGGTTTTCTGTTCCTAGAATCTCAGATAGGATAGAGGAACCGTAAATCTCTATAAAATACATAACAACCAATTTAATTCTCCTCAACAACATTACAGATTTGGATTTCTTCTGTAAACTGATTTCTCATGGATAGTTAAACAGCTTAATTTGTGTAGTTTGCCTGAGTGTGGTCGCCTGGACAGGATGACATACCTGCATTTCCTTCGGTTTCGACTGACAAATGCGTATCCTGGATGCATAAGCACAGAAAGCTGGCACATGCACACAGAGTAAGGTGGTAAGTAACAACACACCTTACCTTGCTCCTACAAAGCAAACATGTTCCCTCAGATATGGTCCAAAATGTGCCAACTAACTGCCCCCTAAGCCTTGCTCTGTTAAATATCTGGCAATATTATCGTGGTAACATATCTAATTGGACAGTGAGGTAGTGGGATGCTCCATATATCATCTCTATTCTTTTTTTTTTTTCATCTGGATCTATTTTCGCGACAGTAAGAGAATTTCTTTAGGATAACTAGGATATATGCCATCTTGAACATTCATCCAACAGTGTTTTTACCATATCACAATTAAGAAAAAAACCAAAATAACTGATCTGTGAGCTGGAGTTAGCCGATCTGACAGAAATGGACACTTTGCTTCACTAGCAAACTGGGCAAATGTCACTTATTAAGTCGAATTTCTTTTTCCAGGATAAAATACAAAGAATTCTTTTATTAGAAATTATTATATTATTTTAAAATAACACTGGACTACAATCACAAATAGGCAATGGTTAGTAAGATCTAAGTATTTCTGTCTAAACAATAATTGTCTTCAAATACTTATGGCACCCCTGAGCTTCTTGTTAAGGAAGAAACACCTTTCAAATTAAAGGAAATTTCTTGCCTTCTTAGTTCAGGTTTTCTAAAGAAGGGACAGGGAAATGGGGAATTTTTAAAATGTCATAACTGACAGTGAGATAAATTTCTTATCCTGAAGAGGAAGGGGTGAGGGTAAGTAGATGTTGACTTTCATTTAATGAATGGGAGATGCAGTACACATTTGCAAAAGCCATAATGCGCCTCATCCCTATGAAACATCTTTCAGACAACCCTGCTTAGGACAGAAAAAAACCCAGTAGGAAATGAAGATCTCTACACGTCATTAGAGCTGGAAAAAAGGCTAGGTGCTATTCTGGTTTATAAGAGTAGAACTGTGGAATGATTGAGCTAAAACCAGAACAGTTCCACCAAAGTCAGAGCTGAACAATAGAGAAGAACATTTTATTGCCAAAACCTAGATTTCTGTTGTCAATTTTTTTCAAATACAGAGCCATTAAATCTGAGGACATATTTTTCTTTTAACTTCATTTTGGCTCCAGTGAAAGTGGATAACTCTGTATGTCAGGTCAGATTTACAAGGATGATCAGGTTTCTTTTTGTCCCTGAGGAAAAATATTATTAAACTACCCACTTGAGGAAGTGAAATAAATTAAAACATCTAACATTTATGGTGTTCTGGTAGAAAAATCCTGTAAGACATTCAATCACTGTACAGCAGTTGAAACAATACGTATTCCTTTGATGATTATCTGATTGAAACAAAGTTAACACATCAAGCTGACTACTTCACTTTTCTTTAGTCTCACTTTCAGGCATTAAAGATTGACATGGGCTGGTGGACCCTGAAAGCAAATTTGCCATAGAGATATATATGCTTTAAGGCGGTTGCTATCGACAGATGAAAAGTGGAATGCAATTGACCCGATAGGCATGCCAAGAGCTGCTGGTGGAAACAAAGGCTTCATACTGAGTCAGATTGAAAAAAAAAAAAAAATGCCAACCCAGAGCTGGACTAAGATGTCCCTGTGTGACAGAGAGGATAATGTCGAAGTTTTCGGGTGTGTTTTGAGAAGTAAATGCAATATTCATAAAGATAGTATGAAAACATTTATCCCAGAATTATGACCCATCTAATTCAGATCTTTCTTTTGGTTTTAATCTGTAAGCTTTGGGGAGTGTTTCACAGTGAGAAAGTCCATAAAATTAAGAAAGTTATTTGCTTTATGAATATTTAAAATGTTAACATTCAATTAATTTTAACTGTGTTAATTGAGTTCCATAATGTATAAATTGGCTATCATGAACTGTTCTTAAATGACCAAAACACTTTGACATTTAAAAAGCAAGCAAAAAACCTAATTGAAGCAAGAAATAAATACTACTAGCAAACTAGGAATAGATTAGGTATAGAAAAAGACAAAAAAAATAGAAAGAGGCACAGACTTGAGGAATTTTAGACTTGAGGAGGCTTAAAAACAAAGTCTAGGCTCCAGAGACAAACCCCAATATATTATTAAACCTTTATATTCTGGTACCATCTAGAGGCCAAATGGCACAGCATCCCATTTTGCTAGGAGCGGTACAAGCATATAAAATGACAGATATTCCCTCTTCAAATCAAAGAATGTGTACACCAAACTCACCGGTACTGAATGTTTATGTTATTTCTTCTTTGTGGAATACTTCCTGTCTCTGTTCTTTACAAAATATGTGGATCATGTTTGTGCAAACCATGGATGAGGTAGTACTTCCAACCTGCCAACAACTGTATCATTTACACAAACCAGAAGTACAGAAAAAGAAATATATATGTTTTTTTATCTCTCAGATGATGAGAAATCATTTGAGAGTATCCAATAATAGCCTGCCTAAACAAACATTCCTTAGTCAGTATTGCTGTTATAGTAATAATGGCTGAAGCAGCATCCTTTTTAATGATAAAAGAACTACAAAAGAAAATCAGGATAAGGGTGATTGACATAATTTGAGTTCTGCCATATCTACTTTATGGGACAGAAAGAATGATAATGTTTATGCTGACTAGAATATTTGATTCTTCAATCTCTATTTCATCAAAAGACATTACTACCTTTGTTTTCTTATTATGGTTCATTGTTTTTTATCTGATGTATTCCCTTCATCTTAAATTAATAACTGAAAATACTGTTACTAGTGATGTTACTACAGGTGTAATGTTTCCTTCTCACTTGATTTTCAAACATGTGCGTCTACAAGAATTATAATCCCCATTACTTTCTGTTCTTACTGGAATAAAAAGCCAATAATTGTAATTATTTTGGATGAAATCATATTTTCAATATTTTTCAGGTTTAGTCTTTCATATTATGAAAATTGATTTATTTGAAATTACTGCCTGTTCATTTTGCATCAAAGTTAAGTCTTCCATTTTTTAATGTCCCTGTTTTTCACACATAACTTAAAAAATATATATCTGAAATTATTCTTTTGGAACATCAACTGTTCATGCTCTTAGAGTGGTCTTAAAGCCTGCTTCCACTCCAGGGGCTGAATTATTAGATCAGATACTCAGATTATAGAATCAGCATAGATTCATTGACTCCAAACCTTCTTTAAAGAATAAATTGAGATGAATGATTTTATTCAATAATTTTTACAAAATAGAGTCAGTTTCTCATGGAGAGAAATTATTTGATTTACAGAAAAAATATTTCTGCTACTCTTATTTAGCCAGATTTTTAACTCAGGGTGACTACTGACGATCACAACTATCCAAGCTGTCGCAGATGTTGTGTTAAGAAAGCTATTGACCGTCAGTGGGTTGTAAAATTTTTCTGCTCTCACTTTATTGCTGCCCCCATTAAACCATCCTCTCAGGTCCTATATTTGTGTGACTGGTTCTGTCCCCTATGGTCTGGTGTCATTAGCCTGTTCCTCAGTAGTGGACTATATAATGCTTTCCTAATTAACCCTGTGGATCTTGTTGCCCCAGATTACATTTAAATGGGAGTTTGTAGCTGTAGTATCTTGATATAGATTTCCACTGGAAATGCTGGAATGGAATACATAATTTCAGGGAGCAATCCTAAAAACCCACAAGACACTTTTAAGATAATTACAACATTGCTTGTCTTTTCAAATGGAAGGCCTGGATTAATCAAGACAGCATTCCTCTTTTGAATGCCATCATTCAGCTGCAGGTCATTTGTGTTTCTGCTAATTCAAATGAACTTTGAAGAATAATGTATTTATCAACATATTATCACATATAATACATCTCCAAAAATAATACTTCTCAAAAACCTCATCAGAATTAATACTGGGTACTTAACTCACAATTCTACCCTAATCAGCATCTTTAATTGCTCAGTACTTATTTATTCTTGAATTGGAAATTAATTTATGGGATATTTCACTTCCATGCCTTTCGAACTGATTGTCTCCAACACTTCTTTCTGTACTCATCTTCAGATTCAGTCCCAGCTACTTGCTCATAGAATCAAACACTCTGTTGTTGAGCATGTCAAGTATGTTCATCATTAGATAAATCTACTGATGTGAGTTATTTGTGTGTTCTACTTTAGTTTTAATAAACACACGTATAGTATTAGTGCTTTGGATCAACTACTTTTTTTGTGTGTTCAGTTTCAACAGTTTTCTGTGTCTTGCGAATATCCTTACTTTCATCAACAGAAGTAGTCTTCTTCAGGTTGAGACTTGTTGGTTATCCATACTCATGGATCTTCTCTTCTAAATGAAAGTCTAGGCCACAGATCACAAAAGCAATAGGGAAACACTTTGTGCAGGCAAATTTTAAATCACAATGGATGGCGCAGAAGATACCCTAGCAATTTTATCTTTGTAATTTTATTTCTTTGTCTTTTTCACCTCCAAAGTAGACTAACCTCAATGAATCATTCAAGGTTTTGCATTTACTGAGAACTGCCATGTGCAATATTTGCAATTATGGAAACTAATCATGGAAACTATCACAGTAAAAGATAAAGTGCCACCCAAATGCAAACTGTAAGCATATATACGCAGGATAATGAGGCTTAACAGAAAAAAGTTGTGGTTTAGCTACCAATAAATGTGGATGATACAGCCTATAACAGCAGAAAGTCCAGAAATGGTTGATCAGGTGTGCATATTTTGGGTCTCAGACATACAGCTGGAAACTCTTTATATGATCCTATTCTTATCTAAGTGCCATTAATTTCTCTGGAATAGTGGTCCCCTGACAACACTTTTCCTATGCTTTGTCCACTGCACCATGATCTTCAATATCATGCAAATGTTACTGTTAAGATAACCAATAACTTAAAAGTCCAGAATTAGTGTCTATGCTGCAGAATCTCTCAGGAGTCAAATGACATAGATGTTTAGTGCTGAAGTTGTCTTACTGGGGAATCATATGGGCTGCTGTTTTTATCAGAATAGGAAATGAGAGAAGATAGATAAAACTCTGAAGAACAAAAACTGAAGAGCATTCAGATTAATACATTGAGATTATTATTAAATATAAAATGGGGAAGAATTTTTAAAAGTACTAATTAAGCAGTTAACGTGAGAAGTTAAACTGCTTCCTGTTTTGTAAAAGGATTATTACATGTTCATTTCATTTACAGATGTAATATGATTGTATATGTTGATCAAAGGAGAGCTTCAGATGAAGGATAATTAATTATAAAGTATCAATTTTTTTTCCTCAACTGGGCAAGCCACCTTATTTGTAAATAAATTTTTTAATCTTAATTATGGAGAGAATCCCACTTGCTAACTAATTGTTCAATATGTCTTGTTATTTTTATTTGAGAAAATCTGCTAATGAGAAATGTGAACCAAATGTTTGTTGTTACTGTCTCTTGAGCAAATGAGCTTGGCTTGTACTTACTGGAAGAGACCCCTTAGGAAGGCATCTCCAACAAAGCAGAGAGTTTTGCTTATTCTCTGTCTTTGAGAAGCCATACATATCTTTACTTTTCAGGAAAAAGGAAATTATTCCCTTCTTAAGTAAGGAGAAATAAACAGAAAAGTTGGGAACCTTTGACTGAGCAGATTATACAGCAGATGACCATAGAGATTTACTTAAAGGAATAGAAAGAAAATGGTATGTAATCTTTCATTTCTCTCAGAAGTGCTCTTTAAAGCTTGCTGAGATTTTTTAGCTAAAATACAATTGAACTTTCTGATTGATCACCTCAGTTAATAAACAATGTGCCCCTTGTGTATCCTTCTTATCACCTCTAGTCTCCATTTTTTCTCAAAAATGAGGAAAGATTGAACACCTTACCACTCATTAGCTATTATACGCTCTTAGCTATTACATGCTAAACTCCAAAGTTGTTGTTCCTACTTTTTCCCACTCAAATGGCAAGTGGTGAGGATCAAGGCAACAGTTTGTATCTGTTTTTTGTGTGTTCTGTCTACAATTTCTAAAACTGCAGTGGATTTACACATTGAACACACATGCTGACCAAGAGATTAACGTTCCCACTGGATGTGATGGAGCTCTGTAATGCCTGAATTTCTTTTTTATTAGTACAAGATGTTATAATGGAACCAAACAATTGCTGTACTACATTTCTCACTGTCCTTGAGAAAATGGAAGGATTACTTAGAACTATAATTATGCCCACTCACTGGTCTAATGAAGAGAATTAGAGAATGTATAAACAATAGCTGTGCAGGGGAGAGTATGCATAATTGGCAACTATTAATCTAATAGTGAGAGATGGAGACGGGTGAGAGTGATTAACATAGGTCGCAGAGAATGACCATTTGTGATAAGTATGACTGTGAAGACATTGACATTATTCACCCTTCCCCACAAGGAGAGCATGAATAGAAATAAAATCAAACAGAGAACAGACCAGCAGGTGTAGTGTGACAGATTTTCAGCACCCACATTTTTCATTCACTGCAGAAAAACTGCATTAGTTTTCCTTTCCATGCAGTTAGTATAATAAAAAGTGTTCAATGGTAATGCAGAAGGGCAAAAATTGTATACCGTCTTATAGAGTTTTGTTGTCCAAGTCGCCATTTTCCAGGACAGTCAAGTGTGTTGCCTGTTATGGGAGGCAGAGGTGTAGGTTTTCATTTGTGTTTTTTGTCCTTTGAGTGGTCCTGTCCTTGTTGCAGGAAAGGCAGTGACTGAAGGATGATGGAGAATGATTATTAAAAAAGAAAAAGAGGGAGGAGGTAGTCAGTTAATGGAAAGGAAGAAAATAGTAGTTTTCTGGAAGGAAGAACAGAGAAGGCTATAGAGTTTCTGAAATGGAAGTGAAAGGAGAATGATAAAGAATGACTGAGACAGTGATGATGTGACATTTCTGGGGTAAGGAATTAAAAAAATGCCTTGAAGATTTTTCTGTTGTGAGGATTAAGGCCCCTGGCAGAGGAGGAACTGAATGGAGGAATAAGAAGTAGAAGGTCAGGCAAATCTGGCAAGAGAATGGGATGTGGAGATAGGGGATTGTAAAGAATGGAGCTAGACAAGATGAAAGTAAGATACCCTGGCTACAACATGGAAAGTCCTTGATGTAGATAACCAAGACCTTGAGAGACTACAGCCAGTAGGCTGAGAAAGGGAATTAGAAACAATAGACAAATAAAGTACTAAATAGTGAGACTGGACAGAAAAATATAGAGCTTGAAATGAAAGTGTGTAGATTAACATAAGACAAAGCTAAATAAGCAGAATATGTGTACACTATAGAACATTTTCCTCCAACACTTGGAATGGCAGTCAAAGCTGGTAAGTATATTCTCTTGTCAGCCAGGAAGCAGAACAAAGTTTCACCATCCACACCCTCTCTAATCACTGGCACAAATTTATCTTGTGTATAGGGAGTGGAGAACCTCATAGAAAATCATACAAGGTAGTCAGCTAACCAAAAATGACACCTAAGGCTCAGACAATGCCTTAATGTACGTTTGCACTGGAAACCCGAAATGTAGTATTTTTTTAAATTCTGAATTTTATTTTCCTATACTTAAACCTGGTAGGCATTTTTATGCATGTCTATAGATGACTGCTATTGAGAGGATATGCAGACTGCCCAAATCAGAGGAAGGGACACCAAGAGAACTAACTCTTGCTATCTGACCCCCTTCTGTGAAAGTACTTGCTTCCTCTCAATAGTAGCTGCAGAGAATTGAGGGTGTCTCTAATAAAAAGGCTACTTCAAAGACAGGCTTCTTGTCATTAAACACTGAAATTAATTTGCATTGCTAGAGGCTTCTTAAGTATAGCTAGGAGAAAATATGAAGAAGATAACAGAGAAGGAAGCATTGGGAAAGCATAATCTTAAACATCAAAGTCTCAGTCTCAGTTGTATTTCACAAAAAGACTACCCCATAATTGCATCCATGAAAATAAAAAAATGTAGTAAATGGGCATTCTGAGATCATCCTGTACTTTCCCAATCACCTATTTTTCCGTCTTCTGATTCCAGAAAGTACAGAGTAAATGTTTCCATTTAATTGAAGTGGATAGAAATAGAGAAAAGTACTGAACTTCAAAATAACTTATGAAATAATGCCAAACTTATGAAATAAGACCAAAAACCCACCCAAAGACAAAACTACAAAACCATAAATGAACCACCACCTGAAATTCCCTGAGAGTAAATACTTGTTTAATTCAAGTTGAATCAGAGACTAATCCATCTGTTCTGTGGATGCTGCAAATACATTTAGCCTTGTCATATGCTCTGGAGACAGAAAGCTTCCAAAATTGTCAGTTCAACGAAGTCCCTCCTCCTTCCCTCTGCTGTGGTTGTGATTGAATCAGATTAAAGTCCTCAGATCTTATTATAGAAATTGTCTCATTTTACTTAAGCAGCATGTCTTATTTAAAGAATATATATTTACTCTACTAATGACTCACAGATTATAACTATGTACTGGAGACTGTGGAATTAAAAATAAGACTGTAGGCATACATTTCCCATAACAGTCTACTGTCAGCTTAATATTTAAATCCCCAAATGCCCACAGGCTCAGAAAAATATTCATACCTCTTTTTTTGTTTTGTTTTTTTTTTGTATTTTTGGGGGGTTTTTTGGTATTTTTTTGCAGTGATGGAAATCAAAGGAAAAAAGGCTAGTTAGATTTTTTTTTTTGCTTTCAAGGTTATTTGTAGGCTTCATACCACTGAAATCCTTCTTTCTTTTGTTATCCTGCACTAGATTATTTCACTGATCACTGACAATAGCTGGAAATTAGTTTTAAAACTGCAACATTAGGCAAGGGGAGATCTTTTAAACAACTATTTCTGAACAAGATACAATGATAGAACCATTTTAAAATTAGAAAGGTTTCAGAAAATTATAAGAAGAAAACATATGCTTATAGATGTAAATAAATTGTCAGTGTATAATAAATATCTAACCTCTAACTACTGATCAATCTTCCTCCAGTTGCTGTTGCACATATTAACATTTCAGTGATTAACCTCCCATGCAGCATAAGCCAATACCCCCTTCCTTGATAATGCCAATTTTAAATCATTGCAACTAGTCTGGAAAGATTGTGAACGTAAGTTATTTCAGCGCTCAAGGAAGTGGAGAGCTCTGCAGGTGTTAACACACAGTTAACCTGCAGGTCAGCAGGTACCGGTAAACAGTTGTCACAATGTTCTCTGGTACAGTGGGAATCTGTCATGCTCCTTACTTCTCTGAAGCAGGAAGGACAACTTTTTCTTGACTAAACCAAGTAATGAAAAGAAAATTGTGCCTACAATGCTTCCATCAATATCAAAAGCAGCACTGTTGTCTTCTCCCTGTTTTTCTGGTCTAACAGAATGGAGTGGAGTGGAATTGGAATTGGAATCTAGTCCAACTGCCTGACCAATTCAAAGCTGACCAAACGTTAAAGCATGTTATTAAGGGCATTGTCCAGATGACTTCTAAGCACTGAAAGGCTTGGTACATCCTGTTTCAATGCAAAGGATTTCTTCTTCCTATACATACCCTGTCTCTAAACCTACATCATACTCTTCAGATACTATGCTTCCCTGGTTAAATTAATAAAATTTTACAAATGCTTCCCTGAATTTTCCTTGTAGTCTTACTGTTGAATTTCTCTTCCCAAAGCTTTCCACCTTTAAAGCATCCAAGAGAAATCTTTGCCAAACAACTTTGCAGTGTCAAAATGTATGTTTTTTTTTTTTTTTTAAATAATTGAATGAATTTATGGAAGGGTTACTCAGTACAAAGAAATGACATCTGACTCAAGAAGTCATTAAATCATTCATGCCTGGATAGTGGTATACTTACCTTCCTGGGGAGCTGTTCCATGCAGTTTTGATGTAGCTGAGCCCAAATTTAAGCTCTCAGAGACACTGTCCCAGTGGCCATAAAATTCCACGCAACTCTAACAAAGTTCAGAATGCAGAGGGTCTCTTTTTGTTACTCTGAAGGCAATCCTATATGGCACCCTGCAATTAATTCTCAATGTGGGGAGAAAACTCTTCCAAAACTTGGTGAGATACCATATTCTTAGTCAAAAGCAATATGCTACTAACAGCTTTCACCTTGTTCAGCTTCAGATGATCCAGTTGACCCTATCCCAAATCATCCACTTAACTGGAAATAACAACTATTTCAAACAGTACTGAAAGATGATATAAGTCATGTTAATTAGAAAGGTGGAATTTTTTTTAAACTAAATGAGACACTAGCCTCACCTTCTACAGAAAATTATAGAATATCAGGTTGTCTAAATGGCCTGAGACCTCAGTCTTTTTTAATCCCATCTGCTTTTTAAATGACTGTAACAAGCTGTCAAGAATAAATTCTTTATTTACTTCTTTGCTAGGCTGTATGGCAGTTCCTTGCAAATATTGATTTGTCAGGTCAGTAGTAATACCTGTATTTGTCAGTTGCCTGATGAATTTTCACTTATTACACCTGTGAAATAAATGTTAAGTAAATGCCTAGGAACATTGCATTTAAGAATAACTCTAACTTCATTCCCACGCCTTTTGCTGCCAAGAGTTTATCCAAAACCTAGAAAGGTTTTGTCCAAGTTATTGCAATAGCTTCCCAAGTCAGTTGAGGCCAAGGGTTTCAGTTTTCAAAGTAATATACTTTCAAGCCTAGCTCTGCACAAAATCAAACTGCAGTCTCTGACCCCCTGTCATATTTCAATGTTAATGCGAGAAAGCCTAATTATAGCCTGTCATCTGAGGTGCAGCATTTTTATTGAAGAAAAAGAAGAGTCTAGAATCGTAACTTATTTATTCCTAGAAAATTTTACTCTTAAAAAGCTATCTCCTAATAAAGATACACAAAATGTAAGCAATGCCTTCTCACAACTAATCTAAGAAACAACACAAAAATTAAATAGTGTTATGTTAAAGAAAAATCATAATAGCCAGCATAAAAATAGATATTTTACACCAGAAAGGGTACTGTAAATGAACTCTGCGATGGCCTCTGTGGGGTTCCAATTCACTGCTGATTTATGGAAATGAACAGTTTCAGTGGCAGGAGGAAAGCCACTGGTATTCACATGCCCACAGGATTAGAAATAGGGTTTAGATTGCTCATAAAGCATAACTGGATAAAAGATGAACGAGAGAATGTGTTCTAAGATATGACTGTATTAATTTGACACATAACAAGGTTAAAAGAAATCCATCATCTCACTCACTAACCATTTAATAGGGACTTCTATGGGGACAAGGGCAATAACCAGGCATCATCCATGCTGTTCCAGAGTGCTGTTCAGACAAAAATGTGGGAGACCTACCTCTGAAAGCAAAGGGTCTACTAAGTAATATCCCACCTCCCCCCCCTTTTTTAACCTTTAGGGGTCTGCAATTTTAATCTAAACTGGAATTGCATCACTCCCTACATTTAATTTTGTCAAGATGCTGAAGTTTGGGTTTCTTTACTTCAGCAGGGCCTGCCAATGCTTTAAAGAAGAAAACCTTTACTGCAGACAGTTTGGCCCTATATGAATAATTAATTTTTAGACTTTTAGAGCAGTTAATCCATCAAACTCCTAGTGTGAAGGAAATGTTTCTATTGACTATATAAAGGAGCTGGGGGTGAGAGGCCTGACATCTGTAAGACAAGGAGCTGCAGTGACCTAGAGGGAGTTTCTGCTTGGACATGGGCAAAGGAGATGGCAAGAAAGCCCCGTGCTACCTGTTATATTTTGGTACTGCTATGGGTAGCAACACAAAGAGGGAGGGTCAACCTTTCAGTCTCTGTCATCACTGTGTGTTTATTTGACCTGTTCTTCATTGTTTGTTGAAGGATTGCAGCTTGACCTAAGCTTTACTTACTTTCACCATAAGAAGGGCCCCTCACCACAAGAAGGATGTTGAGGCTCTGGAGCGAGTCCAGAGAAGAGCAACGAAGGGGTTGGAGAACAGGCCTTATGAGGAATGGCTGAGAGAGCGGGGGGTGTTTAGCCTGGAAAAGAGGAGGCTGAGAGGAGACATCATTACTCTCTATAACTACCTGAAAGGAGATTATAGAGAGCAGGGAGCTGGCCTCTTCTCCCACCCAAGTGACAGGTGACAGGACAAGAAGGAATGGCCTCAAGCTCCGCCAGGGGAGATTTAGGCTAGATATTAGGAAAAAAATTTTTCACAGAAATGGTCACTGGGCACTGGCAGAGGCTACCCAGGGAGGTGGTTAATTCACCTTCCCTGGAGGTGTTTAAGGCACGGGTAGACGAGGTGCTGAGGGATTTGGTTTAGTGTTTGATAGGAACAGTTGGACTCGATGATCCGGTGGGTCTCTTCTAACCTGGTTGTTGTATGATTCTAGGACCCCACAAAACAAAAACCACTGTCCCACTAAAATGTTATAGTAAAATTGTAAATTAAAAAAGCTATTTTCATAGTTTCATAGCCTTCCCTATGTAATTAATGGTGAATAAAGTAGATGAACTCGTACCATACTGACAAACATTGAAATAATATATATTCATCATCATCAAATCTAAATTTTCTCCTGTGACAAGAGAAAGAAAAATCCAAACCCACATTTTTACTGCAGCCATTCCAGTTCTTCCCATGTTTTATTTTACTGACACATTTTTCTAAAAAGCACAGAAGAAACCTTCTTTTCCACTTTGATGAAACCAGAAATGCAAAATAATTATAAAATATATAATAAATGCCTTCCCTCCCACCCTAGAGAAAGAAAGGAATGCACTGAGAGATTTAACAGCATTTCTTCATCAGTATTGTAAGAAAATGAAATTACCCCTAAAATTCCTGTTATATTAAAAGGAAATTGTTGAAGAATATGTGGTGGAAGCAGGGAATGATACAGTGCTGTTAAATTAAAATTTATGTCAAAGAATTAAATGCATCCAATGTGTACATGTCATGTGCCTTAGGCGTCTTACATATGATGACATAGTAAAATAGTAATTTTTATAACAATTAAACTCCTTAAGGTAATGAGACAGTCATCAGGATACCTTTTGGTATTTATTAGGAAATGAATCACGCTGAATTCAGGCAGTATTGATATAAATCGTTCTCCTTAAACAATTATAAACAGATGGGGGAAGGAAACAGATTTTCAAGGTGAAAGTGCAAGTAGGAAAGGCAGTAAATTTTGAGCTTTTATTCCAGAATAAAACATTCAAACTCTCCATGTTAACTAAATAAATTTTAATTTCCTGGGAAGTGAAATATTTTCAAAAAAAGGTATTATGTCAGGCCTAGTAAAAACTGGTGTATAGTATGACACACACATCCTTTTGATACTAGTGATCTGAGACATAAAACAGGACTTCACCTCGAACTTTTGGGAAGAGGTAACTTCACAACTGCTATGCATCAGTCTCTTTAGATCAAAAGGTGCTTTCTGTAGTACCTAGAGCCACAGGGGTCTTCAGAGTAGTCACACACTTCCCTTTCCCCACAAAGAACCTTCCCTCAACCCCCAGAACAACCCAACCAAGACTACACCTTTGAATTGAAATACTTAGATCCAGTGAAGCAGGATGCAGATGAGGCACCCCAGTTTCTGTTGACTAGAGCAAATTCAGCTAACTTTGACTGTTAATTATTATATGACAGTAATATAAGCGTCTCTTTGCAGAGCCTGGAGAAAGAATTTACATGTTAAAATTGTTTGCACAATCTCCAGCAAGCCCAGGGCTCTGCCAGAGGCCTGGCTTTATTAAACATAGGGGATTTTCCTGACTCCTTGCTGCAGAGGTTGGCTGTGCTGCTACCACTTTCACTCAACACTTGGGGAAAAAATAAAAAATCACCTCCTGAAATGAAAAATATATAGCTGCAAAAGCAGAGTTATAAGCTATATTGATCGGTTTTAAAGATCACTGACTATTATATTTCATATTTAATTATTACTTGATTACAATCACATTCTGTTCAAGGTGTCCTGAACTGTGCTTTTTTTAACAAATTGCACAAAAACTAGTTATTCTTGAACATGTTCCTGCTTTGTTTTCTTTCCTCAGCTGTCATGGATATAATAAACACTGTGAATTTAGTAATCATTTAGGTTTGCCATTTTCATTGAAATCTGGCCATTTCCTGAAAAAGTTCACATAAATTGGAACAATGTCACATGGTTTCAAGATGACAGCGACTTCACTATGCTAACATCTCATTTGCATATTTTAAAATAAAGTATTCCTCCTTGATTGGCATTCTCATTAACTTGACATTATAAAAGACTGCCTGTTAAACAATGTAAGCAGTATTTAAATGTAACCGCTCTTAATTCCTCTGCTTTATAAGAAGGAATATTGAATGGTTTCTTTTTTTTTCTTCAATGCTGCACCGGAGATGAATGCTGATATTTAGGTTGTTCATGTTGAGAGATACGCTTTTTTCTTCTTTTCCTCCTTTTGGTGTCATTTAGGTCAGATATTGACTTCACATTAAAAATGATCAGACACACACAAAGAGAACATGTACAATTTCTGAACTATGGAGGTTACCAGTTTTTCACCATTTGTATATAAATACATGAAGATAACAGAGCTCTTTCTAATTTCAGTTGGGAAAAGGTCAACCCTGTAATGAGGACTGTTTTGAGGTATTAGTTTGAAATTAGTCTTGCCTTCCTGATTAAACACAAATCTTCCCTAGGTGCACAGAACTACAGATTACTCTTCTAAATTTTAAAAGCCACTCTTGAGCCTTTATTTACATCTTCTGTTCAGAAGCTCAATACAAATTGGTATTCTTCCTTTCTTCTTCTATTCTTCAGTGTCTTTGGTATATCTGTTATGTATATTTTATGTATATTCCTATCCCAAGTACGTTTTGATAGAAAAAGCTACGGTCAAAATATCTGGTTTATCAGAATATTTGCAATTTGTTTCCTCAAATAATCATCGTCAAATGCAAATGTGCCCTCTAGGTTCCCCGCTCCAATAGGATCCTGTTGATACTATGATGGCATGAATCAACAAAAGACAGTAATACTGTACCAGTCAGTAGCACCTGTAAGTAAGATTTGCTGAGTCTTTTTCAGAAGTCTGGAAGCTGCTGGGTTCTCAAAAAACCCTCCAAGTTATGTAAAATCCTAATGTTGGTATTCCAAAAGCTAGACAGGTCTCTCTCTGGCAAATAGCTAGCATTTTTAGCCCAACTCTTCTTTGTATTGTTGAAAGTAAGAATATTTTACAGGTTTGGCTTTTTTGTTTGGCACTATGTCCCATTCTTTTTCCCCACATTCAAGAAAATTTTTAGCACGGATAAAAATATCTCTCACCTATCCAATACAGTTATCTTTAGGGGCAATAAATACAGAGAGAAAAAGCTGAAAACCATGTTAGATGGGAAGCAGTCTTAAGATCTTTTGATTTTCAGTTCTCTTGAGGAATTTTGGGGTTACTCTTGGTCCAGTTAATGTCTGCATTGTTATGAGGTTAAAGTAGTAATTTAGATCACCTTAATATTTTTCTCAAATGATGACTACTTCTTAAAATCTCAAAACTTCCAAATACATTTTTACCAAAACAGAGGTAAAGATAATTTCACAAAAGGACATTTTTTACCTTTCCATCAAAATATCCTGACGCGTTTTCTTTAAATTCAATTGATACTTAGCACTGACCTCACTGTGAGCACTCCATTTATTCTGCTGAAGATGGGTGGTGATGCACACAATGTTTACCTTTTCAGGTATCTTGCTCCCTGAAATTTCTAGATTTTAGTTTATAGGAGATACACTGATTTAAGAGGAAAAAAAGCTTGTAGGGGTTTGGGCACTCACTTGTATGGTCTTCTTTCCCCATCAATCAGTTATTTCTATAATTGAGATCAGTCTTTTCTGCATAGTCTCTGCATTAATTTGTAACCTTTATTTATACCTATTCTGAAGCATCCTGCTTTGTTCTTACCCTTGAAAAGAGACCACCAGCTTTGCAGCTCCACCTGCTTTGTCTGTTCTTCTACTACAGAAAATGCAGATTTGTCCTTTCAGATTGAGGGCTACCTACTTTTCCTTCCATGCAAATTGCAGAAGCAATTTCATCAGGGTACCCCTAACCCTCACTAGATGTCACACTGCAGGCCAGAGAAAGGAGAGGGGGCTGACCAGCTGGGAAAATGCTTGTATGTCAGTACTGTAAGGGATGAAGTAAAGCTGTATGGTTCTTAATGTTGCCTTCTGGGAAAGCTGATGGCTTACTAGTGTGACAGAAAGAGTGCAGTCTCTGCTTATTAGGTAGTAGTCCACAACTCAGGAGCTGGAAAAGCAGAAAAGATGGACAGTCACAGACTTTGTTGCTTTTTTCCTTAGGCTATACCATCTAGGTAAAGGTTTCTGGGAGGTTGTTGTTTCACACTGAAGCATCCTGGCTCTTACCCTCCTGTATAATATTTCTTTATGCAGTGCTTTCTTATTTAAGACATGTTGAATAAAGTCTGGAAACAAATTGCTTAACATTGGCACACAACTTGTCAGGTTAGCTGTAGGAGATCTTTTCCCGTTTCTTTCATAAAAAAATTATAAAATCTCTTACTTAATTTAACACATTTGCCTTTTTAGAACAGTTAAACTCTTTTTATTTGTTACAGACACTTCAGAGGAATGGAAACATTCTAAGACATAAGGAAATATGAAAATGTTTTGTGCAGTATACCCTGGACTCTAGGAAAACTGAGGGTATAAATAAAAAATTTGTAGCTTAAGTCAACTCTGCACTTGTTAAAAGGATGTCAAGCTGTGTCTTTAGCCAGCCAGCCAGTTAGAAAACATTTCTCTCCATTTTTCTCTCTATTTATTTGTCTATTATATGAACTCTGGTTAGTGAGCTACCTGACTCAAGAAGCATAGTGATGCCCCAAGTGCTGAGATCAGCAGAACACAGATCCCTGCATTATGGTGATGCAGGGAAAACAAGGGATGGTTATATTTTTTTCTTAGGTCTATGAGAATGCAGATATAACACTTCTCAAGAGAAGAGCAGGGTGAGGATTTGGGGAATAAATTAAAAAAAAAAAAAAAAAAAAAAAAAAGCAAGAAACACTGTTTTCATGAAAAGCGGCATATAAACTCAGTCCATTTATTCCAGGCCTGTGGTAGGACACATACCATGACCCATAGGAGACAGATTTTGAGTGAGTGTCACAACATTGCACTTCCTGGCATATTAAATAACATCTTATGAAATTCACAATTTAAATTGACCCTGAAAGGAGGTTGTAGAGAGGAGGGAGATGGCCTCTTCTCCCAAGTGACAGGGAACAGGATAAGAGGGAATGGCCTCAAGCTCCGCCAGGGGAGATTTAGGCTAGAGATTAGGAGGAAGTTTTTCACAGAAAGAGTCATTGGTCACTGGTAGAGGCTGCCCAGGGAGGTGGTTGATTCATCTTCCCTGGAGGTGTTTAAGGAACAGGTAGATGAGGTCCTGAGGGACATGGTTTAGTGTTAGATAGGAATGGTTGGACTAGATGATCTGATGGGTCTCTTCCAACCTGGTTGTTCTATGATTCTATGATTCTAAGTTACTATGATTCTAAATACTAATTACATAAAGTTGTGTGACTCTATGGCTTTTGTGAGAATGAGATACTATCAAGTGATATGGCGAAGTTTCTAATTTCTTTGTTATTGCTACTCTTCCAATTTTACCTTCCCAGGAGGGAAGATTAAACTCTTTCTGGATAATCTGCACAGACACTCACCAGTCATAGACTCAAGCTACCCTCAAGCTTCTTCCTTAGCTCAATGCTTAGTTAACATATTTTCCTGCTCCAACAAAAAGTAATAAGGAAGTTTTATCTCAGACTGTGCAACAAAAGCAAGTCTCTGAAAAAGCCCATGCAAGGGGAGACAAGAAATATTTTATCAGATCAAGGGTTTGACCCAAGATCTCTTGCCCTCAAATAACCAGAAAAACAGAACTCGGAGTATTTTAAACTAGGACAGCCACAACATTTCATTTTGGAGATAGGTCGCAATACACAATATACCTATGTGTAAATTGAACCTGTGAGCAACTAGACTAGCATAACCTCTTACCCTTGTTAATGAGATCCACACCTGAGAGTTAAACTATGTTGAATTATTGTGTCAGCAGGAAAGGTTGAAAGCAGCTGATCTAGGGCATGCCGTGACTAAAGAATATGTTCTTGGTGGGTCTAAGAATGATACTCTTGGTTTCCTATCCTCAAGATTAAAATCCTTCTAGTGGAATAAACATTCTGATTGTCCTACTCTGAGTTGTAATGTAATGCTGCATTGTTTTTCCTCTTTTTTTGTGACTCTGGTCCTTTGTTTTATTATTTTTTTTTTAAAAATTGCCTTGGGCTGAAAACTTTATTTCTAGTCAAAGGAGATAGTTTTTCAGTAGAGTTCTGCCTTTTGTTTGGGGGGTTTTGTTTAGTTTTTGTTTTGAGTGGTGGGTGTTAGGTTGTTTTTTTTTTAGAGAGAAACAAAAAACCAAGAATGAAACAAAGAAGAAATTGTGTCCGCCCAGTTACTGATTTTATTCAACAAAACAAACTTTAATATACTTAGGAATATTTTCACACTTCTGTTTGGAAGATAAAATCTATTCTACAGCTTCAGACTTCATTCAAGCATTTTGCCTGTGTTGGTTAGAATGGTAATTACAGTGACTTGAGTTAGGTTTCTGCTGAGTTTTAACTGATTCCACTGGGCTTTTCTAGACTATCAGACATTTTGAGTTTTCTACAAAGGATGATTGCAATTTTCACCTGTCATGACAGATGTAGTTTATTTTTATGAAAGAAAAAACTAAAACGAACTTGCTGGCAATTATTCTGCATATGTGTAAAAACTTGCATATGAGTGACTTGTTGTAGGTAGAAGTACAACACAGAACAGGCCTGTAATTTTAGTTTATAAAGCTAGATACATGCTGTATAAAAGAGTCTACTCGAGTTCCCTGGGGCAATCTAGACACACAATTAGAAGCAAACACAAAAACATCCCCAAGGAAAAACATAATAATAAAGAAGCATTTTTTAGAAGAACTATATTAAAAACAAGAAAGTTGAGCATTATGTAATAAAAGCGAAGATCCCAAGGCAAAAATGATGCAGTCAGTCTTCCAAATAAGCTTTATGAGATTTAAGGAAGGGTTGGAGATTTCGTGAGAGACCTTGCAGAGAAAGGTACATATAGTCTTATTATACAGCACTGTCTGTGCAATAATGCCAGGGGTAGGGAGGCAATAGATAGAAATGCTGTCATTTGGCTTGTCATGCATAACTAATAAAACAGAACTGGAGACTACTTCTCCTTGCTTGTTCATATGTGGCCAATTTCTGGTAATCTCTGATTATGGGCATCAACCAATAACCCCAAGCAGAGCAGTGCGAGGAGGCCTCTTCTCCTGCCTCTCCAAGCTGGAGCAACTGTGATGTTAACCCACTGTGACATGCCAAAGAGGAACACCTCAAGATGTTACTGATATCTGCCAAGTTCCCCTCCCTGTCTCCCTCATATGTATGTATATCTTTCAGCAAACAGCAGCATTAATCCACGTTTTGGATTTGTACTGAAGGCATTTGCTCCCTCTTCTGTACAAAGTGTTCTGGATGAAACATGGTAAGCGTGCATCCAAGGGAAACATGAGAATTAGAACTACATTCTCGTTGTGGCAATTGTAACAATCAATCAGAGGAACCATCAATACCAGTAGATCAATCCAAGCAGAAATTAACCAGTAACTTTTTCTTATGCTAGTCCAGGAAAAGCAAAGTACAGTTGCAAAAATGGGTTCAGAATTCAAAATTCTTGTTTTATAGGTGTATGAGATGCTGTAGTCCTTATAAGCAAAATACACTCTGAGGGTGATTAATATGTCTACCCTAGGAGTGCAAAAAAAAACCTCGTGAATTTTATATCTAGTAGGCCTCAAGTCTGACACACTTTGTAATTGCAGAGGAAATGAATCCATCAGATAAATCTCTAAATTACATGGCCAACAAACAATAATTTCAGAACTCGAGGATTTTTAATCATAATAAGAAATACACTGAGTGGCCATGTATATTATTAATTTACAGACAGAACTAGGTGGAAGACACAACATTCAGTTGTAATCTGTTTATGGAGAGAGTCAGGCAATTATATCAGATAAGGGAATTAATTTTGCAGAGTAAGATTTAGTGATTAGTCAAGGTGCCCTCATTTTATCTTCAAGCCCATAAAATTCAGTGTTCTGAAATCTATCTAGTGTATTGAACACATCATTCAGACACCTGCAACATTGTTTTGGGATCCAATCTCTGTAGCCAGGGCTATAGAAGTATTATGTGGTTGAATAACTTCACGTAGAACTAGTCTCTACAGTAGGCTGGGAAAAGTGGTTAATATTTTTAGTTCATCACTTTCCTCTCTAAAGAAAATTTCTGAAAGTTATTCAGGCTGATTCTTGCCTAAGTGGTTATATATTTCACCCCATACAGATATTTTTCAGAAATGTCGTTATATTCCATGCCCATAAAACATACAGTATGTGTAGCCTAGATATACTGTAATTAAAGAGACACTCATGTTGATAAAAAGACAGTTGTTCCCACATAAGTGTAAAGACTGTCCTCTCTACCAATTAAGAATCAGCAGAATATGGGCTTTAATAGTCGTCTTGGGGGACTTGTCTTTTGTATCTATGATAAATACATGATTATAAGGACAAATTATATGAGTAGCAATAATTTCCTAGTAATGTGATCATTAAAAGCCTTCACAACTGCAATACATCAATATTAATTGGGGACAGATGATCATTTTACTGACATGTTCAAGTCATTATCCATATTTCAGTACTTCATGAATACCTGAATAGTCTTAATGATGTGATTTTTTTAAAAAACTTCCTTCTTTAGTGGTCCTAACAGGTTTGTTTATATAAAAAAAATGAAAAAAGGGAGAAGAAGAGAGTGAATTACAAGTATTGTAAGTACATGTGGGTTAAAAGTAGCTAAGTTTCAGCAAAATTCCAGTTTCTGTTCAGATGTTAAAACAATTTATCACAACTGTTGTGGAGAAAAAGGAGAACAAACCCTGCCTGTTGGATCTGGTTCATGTTAAATCCATGGTGAGCATTTGCAAAAATGGAGGATACCATCACTCACAGCTGTATAAGGTAAGTACCCTACCATAGCAACCTGTTGGATCATATTCCTTAATAATATTAATTGCCCTGTCTGTCTGTTCCAAGGCCATTTCTCACGTAGGCAACAAACACTTATTC
Source organism: Coccyzus lansbergi (assembly GCA_033558105.1). Lineage (NCBI taxonomy): Eukaryota > Metazoa > Chordata > Aves > Cuculiformes > Coccyzidae > Coccyzus > Coccyzus lansbergi. Next base: position 1,677,845 of record JAUMJK010000156.1, read on the forward strand.
CCTGTTTGCATTTATTTATCTCCCCTGTGACAGTGGACTGGTAAATGATATCTTCACCTACCATGGGGAGGTTGCTGAAAAACCCACTGTAACTTGCAGACAACATGTTTGCAAGAAGAAAAATCTCATATGATTATCTGGAATCTGAAGTGAGATGACAGAATATAACTGCAGATTACATTTTGTGTCTGAAATGGTGTTGTAAACCCACAAAGTATGCTCATGAAAATGTGCATATGAAGTGTTGGTTCAAGTGACAGGGGACAGGACAAGAGGGAATGGCCTCAAGGTCCACCAGGGGAGGTTTAGGCTGGACATAAGGAAAAAAAATCATGGAAAGGGTCATTGGGCACTGGTGCAGGCTGCCCAGGGAGATGGTTGAGTCACTTTCCCTGGAGGTGTTTAAGGGATGGGTGAACGAGGTACTGAGCGACACAGTTTAGTGATTGATGGGAATGGTTGGACTTGATGATCCAACGGGTCTTTTCCAACATGGTGATTCTATGATAAAGTATTTGTTCCATTCTACAATAACACACTTGCTGATTTCTCCTCAACTGTAGCCTTAAGCCATGCTTTGATACAACCTGACTATTGTCATGACTCTATGCAGTTATTTATAACTATAGAAGAAAGATACAAATACAGTTGCTAAGGTTTGTGACTAATCATATAAATTATGTTTTACATAAAGATAACTGGACACATTAATGACATTTATACACTTATTAAAAAGTCTTGAGAGTCAATTTCACTGCAGTTGTTTAAAAAGTCACCAGGTGTCATCATTAGGGCTCCTATCAAGAACATTTGTTTTGCCTAAGCAGAACTTAGTAGCTTTAAAGACAGTAACTTTTGTGATCTAGACTCCACTGTGATCCTACTGCCTGTTAGGATTCTCCTTCCAGTAGCCATGATTGTTAACATGAGTTATGCTGACATAAAAATAACCATCGGAATTAACAAAAACATACCTACAAGCTCATGCACATAATTAGATACATACTAACTCCTAATATTAGAAAAAAGACAATAATATGTTGCTGTGGTAATGAAATTGAACATCCAAGTTTGGAACGGGTGTAATGTGGCTGCTTACATAACTCTGAATTGCAAAATAATGTATATTCAGAATGCAACATTTTTATATATAAACCAAGTATTTTTTTTTTAGCATTAACAGTTTACAGTTAAATTTTTACTAATATTCTTTGCAATTAAAGTCTAGAATTCACATAGCAAAGATAATTTTTTTTTTTTTTGCATTGCGCTATAGTAATTCTTCATGGAGGACTTCAAAGGGTGACAAATCTGTGGAACTACCTATTGGATGTGCACAAGAGAAGAACTTTCCAAGCAGTTTAGAAAAGAAAATCAGCTCAGCTTAGCATTAAGTTAAAATGGTGGGATTTTTATATAAATTAAATTAAAAGTTAGATTTTGCTTTTCAGAGTAACTACTTTGTGACATAAAATGCTATCAGAGGGATTTCTGAAATCTTGGTAATTTCTCATCTTAGGTCTGGAATACTTTGGTTCAGTTTCTTCTCCTTCTTGATGAATCTTAAATCCACTGCTGTCATCAAAGTCTTTTAATACTCTAATAAGCATTGCAAAATTCCATCCTTTATCTTTCCTTTTGATGCTGTTCTGCTATTTTTTATAAAATAGTTTTGCACAAAAATATTCCTTTCTTAATTGACTGGGACATTTTCCTATGATTTGAATAGGTTGAGTGAAGTAGAAAATCTGCAGGAGAGCCAGAGACAGATACAGGTCTCCAAAGTCTGTGATAAAGCCATCCATGTGGGAAAAAGGATTTCTTGGTCCAATAGCAACAACTGCATGCTTTATTTAATCTGCCTCTTTTAACTGACTCTTTCACACCTTTGGCAGGACTTTGAACACATGAATTATTTGGTTTCAAAAATTACTTTCTTTTTGCTTGTGGGGAATATAGTAAGTAGTTTTTGTTATATCTTATATACGGAGCACTAAGTAGGTTACACATGCGGTTAAAATGTTTAAATGGGGCATTAGAGGTCTAAACTGATGTTCTTTAGAGTAATGGGCTTATGATATTAAAAAAGAATATACTATTTCTCCACTATTAGAAATATTATTGTATTGGCATTTACTGTGGAAGAATAACTCTACATTTTTTATTCAATTAATTAAGAAGATGCCAAAAGCTGCAAAGGTATGAACATTCATAAAAGATGCAGTTATATTAAACCATTCAAGTAGTTAAACTTATCCTCTGAAGTAAGAAAATATAGAAGTAAAAAACATTGGCTCCAAGAGCTTAATACAGCTAGAACAAAATTTGGTGTAAAACTAGAACTTCAAATTCGGTTCTCATGGTACACTCAGCAAGATGGTAAAAAATCTTGATTAAAATTACTAACTTGTTCAGTTACTGTCAACTGGTGTTTGCAGGAATTAAATCTTTCATATGCAATAAAACACAACTTTCATCTTTAATATCTGAACTTTTCTTTGTGAAAGCAGAGGATGTGAATTGTGTGCTCGATTTATTTTTTATCTTTAGGAAATACAAGTGAGAGCATAGAGAAAATAATTTTGCAAGTAATGAAAACCTGTCTTGATTTAATCTCCAGATCAAATTACTAGATTTAGGTTAGTGGAAAATGTAACTGCGACGTCAGATTTCTTTTTCTCTTTATTCTCCAATTTCCGTGAAATAAATGTAGTTTCTTTCTCAGGAAATCTATAATGGACTGAATTTCCCGGGGTATCTTGTTGTCTTCTTCCTTCTCTTAATTTCCAGGTTGGTGGTAGGAGATACATGCTCATCATCATAGTGACTGCTCAGGAATTGGTGGATGGACACTAAGCCAAGTCTATTAGCTGCTAACTAGTGAGTAGATTGTCAGTGGGTTTTTTGCCAAACATAATATTGAGGGAAAGTCAGTATGAGCAAAGAAAACATAATTCAAACAGTTATGATGACATGGTATTGCCATGTTCACATCCAGTGCAGTGTTGACAGTTTGAACTTGAATACCTAAACTAGGAGCTGAAAGTTTTGAGAATCCATTCACGTAGAAGATGCTTGGACTTGCTTTACTGCGATTGATGTGCTACCCAGAGGGATCCTAGCTGCAAAGAAATCCTGCTCAACTGTGTTTCTGTCCTCTGGAAGGAAACTGCTGTTAATTCAAGGCAGATAAATCTCCAAATTGCACAGTGTTGTTTAGATGTTTTCCAAACTTTTCTTCATGACTTCATTGCCTTTTTGACCTGCCTAGTCCTGGCAGCTTATGAGTTTGCAATGTTTCTAATTTTGTTAGAACAGCAAGTTCAGAACACTGTTGTTCCTCTACTAAATTCCTGGCAAAGTATTATTCATCCATTTACCAGTCTCGTAGGTCTATTTTGAAAGACGGTATGGCAGTACCAGACATAAGCTTTCTGGATGACTTTTACCAAAATTTCAAGTAAATTTCAAGTTCTTGAAGCACATTGCAAGGAATTCCAGGAAACTATATTAACTCAGAAACAAAAAAAAGAGTATTGTGGAATATATTTCCCTTGCACAAACACACTACACTGCACAATTGCAGTCACACTCAATGCTCTTTCCATTAAAGGTCTCTGTACTGGGATTATGCCTTGACAGATCAGGCTACAACATCACTGTGGAAGGTCCTCCAGTAAGTCAGGATAAGAATGGGAGAGTTTTAGAGACAAACCAGCAGCTTTACAGCACAAAGCATGAAGATATGACTTAGTCTCTGTTTTAGTTTCTTCATGAGTAAAGTGAGAATAATGCATTTCCACAAAAAAAGTGAAGACTGCAAGAATGACCTTCTTGTGGCTTCTACATTTTATGCTGGAATCGTAATTTATTTTATTGTGATTTATTGTGATCTTAACCTCATTAGTCACACTATATTTTCATGATTCAACTAAAGCCCTGTGAAGATATGATTAAAAATGAATACTTACAACATTGCTTTGTTTTTCTTTTGGTTTTGGGGTTTTTTATTTTTTTTTTAAACTAATGTCAAAGATGATAGCTTCCTATTCTATGGGTAGCATGCAGAAATATCCCAGCTACCCTGAGAACTACAGGTATATCAAACTTCATCACATCTTCAAATTACTTGCATAGAAATTGCAAGTGCAGACAGGATGCCTGGTGTATTTCTAGAGTGAGAACTTACCAATCAAGTAATTTTCTCACCTTTTGGGGGGAATATACTGAATATTTATCAAAATTTTAAGTATATTAAGCAGTTTAATCCAAAACCGCTACATTACTTTCTTAAAAAAATGTTGCTAAACATTCAGTTCTGTAGTGTGTCCATGGTTTCATTCTCATTATTGTCTTCGGGTGTCTTACTCTTTTCCTAAATACTTTATGTACACCTACACTTCAAAATTCAGAAGTAATATCTGATTGAATTTGGAAGCATTTGCTTTTATGTAGCTAATTCAGTAGATTTTTCACCCGATTTTCCAGAAATGTATTCATACATAAATATATATGTGCACTCACACACACACACACACACACACACACACACACATAAATATAAATCTACCTTTATAAATACCCATACATGGGTACCATACCATAGTCAGCTTATTTGAAAAAAAGTGCCGTTCACAGGGCATATATTTTGTCCATCATGTAAATAGAAGTTATTGAGTTATTTTTTTTGTTTTTAATTTTTCCATGCTACACAATTTCTCAGTGGTTTCGCCAGGGAAGACTAGGTTCTTTCAATACTGTTGTCTCCTATCTTTAAGATTCTGGGTAGCCAGAAATTTCTGCACATCATTAGTCATTTCTACGCGTAGGAATACGCTCCTAGTCAACTATTGGTCTAGGACTTTTCTTCAGTTTTCACCTACAGAGCACTTGACCTCTACTATGGAACAGTAAAATATCTTTATAAACTTTTTAGTTATAAAGTGGTCAGTAGCTCTTCTCCCTGATTTTGATGTGTTTTTTTTTTTTTTCTTGAGTTCTGCAGAGAGGCTTTGATCACTGGGAAAATTGCTTTTTCATGACCTCATTTAATATGCAGAATAAGATTCACTACCAGGTGCCATGGTTTTCCTTCATTGAGACTTCCCTAGGGACATTCTGGTCTTTGTGTAAATCTCCTTGTGACCTCTTTGTTCTTTAGAATGTAACCAATGCTGAAAGTCCTAATTCTGCATTTGGAAACATTCTTCCTGTGTTTTTTTTTTTTTCTTCTTTGCAATGAGACCCAGGTCAATTTCTTTCCTGTATTTGCATAGAGTAATTTTCTCCCACTCAGATTTTGCCTCTCACTTTCTATTCTGGGTTGCTTCATTGTACATATCTAAAGGAAAAGCTGTTCTTGTCCTGTACTGCATGTTGTCTCTCTTGGACCTACTGTACGTTATATTATACACATATTGTATATGTATTATTCTTGGTGACTAAACATTTCTGAAGTAAATTTCAATCTTCTTCAATGTTATAACTAGTGTTTTGTTTCTCAAGTGCTCTGCTGAATCTGTCTGTCATAACGTGGAGCACAGCACTAGTTACGTGGAGCATTACACAATTAAACAAATCTGCTTGCTTAGGTCTCCAAAGTCATGGTTAGGCAACCAAGCAAGGCTGAACCACTGGGATTTAGTACACAGGTACACTGGTGTTATCTCAGGCATCTGTACTGTGTGTACCCATTGCTCTAGGAAAGCATGCCCCATGGTTCAGGTTTACTTAACTAATAATTGGTAATGTTATACTTTCCCTAATATGGCAGATGATATATGTCTTAAAATATTTCCCCTAATAATATTTGCATTAAGCAAAGTTACTTTTCTTTTCGCGCACAGTGCTCAGATTGTGTTACTGTAAGTACCATAGTTGGCAATGTCATATGCCGTAAAGGTATGAATTTTGTACTTGGCTCCCAACACCACCCAGGCCCCCAAAGACTGGCTTAGGTGCGATAGGAAGTAAAATTTTGAAAATGTAAATTAAAGATTTTCTTTTAATTCAGGTTAAATCAGCAAGCTTCATATTGTCAATTATATTAAATCTATTGATTCCATCTTTTCTAATTCAGCACACCACTGCACAATTACAGTTTCATTAATAAATTATGTTCAGTAAGTTTGCATTCCAAAAGAAAAAGGATTAAAGCATTTGTACTCTTCCCAAATATGCTCTTACATACAGAAGTGAATAAACCTCTCTCTCTAAAGTAACTATTTTAATGAAAAAAATTGATGTTACACAAGTAGAATGTTACATTATCAAAACCATCTTCCTCAGCTACCCCAACAATGGAATGTATAGGATTTGGTAAGTACACTTTGCAAGGTTAAATCTTGATAATTTTGGGATAAGACAGGTAAGAACTCATCATGTAATAATTTAGATGTCATATAACATGCGGTCAGCTTTCCTGGAGACTCCTACAGGCATTAACATAATACAGTTTAGAGGATGAAGCCAGATTTTCAGAGAAGCATGAGCCCACTAATGACTGTCCAAGTCAGGCTTTGGTTCATGGAGGGGTTCTGCCTGTCAGTATTATGAGAAAATATAGAGCTCACAGCATGAAAAGCTTGAGTCTCAGTAAGCCTTAGCATTTTTAGGTGGCATTGAATTTTTCCGAGGGTACAAAAAAAGCAGCAAGTACCACAACTGCTTTTTTATGCAGAGTAATATTTAGACTACAGGCCTCAAGATATCCGTGGTGACCATGGGGTTAGCAGGGTCATGGGCAGTGGGTCTCCAGAGTTAAAATCCTGGAAGACTGCAATTTGAAATAAACCACCTCTGTGGGTTCTGTTGCAATCTCCATACTTGCTGTAGCATGGTCCCAGGGGAGCCATGTAATACCAGTGAGTTACATGTTTGCACCTTTTGAAGGTTACTCCTAGGAACTCTGTTAAAAGCAGAATACTAAGGCTTTTCATTATACAGCCTTCAGGTTCAGCACATGTCAGAGAAAGAACTGCCTTGTACTTGTGAACACATCTGCCTGCAGGTGCAAGATATTTCCAAAAGGAACAGCAAGCAAAAGAAAAACCTTGGTTTGACCTAGTGTCATTTCACTAGAAGGACATAAAACTGAGATGGAGAAATGAGGATAGGCTGATTCTCCATTGTAGCAGTGAGAAGAAGAATGACACAGGGAAAACAAAAAGAATAACTGAACCTGTTCCTAACAAATATTATGCAATTTATAGTTCACAACTTCTCAAATAGATCTTCTCTTCCTATATAATAGCTTTGTGGGTTGGGTGATTGGGGTTTTTTTCTCTCCTTGTGATGTTGTTTCTTGTAGATGACCTCTTCTTCTAGATGATTTTTTTTTCCTTTTGAAATTAGTCTACATGATTCCATTAAGATTCAGAAAACCAACACAAACAAAAAAACCCCAAACATATAACAAGCCCTGAGGTAACCTTCAGGGGTTTAAGGAAAAGGATAAGTTAAAGACTGGGAAAAAATATTGAAAGCATCATTTTACTGTTCCTCTTTCTGACTGGTAAAAAAAAGAATCTAATTCTAGACCACTCTAAAAAAGTAATCAGGTAAAATATAAAAGGAGGTCATCATCTCTGCAAATCAAAATTAAGGTTTCACAATGAAAGTTAAAACTGATGTGAAACCTGTGTAAGATGACTGATGAATTTTTCAGCCTGTAGTGGCAAATCAAGCTCGCAGAATAACAGTATGCATCAGATGTTGGCTGAATGAATAGTGCCAGACATGGTTTTTTCCTTTTTTTCTCACCAAAAGACGCTTGCTAAAATCTTTCCTTTCTCCATGTCTCCAGTAGCTCTCTTGCCTATGTAATATTTTCACAGTTGTAACAGGTTATCATGCAGATTTGTTTAATACCAGTGCATTTCACTGGTCTGATTAACACTTCACTTCCGCAGCCTGTGTCATGTACATGTCCTGACCTTTATAAACATGTCAAAGGATTTGACCAGAAGAAGGCCAGAGACTCCTTGCAAGCTAAATTATCCTGTGATTTTATGGAATTCTGGAGAACTTTTACAACAGAATTCATTCTTCTTCCTGGATTCATCTAGTCATGACGGAGTGAATGTAGCTAGGCAATGCTCCTTTGCACACACAAAATCCTAGGTGGGGGAAGGAGGTAAGCTGTAAAAAGCAAGGCGATAAAACAGCATGTTGATTTGGTGTTTAGTAACAGTCAAATAACAGACCTAAAAATATAGCTTACCCTGTATTTTCTCCACGTTTGTTTAACTTGTTTATATCTGTGCTTCTAAAACACAGTAGTAATGAATTACTGCTATTGGTACCAAAGATGGTGTAAGACGTATCATGAAGGTTTCATTTTCTGTGAAATCCTTTGTGACACTTCTATAAAGTAAATCAGTAGAAAATCCACTTCAGAAATCATCAGATATTTGAGATATTATACCAATAAACATGGAAAAAAAGCAAAAATAAAATGTAATTACTTTGTAGAAATATTATATAATATTTTACTGATGTGCAGGTTTTCTTGTAGCTGGCTACCTGTGGCTTTTCCATCTTATATAGGCATATAAATGTATTTCAGTTCACGTAAATCCTGCCTCTCTTTCATCCAGTTTTAATTTAGGCAACTTTACTGAAGCTTTCCTTTATTAACTCTCACGTAGATGGCAGTGCTGCTGTTATATATGTGGTATTTATAAAGTCATAGACAGGAATAACATTGTGTATCCGAAATGTATTCTTATATTTCTTGTGCATTAACAGTGGATAACGACAATGGATAAATGCAATTAATTAACAAAGTCAAAGCAGCCCCTTAAAAATCTGTGGGAGCACACTAGCTTGGAAATAAGTATATATTTTTCAGAGTTCTACGTAATCAGAAAGCAGTTGATAAAGAACTCTGACACGGTGAAGATGGAATTTTTGCTTTAAGGCGTGCGATTAAGGTGTGTGAAATTACAAGAGCTGGAATCACACATGACACTTGTATGATGAAGGAGCAATACTTTTAGCTTTGAATCACCTGCTGACCTTTGTAAAATAATGTTTAAAATATAGCGATATTATAAAAAGTGGAAATTGTATTGAAAAAAATTAGAGAGCTAGTAAAATATAGTTTATCCTCTGATACTAATGATGTATGTATTTTAGGGAGTGTTTTACTAGTATACCACCCAGGTGTGGAGGACTTGTGATGCTCTTTAGCTGGAGGAGCTGGATTTATTATTACTGACAATGAATACATTGGCCACATTTTTTCTACATCACATGGAATAAGTGAGATAAATATAGTACAGATAAAAAAGGTGATAATACAGCATAGGACCATGCTAATTTTGTTTCTGTTCAGCTTCTTTTTCAAAGAAATATTTGTGATTGATAGATTTTAAGCAGTAACGTTGAATAATATCATACCACAGCTATCAAAGTTATATTCATAGAATCATAGAATTGCTTGGCTGGAAAAGACCTTTGAGATATTGAGTCAGCTGGACCTATCCACTACTAAATCATATTGCTAAAAACTTCACCTGCCCTCTATACCTCCAGGGATGGTGAGTCAACCACCTCGTTGGGCAGTGTCTGCTAGTGCTTGAGAACCCATTCAGTAAAGAAATTTTTCCTGACATCTAATCTGCACCTCCACTGGCATAATTTGAGGCTATTTCCTCTCATCCTATCACTGTTACTTGGGAGAGGAGACCAACACTCACCTTGCTACTCCTTCCAGACAGTTACAGACAGTGATAAGGTCTCACCTCCATCTTATTTTCTCTGGGCTGAACAACCCCAGTTTCCTCAGCTGCTTGTCACAATACTTGTCCTCCAACTCCTTCACCAGCTTTGTTGCTCTTCTCTTGGCATGCTCCAGCATCTCAATGTCTTTCTTGCAGTCAAGGGCCCAAAACTGAATACAGCATAAAAGATGCAGCCTCACTAATGCCAAGTACAGAGGCAGAATGTTTTCCCTGGTCTTGCTGGCCATGCTGTTTCTGATAAAAGCCAGGGTGTCACTGGCTTTCTTGTTCACCTGGGCACACTGCTAACTAATATTCTGTTAACAAACATCCCCACATCCTTCTCTGCCAGGCAGCTTTCTAGCCACTCTTCCCCACTGTACAGGGATGTTGTGTCAAAGTGCAGGACTTGGCACTTGGCCTTGTTGAACCTGGTCTTAACCAACTGATCCAGCCTATCCAGATCCCTCTGCAGACCCTTGCTATCCTCAAGCACATCAACACTTTCACCTAGTTTAGCGTTACCAGCAAACCTCTTGAGAGTACACTCAATCCCTTCATCCCAATCATTGACAAAGATGTTGAACTGGGTTTGACCCAGCACTGAGCCCTGGGGAACACCACTTGTGACCAACCTCCAACTGAACTTAACTCCATTTACCACCACTCTTTGGGCCCAGATATTCAGACATTTTTCTTTTTTTTTTTTTTTAATCCAGCAGAGAGTACACCTGTCCAGGACACTGTCAGCCAGTTTCTCAAGCAGAATACTGCAAGACATGTTGTCAAGGACTTAACTAAACTTCAGGTACACTATATCCACACCCTTTCTCTCATCTACTAAGCAAGTAACATTATCCCAGAAGGAGATCAGGTTAGTTTTGCAGGACCTGTCTTTCATAAACCCCTGTTGACTGGGCCTGATTACCTGTTTGTCCTGTGCATGCTGTGTGATAACACTCAAGATGACCTGCTCCATGACCCATCCTGGCACTGAGGTCAGACTGACTGGTCTGTAGAATCACTGAACATGTTAAGAGATTGGAATCATGAAAATGGGTATTTTGGAATCATTAATTAGAATCTTAGAGTCATGGAAAAGTATAGTTTGGGTTGGAAGAGAACCTGGCTGCCATGATTTTTCATGTTTTGTGTATCATGGATTGACAACTACATCAGTCAATTCCCTCAGCATGCTGAGATACAATTTATCAGGTCCCACAAACTTATGTATGTTCAGTTTCTTCAGGTAGTCACGAACCTCATCTCTTAACAGTGGGAAAGACTTTATTTCCACAGTCCCCATCTTGAGGTCAATCCACTTGAGAGATGTGGGAAGAGAAATTGCCCATTAAAAAAACATGATGCTGGGTATCTCAGCATTCTCATCTGCTGCTACCAGTTTGCCAGTTTTGTCCATCAAAAGGGGTACTCTTTCTTTGACCATCCTTTTTCTGGCTAGCATACTTATAGAACATCTTATAATTACTTTTATTCTCTGAATCCATTGTCAAGCTCAGCTCCACATGTGCCTTTGCACCATTAGCACCACTCCTGACAAATACAGCTATGAGTTTGTCAGGCCCATTACTGGAGAGAGGGCAATGTGTGTGTGTGTATGTGTGTCAATCCATCTTTAGATTGCTCTCCTGATCTGTCAAGAGTGTCACGCTGATTTGGGAGTTTGCTCAATTTGTTCTGGCTGCATAGCCTTTTGCTATGGCCTGCATCTCTCGTGCTTTTGACAAGGAGTCTGGGCTGCTTTATGGTGGCTCACGAGGCAGTAACGGCATAGAGGCATCGTACAGCATCATAGCCCTGTGTCATGTAGCATCTTCTGGGAGAGACATTCAGACAGCAGACAGCTTATACACTGGCATTCAGACAGGTCAGGCAGGTTTCACATAACATAATGTGTGCCTCATTTCTCCTGAAATTATCCCAATTTTATGTAAAACAAAATGCCTCTCTGCTGTGTGGGGAGGACCCAAAGTTGGTTATGTGTTCAAAATGTGCCCAGCCATTCCTTTCAAATGCACCAGATGTCAAAGTGGCTTGAGCATAGCTGGCAGTACAAGATGGGCTAGATAACTGGGATTTTATGACAGGATGGTAAGCGATACATTAGATAGCAGTGTTACAGTATAAATGGTAATGAGAATAATTGGGCTTCACAAATGACATCCTATCGAAGTGAGTGGGTGAAGTTCATGTTTTTCTTACTACTGTTGATGAAGTATATGCGACCTCTAAAGGACATAGTATATCATGCATGTGAATAAAGAAATAATTACTTGAAAAAAGGTAACGGAAATAGAGTTGGGTGGTATTTTTATATATAAAGGTTTGGGCTTTTTCTTTTTATGTATAGGAAAATCTTAAGTATAAATTTAGGGTTTGTGGCTGATAATACCATAACTTAACATAGACTTCAAAAGAGACAGAAAGATTTTACAAGCTAAGGAGGTAGTATCCCTGATTTCTGTATTTTCTCTCTCTTGTATGTTTATTTTTTCCAGTCTGTCTCCTCGTTATGAACTGAACCCTTACATATCTAAGTGATTCCTTCTACAGGTCCATATTTATGTCGATACTCTTTGCATTATGGTAGCTGTTCATTCCCAAGAAACAGTGTAACAGAGGACTCCTGTTGAAAGCAAATTTTGTGGCTGTTATGCATTGTTTTCTATTGGCTATAAAGAGAAAATATGATTTGCTTTAATTAAACAACAGTAACTTAGCAGAGATGATTTAATGACAATAATTACTATTTATGAAAAAATAGAGCTTGATAAGTGTTGTTCTTTTCATGCATCGTCAGCTTATTTCTAAGGAGTCAGCCTTACACTTGCATGGCTATTGTTTGTGTACCGTTTGCTGGAAGGCTGAAAACAACCAGAGATTAAAACCAGTGTCCGCTACATTTTTGAAGGAGCTAATGGCCCCCTTTGGAGCTGCTAATTGGCAAGTTCTGCAACTCCAGGCTTTTGAGGTATGGTTGCCATGGAAAAATTGCTTTGAAGTTGGCAGTTGTGAATATTTGACCACAATTTTTCCTAGTTTGGAGACTGGATGAAAAGCAATGTCATCTCTCCCACAGGGCAAAAAATATCTGGAGAAACTGTGCAAAATGATTACCCATCAGAGTGGGTAAAATAGTGGCAGATGATGACAAACAAGGTTTTCCCAATGGATTTCACTTCCCTGCCTCTTGTGTGTGTTTTTTTGAGCTTTTCCTGTTTCTGTTTTGGTTCAGTTTGGGTGTTTTTTTCTTGGTCAGTCTTTGCTCTGATGAGAAGATTTGTGGAAGAATGAAGGTTAATAACTTCCATTTAACTTAAGCATTTGTGAAGGAAATATACTGTCCATCACTGAGACATAGGCTGGTATTCCTGCACTACAATATAAAAATATAAATAAAACAGTATTTGGAAAAGCCATTTTGAGAATTCACACCATCTATACGGGAAAAGATGCAAACCAGCTTGTTCCATCTTCAATGTTACATTAGGTTGCCAACTGTCTGCATGTCAGATTTTAAAGTATTTTTTTAAATCATTTTGCCAGTCTGCACAAAATTTAAACTGACAGCCATTGACCTTAACCACTGTATGCACTGACTGCAATAAAAATATAGACAGATATTACACCTAAAAAAGTAGATTCTTCTTGTTTTTCTGAGTACTTATTATTTTTTTTAATCTATTATTTTCATAAAATAATGAAAGATGTATTGATATTACTGGATATTGGTGAATTATCCTCAAACATTTTTGCTGATATACTTCAGCTATCTGCTTCAGTTTCCTCTAAACAAAGACCACACATCATATTAAATCATCTGTGGATATGGATATTGAATATCAATCTGCACAAAACAATCCTGTTTCATGTTTTGATTTAAAATTAATTTGGAGAAGGTGTTTCAAGAGGGATGAATAGCTATTTTCTTGAGAGACATTTATGTGTACATCACAAAAAGATTTTTTCATGGCACAGTGACAGAGTGGTTATGACTCTTGCACATGTAGCAGATGAATTTTGAAGATTTTTTTCCTTATAATAGGCCCTAAGACACTAACAGTGAAAAAAGATTATTCCCCCCTCCCTCATGTTTGGATAACACAAATACAACGTGATGATTCACAGGAGCAAGAATTTTTTTACACTTTGCCAGAATGAGGCAAGTTAAACTTCCCTAAGAAGTCTTGGGAAGTGAGAGTTTTTCAGGCTAGGAGTATTGCGCTGAAAATTTGGAGTTAGAAGTAATAAAACTCTGTTCATAAAGAGTGAAAATTTCATGTAAAATTTGAGAGGCATCTGTTCTTTTCTTATTAGCATCTTTTTCAATAGACTACATTCCATCTTTTCTTATTAGCATCATTCTTATTTCACCTGCCTTGAAATCCCAAGTCTTATTGATATCAAAAGAAAGTATGCAAATGACTACAGGAAAGCATGGATTTTAAGTGTACATGAGCATTAAGCAAAAGAAATTAGTTTGTCTCTGTCTGACAGGTATCACTGTCTTCATTATCACAGTGAACTCTGGTTTAAGATAACACAATACACTTTATTCATTTCTTAATGCATAGTTCTACTCCAAGTGTGCTGCTTTGTATGCTAAATAAAATTTTTATTTTTTTCCTCTTCTTTCCTTTACTGTCACAGGAATAACCCTTAGGTGACTTTGTGGCTATTGTGTAACAGTGCCTAAAGCCAGGCTTTCCCTAGTCTCCAGCTCTGCCCCACTAGCTGGGCAGTTACATTTATTTTATCAGTTCAGAAAAGTTAGCTTGTTTACAGTCTGTTACAGAGCAGATTTATATAAAGTACATATAATTCAAGTAACTCTATAAAGAAGATCAAATAAAGTTGTTAGGTTTTTTTAAGGTACTGTGGTAAAATTATCTGAAATTGAATCTGAGATGGTCTGGAATGCCACAGACCAGTGTGGTACATTGGAGGAATGAAAAATAGATGAAAAGTAATATAGATGTGATATAGTTTATGTATTACATAGGAAAAATTAGATGATGTAAGAAGAAACTAGACCCTGATTCTAAAGATACTGAAGTAAAAATAAAAAATACTCTTGTCTGAAGGACAGCAAAGATGACTGGAAAGGGAAAGATCACACTCCTTGTAGTTACAAGTCCGGGACACTTGTGCATGATTCCCAGTATAGTCTTTGGCATAGGAAATGCCAAGACCCACTGGTTTTGCAGATTAGGTGTGAAATGTCACTCATTTGTCTGTTTAAGAAAGGGTTAAAGATAGGCAGTGTTGGTGGTAAAAACAGAGCAAGACAGAATAAAAATATGCTGCTCCACGGGAAGCAGATTCAGAGGGAGAACTCACCCTGTATTTTAGTCTGACAGTAAATATGCTAGGTTTAGGCTATAAATAAACTGAAGGCATCATTCTATTTTACAGCATCTTCATTTGTGAAGCCTGCTCAATATGTCTTTTCTCTACCATACGTGGGGGTATTTCCTCAGATTTCTCACTTATGCCAATGTAAATATTTGTAATCTGTTCTTTTGTCCCCTTTTTTTCCCCTTTGCATCACTGACTAGGTTTAGAGCACAAAGTATCTTTGCAGCAGAATAACTGAGAAACCAATGAGTTGCAATGGCACAGTAGGCATGAACAGAAAGAGTACAGCAGGACTCCTCATGTACTTTTGTTGTGTGTATCATCCAGTGCTTAGTGCTGCAAATAAAAGACCAGTATGGATCAGAAAACTAGGCTTTGGTTTCCTTGTCTCCTCTGAGGGTATGCATGTACTGACAGGTGTTTTTAGTGAAATAAGGCCTTCTACAAATGCTTGCATTTAAAACTCAGAAGAGGCAGACTGGCCTGTCCTCTACAATATAACAACAGAACACTGAACAGACCCTTGCATTTATGCCCAGTGAATTTTAACCTTCCCTCGTTTATGATGGCAAAATGTGATCTGAACTCTGAACTGTTTTGATGACAACTCCCACCTCATGAAACAGAAACATACATAAAGAAAATCAAGATTTGTTAACTGATCATATCTCTTCAGCATTATGTACAGGGCTGACTCTGAAAGAACTTGTGATCTCAGCTTACAGCCTCACGTCCAAGGACTCTTCAGTTATTATGGATGATTGCAAACATTTGGAAATATTCCATAACCAAAACTCATTCCTTTACAGGAAACATCATCGTCCCTAGATTATAGAATTATACATACGCTTGTACTTTTGTTCTGGAATAAAACCAAATAAAATTTATATTTTTATTTTAAGGAAGAAAGACTTGACATGTAGAATGGGAAATTCTACGACCTCCCTGAAAAGGTGCATGAGTACTGTTGAAGTAGCCAGTAGGTTGGGTTTTGTGGTGTTGAACATTTGAAGCTATTAAACATTTTGACAGATTGAAATTGAGACCCATTTATTCTACATTTCTATTCTAACCACTGAGACAGTACCTTAATGGGGTGAGGGAAGAAAGAAGAAAAAGATCTTATTTCTTGTTTTAAAAAATAAAACCTATAATGTTTATAGTCTATATAGAAATGGAAAGGGTTTGCGTGATAAACAAAAGGAGACTATGAACTATGAATAGCAGATAAATATAATCACCATCCTGATATAGGCTACTCTGCTTTTAATACCTTTCATGAAGCACATAATCCAAATTAGTTTTTTTCTAGATCCCTTTCCAAGACAAAGTAACTCTCCATTCCTAGGAACCATAAGGTAGTACTTGGGACCTAGTTTTTTGAATTTTATGTGATTCCGTATTCAGTGGGTTTATTTTTTAAATACTTTTAGAGTGTAACTCAATTGTGTAATTTTTTTCAGTTTCTCACTTCCCTTTTTTTGTCTCCACATTTTCTTTCCTGCAAAAAAATCAGAGGTTAATCTTGCAGGGCTATTTTTTTCAAAAAAAGAAATCCAAAGTCTTAAAGTATATTTGGACAAAAATATAGTTTATTATCTACATACCTATTTCTATTTTGAAGAATTATTTAAAATATTGGTATTTCAATGGACCCATTTTATTCCAATGAACACAGTAGATTTGTATATAATAGATCTACTTACCTCTGTGCCTGAAATGCTTTTTGTACAGCTCTTCTTTCCCCTTTTTCCTTTTTGAATAAACCAACAACACAGTTTCTCTAAATTAATTAAGGAACAATAGACGTTTTTCAAGTGCAATGCTACATGAGTGCTTTCAAGATGTAACGTTTACTTTCTTTTTCCAGTAGTAATTCATGGCAAACTAGCAATAGGCTGATGAGAATTTAGCGTGCAGGAGATGTGAGGTCTGCAAGACATCATAAGCGCTATTGATTTTTCTTAAGTGCTAAGGCTTTTAAAGGGATTCCTACAAAGATGCATGCTATATGGAACAGGACTGTGTGCTCTGTCAATTTAGCTGGACAGTGAAAGGAAGATACGGTCTGGAAAAGCCAAACAAATGGAGAGACCTCTGGGGTTAATAAAAGTGAAGATAGGTTCCCTCTAAATTGCTTAGCAGGCAATTGGAAAGGCATCACAACCATTCAGCTTCACTTCAGTGCAGCACCTTATGCAGGAGATGTTATCGGTTCCAGCCTTAAAATGCTGAAGAGAGAGGTCCAGATAACTCACAGGTTAAGTTAGGCTTCAAAACTCTTTAGGTACTGGGGATATGGCAGTTTGCCAGTCACGTTCATAACCTCAGATCAACTTCAACCACATGCATGACAAAAATACCTCTTGTAGCACCAAATTCACAAATAATGTCACAATGCTAAATGATCTGTATCAACCTTTCATTACATTTGCTGCTCACTTCCTGACAGATTACTACATGTGGCACTTGGCTTACCATAAAGAGTATACTTTCCCAAGGCCAATTGCTGAGCAAGAGATCCATCAAGGCTCTTGAAATGCATTTTCAAAGAGGTTATGGTGATCTGGTGATGTGCTGAATGTGAAGTGTTTTTCTACTTAGAAAACCAAAGTCCAGAAGACAGGAATTTAAAATGAGATTAGAAAGTTATTTACAATATATTATACCTATATAGGCAAAGGCATATTTTGAGGCTTTTAGTGAATGTTTTGAAAATTTGAAATGAAGTAAAACACTTATTGACCTTTTAACCTCACATAGGGAAAATACCGATCAGATATCAAAGCTGAAAATCTGAGTAATTTGTTCTAAGCAACTTAGAAGTTAAAGAGATGCAGTAGCAGCCTAGAAATGTCATGCTTATGCAGCCTATAAAAAAATTCTTCATCAGTTGAAAACAAGAGTAGAATTTTGTCTCAAGCATGCTTTAATCTGTATAAGAAAAGCAATTTTTGTTCTGGTTTTGCATAGAAATACAGCACTACAGAAAAAGATATTGGTTGCATACAAACATACCTCTCTCAACCTCTGAGGGTTAGGAAAGATTTGCATGTAAAGTGAAATTGGGTATTTTAAATAAACTGGTAAACATCAGAAACTCTCACATTACCTGCTTTCAATTTTTTTCATGTAACAAGAGCAAAATGGGAAAAAAATCCCCAGCAGTAAAGTTTTCCTGTAAAACCTAAATAGGTGAAACAGTGCATGTGCTACAGAGACAGTTTGCCACCTGAATTTTTTCTCTTAGCAATTATGGCATATTTTGGGAACCATTCCTGAAGGCTTCAGTCTATAGCAGGGCTATATAAACTCCAAGGGAGGAGTAGGTAACTCTCCTTGGCCATTTACCTAATTTTTGACACATAACACATGCAGCAATGGGGAATGAGAGACCTGAAACCACCATCATACTGTCAAACAAGTAACATATAAACTCAGAGTCATGGAACTGGACAGGCTGCACACAGTGAAGTGCATGGAAAGAACAAGAACAGCGTATATCCAGTAATACAGGTGTAGGAGGAGGTAAGAGGAAAGTTTATATTCTGGGGTAAATATTATGATGTGAAATTCCTGCTGCTTTTTTTTTGAGAAAACTGAATAAATCTTACCAAGTTAAAAAATGTCCTAAAGGAAAAAAAAATTTCAAAGTACTTTCACTTTTCAGACAGATCTGTTCATTAATAACCTGAATGGTATCGCAGATGTTGGCTTTTTTTCATGAATTTAGAAGGGATCAGTCTTCAACTGAGACAAAAAGCACTTATGAAGAAAGGCCTGAGATACTACAAATGGAAATAGGATTGAAATTAGCATTCTAATATTACAAATTAGCTTTTACTTGGTTGTACCTTTTTCTTTTTGCTACAAGCTATTCCAACAAAATGAAACCCCCATTCCTAGCATTCCTCTGAATTATGGAAGACTGTATACAGATGCACACCTCCTGTCTTGAACCTTTCCAATTATCTCAGTTGTACTTTGGCTTTTTGACACACCCTCTTTATTTTTAATGTTGAAAAAAATATAGAAATTATTATTAAGAAGGGCTCAATAGAAAGGAATGCCAATCAAAATCTAGCATATTGAAAAGGTCAGATATTTTCCGTTAATAAATGCAGAGTCAGAGGTCTCTTTGTTCTTCAGTTTATTCAATGCTTCAATTAATTCAATTACGCTAACTCTAAAGCTAAGAAGTGTTGTCATAGATCATAACCTTTAGAAATGTCTGCATTCTCTCTTACACATCTATCTTAGAATATTTTAATGATATCTCAGGGAACAACTGTTAAGCGTTCCTGGCTTAAAAAAAAAAAAGAAAAATTATAACTAATAAATAAGACAGCTGTCAAAAGCATACAGAAAGATTTAGAGATATTGTATTTAAAAATCAATACCCATCCAACTGGACACAGAAAGATAGAACTATAGGAAAAAATAGTGATAAAAAAATCACTCACAGTGAAGTTCTTAAATGTATCTCAGATCAGCAACCCTCTGCGCACTTTTTATCTCTCTTGGGAATAGATGATGGCAATATGATGGGTTAAAGGAGACAACAGTATGAAAATAAGAGAGGATGAAACGTATACTTGAGACTGTCTTATTTGACAAGATGACCAGTAACTTCCTAACATTGGGCTGAGTGATCTTTTAAAACATCTGAGGTAAATAAAGTTGGATTATTCCATCATTTTGAACAGTGCTGGCATAGAAAGGTTTTATGACTGGCATCTGAAAGGTGGTACAATACACTGTCACATAGTCAACATGTCTATTCAGATCCCTTTACCCTTATCTATGTATCCTGGAAAATGTTAATGTCACTGCCATCTAATCTGTGCAGTGTTATTTACAAAGCTCTGTTCTTTAAGACTAACTTCATATACTTCATATTCTTTTCCTTTTCTGGTCTCATAGAAGGCAATTACTTCACATGTAGGTCTCTTGCCTTGTTCATAGATGGACTCTTGCAACTCTTACATGCTTAGACTGTTTGCAAGGCAAACTCCTCTGAATACACCACTAGTCTTAAAACAAATATTTTACATTCAAGTGTTTGATCTCAAGAGAAAAACAAAGCAGTCACCAACAAGCAACACTTGGAGAGAATTCTGTCCCATACTTTTCTATGCTTTTCTAAATTTGAAGGGTCTTCCTTTTTACTTGCAAGATTAGAACCAAAGCAAGAAACACCTTTATAACACACCCACATTTTTCTGGCAGCTATGAGTGCTTAAATCAAGCAATTTGTAGCACAAGCTTTGTAGAGAAACAGAGGATAATTTAAATATCACAGCTAATGTCATTTCACTGCTATTGATAATCAACCTATCTATTTAGAACTAGTTTCTGCTCAGGTCTGAATTGTACTACACAAGTATAAACTAAAAATGTGTTTCACAGTGACTCCTCCTGTTCAAATAGGTCTAGATGTCAACATGCAGAAGATGGAGTTTGGGTTCTAAACTGCACTTGTGATTTAGGTTTTTGTTTTTTCAGTGTATGAAAAAGGGGTTAAGTATAAAAATATAAAAATCCATACTATGATGCAAGTCCAGCATGAAAGATGAAAGAAGATTGTAGCTTTCATCTATCATTTGATAGGAATCACCTGATAGGAATGGTTGGACTCGATGATCCGATGGGTCTCTTCCAACCAAGTACACGGTAGAAGATGAATGTGAAATCAAGACAAGAATAGAGAGACTGGGTATGCCCACTGAGCAGATCGTTGCCAATCTGAAAGCAGTTATTCATGATATCTGCACATTCAAACCATCGAGGGACAGTCCTTTTGTGCTGAAGTTGGTTATTAGATCGTCAGCTAGTGAAGGTTTGCTCTTGAACCTTGATGGAATTCTGCCACAGGTGGGGAAAGTAGAAGAAAAAGAAAAAAATGCAGATGATCATGGTGATGATGATGAAGAAAAACATGCCCAAGAACCTGTTAACTCTCAGAGGAAGATTCTGATGCAGCGCATCCCGATGAGATATTATGGTTTTGCCTAAAAGTGCTGACTGATGCCTTCTGTGGATTTCATGTGTTACTGCCTGCAGATGAAGAGCACAGAGTGACAGGAACAGTGAGTAGCTAGAAGCCTTAGGACTGTGGTTCTCTGCTAGGTCAGTCTGCTAGTCAGAGATGCAGGCGGCTCTGCAGACCTGGACAGAAGATACTGAGTGGCTGGATAGAGGCTCCCCAGCCTAGGAGGTGGGAAAAAGGCTGTGGAGCTCACCCTTGAGGTTATCTACCTGCTTAATTTTGTTCCTCTGAATCTTCGTAGCTATGCATGCTGCTTAGATTTGGTGGGAAATCTTGGAAATGAAGACTCTTTAATCAAAATTTTGATAGGAATGGTTGGACTCGATGATCCGATGGGTCTCTTCCAACCTGGTGATTCTATGATTCTATGATCTCTGCAGTTTCCAAATATGAAACACAAAACAAAGTTAGCGATACTTTGGAGGGGCAGGAGAAAGGAAGCCATGTGACAGGGCAGAACTGCATTTCCAGGAGTCTCTTCCCTAAATCCATCTCAAGAAATTCCCATTTGAAAGTAATTGTAAAATAATGCCAAATAAGCTATGAACATTTGGTTTTACTAGACCAAGTTTAAATAAACAACCCATAGTTAATACATTTTTGTTAGAGAATTACCAATGCAGAATAGACATGAAGAAATTGTTGCAGTTGATATTCTACTTAAAAAATAGCTCTATCAGTGAAGTTCTCCATTTTGCTTCCCAGTCAGGGCAAACTCTTTGGATATTAAAACTTCTGAAAAAATTAAGTGACTGCTAATTATTGTTATTTTGTACAGCCAGGCAATTATAATTTATTTATCCCACTTCTCATTGATTTAGCGACCTGCAAATCTGGCAAAAATAACTAAGTCCAAATCCTCTCTTTGCCCTGTCCAAAAATCATTACCAGTCGACTGGCTGGTGCAAGATTTTTCACCTAGCAAAAGATGTTGCTACTTTCCTCAACTTCTAAGAAGGAACTGAACAATTAGCAACTGATGTGAGGCTTTCCCAGCATTTCAAAATCCTTTGATAGCTCAAAGGAGATAATAATTTTCAAATTAAAAAACACTGCTCAAAGGAAAATTCTTCCAGATTGGAACTTGAGAGTGACAGTCAAATATTTTATAAATCAGTGCTCTCCTGCCCCTTTTTTCTGACTGCACACATTACTGGCTTGTGCTAAACAAGAAGGGACAAATTAAAAACTATCCTCTTCCTATCCTTTAACACCCCTGAAAAGTTATGTTCTGATAGGAATTTCAATTTTAAAACCATTCTAGGCCAATCTTCTCCGGTCTGTTGAAATGTATGAAAAAAATAACCCCACAACATAAGAAAACAAATTACTCCTTTCATGAAAGTATTCTTTCTTTCTTTTTTTTTTTTTTTTTTTTTGGCAAGGACTAACCCAGTTGTATTTAGATATATAAATAGCTTTTTCCTTTGTCTGTATGCCAAAGCCCAGACCCCTTGACTGCCAAATCAATACAAAATGAAAAAAAAAATCTGCATTATTTGTGTTCATGCTTTGTATTGTTTAGAAGGAAAAGTTTTTTCCTGAGCACTTTTATAGGTGAAATTACAAGTAAAACTTGCAGTTTATGCAAAAATACCCCTGTCTGTTCAAACATGACAACTCTGGAAGGCATTAGTTCAAAGATACTGTATTGATTTAAATTGAAATGAATTACCTTTCAGGGAAAATGCATTAACTTCAGTGAAGAGACATAGCAGAGAATATAAATGAAAAAAAAAAAATTCTCTAGACTGTTTTGGCTTCAGTTCATATGATTTTTTTTATTCTTTGTAAAATAGATTTCATCTAAACCAACACTAGTTTATGATATTGTGTATGTATGAATTTCAACAAGGATGAAAAAAGATGGAGAAATGGGAGAGGTATGAAATATGAATTAGATGGCCTTAAGGTTCCTCCTTTCCCCAAGGATTTTACCTACCTTCCTTTATTTATTGTCTGATTTAATAGACACTTGAGGAATTTTATTTTATTATTTTGAGGGAGGGAAGAGTAAATCAATTTAAGCACGTAATGGGGTTTCTAGATTAAATAGTTCTGTGAGCAGACTGATTAATGTTTTTTGTTTTGTATATCTTCCACAGGAATGCAGCCATGTGATTTTTATCCCATGTTGCTTCTCGTACGTAATATTTTTATTAGAGTCCCTACTAAAGAGTATACAGTTTATGACAGATTTTTTTTCTTTATTTACTAAAATTGTATTTGAATCCTGAACTTGCAAATAAGGTTTGGTGTGCCAGAGCTAATTTGTATTCTGAGGATTACACAACAAGAGCAACACTGCCACTCTCTCTGTTAAAAAAAATAAAATAATCTTTCAGATAAATACGACTCCCCTACAAAGGTGAAGTCTTTAGAATATATTGACAATTTTAGACTAGTCAAGTAAGATGTTCTAATGCTAAAAGCTTTCATCAAACTGAAAAAAGGAGCTGACATCTTTTCTACAGCTTGGGTCAGTATTATACAACCACTATATAATATAGTCATTGTATTAAACAGTACTTTAACTTGTAATTTTTGTATCAGTATTTATATAAATTCAAACAAATTAATTCCACATTCTCTCTATGTTTCTCAGATACTATTTTGAAAATATTTCGGTGAGTCTGAAGTCTGTAGTTCCTCTTTGGTCCTCAGAAATCGTATCTTTTATTGATTTCATATTGAGTCTTTGTTCCCTAGCTAGTCTCTCTTGGAGGTCATCCAAACAAGTGGGCTCAAACAAGCCTTGAAGCAGCACACTCTGACATGACATTGAAGGAGGATGGTGAATGATCAAAGTTATTGGTTTTGAGGGGCTGAGGGTAGCAAACAGAGGATCTGTATGTAGAAGAGGTGATGAAGAAGCCATCCCATTAAGAAAAGTGAGTGAAAAATAAGCTGGCGAATAAGCTCACTGAATTCTCAAAATATGCACCTTCATACTCATGAACCAGTCATGGTATGGACAGGGCTGGAAGTGTAAATTTCACAGCAGAGATTTTTAAAGAAATCAGCCTCCTGTAGAAAAATACGAACTTTATTTTTTACCTTTATGAGACTGTGTTAACATTACACTGGAACATGGAATTAAAGTTGCAGGTAGTAACTTTCTAACTCAATCACAAAAAATCTTATCAGAAGATAATTTTTGTCTTTCCATTCAGTACTGAGCATGTTTTTTCATCTTAGTGTCAGTCCCTTACATTTGAACTCTACCTCAAGAACAAAATACTATATTCTGGTATTCATAAGTGGCCATTTAATGACACACACCCTGATGATTCATCTAAAATTTAGATTTTAATCCATCATATGGAACTGGAAGTTCATTAATGTATCAAAGGGATAAGAGACTCTGAATATTACCTGTTCGTTGTTCCCTATATTGTCTTCTACTACAACATCTAGAGTAAATATTGATATTATTATATTTGTAGGGATCATTTAGCTAGTCACTTGATGTCACCACAGTTCCACAAAAATTTTACTCTTCATGCGTTTAAAAGGTGCAAATAAGTGGCTGAACTAGACATGTGTCTTAAAATGATGTTTCTGTCGATAGTCATATGAATGAGATAGACGACATACATCATTACATTTCTTTTCTGTAGAAAGGAAAATGGTAGTTATAAAAAAGCTAATTTTTCATATTTGCACTAGAGATTACTTTTAACTAGGCAACTTCCCTAGGAAGAATTAGATTAAGTAACAAAAAATGAAAAAATATTGGTGGGTAAAGAATAGTGGCAAAAGCAGTAACACTGCAAGAGATAAAAAAAAGGTAAGAGTGTTCACTGGGTGAGAAATATTTGTCATTGCTGAGTAAAATTTTCCTTTGTTGTTATTAGAGACTGGTAAAGTATATTTTGGACTTGTCTGGAAGGATTTTATGTACAATGCCACAACTTAGTTGTATAAAGGATTAAAGCTTTTCAATATTGCAGTAAAGGTCAGAACCATACCCTGCTTGGAAACTGCACTTGTTAAAAACGTGGTTTTTCAAAAGTGAGAATTTTCTCAAAGTAATTGTTGTGCATATTTCTATAGCACTCATGGAAGCGTCTATTTTTAGGTCTAGTTAAGACCATATATAAATGTAATATATGGGAACAAATCCTGAATTAGAAAACATCTTAGGAATAAAATAAATTTAATTAGAAAAAAAATTCTGAAAAATATGCCTACTTTTTATGCAAAATAAACCTAAGAAACATTTTTTACAGAACAGAATTTGGCTTAAAAATATTATATATTTAAAATAAAATTAAAGATCCAGTAAGAAATGTGATTTTTTTTCTCTATGCTGACTGAATGGAAGAGTCGCTGGGGATTGACTTCAGCTGTTTTTTTAATATTGTCATTTTGTAGAGGGGAAAAAGAAAAGGAAGTAGTCATTCCTATTCCACTCAGAACTCCTTTTTTTCCCCCTACTTCATTTTACTATGGTTACAAGCTATTCCTTCCTCTGAAAATCCCCAAACCATCTTCCTGATAAGAACCCCTACAAATGATTATCTAGATTCAGTAAAGCCTCATGTATAGAATAAATTGGGCATTGGGGTGGAACTTAGCTTCAGAAAAAATGGCAGTACATTAATCTTACAGTGTATCTTAAATAGTAAAAATTGTGTACCTAGGCTCCATGTACATAGAGAGAGTCTGAAGAGAACTGTGATTTTTTTTTTCCCTGAAGTGTTTGGAGCCTGTGTCTTGGAAATATTCTTAAAAAATGGCCTAGAACAGTCATGACTGGTATTTAAAATACAGAATTCAGGAAAAAGTAACCACTGTCTTTGCCCTTCTCACCAAAAAGAGGAGTTAACTATCAGGTTAGGCAGCCAGGGTTGCTTTAGCCAAGAGCATCTCATTCAGTAATGATGAAGGTGCCATCTTCAAAAATAAGAGATGTGAACCTTCTCCAAGGCTGAAACCTCACCTGGCAGCCTGAGAACTTTTTCAGAAATGAGGTTATTATCATTTTTTCATATAGAGAGTGAAAATAAACCTAGGAGCTCACACACTCTTAATAAAGAAAGTGAACCACTAAGCCACTGTTTAAGTAGCAGAGGGTTAGGGAAGTGGCCTGTCACGTTTCTGATTAAGTAAAACATTGTTGTGAATTACGAGACCTCAGTTCTGCCAGATATGTTCAGAGACCCTATTGTATTGAGCATCTGGGGAAAAACAGAAGGAGGTAACTTTGCTTAGATCTTCCATCTCGGCATAAACATTTTGGTACTTGGGGGACTTGGGGTTGAGAACATCACACACGTACTCAGAAAGAAAACATGGATCAGCTGAGGAGCTTGTGCCTCTAAGGCCTTCAGGCATGCCCCAGGTCAGACATAAATTGCTTTCGGGTTTGCATGAAACCAGTCTGGTGACACATTACTTAATCATGTAACATAGGATATGTTAACAATAATAATATTATATTAATAACATTATAAAATAATATGTTAGTAATAATAATTACATAATCATGTAACATAGGATATGTTTCATAGGATATGAGCATCGTACTATACATGGTATAATGACACATATCTCACAACTACCAGGAAAGATTTGTATTTTTAGAACTGATTCTTTATCTGACCTAACTTAGCATTGCTAAATGTCTTCAGTGTAGTTTATAGTGATTTGTGAAATTGGAGAATAGTAATTTATATGGAAGACTCCTCTCTGGGGGCTCCATATACATTTTCATGTTGTACCTGAGCAATACACTTGGCTTTGAAAAGGTATTCTTGTTGGTTACGCAGCTGTTGAAGGACTATGATAGCTTAAACCTAGATGACTGACTTGGTTGTCTGCATGTATATCAGTCTCTAGCAAGTGATTCAGTAGTCCACATGGTAGTCAAACTGATAAAAATTTAGCATAGAGCATGCTAATCTAGATGAAAATAAATTACCATAGCCTTTCACTTGGCATTCTGGCCTCCATTAGGATCTAATTTCAGCTCCTACACTTTTTATAAAAGATTAAGCAAGAGCTTGCATCCAACCTAATGAAAAGATGACAGGATAAGAGCTAGCCTAACATAACTGGATATACAATAGCAAAATCTGAAAGGAACAAAAAGTAATTAATAAAATTGCTTTTCCTACCCATAGCTTTGATTCTGGCTACAGAGATCTATATGATGTGCTAGAAATTTTGATACAGGAAAGGATGCAGTTCGGTTCCTTTGAAAGTGTAATGATGCCGATCTCTTACTTTCCCTATACCCTCCATAAGGAGTATGTTAATGACTTAGCAATCTACACAGCAAAGACATGGATGCACTTTCTCAATATTTTTCCTTGGCAACTCAGAAGAAAGGAGAAGTTAATAGTCAGTTAGAATTCAACTGAAATAAAAAAAGAATGCAACTGATGCTCTCAAGACAATTAATCTTCAGGTCCTTAATACAAGAAAAGTAAATAGCAGCAGTTTTTTACCCTGAAATTTTTATTAAAATAAGGATTAACAATGAATGTGTTTGGTAATATCCAACTGTCATCTAACATAAGATAAAGTCAATTTGAGTCATACCTGTTTCTGCCTAGCTGGGAACTTGCCTTATTTTTCATCTTCTTTGTATTTCTGTTACATGGCAGTGAGATATTCTAAATACAATATACTTAAGCAATAAAAGCAGAGAAACAAGGCTTTTTCAGAAAATTTGTACATTCCAGGGAGCAAAGATTCACAACTCTGAAAAGGGTCATTAAGTCCAAAGAAACGTACAGTGCTGAAGTTATTATTGACATGAGCTGAAATTGTATGTATTTATCTGGAGGGGAAAAAGGTGGAAGGCAGAATGTTTGGATTTTGTGTTTCTACATATGACAATGTCTTTAGCAAATCAAGTAAATGATGATCCTAGAGTAAGAAAAATGTCCTTTGCGATTCTTCATCACATTCCACAAATTTCAGTCAGTGGTATAAAGCGATGAAATGTGATGGATTTCATAGTTCTTGAAAGACTCTAGTACCATGACATTCAGAGAGAAGATAAATAACAGTTTAGAAAGAGAATAGACAAACAAAGCTCATTAGTTCATGAAGTTTCATAATAAACTCAGAAGACAATGACAATGGCAGAAGAAAAGACAATTTCAAAAAGGACAATCAAATTAGTGACAGCAAAGAGGTTGGAGAGCAAGAAAAAATTAAAGTCTGACTACTACTGTTTTCACAATTTGTAGTTTTCTCTGTGGAATTGTCTGTAAAAACATAGGTACTCTGGGTATTAAGAAACAGAATTGCCTAATCGATGTATCTCAGATAAAGAGTTGGGGAGTTTTTTGATAACTGACTCTATTCCAACATTATCCATGTGGGCAAATTTAGTTGCTGTTTATTTATTTATTCTCCCCCAACAGCAGTGTTTTGTCACAGCCAAGTAGAAATTCAGCAATTTTTACAAGAAATTGAAAACTAGATTAGACTTCATAGACCACTGAGCTGGAAAGACTAAGCAGAGTAATAATTTGCTTTGTAAGGGCAGAACACTTAGGAAGTATGGTTTTCCTTCTTTCTCTGAATTATACCTCCTTTCTCAACATCCAAGGTTGTTTTTAGGTATTCCTCTGCTACTTTCTCTCTACATTTGATAACCAATTTTAAAGTTCAAAGAGTACCAAAATTGGTTTTCTAAACAAAAGTTGTATCTTGAATAAAGGATCTAATTTGAATTGTTGTTAAATTTCTTGACAGAGATCACAAGAGGATATTCTGGTGCAGAACAACAGGAAGCTAACTTGATTTTATTAATTATATCTCCCTTGCTAGCTGTGAGATATTGCTTAACCTACCTAGAAGAGATTTAACTTCTTTGACTCTGGTATTTGCCTCAGGGGTTTCTTTCAAGTATTACAGAGCTTCAAAGCCTAGGAGCCTGAGTCTTCTGCAGCGTCCAAGGATATCAGATACTGGATGCAAAGCCAAGCTACCCAATCCGAGAGAAAAGACTGACCAGTCATTCAGCCTAGGGCTATCTGACAGTGAAAAAGAAAGTTCTGAGACTAGATAGAAATCCAATAAAAGCTATTTAAAAAAACTGGTAAAATATTGTGATGGATACTCTGAAGTGCAAGTTCTTAACATAAAGCTTATAAAAGATGCTGCAAGAAAAAACGTTATGCAAGTGGAAAATATATTCCTCTCTATATTAGAAATATTGTGGGCATTGTAGGTGACCTTTTTATGCATTCCATGCAATAAAGTTGCAAAACATATGATATCAAGAGTAACATATTTTACAGTCAAATAATTTTTGTTCAGCCTCATACAGGGTTATGACCAGTTGTACATATATATATATATGGCTATAAAAATGTCCTGTAAATAAATTGTAGTTTTAATTTGTATTCATTTTAAGAGCAGCGTATATTTAACCTAATATATAAAATACCAAGCCTTGGAGACACCAAGAAGGATGTTAGAAAAAGATAACCTCTTCAAAAACCTAGTGTTTTTTATGGTTAATCATAAGCCAAAAATAAGTGCAGTCATGTATATTTCACGTTGCTTATTGCTGCCACTAGTGTTATCAGCTGAAGTTTCATATCACTAAAAATGTAAACATAATTCAACAGGATCGGTGTGAATTTATTGCCAATGATAAAAAAAAAAAGTAAACCAGAAAATGAGATTTTGTATGATGTCTCATAGGGCTTGTAATTAATTTCAGATAGAAATTTAAATTAAATTTCACATTATAGCCAGTAGAGGTTTTTTGGAGGGGAATGCATCAATAGGTCATTTTTCTGATGGGTAAATTTACAATTGCATGTTGATGAAATACATGTATTATAATGCAGATGCAATGAAGATAGTCTGGAAAAAAAAACATGCAAAAAGCCATGTTCCCTTCACAGTAAGAGTACTTTGACTTTTCTGTATATTCCTAATCCTTCAGACACCTCCTTCCTGAAAACATTTTTCCAGGTGCACTAAATCTCTTGGGAAGATTATAATTGCCTTCAATGTCTTTCAAGAAGGTTTTGAGATAACAGAATTCTTCCATTAGCAGGTGTGAAACACTATTCCCATCTTGTTTACTCTCATTTTAGAGACTAGTTAATAAGTCAGGGCATAATCACTTGTAATTTTTCTTAATTTTACACTTGAACCTAATTCCACTGGCTTGAGTGGAGCAGATTCTGCTCAATGCTGCTGTGAGGGAAGTTATTACAAGAAAAGTTTGAAATTTTTGACAAGGTATTTACTTATGTCTCTACTGCTAGTTTTCCTGTAGTTGTATATACATTTTTTCATTTTAAGGTTGTATTATAAGTATCTAGTATTTAGGTTTATGAGAAGATTAAATATGTATTTCCACCTTAGAGGATGTAAACATGCCTAGAACAATGTTTAGGTTTCCTTTCTAGTTAGGAGTGCTTTCTACATATGATACTTCAAGAAATCCTTAGATTAGATTAGTCAAAAGGTTTAAAAAAGAGTTTATAACTAATCTTTTCTGAATTCTAACCTAGGATCCAAGCATTACACGTAACTGAGACAGTATCAGTTTCAATGCCGGAGTTACTGTTGGGAGGAATAGTGTATAGCATAATCATCTCTGAGATTCTCACTGGGACACACTATATTTTCTTTAACCCTGATCGGTCTTTTTGCTATTCACCCATCATGATCTGACAGGTAAAAGTTTTTATTCAAGTAGAGTCCCAGGGCTAGGCAGATTACTTGTGATGTGTACAGTGGAAAGGTTATGTCACGTTTTACTGACAAACTCACATTTTACATCCTAGTAGCATATCAGACTTCCTGAAAACAACATCATGTTGTCACACAGTTTTCAGTACATTCCTCTCATATATATCCCTTTTCTTCACAAACAGTAATTTTGGGATGGTGCCTATTTACAATGTCAGAATTCAGTATATGGCTGTACAAAGGGAGACTTTTTAAAATTGGATAATAGTTTTTTTTTTTTTTTTTTTGACTGATCTCTCCAACCAATATCAGGATCACGTTGTACTTGAATCCATCTCCTGCATGGATGCTACCTTTCTAAAAGTGGTAGCATCTGTAAAGTTACTATGCCTGCTCTATTCTATTGGTCAGCTCATTAAAAAAGAAAAAAAAATAGTACAAGGTCCAAACCAGAACTTTTAATAATCATTGATAAATTATTCCAGTTTGATAATACACAAAACTAAATGCTCCTTGAGTATGTTTTTCCACCTATTTCTTTCATATATTTAGTTGAGTTGCATTTTCTTATCTTGCTCATGAATACAATCCACAAAATCATCAAAGGCCTTACTAAACTCAAGATACATAGCATGTACTCCTTTTCTCCACTTTTGCAAGCTACCACAAAAAAGAAATTAAATAGATTTAACACAATTTGCCCTCGATAAAACCATATTGATGCATACTCATGTTCTACATGCCATCTATGTGATTAGTTTACTCAAGTATGCATTCCAGTGCTTTACTGGAAACTGCAGATGAGTAAAACATGATTTCTCTAAAACAAAACAGCCTAAAGCTGTAAATTTTCCAGTCTTTTAGAATTCCTAAGAGCTATTACATATTCCTGCTTTAAATCCTTTTACCATTCCTCTATTACATCACATTAAATAGTACCATTTGAAATATCCAAAATATCCTAATATATTTTACCTATCTTTTTTCCTACCTGTTTCCACATATCATTCTTTCTCACCTCTCTTCTTGGAGTTGATGTGTGTGTTGATTGTGTAGTGTGACCTAAATAATGAGAGTTGACCTTTGAAGAAGTATGATTTCATTGATAGTCTAATTTTTATTCATATTTGCTAGTCAAAACTAATACTTTTATCCTTGAATAGAACTTTGATACATTAATTGTACCAATTAAATAAATAGGATCATTGTGCATATAGCACTACTAAATTTTTGCTACTTAAAATATCAGAATGTTTTCCTAATAAAGCTTACTGAATGGGGAAAATCACTTACTTTGGGAAGGATCACCTTTGAATCTAGTTTTGGATATATTCTTTGGGCACTTAGCAGTCTGGAATGAAAAAAATTGTTCATCTTTCTCAGTTCCAAGAGACATAGATATTCTCCACTTGTCTGCATTTGACACAGTCTTTATACATTTAATTAAATCACTCGAAATAAGAATCTCACTGGTCCCTTACCTACTTAAAATAATCTGCACCTGCTCTTCTTGGTACTGCCAACCAAGGTTCAGTGGAGAATTTTCCATCATTTTTATTCAAGCAGCACAGGAAATTTCTAAAGAGTAAAAACTGATTGAAACCTGAACTTTTTCACCAGTTCTGTAATTCCACCAGAAAATATTTTATTAATCAATTTGCCCGTTATCCTTGACCCTCAAGTCAGCTTTTCCTTATCCTTTTATTTCTTCTATGTCAATGTACTGCACCCTTGGTAACAAGATTTTTGAAAAATACTGGTAACTTTTAGTGAACTCAGGAGTCTCAAACATACCTAAAGGCAGTCTTTCAAAAGAAATCATGCTCTGGTTTTGTTTAAATAATTTCTGGCATAATAAAGACTGTTTTATATCTTTTCCTGATTTTTCACTGTAATTTATAGTATATCTTTTGAAGATTTAATTATGGTAAAGTGCCTTCTTTTTCTACATACAACAATCAAATTTTCTCTACAAGCTACTCTAGGGAAGCAGTGAAACATAATAACTCATCATGATTTCTTCTGAAACTATGCTGACTGTTCATTCAGCTAGCTAAATGGAAAGGTACACCTAGACTGCACATGCTGCAAAGCTGTTACAGTGCAGGGGTGTCCCTTTGAGAAGTAAGAGTCATGTAAATACAACAGTTCATTTTTGGGCTGCATTTCTGCAAAATTTCCTAGATTCTGATAAAACTTTTATGGAACTCGTCAGAAAAGTGAGTGGAGAAGTGAAAAATATATTCTAAAATATTTTCACATAAATGGAATAGGGAAAATAATTTAACCCAGCAAACGCCTGAGCAAATTCAGCACTAATCCACCTCAAAGCAAATTGTGAGAACTCTGCTGCTCCCTCTCGTAGTGCAGCTCACATTTAAACTTGATAAATCTACTGAAGGTAGTGACATTAAAGCAGAAATTTGTTCCAGAATTTCACCATCCTTGAGAGAGTGAAACATTTCTCAAATGGCTAATCTATTTGAATTAAATTAGGTGAACCTAACATTCATTTCAAAATCTTTTATTCTTCCTCTTCTTAGTTGTGCAATGCAGGGAGCGTAACTCCTGCCTTCTGGGAGCTGTTGCTATCAATATAATTTAGATCAGCCTAGGAGATTGTTGTTAAGATGCATAAATGAAGCTTGGCTAGCCTCAGGATTAAGGAATCACAGGGCTTCTTTTATCAGTTTGCCTTTTCTTCCTTCCGTATTATCTTGAAAATCTAATTTTAAAACACCAAATGTAGTAGCTTTTATACTTTTTATGATTATTTCACAACTTTCACAGCCTGTGAACACAAATTTTATGGATTTTCATAAATTCTCCTTTCCTTTGTGGTTTGTACTTCCAAGCTGTGCACAGTCTCTCTTACTCTGTTTTATTATAAGTCCCTTCAAACACTGAATTTAAAGGTATCTTCATAACCCTAGCTCCATTTTCACACTCAGAGGACTGTATGTGCTTTGTAGTTATGACAAGGGGCTTGCTGTGTGCATCGTCATTTACTGTAACTTATTTATATTGGATTTCAGATTATTATAATGGCATCAGTTAGTGGAGATTCACGGACTACTCATAGAAGCAAGTGAGCTGTGGGCAGAAGGTCTCTCCTACTGGTTCTGCCACCAGCATAGTAATCTCCGGCAAAGCAGATTGTCATGTATTTACCCTAAACTGCTGGAGCAAGATCCCTGGAATTAATTTGTCAAAGTCCATTTCTAGATGATAAGTGCAAGATTAATACTTAGGGCTCCTATATATAACAAGTGGGAGGACAGTTTCTGCAGTGCTTAGGAGAACTGTTTAATGATGGCAAACAAAAAAAATTAAACGTCATCAAAGCACTATGCAAAGGATTTTTCAACTAAAGAAGAAATGGTCCTGAGTCAGGAAACTATCTGGAATTAAGCAAAGTCTTTAATTTACCTGAGCAATTAATGTAAGCTATCATAATTAAAACCCATTGTGTCTGAGAAATTACTTTGCCCGGGTGGTCATATTTAAAAGTACTCATACAGTACAAGTTTAGAAGAGAAAAATTTGCTAGAAAAGATTTAGAGCTAGCTTTTTAACTCTGACAGACTGGAACAGTTCCATTATTGCCTGTGGAGTTAGCTGGATTTATACCTGGTGAGGTTAAGACCTACAGTGTCTAACATGTTTTCCAAAACAAAATTGTGAATCGTGATCCATGCCTTTTCCTACATTCCTTTTTTCGTAAATTTACTTTATGATTTCAAAATGTTATTTTTTCACATGCTTTATGGAATCTTTTCAGAAAAACTATCATATACAATTGCTTATCAAATCCATCCAAGTGCTGGAAAGCAAAATCAACATAATGACTTTTATGAGTACAATCATTGTGAATAATTTCTACAAGTACGAAACCAGCATCTGAAAAAAAATATTTCAAATATAATTTATATCCATATATTTTTAAATTTCAAATATTTTAGAAATATTTCCATGTTATGTTAGTATGCACATATAGGTAGGCTTCTATGTAACAGGTGGAGAGAGGAATTACACTGAATTTTTTAATTTAGGTCCATAGGAGGACTTTGTTTAATAGATGGATAGTTTTAATTAACTCTTTTCATCTATTACACCCAAGTATTACTTATTGCTAATAAAATCTTATAGATTAATTAAAATACACTTTGATAGTTATTCTTTATAACTTCACAGTTCATGTTATAGTTTATTTCATATGGAAAAATATCCGCACCATCCTTTACTTGAGCTCAAAGTTCAAAATTTTTCAGTAGAAATCCTTTATACTCACCTGATGAACCTATTTATACAGGAATCCAAAAAAATGGCTGAATATAGACCTCAGGAAAAACTGTATCATGAAGAGATAACTCTGACTTAGAAACCATGAAATGTTTTCTCTTTGTTTTGTTTTTTTTTTTAGAATGGGTAGTTTTAATGTAATTTTATCTAGCATTAAAACATTGATCACTTTATCCTCTTTATTAGTTGAAGTTTAATGTCTTAATTACACTTTCATGTAACAAAAAATTGTCTTTTTGTCAACAAGGCATGAAAATATTTTTAACATCAAAAACATTAAAACATCTTCAAAGTCAGTACAGTGTTTTGCCAGAAAAACAAAGCATTTTAAGGACAGTGTAGAATTGACGTGTGCTGTGCTGTCATATGTAAAATGTTTGTTATCATTGTCTCATACATAAAGATTAAATGATTATCAAAATAATTTCCCCTCCATGAGCTTCTAGGTCTACAGCTCTACTAGTTCGGTTGTATTGGAGAAAATCAGGATGAAGACATTTCTGAATTTTATTTGAAACACTCCTGCTGCCTCTCTCTTTCCCATACTTTAGGAAATGCAAATAGAGACCAGTAATTGTAAGCACCTCCCCCCCAGATTAAACTCCTCCTTTACTGTGATATGCAAGAAATATCAAAAGGCTTCTTTTTTTTTTTCTTTTTAAATGCAACACCATTTTATGCTATTGGACAGAGTTCTTCAATGAAAACCAGTATCCTCATCTTGCTCATAATTTTAGATGGTCAGACTTCTGTCATTTGAAAGAGCAAGCTTTGCAATGACAAAAATCTGTTCCAGGTATGGTAGCATTTCAGGGTGAGATTAGGTTATTGAATGACTAGTTTATTCATACTTGAAAAAAAAGAAAGTCCAAATACAACTTCTAGTCTGTGTGGATCTCTGTAAAAAGATGGGGCTTACATATGGCAGAAATTAAGTGTATGCAATATCATCTACAAGTTCAGAAATAATAGTGTGCCCATGAAAAATAGACATAGTTACTCAATCCTTAGAGAGCTGCAGTTATTCATAACTCTGAAGAATTTAATGGGGTTGAAAAGGTTTCTAACAGTGAAGCAAGCAGTTCCCTTGAACAGTACAACCATGCTACTGTTTTTTTTCTCTCTGCTGTTTGTTCTGCATGCAAAGGACGAGAGGGAGTGGTCTCAAGATCTGCCAGAGGAGATGTAGGCTAGATATTAGGAAAAAAATTTTCACAGAAAGGGTCATTGGGCACTGGAACAGGATGCCCAGGGAGATCATTGATTCACCTTCCCTGGAGGTGTTTAAGGTATGGGTGGATGAGGTGCTGAGGGGCAGTTGGACTTGATGATCCGGTGGGTCTCTTCCAACCTGGTTGTTCTATGATTCTATGAAATCATACTTGCTTTTCTGCACTCATTAGATGGTCAGATGGTGGGGTTTCATTACTTTACTAGCATGTTACATAGCCTCAGTTTTCTGGGCTGCCTTAACTGAAGTGAAATCACTAATACTATATAAGAGAAAGCAAAACAAGTGCATCATATGCAACTGTTTTACTAAATCGTTCACAATTACATAGCATGTTTGTGTGTTTTTTATTACCTTTCTTCAGAATGTTCCTTTTTACCATGCCATTAGAAAGAAATAAACATGCCATTAGAAAAAAAATTAGTAGTTTTTGACTTGATACAACATGTACAGCTCATCTACTAGCAGGACTACTAAACCAGCACATGGACTTTTAATTGATTTAACAGGATGAGGAGAGATCTAGGTACATGCCTTTTCCCCATGCATTTCACTAGTAGTTCAAGCAATATCTGAATCAAGATTTGCCTTAGCAAGTTCCCTTTTGCTTTCTGTTCTCTATCTGAAATTTACTATTTAGCTTTACACATCCCATTGGATTCTATTGCCAATGAAATATGTCATTACAAAGGAAGGAATATATGTAAGTCGATATAACAAAATACTCAGTTGACAAAATGATTTTGAAAGCACTGATTCAATATATGTAAACATAAATAGAAAACACACTCCTGAAAACCACCTGGAATTGGAGGCCAATCACCTTCTGGACCTGGAGTCTTGCAATACTGTCACATCATAGAAAACAAACAAACTAATAACCCTTACCCAACCTCCAAAAGAAAATACAACTTAACACAAAAATGTGTGATTATGTTATACAGGACATTGTATGATTTTAATTTAGAATTTGAGGGAAGAAGATTAAGTCAGACAGTAACACTTTTTAAACATTAGGAGTCATTCTGCAAGCGTAACGAAATGATACAGAATGTATGGAAGAATCATTACTATGACACATTTAAAATATGATTAATCAACCTCCCTTCCTCAATTACAAATGTGGAAATTTTTTCTTTGAGAAGAAAATATTTTTTTCTTTTAGCCATCTGAATTTGTTATCTAGTGTTTTCATATATATATATATGTAAGCTTATGTGTATGTATGTGTCTTCATATATATATATATGTTTATATTTACTTTATATATAATTATATTTACTTCTGAGATCTGTTGTGTTCTCAGTAATCAGCCATGATAATCTAATAAAACATGAACAGAAAATTAGCTCCAGACCAGACCGAAATTCTTCTGTTCTTCTTTCATGGCAGTACTTGATTCTAGTAAGAAATTGAAATGCCAGAGAGAAGAAGAACAAAGTATGAATGTTGTGACTAAAATATCCTCTACCACAACAGTCTCTTTTATACAAAGCTAGTAACATAGAAAAATGCAGTACAGCAAAGCTGTTTAAAGACTTAATATTTCTCAGGAGGACGTAACAGCCAGTGAAACTATGTAGTCATATTCTATATCGTGTATACGGCCCCTGCTTCTTCACTCACAAAGTCCAGCTGCAGAATGCAGTGCATAACTAAATAAACATAGAAGAAATTTATTCACAAATGAAATCAGCAGTGTTGTGGAATTCAGCATCTTAATGTAAATGGTTTACACTGTAATCTCAAATTATCAATTCTGTGTGTGTGTTATCTATAGTTTTCAACACTGGGTCTGCAGAGCAAGTGCAACTTTTATTTTTTTTTTGTAAGAAATATTGGTAAATCTGAGTCAGACAGAGGCTTCCTTTCCTGGAACAAAGCTGCTTGAGCATTGTGGGTTATGTGGTAGACTAAGGGTGCCACCAATAGTGTGCAGGACCTCCAAGGTGTGCTCAACATGTTGCCCCTATTTATAGATTCCCATGCCCCAGGATTCTGGTATGCAACCAAAGGCTATTCTCCTTATATAACTCCTGGAGTCCTTCCAGTGTTGCACGTAAAAACTCTGACATTTTAACTCAAAAATACCAGACTGCCAAGGGACTAGTGAAAGAAAAAGATTGTATGCCTAGAGGTAGAATAATTTTTTCCAGTAATTTTTTCCATTGTGCTTTTTGCAGACAGGAATATCCCACAATAAAGATCATCTTTTACCACAAACCAAAAGAAGTCTTCTAATACTGCCTTAAATAGAAAAAGCCATTGTGTCACTGTATGTGCATCAAATAACATACTGTTCTGATCACTCAAATGTTATTAGATGGCTGTAATACAGCACACATGGCTGTAACAGTTCACAACCACAGACTGATATTCTGTGTGGCAGCTTGTGTTCCAGCTACTCAGTTTGTATCTGACCTCAGACAATACTATCATCAGAGAATCATAGAATAGTTAGGATTGGAAGGGACCTTAAGATCACCTAGTTCCGACCCCCCTGCCATGGGCAAGGACATCCCATTAGATCAGGCTGCCCATGGCCTTACCACTCCCATGGTGAAGAAATTCTTCCTAATGTCTAGTCTAAATCTGCCCTTCTCCAGTTTATACCCATTCCCCCTTGTCCTATTACCACAAGCTTTTATGAACAGGTTAGTTAGTTACTCCCACAGTCACAAAATCTGACTTGTCTTCCACTAGAACAGGTTGGGAATGGTACATATTTCCTCTCTGAAGATTCAAAATCTGGATTATAAATTGTGATGTATGTGCCAGGAGAAAGCCTGACATCTGTTTATTCCATCTAATATTACTAGTGCATTTCACTATTTATTTTTATTATTGTTCTATTGTATATTAATCCTATATTATTATTATATACTACATCTATTTAAATTACTTACTTTAGATTTCAATATATCTTTAGAGACACAAGTAAGTGCTGCTAAGATGAATCAGGAAAAAATCCTCCAATTACTAAAACATGTACTATTACCTTAAAAAGATCTTGATAGTATTATACAAATAATTTCACAGGTATATTTCAAGGTCATTGTGCAAAAAACCTGTTGCACCTGAGATTCATTTCTGAATGGTCTTAAGACTTATGCTGTGTAGCTTATCTGTGCAACAAATTACAAACTTCATAGAAGAATATTCCACCTACAGGTATAAAATACAAAAATATCCATGGCTCTGAAAGCTTCTGAACTGCAGTTTACTTAGGACTACAAGGAGTATTCATGGAAGGTATTGTAACATCCTAGTTCTCTTATACTCTTTGTTACTTGCCATCATTGTCTCTTCATTGAGTCAGGACAGTCTTTGGCACATCTGGCTCAGGTAACCCTGTGTGACCACACTTAGGTTTTTCTGACGTTATGATGATGATCAGAGATAGTGACTGTTGAGCCAGGTGGTATTCCAAACTGGGCATGAAAAGCCACATCCCAAAAAAATCAAACAAGCAAACCATGAGTGAACAGCTAATCTTGTTTCCTGACATTGTCAACAAAAGCTCGTGCACTTTTGCTTTGTTTTTGAAAGTTTTGCTAAAGGAAGCAAAGAGTAGACATCAAAACTGACTCTTAAAGACTGAAGGAAAAAAATGTGTCCCCTTAGTTTGCTACCAAGGCTGTAACACCAGCATAATGAATTGGTTTTTTTACCTGAAGCTTCTCATTCCTTTCTCTGCATCTCAAACTGCCAGACATTTAGCTATGCCAAGAACACTATGAGGCCAAGCTAATAAATCTGATCAAAAGAAAAGGATGCAATTGGAATCTGCATACCAATCTGGTCTACCTTGTGATTTTGCAAATAATTATGTTAACCACTGTGGGATGGAAAAAAACCTAATCAGAGGCTGTAATTTCATATATCACTATTGCTGCTAAAGCTAGTAGGTCATGAAACTGTCACATAAGAACAACCACTTTACAGAACAATACCTTCTCAATGAAAAAAATATTCAAGGGTTTTGATAGGAAAATCACCACATGCTTTGTATTTTTCCGGGGATTTTTTTTTTTTAATTTGCATTACTATGTCATGTTTTATATTAGACTGGTTATATTACCAAATTCAGACACAAATTCTATTTTTCTATGGATTCCGGATGGCCCAGGTCAGTCTTTCAAACATCAGATCTGACTAGATTCCCTTGCAGGGCCTAATGAAAGGATTATGTTAAGGACACAGAGGCATTCATTATGTTATGATTAGGAAAAAAATGTGTATTTATGTATATTCCTGAACCACGAACTGTTACCATGAGTCAAAATAAATGAAAACCAGAAAAAAATCTAATGGACAGTGAATGATGAAAATTGTATTAGGAATGTATCATTAAGTAACTTAGTGTTATGTTCATCAAATAATATAATGCCTCTTTTCAAAGTTACTTAGAGGTTGGTTTATAAATCTTCAGCTCTCAAAATGTAAATATTTTATAAAGTCTTTTCCTACTGAAATGCCACAACCATAGTTCTGTACTATGTAAATGAAAAAAAGATACAGATCTTCAACGAGGAGGCAACTTGCTGATTCTGTGGAGGAAAAATCCCAAAGATTCTGTTGTGTAGTGTTTTAAAGAGGGCAAGTAAAGAAACAACAAGGGAACTACCTCTAGATATCAAATGAATCCTCTTAAAATGGAATTTTATTACTTTGAAATTTATTACTTGATGAAAAAACTAACAGATTTCAACATTCTCCCAAGTGCAAGGTGCACATAATTTCTGCAAATATCTAACAGCTAATATGTTTCAAATGAATATGTTAATAAAACACATACATAAAACCAAAAATTCAGATCCATATTCACAAAATACTGCTTATCAACAGCAGCTATTTGACTACAAATTTCACTAAGGTTTTTGATGTTTAATCCCAGCACAGACAAGGATTGAGTCCTGAAATGTAAATAAGAATTAGTTTAATCATACTTGCCTCTCTCTTCTCACTGTGTCCCCTTCTCCTACTTCCAGGACTGCACTGCCTACCTAACAGCCTTCTGTGGCTGAACAGCAAGATCATATATTGCTGCACACAAGACCTGACCCCAGCGAGCCTTCTAACTGCTGTCTGAATAACTATATGCTACGTGGCAAAAGGTTACAACTTCGAGGAAGGACAAACCTATATAACCACAGAGAACAGATCAGAGTTTTCCTTTGTACTGAGAACTTGTTAATGTTTTTAGTACTACTTAGCACATGTCTTTACAGAATCATTCATCTGTATGCACAGATGATTTATTTTCCGTTTCTGCATTTGATAATGGTTTGAAAATCTATGTCACTTGTAAAACAAAAAATGTCAATTAGATTGTGGTGGTGGCATAATTCACTGTGAAATAATTTTAAAGACCTCTTCCCTATAACGTGCAGGTAGCAATGTTTGCATTATAAATGGAACTAGTATGGATACAGCATGCACTGAACATTCAGCTAATTATGCTCTTACATGCAGAACTTAAGCCATAGGAATAAGCTCTCTGTGAAACTAATCATGCCTTTGAAACTAGCCATGTACTTAAACTGATAGTTGTGACAATACCTAGAGATTTTTTTAAAAAAAATGCTTCTCTATGCCATGAATGCTTTTCTCATTTAATTATTCTGCTTACAGAAAATGATAGGATCCATTTAGAATGACAATAATTTAAAGAATATCTCTCATTACTTTGTGATTGTACAGTACAGGTGCCAACAGATTTAGTAGATTAAGGTTAAAATCAAAACTGATGTTTGCAAAACTACTTCTGCCTGTATTTACCAAGATTTCTGTGTCTTTGTTTATGTTATTCAGTAAGTTAGAGGCTAGGCATGTGGAATGATATTTTCTCTGAGCTGCAAGAGTGTTTATCTACTGAATAATTTGTTTAGGTCAGCTTTACTGGCAAGTCCTTTTCATTCTGATCTTCATCCCTAAGGAACTGCTTCCATTTTGAAAAAAAAAAAAGAACAAACTATTGAAGTTACTCCTGAGTTTGTAATTCTTTTCCATTTTTGTTACAGAAATCCCAAACTTATTACTAGCTTTTGAAAAGCCAGATGTTCCTGGCAAGGAAACATGTACTCAGAGCCCACAGAGAGCATGCAGTAGCTGATTGAAGGCATGCTGGGATGTTATAATTTTGTTTTGGCTTGCTTTCCTAGCCAAAAGAACCCTAGGGTCACTAATGGTCCTGATAACCATCTCTTCTGAAACTCCTATTATGAAAGCAAATAATAATAATAAAAATTGCCTACCATCATAAAGCATAAACCAACACGTAACAGTGCTACAAAAATCACTTTGGCTTATATCAAATTATAAGACTACATACAGATAAACAATAAAGGAAGGTATGGAAAAATTAGGAAAGAATACTTTCTTTTCACTTTAAATAAGTACT
This sequence comes from Coccyzus lansbergi, assembly GCA_033558105.1. Taxonomy (NCBI): domain Eukaryota; kingdom Metazoa; phylum Chordata; class Aves; order Cuculiformes; family Coccyzidae; genus Coccyzus; species Coccyzus lansbergi. Next base: position 1,720,612 of record JAUMJK010000156.1, read on the forward strand.
TAAAATCTGAAAATGAAAAACTAAACTATTTCCCAAGTAATCCAGTAACTGTAAACTTCTTTACCATGCCTCTTTTCTGAAGGTTTATACATTCAATCTATTTTTAATAGATATAGATACACTCCAAAACTAGAACAGCAAATAATTACCTGTTCATTTGGTTTTTTTGGTTTTTTTTAAAAGTCATTTCTAAAAGTTGGAGAACATCTACTATCTAATTAAATACATACAGACAGGTGTGTTTATTTTATTCACACCCATTTAATTCATAATTATAATCCATGGCTCTGCTTTCACATTCTTTTTATATTGCTGCAGCTAGAGGCTCAATCAGGTACAGTCTCCGAGTAAATAGAACATAATCATGTTCGATCTGAGGGATATTGGATTTTTCACTGATGTGAATATCAGCCAGGTTAGGTACACTCACATTTTTGTTGACCACTGTTATCAGTGGATATGACTCTACTAATTTAAATATTAATGGAAGGAAAAAATACAATTTATATAGTTACTCATGATAGCACTCTCTTAACAGTCTAATACATCAGTGAAACTGCTATTGTTCCTAGATCACATACAGGTACCTTAAAAACATTTAATTGCCTTAATTAGAAGGCCTGCAGGGCAGCTTGAGACAGTCATCACAAATCAAGTTAGTAATGTCACGTCCTTGGCACTTAAAAAATCTTAGAGTAGAATTACTGTCCTACAAACGCCAATGCAGTAAAGGTAATACTGACCTTCTTCATAAAATGCAGTGGCAGAAGTGTGTAAGCATTGTGAAGGTACCCCAGTGGTGCTCTCCAGTGGTGATTAATACTAAGTCAGGAGCCATAACTTTGATGAGCCTTTAATACAGTAAGCCAACAGAAGCAGTTAAAGGCACTGTCTGAGAGAAATGAGGAGGAATTCAATCAAGTTACTAATATGCTTTGACCAGGACTCTCAGGTACTCTTAACTGAAAACAAAGTCTTAAAGGGACTGTGACATATCAGCTCATGGCTCTTAAGGGGCCAGTTACTCTTACAAACCTACTGAAAACAGAGAACAGTACCTTGGTAAGCATACATCAGTTTTTGAAGGAGAAATATTATTTCACATTCACTTGAGTAATCATTTTGGGTAACATGTAAGCTATGGGTGTGATATGATGAAGGATGGAGGAAAGAAAGGTAGCATTCATGAAGACTAATTTAGTTTAGTAAGGTTAATTTTACCCTTCCTACAATCAGTATTCCATAGAGGATTCTGCACAGGGAATTTTCAAGCTATATCTTCTTCCTTATTGTTAGAAAAGATTTTTGGAGCTGAACTAAAAACACTAATAAGGGTTGTGCAGACTATGCATTGCCCTTAACTCTGAAAGCACTGCAGTCTTGAAATGTGATAGTACTGCAATCCAGTACACTACCACTCATCCAGATTGCCAATAGTTTATGGATTAAAGTAATAACTGTACTAATTTATACTTATTAACTAATTGTGCTTTGATCCTAATGTCCAAAGATGAAATCTTTATGTCTTGCTACACACTGGCCACTGTAGAGCATAGTAGCAAAGAGAGACGAATTCAGATCTGTTAGGAACGCTGACATACATTAAAATAGATGTGTATTGTAAATACAGTTCTTAACCTCTCTTCACTAATGCCATGAGAAAATATACTCAGATGTGTGCAAAAATAGCCACCAGTTTTTCTTGTTGCCTCTCCATGTTTTATTGAGGGACTTGGTTTAGTGTTAGATAGGAATGGTTGGACTAGAAGATCCGAAGGGTCCCTTCCAACCTGGTTGTTCTGTGATTCTGCGATTCTGTGGTACTGACAATGTACCAACAATGGGCAGCGTTAGAGATACTTTCTAGAGCTATCCCTAGCTTTTGTTTAGAAGACAGTATTGATCTCTTTTAGACTGTAAATCAGAAGGAGATTTATTCTGGGGACATATTGCTAATTAAAGTGGCACATCTTAATCAAATTCTTTCATTCTCTTCAACGTGCTGTTGAGCCATATAGAGTACAAATGACTCTCTTCTTACAAAATACAATATTGACTGAAAGAATTTTGTATATTAAACTACAAAAATACACTGAAGTTAGCAAATCTCAAAATCATTGGCAAATTTTCCAGCTACGATCTATAGTAAGTGATCTCTACATGTGATTTCTACACTATTCCAATAGTGTTATAGATGGATCTTTCTCAATGGATTTTAGAAAATGAGAGGATCAAATTTGTATGAGTTTTTGTACAGAAAATATAACCTGCTCTCTTTTGAGGTCTTTTATTAGTTGTCCATTTTTCATACTCTGCATCAGGCTGAACCACGCATACACTGCCTCCATGATGTCCTGGCTGTGTGTGGATTGATTTCTGCAACTGTCAAGTGATTTCTGTTAATGTGACTTAAACATTCATCTTAATATGAAAATATTATATGTATGAGGCTTAGGCAGCTTATATCCTGCTGCTCCAGTGACAGGAAATGATGGTTAAAGAAGGGAAAGCATTTTGCAGCTTGTGAATATGTGAAAACTTCTGAATAACTCTGAGCTGGAAAGGCAAACCTACCCCTGACTGTGCCCCAGTGCCTAGAGTTCAAGCAGCACTTATTCTGAACAAGAGTCTTCTGAGCCATGACCAACTTCTAGGAGACCTACATCAATTCTTGAACCTTCCAGAAGGGATTTCCATGCATGCACTATTTCTAGAACTTTCCAACTGAGACACTGATGAACACCCCTGTCTGCACACCTTGGATGATAATGAGGGGTGGAATTTTGTCTATAAATTGCAACAAGTGCTTGTTGTCACTTTTGTTTTGCTGTGCGAACACCAAGAAGATCACCTTATGCACTTCCCTGCCAAGCAGGATCAGGACTTTACAGGTTGACTCAGGGAGACATCCACGCTATTTTAATGAACTCAGGGAGAAACACTGCCAGCCACCAGTTGATCCACTCAGTTTACAGAGTTGTTTCTCTAAGGCAAGGGACACCCCTAGTCCCTCCAGTTTGAGAGCAGTCAACTGTTTTGTAACAGCTGCACTCACTCACACTCTGCATCTATCCTCAAGCTCTGGGAGCCCATAACCATCATCTCCTCTGAATTTTCTTCCATTATAGGGGTTTATTGGTCAGTCACACCATAATGTGAGATAAACCAGAATTAGTTTCTAATCTAAATAGACCTCTGCTCAGCTGAAATGTGGTCCCATGCATATATGCAGGGATGGGGAGACATCAGGAGAGGCTGGGGAGTAAGGCCTGTTAATTTCCTTACGTCGCTGACAGTTATAATCACAGAACTACAGAATGGTTTGGGTTGGAAGGGACCTTTAAAGACTTTTAGTCCCATCCCCCTGCCCCAGGCATGGACATCTTTCAGTAGACCAGATTGCTCAAAGCCCTTTCTGACTTGGTCTCAAACATACCCAGTGATGGGGCATCCACAGCTTCAAGCAAACTGCTTCTGTGTTTCATCAGCCTTGTCATAAAAAATTGCTTCCTTATATTTACTCTGAATCTATCCTTATAGTTTAAAGCTTGGTTTACCCAGTTCCTACAATTTAGTTCCTGAAGACTTAATTATCTGGAATAGGAAAACTGAGATTTCTTGTCTTTTTATGTCTGAGACTGAGTTTGAGAAAAAGTAATTCAATAGGGAGATGGAATACCAAAAAAAAGTGTAATGATTACTGTATATATCTAAAAATATGCAGCAAAAACAGTCTCATCCCAAGTCTGTAAGCACTAGAATTTATCCAGAATTAAGGCACTATTATTTGCAGAATCAGACACTCAAAGGTCAGCAACAGAACTGACCTCTGAACTGAACTCTCTGAAATCCAGAGACTTATGAACAGTTTATTCTTTTTTCTGTTAACTTTGTTCACAAGATGCCAAAAGTTTAACATGGAATAAAGTTCTCCTTTTTTTCCTCTAAACAGTGGTTTTCTTCCTGTACTTTTGAATTAGTGTAATACATCATTCCACTCATGAAATATCTTACCCCTTCCTGGAATACCCTTGCTTGTTGAAGAAAAGGAAGGATTTTATGTCTGTATTTTTTTATCATTCTTCTTTCTGAAAAATAAAGACCTGAAAACAAATAAACAAATCAATTCTTTGGGTTTGGTTTGGTTTGTTGTTTTTTGGGTTTCTTTATCGAAATAAGTCATTAAAAGCAATTTTAAGATCCTAGTAACTTACAAGCGTAAGTAGTGCAGAAGGCTAATGATGTCCTAGGTGGTAACATTAGGAGGAGTGTTGCCAGAACGTAGAAGGAGGTCAACTTTCCCCTCTGCTCAGGACTGATGAGGCCACACGTGGAGAACTGGGAATAGCGATGGTCTTCCCAGTACAAGAAAGATACAGCCACATTGTAGAGAGTCCAGCTAAAGGCACTAAGAAGATTAAGGGATTGGAGCATCTCTTCTGTGAGGGAAGACTAAGAGGCCTGGGGATGTTCAGCCTGTAGAAAAGAAGGTCTGGATGAGATCTTACTGAGGTATGTAAGTATCTGAGGGGAAGATGAAAAGAGCACAGAGCTGGACTCTTTTCAGTGGTGCTCAGTGATAGGATCGGAGGCAAATAAGAGCAGAACAATTCTTTTCCATTATGAAATTTGTACTAGTTGCTGATACATTTATTTGTGGACAAGTTAACAATAGCAACCCATTCTAGTATAACTGGAATTTTTGATTACTGTAATTTTGACTGTGTAGGTGTTATTTATTTTATTTGCTGGTAAACTGAAAATGCTGTCAACTGAAATAAGCTTTATACAGCTGAGTGGCCCCATGAAAAGGAACAATATTTTTTACACTGATTCTGTAAATCCTGACTGACTAAGCTAATCCTGCTGACATGGAGACCTTTCATTGATGTACATACTGACAGAGACTCTTCTTTAAGCTTCCTTCAGTGCCTGATGCTGTCATCAGAAAATATTTGGAAACCATTCATAAGGCTATGAGATTTGCCATCGAAAAAAATCTTTCTACTAAGTGTCCTTTCACATTAAAAGTTAAATTTTCTTCTGCTTATTACAACTGGACCTACACTTATTTACACGGCCTTTATATCTCTTAAACTGAGAGATCAGGCTCTCTTTTATTCTCTGTAGTACTGATGCTGTGTGAAGTCTGTATTGTATATGCGGTCAGATTTGAACTGGTCTGGTTTTAAGATTTCCGGAGAGCTTTAAAAAAAACCCCAAATCTTTGAAGGTTTTGATAGGAAAAGTAGAGACACTTTTGTTCATTTGAGCTCCACAACTGAAAAGCCCTTTCATATAAAGACTGATCAGCAATAATATTTCTTTTAAATTCGGCTGATATTTTTATTGATTGTAATAGATCAGTCATCCTTCTGAATGAAAGCTGAAAAGCAGATTCATCCTCATCAATCATATTTCACTAGAGATAATTGGTTGTCGGCTACATCTTGCTAAGGAATCCCAGAGAAGAAAAGTCCAGAACCAGCCAATATCTGGGAATGACTTGCTAATTCAGTGGTGCAAGTTCTCTCATGCAAGGAAGAAGAGAACTGGGCTTGGTCTGTGCTAAACCAGCTCCTGTATTTTACAGTCAGCACTTCTGAATTAAATGTAGAAGCTAGTCTAGGAACTTAAGTATCAGAGTCAAAACCATAAGTTTTTAGCCAGAAAAGTACTTTCTTGTACTAGCTCATAGTATTTTTCTTTGGACAGGAGTAATGACCTGAGAAACAGTTGCTGCAACCGCAGCACTTCTGTCTAAGCTGCAATTGTGGTTTTGTATCCAGACTTTCAATAAGCGACTAATGGTGAAGAAACAATATCGGTAGTATTTTCTTAAAGGAAAGTATTGGATTTTGCAGCATTGAATAGGAAATTTTTGATCTTTCCTAGGAAAGGAGGATTTTCAGTTCACACTTCTACAATAGAAGGAAGATAAAGCTTAGCATGACATGAAAGAATAGGCTGGGACAGTGATGTATGGCCTGTTGAAGCACTGGAAGATAGAGTCATAGAATGATTTGAGTTGGAAGGGACCTCAAAGGTCATGTAATTCCAATCCCTACTGCCATGGGAAGGGACACCTCTCACTTGATCAGACTTCTCAAGGACCCATCCAACCTGGCCTTGACCACTCCCAGGGATGGGGCATCCACAACTTCCCATGGCAACCTGTTCGAGGGCCTCACCATGCTCATTGAGAAGAATTTCCTCTTTATATCCTGTCTAAATCTTCCCCTCTCCAGTCTAAATCTTCCCCTCTCCAATTTATAGCCATTCTCTCTAGTTCTATCACTACATGCATTTGTAAAAAGTCCTTCCCCATCTTTCATGTATGCCCCTCCAGGTACTGGAAGGTCACTATAAGATCTTTTGGAGCCTTCTCTTCTGTAGCTGAATAACCCCAACTCTCTCTACCTGTCCTTGTATGGGAGGTGCTCCAGCATTCTGACCATCCTTGTAGCCCTTCTCTGGATCAATTCCAACAGTTTCATATCTTTCTTATGTGGAGGATTCCAGAACTGGACAAAATACTCCAGATAGGGTCTCATAAGAGAGGAACAGAGGGGCAGAATCACCTCCCTTGATGTACTGGCTGCAGGTCTTTTGATGCAGCCCAGGATACAGTTGGCTTTCTGGGCTGCAAGCAGACATTATCAAGCTTCTCATCAATCAGCAGCCCCAAGTCCTTCTCCACAGGACTGCTCTCAATCACATCATTCCCCATCCTGTACTGATGATGTATGTATACAATGGTTTTGTTAACCATGTAAGTAAATCAAATTCTGCAAGCACTACACCAGTACACAGTTCCTCTAATACAGGTAGCCTGACATGTCGTAAAACAAGTATCCACTGAAATAAAAGTAACTATAGGCAGAAATATAAATATTTGAGTGATTACACTATGATAGACATTCTAAGTTTTGATTAATGTTTTCTATAGACTTGCTAGTGAGATAGAAATCTTTCTTAGTTGTAGTATGTGCTGACTTTTCATTTTCAAATAGTTTTTAATGATTTCTTTTTTTTTATGTCAAGCAATATGACACATAAAATCATAGTATCTGTGAGTGATTTTCCCTCATTTTGCAACAGGAAAAAGATAAAAAGTATAGATCAGGTGGGTAGGACCAGCAGTTCATATTCTGCAAAAAATGAAAGTACATATAAATAATTGTGGAAATGAATTTCAGATTAAGTTCAGTGAGTCCATAAACCATTAAAATAGCATGCAGCATCAGCAAGAATTATTTCTGCTGACTAGACTGCTGAGAAAATATCAGCTATTCTAGAAACTTTTCTCCTAAAATATAACAAGAGTGAAATTAAATCTGGTTCCTGCTGCCTGTTTAAAACCCTACAGTCTGTGTAGAAACAGAAGCGCTTCTGTTGTCAACTACATTAAATGAATAAGATCATGAAAATATTTTACTTATGAATGCTTATTTCCCCACTGTCAAAAAACTTATTAATTGATAGCATTTCAATATTGATTTTGCTTCTTTAGAGTTAACAGACTAGCAGATTGTGCTTAAAGTGTATAATTTCTGCAGGAAAAATTGGACTGAGTCCAAAACAAATGGTATTCACATCATCTCCTAATCATGTTTACCCAGGGATACACAAATAGTTTGCAGACTGGATCCTTATTCTCAACAATGGAACATGAGAAAAATAGTATACACAATGGTATATGTCATATCTCTACACAGGATTCAAGTTTCCTAAATTACTTGGTAACTTACAAATTTTGGTCCCACATTTAGCTGTATCACTGTTAGGAACAAAGACTCACAAAAATAATAACTATTACAGAGAATTGCCTTCAATTACACATCCTGGTCACAATTAAAAAAAATTACTTCCACTTTTTGCGATATATCAAAGTGATCAATGTGTGTCTTGAATTATTTTGTTGTACTAAAGGTGTATCAAAAGTTATTAAAAAAATGTTGAGAACCAAAGCCTCATAAATATGTTAAGGTATCAAACACTTTAAACACGATAGACAACTGAGCCATTGAAGGCAATATTTCACTGATTATTTTTTATTAAAAGTCCATATATTGCTAAGTTCCACAGTCTTTTAAAAAAATAACGATTTTCTCCAAAATTTTTATGTATGTTCTAGACTGTGGACACTCACGGTCATCACGTATAATTCTCAAGTGTGTTTCTGTCTGAATCTGATGTCCATAATCCTCCATAATAAGTTAATTTCTTACCACCACAGAAATTAGTAAACCCTACCTGTAGAAACTTTGTTTGTCAGAGGGAAATGAATAAGCCTCTGGAAGGATTCTGGTCTGAAAAATAAGAAAATCTAAAGACAGCAACCATTGACTCTGAAGCTGAGAAATCCTAAGAGGGTCTGTTGGTTTTACATATATTTTAAAGTTTGCAAAGACATGAGCTTGAATGCTGTGGGACTCTCAAGTTGCTGGACACAGATCTGTAACCACTAGCATCATCTGGAATGCTTTAATGTGCTGCTTGGTCATTGACTGTAGATCCTGCTGTGGTAGCAAGTGCTCTTTCTTGTTGAACAGATTCTTTAGGCGTGTCTAGGGAAACATTGATGATGACATCTGTGATCCCCCTTGCTGGCCTATCTTCATATCTCTGGATTTCCCCTGCCTGATCAATACCAGCACAACTTTACCTCTCCACATCCCTGCAGATGTCTTCCCTCTTTGCCACCTGTGGTCCATGAGGTCCTGGGCTAAAGTCTATTTAAAGTCATTGGGAAAAAGAAGTAGAGTTGCAAGTGGACTTTGACAACCCTTACCTCTCCTGGAGCCCTTAGGAAGGCATCTGGAGGGAAAAGCTCACCTATAATGCAAAGCTAAATTGTGGGTTCTCTTGCTGTAGTCAAAAATATAACTAAGGTGGACTAGTGCAAATGTTTAGAGGTCCCTATATGACCATTTTAACCCAGTTTATTCCTTTTCCATTAAATTTCTTGCTTATGAGAAGTACCATACCTCTGAGAAGTTCTTAATATATATAAATGCCACCAGGTTAGTACTATAAAAAAAACCCACAAAAAAAACCCCATAATTTATGACTCTAGTATCTGTCCTATTGAATTTCATTTCATGTGCCAACTTATCAACTGGAATGTGAACAATGGGAAAAGACTGAATGCATAACTTAGAAGCATAGAATGGTTTGGATTGGAATGGACCAGGAAGGTCATCTAGTCCAACACCCCTGCACTGAGCAGGGACATCTTCAACTGGATTGCATTCCTCAGAGCCCCATCCAACTTGGCATTGAATGTTTCCAGGGATGGGGCACCAACTACCTCTCTGGGCAACCTGTGCCAGTGTTTCACCATCCTCAGAAAAAAAAATTCTTCCTAATAGCTCATCTAAACTTCCCCTCTTCTAGTTTAAAACCATTACCCATTGTCGTATTGCTACATGCCCCACTAAAATGTTTCCCGATCTTTCTTATAAGCGCCCCTTTAAGTATTGAAAGGCCACAATAAGGTATTCTCAGAGTCTTCTTTTCTCCAAACTTCCAATAAAAGTGATTGACAGAGAAATACATGAGCTTCCTCTGCTTGAAAAAGTTCTTTACACTTACTACTCTCAGAGGTTCTGCAGCCTACACAAACAGGGAGCAATGTGATCCTCTTAATTTAGGATACCTTAGATGAGTTCTTAAAAGCCGTAACACATTTAATGCAGATGTACTGCTGAAGATTAACATAAGCATTACAAATTCGAGAATTAAGTCTTTCATTTCATCATGAGGTTTAAGGTTACACATGAATTTGATTGTTAGTTTCTTGGCTTTGATAAACTGAAGTAAAATATGGGTAGCTCTCTTATTTACCTACTTACTAATCTTAGTTTTGGGTCTAATGTCTTCAAAATAATTTTGGGAACTTCTACAGGTTTTTAATTAGGTCTTAATTTCTGTGTAAGACTATCAAGTCCTTCATATCAAGGATACTTTATGTGAATCTAGGAGAGACCTTGCAAACACCTTCTATTTTAACCTAACTGGTACAATGAAAAAATTGTTCATTACAATAATTTTAACCAATTCATGCAAAGTCAATGGCTGCTTCTTTTAAGAAGTTTCTCTGCTCCGTGCCACAGTAAGTTTTGCAACCAGCAGAGATAGATGGATGTCTGGAGAGCCAAAGCTAGAGTAAAAGAATAAAGCAAATACTATCATCTCAGTACTGCTGAGTCCTGCACATTTTTGAACATGTTTAACAATCATAAAGCTTCAGCTATTGGAGATCTCAAAGATCCCAGTGAAGTGACTGGGAAAGAGCAGATTTGCATAAGATTATGATCTTTCACCTACTACACAATCAGAACAGAAGCAGTAAGCTAGCAGAGCTGAAGAACAGCAACCACCATGACAAGGACCTGAGAAATACCAGGCTGGAGAAAGACATGAAGACAACAGGCGTTCCAGTTGTTGAAATCTCATTACTTCTTTTCAGGTTTCTTAAACCAGCTGTGTAGTAACATTCCTAACTTCCATCTGAACTTGTGGTTTACTTTGCCAGGGCACTAATTTTAGTTGGAATAAATCTTCATTTTGAGTGGATGATTCACTGTTTTGTGAGCGCCTCCCTAACAAATTATTCCATCCAATACCTCAGAATGCCTTTTCTGATGTTGAGGTAATTTCAATTTTTTAGTAAATTGAGATAACCTCTCAGATACAACCTCACTTTTTGGTTTGAGTTCCTAAATTTGGAGCAGAATCAGTAATTTAATTTTCATGATAAAAAGCCAAAACAAAAAGTAATAGAAAGCTGTATTTAGCTGATTGGAGGTGGGTGTGGGAGAAGCAGAAGCATCAGTTCAAGAATTACTCTTCCCTGGAAAAAATCCCTCATTCTTTCTAACTACACGGGAGGACTAGGTATTAAGCAGTAAGGTCAGAGCTTCCCATACAGGGAAGGTGGGCATGGCACAGATGCAGAGGGACAAGGTGTCAGCAGTGGGGGATGGTATGACAGGAGATGAAAATGGATAGAACTGCCTTGAGTGGAGTTCCCTTGATACCTGCGACAGGATAGAGAGGAGCTGGGTGCTCCTGGCCCATCTGAACTGGGTTTTTCAGGACACAAGTAGGCATGCAGTCAATAGGTCCAAGAGTCAAGCAATGGCTTAATTTCAAAGCCATCTATCTCTACTTTATGTGCGAATGATCAGCAACCAGTGCCTTCAGCCAAAAAAAGCTGTTTCCTAGCTCTGCCTCAGCAAACTGTCAGCAACAATAGACAGCAGTAATGGAGATTAGATCAATGTTATTTGATAAGACCAATTGTGATTATTTCACCTAACAGCCATTAGTTATCACATTGCAATTATTTAGCTATAACAACTACAGATGGTCCAGTGACTGCAACTTTTACTTCATAACCAGATCAAAACCCACTTCCTTGCCCATAGCCTTTCCTCTGTGCAAGCACAGTTGGGAAGTGCTCACCTCGGTAAGACAACTGAAGATAATTAAGGTTCCCTGTTGTTAGGAAAATGTTCCTCCAGGCCCATGTCAGTGCAGGGCACCCTATGCATACCTTAAGACAGACTTTTGAGAGACTCCTTTCCACTGACTACTGAGATAATCTGAGGATATTTTCTCCTTTACAATCAACTGATTCCACCATTTCTTAAAATGGCGATTAAAGGTTTCCTATTTCCCTGCTTCTCAAGGGCTTATAAGAGCAAATACTTTAATACTTTGGACATATTGACATATTAGCCTAAAGAGTATGTAAGTGCAGCTGTTAAAAAACAAGCCTACATATTTATATGTATCTATACTTACATGTATAGTTATATATATGGAACCATGTACAAGAAAATAGATTTAAAATCACTATTTTCTGAGGCTGGTGGAATTTGTAGCAATTAATTCACTATAAACCTCTCTTGCCACAAAACATGATAAATTATGAGCCAGAACATTGTAGACATCTAAACCGAAAGAGGCAGAGAGAAGGAAAGTGCCATTGGCAGGAACTACACTTTAGTTTACTCAATACCGTGAGTAAAATCCCTGCTTTAAAAAAAAAGAAAAAAAATTTCACACAAGCTATTTAAATTAAAACATAGTCTGGTCAAGTGCCAGCAATAGAAAGAAAAATTAAGTACAGGAGGTCTGAGGACAAGCTATTGTCAAGTGATGGGATCTAGCTACCTTATCACTTTTCTGGGATGTTAAAGTCACTCAGCATCTCAAAGTCTCTCAGGCATCACAGAACTTTTCTGACTGCTGTCACATGCTATCTCACCCTCACAAGCTAAAATAATAAATAATTAAATAATCACCCAAATTACTTTTTATCTTAAGTGTAAGTTTCTGTATAATACTGAACATGGTCAGATACTCAGCAACCACACGCATCAGCAACAAGGAACACAAGTAGTACAGCAACAGTATAAGCAATGTAATGTGTGGTAGATTAGCTGTGGTCTGGATTTTTAGTTTCCTAAACCTGTCACTCATGCATACAAGTACAGACTGTTTTTCATTAAGAAACATCTGAATGTCTGAAAAGTCTAAACACAGAAATATGTGATTCATAATACATTTATATTTGAGAAACAGCTCTCAAGTTAAGACTAACAATGTTTCGCTTCCATGTATACACCTACTCATTGGTTGTTTTACTGACAGTCATTTATATACTCACATTATTAACATTTCACAGTTTCTTCTTTATTTGTTGTGTGAAGATGTTGTGAATTGAATACAAATCTTCCTGTTTTTTAAAAAAGAAAGTAAGGTTATTGTTCTTTTGAGATTTTGATCACAGTAATTCTCAGGCTGGAGAAAGATGGCTTTCCGTATGTTGAAAGATAGGTGGACAACTTTTATTTAAATATTATAGGTACATATAGGTTATCATTAAGATAACAGTTATGTCTAATTTCAATACCAATGTGAAGGTAAGGGAACATGACATAAAACCTATTTCAGGAAGAGTGTTTCTCAGCAATACTATACCATTCACCATTTTAATGTGTACAGTTCACTGTATCGTTATTCAGTAACTACTTAATAATCTAGGTAGCTTATTACAAGTCCAGGTATTCATTATGGGAAAGATAGTTAATTAATTTGTAATTATCAGCTACTCAAATCTATTTTAATGTAACTCTAGTTACCATACGAATAGAAAATTAAGCTGGATAAATGTGAAAATTTACATAGAAAAGAGTAGCAGAATTAGTCTCTAATTAAGGTGGACCTCTGGAGGAAGGAATATCAAAATTTATGTTATAGTTTACTCAGAAGTTTCAATCTGTGTTCTGAGGCTGCATTTGTGGTCAGGAATTTGTTGTTGTTTGAGATAAATTAGAGTCAGTTCTGTGACAACTGAGTTGCTGTGAATTACTTCAATTCTCTGAAAACTAACTGCATGATTTTGAGGCAGTCTTCTTCTCTAAAGTGATAACACAGGACATCCGTATGCAAAAAAAGTCCAATACTTATACTTAACCACCCTCAAGGTGGTGCAAGGGGGCCACACCTGTAAAGAGGGGTGAATAAGGCAGACGACCCTAAACTGACCAACACAGTATTCCATCCCATGTACATCATACTGAGTTTAAGACTGAGAGATCACCAGGGTCTCACTTTCTTCTGTGATGGCTGATGTTTAGTGAGAACCTTGTCTGTCTGTTTACTCTTGACCCCGGATCTGTGTTTTCCTGAATCCAGTTCCTGAATTCACCCCCCTCCTAGTCATGGACCCTTTCCTCTTGGGAAAGGAAAATGCAGAGAGAGACAGATCGGGGAAAAGGGAAGAAAAGTAGATCAAAAAGAGGAAACAGAGAATTGGCTGAAAAAATACAGTTTCACCTTTCTAAAGGATCCCACAATGAAATATGATTCCAAAATCATGGATACGATGGAATCGTTCATTCAAAATAGGGAGACTCGTCCCTTTGTGCATTTTGCTCCAGCCAATCACACCCATTTACACCCACTTGATATTCCTTTAGAAGGAGCTCTGTGTTACATACGTTGCCAGGTGCTGACTTCTGGTGGACATGTGCAATTAGTCTCAGGAACGCTGGGCCCCTCTGAGCCTCTCCCAAGGCTTTAGTGACTGATACTTGACCTCTCCTCATGTTCTGCAAAACACGCTTTAGCAGATGTGAAAATCAGTGACCTTGTTTTGGTCAAAACCAGTGCATAAGACAAAGTAAATGTAATGGTTTGTCTGCAGTTTGAAACACAGTTCTTGACAGTACTATTGCATCTCACTTTTGCTCTTCAGACCAGCTGAGCTTCTAACTAGAGTTCAGCAACTGCATTTACCTATTTGTTCTATTCAGGTACACCAGGAAAAAACAGACAATATCAGACTGAATATCCTTTGCAGTGTCATGACTTTGTTAGTGACATTTACCAGACTATACCAGAATGGTATACGTGGAATACCTAAAATACTTAGGTCTTCTCCCAATTTCCAGCCACCAAAGAACTTCATCATCATTATTAACCAGTTGTTACACTGTCTTCAAACTTAACTTAAATTACACAGCTAAACAAGCATCATAAAAGCCCTTTAAAGACTATTTGAAGAGATTTAGAGAAATAAGAAGAATTTGCAAAATAAAACCCCAACCTGTGAAAACAGCCTCCTTGTTTCAAATTAAAAAGTTCCTTCTTTTTTTCCCTCTCTTTGTGAACTTTTAATCTAACTGTAGCAAGGCATTTCCCTCCATTCCTAACCCTCAAGCTCTGTTGTAGTATTATGTTCCCAACCAGTCCTTCATTTTAAATGACAAATAGCTTACCTACTCACATTGTGATTTAAGGTAACTCAGTCATGATATCTCTTTGCTTGAGGATAAACTTTGTATCCAGGAAAGTGCTATAAACATTAATTTATGGATGTTCCAATTTGAGGGGACTGTCTACATCCTGCTGAAGCTGTCACACACTGAATGATGAACTTAATAGCAGCAGAAAAACACAGAAAAATGACTGTTACTCTACAGCTTAGCAGTTACCTTCTCTTTCTTGGATAGGACAATCTCTTTCAGTGAATATTTTGCTCTTTCAAAGTCACTATTCAGGAATTTTTTTAAAGGAAGCAATGCTGCCTTTACACAGATGAAGAAAGTGAAAGGCAAAGAGATTAAAAAGATGATGTAGGTCCAAGGATCAGATTCAGACCATTGAAGTAGCTTTGTCAACTCTCTGAGTCAGCCAAAGTTGAGCCAGCTTTGATCCAAATATAATTTATACACATCAGCATATGCTGGTGCCCTAGTAGCAAATTGCCTATCAGATTTTCAGAAGGCAAGGTGCATCTCTCATGTTCTTAATATACCTGTGTTTCTCAAAGCCTTGTCAGCTTTTTGTTCTTAGAAGTGACATGTTTAGGGAGGTCTTATTAATATGCTCAGAGCATTCAAAAACCAGATGGACATGCAAGTACAGGGACTTGTAAGTTAAAAGTGAAAGACTCAGACCTTCCCACATGTTTTGTTGCTTTCTTTGCATCATAAACAAGCCACAGACCTTCTGGTTAAAATTTAAGAAATGGGTTCCCACAGGACACATCCTAGTCGTCTTAGTAACCTTTCACGTCTAAGGTAATGCCAGCAGAGTAATTTCTTCTGCAGATTCAACCAACACTGCACATAGGTTACTGCTTGGAAGTACATGAGGAAATCAGAGCCCCTCAGGGATTGCATCTTGTCAATTTTTCAACATTTTTTCTAGTTTGTAACCATTATATTTTGTCCATTGTTCAAATAAAATTTATATCTTCTCTTCTAAGCCTGAAGTAAAGCTGACAAGGACACAGTACATTATTCCTCAAGGAATACTAGATATATTTAAAGCACAATATCAAACTGATCCCCCTCCTTATTCTCTTCCTCAAGGGGCTTGCGGTTTTGACCCACATAACTCAGGTGCCTGGAGAGTCCTCAGCCAACAGTTAACTCCAAAACTCAAGATTCACAGGTTTCTTGGTTGATAGGTAAGATATGCCTGGTTTCCTTGTAACAAGAAGAGATTAGCTGCTCTGGGCATAATTTCAGACACCTCTCAAATACTAGCTGTGTGTCTGTCTGTATAATTTTTTGCAGGTAGTTCCCTCTGGCTGTACTCTGAAGAAATTAATGTGTTTCTATTTTCTGAGTCAGCAAGAAGATCTGCTCACATGAAAATGAGTCTGAGATAATATTCCATGAATGCTGGTATGCCTTGTAATTTTGGAATAATAGTGTTCAGTCTTCTAAGGCAGAAAAGGCTTAGGTCTGATTGATTTGGAATTTGAACAGGGTAAGTCTGTGTCCACCATACAAATGAAAATCTTGCAGTGTCGTGATACAACCTTGATAGGGCCAAAAGAGATGCAGTTGTAGTAGTCTGTGCCAAAGGAAGGCTAAAGGCAGAGTTGTGTGGCAGTCAAAGAAGAAATATGTCACAGCCCTTCTTTTCCAGTGTGACATTCAATGTGTTCCACATCTTGCTTCTCCTCACTTATATAATACACAGCTCAGAAAGTCTGCAATGGTTATATTGATTAATGGATGTTAAGAGTGAAAAGCATCATTACAAACTCACAATCTGACACCCCATAGTGGCACTGGCTGTCAGATGCTCTATGGTGAGTTCCACATTATGCTTGCACTATAAAATCTTTAGGAAAAGAATTTTTATGTGAAAATTGAAGGGGATATTCTTTCCATGTGGAAGCTCTTAAAAATTAGCCCTTAGCTCCAATGAAGCAGAAATTGTCTTTTTTTTCTTATTTAAATTTTGCTATTCGCAATATTACATCGCCTCACATTGTAGAATTTTTTCTTTAGAATATTGTATCTAATATATTTGTTATTTAGAATGTGTTTGCACAAAAGCTGGAAAAGCAACAACTGCCCTATTTTTGCACTCTGGTATGCTACAATTTCAAGAGGAGCTTTAAAATGAATGGGTATGCAGTGCTGAGGAAAACTGAGAGTAAGTTAGAAACAGAAACTGAACAGGAACAAACCTTTGGTCACAGTGATATCGTTAGCACATTTGCACAGATTTACAGGAAGAGAAAGTTGGTGTTTTACATAATCCTGTTCATTATACTTACACATCTGCAGTTTTACTTGAAAAGTCAAAAGTTACATCTCTGTTTTTTTCTTATATTTTCTTGATGACGTAAGAACTCTGGGGAAAATTCTGACTCCAGTTAAAAAGTGGGCAATGCCTACCTCAAGCATCATCTCTCTAAATATTTTTCCTCATATTAAATTCGTTTGGTCTAGTATTTCACACTGAGGGGTTGGATGACTTAATAGACTACAGGGATACTGATATTACACAATACCAGAAATAAAGATTTCTATCCTGATTGTCCACTGATTTCACACCCACCTAACTGACAAAACAATTGTCTGCACAAACACAGCAGATGATCTATGGCAACTGTCCACTGTAAATTCTTTTAGCCCATGGCAAATGCAAAATAAATTGAGTTATCTTAACCTTCTCTCATGCTAACTTAAATTAAGTTGCATTTGCCACAGGCTAAGAGCACTCAAATAGACATTCATTGTGGATCTGCCAGCTCAAGGTAACTCCTTGGCCTGCAGTAATTTGTTTGTTTGATGTTTCAGATGAGAAGTTTTAAAGTTACAAGTTCTCACATTAAGCAATAAAATTAATAAACTCTTTACTGTTTAGTGCCAAATTCCATGAAGCAAAGTGGGGGGGGGGGAGACTTGGTA
This sequence comes from Coccyzus lansbergi, assembly GCA_033558105.1. NCBI lineage: Eukaryota > Metazoa > Chordata > Aves > Cuculiformes > Coccyzidae > Coccyzus > Coccyzus lansbergi. The sequence continues at coordinate 1,738,350 of JAUMJK010000156.1, forward strand.
GATCTGAATGTGAAATTCCAGCATCTTTTTGGGCAAGGAGGATACAGGTGCTAAATTGGCAAACAGAGATTCATTCAATTAAATTCATTAAGAAAGGGAGCACACAGGAAAACTAGTTCTTGATTTAGAAATCTTTTCCAAGATGGAGTTTCCTTATTTGGATGCTCCAAATAAATTTTGAATGACTACCCAAAACTCTTAATGATACACTTTCTGAAAGTTTGGTTGTAATGTCCTTAAAGAGAGTACAAATTAAGTGGACTGGTTTCTGACTTCACAAAAGTAGTCTGACACTTTGTAAAATATCTTCATGTATTACACTACCAGAGCTCTCCAAAACCTTTAGATAATGCGGCAACTCCATGTATTTGAGAAAAAGATGGTTTTCATTTTACAATTAAAAACCCAGTGGTATAACTGAAAGCTGTAACAACATTGTACTAATATTAAAAATTTTTTTAGGAAAGAAATGCAATGAGGAGATTTTATGTAGACTTGTCAAAATCTACCATATTTAGTAGATAGGATAGGATAGGATAGGATAGGATAGGATAGGATAGGATAGGATAGGATAGGTAGTTCAACTGGAAGAGATGTTCAATAATCATCTAGTCCAACAGTCTGACCACTTTGGGGCTGACCAAAAGTAAAAGCACATTAGTAAGGGCATTATCCAAATACCTCTTAAACATAAACAGGGTTGAGGTATCAGCCACCTTTCCAGAAAATCTGTTCCAGTATTTAATCACCCTGTTGCTAAAGAAATGCTTTCTAATGTCCAGTCTGAACCTCTCCTGGCACGACATTGAACAGTTTCTATGTGTCCTGTCAGGGAGAAGGCATCAGTATCTCCCTCTCCACTTCCTCTCCTCAGGAAGCTGTGGAGAGCAATGAGGTCACCTCTCAGCCTCCTTTTCTGCAAACTAAGCAAACCCAAAGTCCTCAACTGCTCCCCATAGGGTATTCCTTCCAGCTCTTTCACGAGCTTTGCTGCTGTCCTCTGGACACAATCAAGTACCTTAATATCTTTCCTAAATTGTTAGGCCTGGAACTGCAGAGTACTCGAGGTGAGGCTGATTATGCTGTGTTTACTGTACCCTAAAATTATTATTGCTTCCTGAGCAACTTTGAGCTCTGTTCCACACCAGTAATTTGGCACATGGGCATGCTTGCTCAATATATGGAAGAACCAGTAGGATTGTGAAAGACCTTAACTCCCTCCACTCTCATGAAAAGAGCTCAAAGAATTAAATATTTCCTATTAGCAGGCAACCTTCATATGCCACTGGGATCCCCAAATCTGGTCTGTTTGTTGTTTTTTTTTTATTAGAAGTTGGCTATGTGCAATGAATTAATGAATTTCCATTTCCATTTCTAAAGTCAAAAGCCCAAGAGAAAAACTGAGTTATTCACTGAGGTAAACCAGGAGGAAAAGAATGCACAATGAAAACCACTTCTGCTCTAGCAGCGCTGCAGCTTTTATGCAGCAATGATCCCCACAACAAACTTCTACTTTTTAGGGATTCCAGTCTGAAAATAAATACTAGAATTTGATCACAAAATGATAAAGGGAAAAAAAGAAATATGTTTATTTGAAATCGTATGGTTGCATATTATTGGTTTTCCTCTGTATATGTAGAATGAATACATTTTTCCTTTCCTTCGGAGGAAGATCTGCATTTTGGAGAGAGAAAAAAGCATTTACTCTGCTGTTTTATTTTCAGGAAACAAATGTAAAGATAGCAGCATCTCCTCTGCATTTTAAGATAATTACTTTCTTTTTTTGATTTTGAGCATGCTGTTTTGTTTACTTTAAGCATGATTCAATATCTGGAGTCTTAAATTCTTAAATTCTTGCTTAGATAACCAGTGTTTAAAATAGCTTGCAGAAATTTAAAGAGTTCTAAGGTAAGATAGTTGATCTTTCTTAATATTGCTTCTGTAAAATGTAACCCCTTGGCTAGTATCTTTTAAATTAGGTGAGAGAAAGAAAAGGAGAAAGAAAACAAATCTCACAGTCTCTCCTAAATGCCTAGTAAAAATGTGCAATGAAACTTAAGCCAGTTAACAGTTTGTGGTTTTTGTTGGTTTTTTTTTTTTTCCTGTAAGTGCTCACATTTCTACATTCTGAGTTATGGCAAACTCTTCACCTACAGAGAAACAGAAGGTTTCACACAATGTGTCCTGGACTGTCCCTCAATTTAACCAGTAGCACCAGCCTTTTGGTGAAACAAGCGGTATATCTATTTATGTGTTTTTAAGAGTAAATTGATGAGACTTGTAGCCTAATTGGTGTGTTTCTAAGATTTCTCCTTTTAATATTGAAAATTTGGTGTTTCTTTAGCTGTACTTTATTTTGAATTCTTATTTTGATAAATCCTAAATTGGGATAATACAGATAAGATCTTTTCAGTGCTGCTTCATTATGCTTGGATGAGGTATTTAGCACAGCTTATCTGCAACACAAGACATTTCACAGCTATTTTTACTTTTTTACTTAATTTTTTTTTCCCAGTAAATTTGAATGTCAGCTTCAAGAGAAGACTCAGGGGCAATCATCTCATTTGTCCATCAGGCTTATTGCCATACAGAGGTTGATTTGTTTTCTCATAAAATACAGAATTGCAGGTCTTATTTGACCTGAGGTTGTAGCTCCCTGTATTTCAATTGAGTGGCATAAAATTGTTCAAGAACCATCAAAACCAATATAATATCAAATCTACAGGTACGTGGTCTGATAAGAATTCCATGATGCTATATACAAGTAAAGTCCTGGTCACTTTTAAGACACTCTCAAGTTGCAGAATTAAAGATGTCACAATTTAAAACTTGTTATGTGTGACAGTCATAGCCATCCATGGGATGCTCATAAGCATCGTTTGTATTTCCTTTAGGCTTTAAACTTGTGATTTTCAGAATTAATCTAAGATTTTGCTTAAAGAACAAAAATTCATTGTATGTGTGAGGCATTGATGAGCACAACTCAAGCAATGCAAGCTGACTCTGCGTATCTGCCAAATAAATGTGTTTTCCTGAAAATATTCACCTACAACAGCCTCTGCTACCAGCCAGTCAGCTGGGGGCTCCCCCTGCAGCTGGGCAGTTGGAATCTTATTTATTTCCCAGCAAGATCCTTCTTTCCCCCAGTCAAGTAGTCACAGCCCTAATTACCCACATAGGTCAGACACAATTGCATTTATTGAACCTGGACAGACAGACAGAGCCTAATTCCACCTGCCTGTTTTAAGCCCTCTTTAACCCAAGCCAGACACCCAGAGACCTACTTCACCTACCAGCTAGGGCACATTCAGGACCCTCTTGGACTCTGGCCAGCAAATCAGATATGACTTATAACCCTGTTTGACACTAGCTGGCCACAGAGCTGTACTTCCCTAGCCAGCAAGCCAAAATCCTACCTTTCTAGTCAGAAAACAATAGTCTACTTATAGTACTCTTGGACTCCAATCAGCTAGGCAGAGCCCTAGTTCCTTAGCTGGCAAGCCAAAGCCTACCTCAGAGCCCTGCTGGACCCTGGCTGGTCAGAGCCCTCTTGGACTCTAGCCAGTTAGCCAGAGTATTCCCACCCTATCCAGCCAGTCACAGCCTACTCAGAGCCCTTTTCACAGAATCATAGAATCACCAGTTTGGAAAAGACCCATTGGATCATTGAGTCCAAAAATTCCTATCAAATACTAAACCCCATGCAGCACTATAGGCTTGGGAAAGAGTGTCTGGAAAGCTGCCTAGCAGAGGAGGACCTGGGAGTGCTGGTCTACAGTGGCTAAGCACGAGCCAGCTGTGGCCCAGGTAGCCAAGAAGGCCAACAATCTGCTGGCTCCAATCAGCCATGGGGAGGCCAGTAGAACCAGGGCAGGGATTGTTCCCTGGACTCAGCACTGATGAGGCTGCTCCTCTAATCCTGGGTTCAGTTTTGGGCTTCTCAGTACAGGAAGGACATTGAGGGGCCTTTTGGACCAACTGGTGAGCCAGAGCCTACTCAGGGTCCTCTTGGAGCCCAGCTGGCAAACCAGACCCTATTCAAAGCACTCTTGACCTCCGACTGTCCAGCAAGTGAACTACTTCCCTAGCCAGTCAGCAAGAGTCCAACTTCAAAAGCCAGCCAACCAGGGCCCTACTTCTCTGGCTGGACAGTCAGACCTTACTCAGAGCCATCTTGGTCTACATCTGCCCAGCAAGATTCTACTTAGAGACAGTTGGACCCCAACTAGCCAACAACAACTCTTGGACAACATCTGGCTAGCCAGAGCCTACCTTGAGCTCTTTTGAATCTAAGATGGTCGGGCAGAATCTACTCAGAGCTCTTGGTTTCCAGCCAACTGGACAGAGCACTACTTCTCCATCTGGCCAGTGAGAGCCTACTCAGAGACCTCTTGACCACAGCTGGCTAGCCAGAGCTCTAATCCACATGCAACTTCCAGATAAAGGACATGATGTGTGGCTAATAAAAGGAAGCCCTCCTGTCGGAGTCAACTTGTCTGTCAGCATCCAAAGAGGGACTTTCACTAAGCAGTTTCAGGAGATTGATAGGACCAGTGTTTGTCTGTCAGAAGCCATTATTCACTGATCACAAAGTTGAATCAATAAAATTGTCCTCTACCTCTTGCCCCTGCTGTCTGGCCAGAGACCTCTAGCACTTGCTCCATCTGTGTAGCCAGAGTCCCACGCTAATTCCCTGGTTGACCAACTAGAGCTGTACACCACTGGTCTATGTCAGCCACACAGAGCCCTACACAACTTGCCAGTGGCAGCCAGTCAGAGCCCTACACAATTTGCCCCAGAGTCTCATTTGCATAGAGTCTTCCATAGGCTGTTCTGTGGATATCTGCTTTACTGTGGTCTTCCATGATCTGTAGGGAAAAGCTTGCTCCATCATAGTCTCTCCAGAGGCTGCATGGGGTCCCTGCTGATGTGCCTGGAGAAAGTCCTCCTCCTCTTCTCTTCTCACCTCAGTGCTAGCAGGGCTGTTTCTCACATTCTTCCTCCTTGTTTCTCCCTCTGACCATCCAGTATTTTGCCCTTCTTTACACAGACTTCCCCTGAGGTGCCACCATTGTGGCTGTGGGGCTCAGCCATGCCCTGCAGTGGAGCCATTGGTGATGACTGGAATCAGCTGTGTCTATCACGAGGTAGTCACTGACAGAGCCTGGGCATCTGAACGCTGTGCTTTGCAGCTGAACAGTGCCCTGTCTCACAGCTTGTCTGACTGAAAATCATAGGAGTATTTGTGAAATAGGTTTGAGTCTACATTTCCAAATATGTTTATACTGGAGATAATATAAAGATGGATTCCTCTATAGTAACAGGGAAGAGTATTTCACTACGTAAGTCAATGTGGCTATGTCTTATGATGAATAAAAGCAATGAAATGTGGCCTTATATTAATTGAACAATTCTCTTAGAGAGCTGTGTAAAAATATTCTAAGTAAAAAACTAGGCAGCTCTGAACATTTTTCATCCTCTCTCACCTTAGTGCAGAAACCTGCTGTCTACCTTTGGTGACTGTCAAGTATTTATTGCATCTGATAGTAGTTCTCTAAAACATGTACAATCATCTCTTTGGGACTTGTGCCAGATTAGCAATATCTCCAAACTTTAGTACATAAGCCTTATAAAGCATTGCTGGCACTGGTGGTTAAGGCACTTAATTTAATGAGATGGGTTTCATATTGCTGAAACTGCTGAATGTAGTATTTTCAACAGAGCCAGGGAAAAATTTAATTCATTAGACCTCTGAAGCTGTGTTCCACTACTGCTACTGTGCTGCAATATTTTGCATATAAATACAAAAGACCTAAAGAAATTAGAATTTGCATGTGTTGCTGAAGTGAAAAGTAGTTTTATTCTGCTGATGTGTAGATATTGACTTCCTGGCTGACACGACATGACATGACATGACATGACATGACAACATAACATAACATAACATAACATAACATAACATAACATAACATAACATAACATAACATAACATATGATTACATATATGATGCCTGTAAGCCAACAACAAACTCATAATTTTTATGGTATTCAACTACTGTCCTTCATAATGACAAATGACATCATGCTTTTACAGAATGATGGCTTGTCTCTGTTAATGTGGAAACTAACACATTTCTAAGAAAAACATAAACAGAGTCATGGTGCCATTACTAATAATCACAGTCCGAAATGGGAAGAAAATTAGATTAGAGGCTTTATGAACAATTATCAATCCCCTTGCACAGGTTTTGACTAGTTTATTTTATAAGCGAAAACAGATGTAAAAGAAATTTATAACTAAGACAATGAGGAATTAAAATCTGAAAATTTCTGGTGCTGAATATTGTCCTATTACACTTAAGATATGACATTTCTACACAATGTTGTACAGCGTTTGTTAAACAATGCTCAATAAAAACATGGAGTTAGATTGAATTTCAATAAAAATCCTCTATCCTGTCCAGTCATAACTGCCTCCGTTATGATCATACCATGAGCAGACTTCCATTAATGTAACTCTACTAGAATAGCAGAGGAATTATGTGAACTGTACCTGTAGCTTTTTCAGTTTATCTCACATTCCGGTTGGTTATTATTGCGCCTACCATCTATCTTTAGAAAACTAAAGACCAGAAGTTCAACATCTTGTGTAAGAGGATACAAGAAATTCATACCTAAACTGCAGTCGCTTCCAACCTTGCGGCCAGCCTCCTCCCTCTACAGCACTGGCAAAATTCCCATTCTTGCCCCTCAAGACTCTCTGATTTCAGTTCCTTGTTTCCCTTACACAAATGTCCCTTATCCTGCCAGACATTGACAGCTCTCTCGAAAACCATACCTCAGGAGTAAGGTGTCTCTCAAAAGGTACCATAGAACTTCATATTACTTTACAGCACCAAACTGATTTAGTTATTAAAGATGATTTTATTTTTAACTATAGAGAGGAATTTGTTGTTCCTTTTTAAAAGTCTTCATAAATGCCTCTTAATTTCAAAATTGTATCTTTGCAAGTATGACAAGGTTTGTATCTGTAAGCTAGATTCTCACTTCTGGCTCAGACTATATGCAGGCTACATATGTATTTTGTATAGACTATACTGTACTCTATTTATCTTGTCCAGCTAAAAAAATTAGAAGAAGAATGCAGAAAAACATAAATAAATAAATAATTTCCATGTTTCTAAGATTTCATGATACCCAACTTCATCACTCTAGGCTTAGAGAACTTTTTCAGATCAGAAATTTTAACTTAACAGGGGCTATGGGATTGACTATGAATGCTAGAAGTGGGACTGTGTAGTGTCTTTACAAGCTGGGGTGAACAGCCCCTTTAAAAAGTCCTCTCAGTCACAGCCTCATGAATTTACCAGTGCATTATTTGCAAAAGTGGCTAAAGCTGACGGCCTGAAGGAGATGCAGTAATCTCTAAGAGTTTCTGCCACGTAAGTGGCTTCAATTACTGCTTACAAGCATGGTCCTACCTTAAAAGACCATTCTTCTCTCATGTCACTGAAGTAAGAGGTCTTGCATGGGTACCACAAAAGCTGGTGAATTCTCTTATGACACCTGTAGCGAATAACTCTATGGAAACCATTGTTTGGCAAGTTATACGCTTTTTCTCCCTTTTATAAGATTTGAATTTCTGTGGCCTTGACAATTTAAAAACTTCTTGATAATTTTACTTTTCAAAGCACTGGAGACAAAAATATGCGTGTACACATGTACACGTGTGTCCAAAAATTTTAACCTTGGAACAATATACAGAAAGACTTTTCAATCTCAAGGGTGAAACCCTTGATATGCCAATAGTATCAAAATTCTAACCTTCTCACTACCATATAATTTTATAGGCATTAAGAATCTTCCTTAAAATGAACCTTTGAGAATTATACTCTCTCACAATACCAGATTTAAAATACTATTGAGTTTTGCTGTTATTTTTGAGATACACTAAAATATTCTTAAGTAATTATGAGGGGCTAGAGTTGAACAAACCTACAAAATTTTAATGAGTTTTCAGTGCTAATTATTTTTAATTGCCTTCCATCTCAATTAGAGTAACAAGGGTCAGATATGTAACCTCACCATGGACTCTAATTGCCTATAAGGCCACGTATTTCTCTGCAGATACTGATGAAAAGACATTCAATGTCCAAAGCCTCTGTAGTGGTCTCATAGTAACTTGTTAGTTCCTTTGAACAAGAGGAGTCTAACTTCACTCACTAAAGTTAACTGCAAGGATACCACTGAATCATATCACCTCCAGCACACCTTTTTAAACAACAAAAAGGAACATATACGTATGATTATATTATGTTCTATTTTCTACTATAAACTGTTTCTTTTCACTTTTACTTACCACTTAGAAACAATAAAAATTACATCAGTTCCTTGTACACACAGTTGTATAGCATGAAAGGAATATTCTTCTACATTCTAACCTGATTGCTTTCTATGATAAAATTACTCAGCTGCTGGTCAGGGGAAAGGCTGTGGATGGGGTTTTCTTGTACTTCAGTAAAGCCTTTGACACAGTTTCTCACAACATTCTGTTTTGGAAACTGTCAGCCTCTGGCCTGAACAGGAGTATACTCTCCTGGGTTGAAAACTGGTTGGATGGTAGGGCCCAGAGAGTGGTGGTAAATGGTGTTAAATCCAGCTGGAGGCCAGTGACAAGTGGTGTTCCCCAGGGCTCAGTGCTGGGTCCAGCCTTGTTCAATGTCTTTATCAATGACCTGGATGAAGGCATCGAGTGCACCCTTAGCAAGTTTGTGGACACTTTTGACATTTTTGTCAAAATTTTTGACATTTGGACATTTTTGACATTTGTGGACATTTTTGATAGGAATGGTTGGACTCGATGATCCGGTGTGTCTCTTCCAACCTAGTTGTTCTATGATTCTATGCTTCTATGACACTAAGCTGGGTGGAAGTGTGGATCTGCTGGAGGGTAGGGAGGCTCTACAAAGGGATCTGAACACACTGGACCACTGGGTTGAGACCAATGGCATGAGGTTTAACAAGGCCAAATACCACGTCCTACACTTAGAGCACAACAACCCTATGCAGAGCTACAGACTGGGAGAAGTCTTTCTAGAAATTTTTCTTTTTAAGAAAGAAATATAACTTTGGATTGCAAATTTAATTCCATTGTTATGCAAAAAGATACAGGTCTGTAGGATCAGTAATTTTTTGTACAAGTAGATTAGAGGTCTGTAAATGAAGAAAAACACTACAGAAAAAGAAACCTAATCTATAAAAAACTTCTTTTTACTACTGGAATAATACAGTTGTTGCATTCTGGTCATATGACTGCTTAAGAGTTCTGGCTTCCAGACGCTTGAAATCTAAAAGAGCCCTATGTAAACTATACAGTATCAATAACAGAATTGTAGCTGTATGCTAAGCACAGCTTTGCAATATTTAACAACCTGTGATGAACTACATATAAAATATGGACATATCCTTTGCTATTTCGTAATAGGATGAAGATCTAGGACATAACACCTATAATGCAGTATTGCTAGATTCTCTTACATCTGTCCAGACAGATATTGACCACTTTATACTTTCTTTTTTTTAAGAAATAAATTCTACAGAGCAACTGATCATTTTGTTTCATGTGTCCTTTTATCTTACGTACATTGTGTGAACGTTTTACAGAGAACAAGTCCTGGATGCTGTGAACTCCCGTCAACAGTGCATCACATACATTCTTCACAGATTTCAGACATTCAACCACAAAGTCAGACAAGTATATTGATAATAAACATATATCTAAAGTTATTAGATGTTATCTGCTCACAGTTGACCCTTGAAATGCACCATTTCTTTTAATTAAAATACTTCCTTCTTTTGACACAAGGCAGTAGATAGCCCAAGGCAACAATATCTCAGAAAAAATTATTTATAATTTGGATAAGATTAATTTTTTATGACTGTGAGGATTTTCTCAGGCTCTGAACTGATTGTCTAAAACTGGATTCTTTAGCCAAAAATGCCCTATTCTCTGAGTTCCTACACTATGTCAAAATAAGCAATGGTTTTCAAAAAAACTGTAAACTAAGCTTCTGGAAGTCAAGGTATTGTAAGCTGAGTCTGTTATCAATATTTCAAAGCTTCATCTCAGAAAACATTTTTTTTTTGGTACTGAAAGTGTACATTTCATTTTAATATTTAAGAAATTTTCATTTCTGTACATGATTTTTTTCCAAATTAGTTCTATTAGAAACAAATCATAATAAATTTTAGTGTTACTTGACACTCTATACGAGGTAGAACAGTTACATATGTTCCTTTTTATCTAAAATGCTAAATTAAGTACCGCAGATTAGATTATCTTTCCCAGTAACAAATTTTCCACTAATTTCAGTGAAGATGTAGTAATTAAGAGAAGAGCAATAGCTGTGTGAACTGCTGGAGTCAAAGATGGATTGAAGCAAGAAATAGTCAAAATAGATGTTACATAGAAAATGCAAAGAAAGTAAAGATAATGTTGTCTGTCCCTGATGTAACATGAGAGTGGATATCGTTTAGTAGGTGTCTTCATGGCCTAGGAGGATATTTACATCTCTGGTGTATTTTTATGATCTACATAATTTGTTAAAATCATTTACTTGCAAACACAGTTCAGGGTAACTCCATCTCAAAGAGATTTTTTAACATTCTGAAAAAAAGAATTTTTAGCTAAAAATGATCAGGTTTTAAATAATATTAATTTTCATAATTTTAAGGAGACTTAAGGCTCGCCCTGCTAGTCTATGAAAGAAGTGTGGAAAATGCAGTAAAGATTATATGTAAAAGGCTGTAGGTGAGTTTGCATTAATCATGGAAGCATCAATCATGGAAGGTTTCATAGTTCAAGGATTATTCTGTGAGTAATTTTTCCATTATTACCTTACAATTGTGTCAGGACTTTCTGTATCAGCACAGCTTGAACTCAACGGTAGCTAAACTTGTTATGGATAATCTTATTTATTCTATCACCTCTCTGCAAGATAATCACATTATGGTTTTCTCAAGGGCTTATCACCTTGAATCCACCCAGGACCTGAAACATGCACAGTGGTAGAAATAGATGTACAAATAAAGGAAAAAACTTATCTGCTCTTCTTGCTTCTTGCTTAGAGTGATTGTATCAAGACTCAAAACTATTACTGCATATGTTAAATCTTTCAGAAATATAATTGGTATAAAAAATAAATACAAATGTCGTGAATGACACTTTTGATAAAGAATTAGCATTTACATATTCTATTAAGAAGAATAAAATGCAGAATATAGTATATTAAAAATACTCTTATTTCTAATGAATTTATGATAATCACAAAGACTATGATATGATTTTGGCAGGAAGACAAAGATAATATTTGACTTTCAACAAAGCATAGCATAAAAAGGACACTTTCCTCCAAGTTTTTAATAAGTGCATGAGAAAATGCAATTCATTTGTTGAATTACTGAAAACTAGACATTGAAAAGAACTCTACAAAGCCCCAGCAGACTTTCTGGACAATGCCCAGGCATTCTGACCAGGCAGAATTTTCTAATATTTCATCAGTTGGACTTCTAACCTAGGTTGGATTAAATGCTAGTAAGTACTGCACATAGAACAATCTTTGCTGGCAAAGAAAAGTATTAATATGTTCCTATTTATAGAATCTAGTATCATTCACAAAATTATATGAATAATTGTTATGAATTTATCAGATTATTTTCAAATGCATACCATATAAAGGTGTCAGAGTCTGTCCCCTAATGTGTTCAAGCATTACTTCAGAAATCTAGTCCAAATTAGTTTTCGTCTAGGGGATCCACAATATCTATTTAGGTTTTCCTTTGACAGACAAATAGAGAGACTTTGACGCTTTCAGTTACTTGATCCAATGTGATGACTAAATCAGTAAAATTAAGCAACAACAGAATCTGCTACACCATTTAGACACACAAACAGTTCTATGAGGCTGAATGAGATCTACCCAAAAGTACTGAGGGAACTGGTGGAAGTACTCACCAAGACACTTCCCATCACTTACCCATAGTCCTGACTAACTGTGGAGGTCCCATTCGACTGAAGATTAGGAAATACAACACCTATCTACAAGAAGGACTGGAAGGATGATCCAGGAAACTACAGGCCTGTCAGCCTTATCTCAGTGCCAGGGAAGCTTATGGAGATCATCTTGAGTGCCACAACATAGTATGCACAGGTCAACCAGGTAATCAGGCCTAGTCAGCATGGGCTAGAAAAGGCAGGTCCTGCTTGACCAATCTGATCGCCTTCTACAACAAGGTGACCCACTTACTGGATGTGGATGTTGTCTACCTAAACTTTAGTAAAGCCTTTAACACAGTTTCCCACAGTATTCTCCTGGAGAAATCGGTTGCTCATGGCTTAGACAGGTGTACTCTTCACTGGATAAAAAAACTGGATGGTCATGCACAAAGAGTTGTTTTCGAATACAGTTAAATCCAATTGGTAGCTGATCACAAGTGGTATTCCCCAAGGATCAGTATTTGGGCTGGTTCTGTTTAATATCTTTGTCAACAAACTGGATGAGGGATTGGGATGCAACCTCAGCAAGTTTGCAGACAACACCAGTTTGGGTGGGAGCATTGACCTACTTGAGACAAGGAAGGCTCTACAGATGGATCTGGACATGCTGGATCAATTGGTTGAGTCCAATTCTATGGGGATCAATAAGGTTAATTATTGAGTTCTGCATTTGGGTCACAACAACCTCATGCAGTGCTACAGGCTTGGGGAAGAGTGACTGGAAAGTTGTCAGGCAGAAATAGGTCTGGAGTATAGCTGCCTGAGTATGAGTAGTCAGTGTGCCCATGTGGCCAAGAAGATCAAAAACATCCCGACTTTTCAACTAGTATGACTAGCAGGAGTAGGCAAGTGATAGTACCAATGTACCTGGTGCTGGTGAGGTCATATCTGTGTTCAATTTTGGGCCCCTTACTACAAGAAAGACATTGAAGTCCTGGAGATTGTCCAAAGACGGATAATGAAGCTGGTGAAGGATGTGGAGCATAAGTCTTATGAGGATGTGACAGAGGGAATTGGGATGTTTTTTCTGGACAATAGGAGGCTGAGAGGAGACCTTATCACTCTCTACAACTACCTGAAAGGAGGCTGTGGTGAGGTAAGCGTTGGTCTCTTCTCCCAAGTAAGAAGTGATAGGACAACGGTAAATAGCCTGAAGTTGCACCAGTGAAGGTCTAGACTGGATATTAGAAAAGATTTCTTCACTGAAAGGATTATCAAGTATAGGAACAGGCTGCCCAGGGAAGCAGTCGATTCACCATCTCTGGAAGTAGACGTGGTTCTTCCTGACGCAGTTTATCAGTGGTTTGGGAATGCTATGTTGGACTCAATGATATTAAAAATCTCTTCCAAACTAAAAGATTCTAAGAGTCTGTTCTATGATTCATCAGTGTGTTTACAAATTAATTTTACTCCCATTTGTCTCTCTTATAAGAAGACTATGTTAAACACATCAGCCTAGCTGCACACAGTTCAACATGTCCATGGTTTTGTATGTTGCCAGTCAGTGGAAGTTCTGTGAAACTGGAGACTGAGTTCTGTCTTCAGAAACACCGACAAATTAGTAGAAATTTCGTGTCCTTGTAGGCAGAACATGATCCTAAATGCTAGATTTTTTTTATTTGACTGTAATCTTGTGTGACTCTCATGGGTAATAGTTTTGTTAATAAGCGTTAAATGTTCCTTCACTCCTATGTATATAACTGCTCCCTAGATTAGCTCACATGTTAGCACACCCCATGCAGTACGGAAGGTGATTAACTATGAAGTGCTATTTTGAATTTCAAGTGGGCCCTTCTGCATGAAGTGCAACATGCTGTGCAAACTGAAAAGGTTTGAGTGTTTGATTGGTCTTCTTTTTTTTTTTCTCCACAGAGAAGGGTTTTCACTATTGGGGAAAGAATGCATTCACATGTTTTAAATCAGAAATAAAATCAAGTTCCAGATTTTTTCAAAAGATATGTTATGCTTCAGATGTAATTATTTTAAATGTAAATGTTCATACTATTCTCTTGTGACATAACTCTGTTATGACATATGGCAGAAAAAAAGTGTACAATAATGAAATGAGCTTGTTGGGATTTACCTTTTTTTTCCCCCATAGCATTTGTTAGATATAGAAAAAGAAATCTAAAAATTCACAAAAAAAATTATAAAGAAACATTTGGAATACTTCAATTAAGCTAAAACAAATGGGACCAGCAAAACTGTATGTTAAAGTCAAGGAGTCAAAGGAAGCAGATACTAGCGTATCTTTAAATTGCTCTCCTTGTGCATATGCATAATTAGTCTTTAATTTAATATTTCATTTGCATGTTTCATCTTCCACAGAACCCATCCTTGATTTACAATTTGTTGGAAGGTGTAACCACAGGCTAAAGAGGTGGTCTAGAGACCAGGTCCTATTCATGAGGCAATGTGTCTTCCTGGAAATTCCTAGGAAAGTATGACAAAACATGTAGTTCTCTAAATAACCTTTCTGGATCAGAAAGTAATGTAGAACAGACAATGATTAACTGAACAGTCAAGGACCAAGAAAGTTACTCTATTAGTCAGTATTGTGTAACCTTGTTTTAAAGACCTAGGGAAATGTTGAATGACAAGAAAAGGAAAATTGTAGAGACTCAGGAGAATACAGAAAGTGGAGGCCAGAGAAAGTGAGATTGTTTGGTAGGTACGGGGAAAATGTGGAATTTAGGAAGTCTCAGAGGTGCACAGCACGGGAAATTACCTGACGTAATGTAATGAGAGCCACTGGATTGAGAGCTGGGAGTTATGAGGGAATAATCAATAAATAATATTTTGAGTTACTCTTTCAATTTACTTGTGACAGAATCACTTGTAGATGTTTTAGCTGGATTATTCACGAACTATGCCAGGGACTCAAAGGTAACTGCTCAGAACTTGGTCCTCTTTAACACTGAAGGTTCTTAATTCTTCATGGTTTCTGTGTGTCTCACCTTAACTAAATTATCAGTTTTTTATTTATTTGGTGGACCCTTGCTCCTTGCTAGGAGGAGAGCTGACCCATCATCAAATCTCTAAGCTTACAAACAGATGTGAAACCCATTATTGGAGAAAAATGTCTCTGATCCCTCTGCCCTTCCCCCATGTACTGAAATTGGAGATCCCACATCCAGGTTACTGAGCTTTTGAAATGGTGGGTGATGACTTTACATATAGTACATTCTGCGAGAAGAGGAAAATTCAGCATCTTTGAGAATGTGGATCTTGGTTTTTCATCACAAAAGAGAAATTTCCCTTCTACATTTCACTACTGAGAAACAAAAAATGGTGGTAAAAAGAGCTATCCCACTTCTCCAATTTTTCTCCCTGACACAGTATCCCACTTATTTTTTCTCAGTTATATTTTCCTTTATGAACTATAAAGTCTCAAATGACTTCAAAGATTTCTAAAGAATCTCCCATATTCTCTGCAGTGTAGTTGCACTTCCTTTTTCTCTTTTGAAAGGTCTTTAGCTCTTCTTTTCCCACATCTCAACTTTGTGCTTAGAAGTAGGAATACAGGCATAATTCCAGTTTAAAAAGTTATGTTATTAATTGCACCTGCTGACAGTCATAAATCTTGTAGTACTCTCTGCCATGCATCAGGCCTCACCACAATCTCCTGCTGGTCTGATACCACTTGGTGCTATGAAGGCAGTATGCCTCAAACCTAAATTAGCACAATGCTTTCCCTTACTTAGCTTATGTAGCTTCTTTTAACTACTGATCTTCTGTCTCCTTCTGTGAGAAGGTGCAATCTGCACCATATGTAAAAGTTAGTAAAATATTGCAGGCAATTTGTCTTTGCACCGAAGTCTGGATTGTTTGTTTTTTTAAAATCCAACATTCTCTCAGCTCCCTTTTATTCAGAGGACATTCCTCACTTTTTCCGTACTGTAATCTAAATTAACTCAAGTCTCAAATATTACCAATAGTGATACTTTGTTTACGTGCTGATCCATGATTCTAAAGAGAATACAGAAGGATAAATGCAATTAAAAATAAAACAGTCTACTGACACAACACTTGAACTAAAAAGAAATATATAAAACAAGAAAGGTAACTTTTAAACTTGTGATGTATCGCATCCTAGTATTTCAGATTTTTTACTTGAACACACTTTTGCATAATAAAGGCCAGAACTTCTGCCACTGTGAATAATATTGTCAAGTCAGACTGGATGCTTTTGCCTTAAACATTTTGTCCAATGGGCAACAGTGCAGGACCAGGCACCCACCACTAGCCTGCTCCCCCCGACCTTCCCTGGCTGCTCTCTTGTGGCAGTGCCAGGCAGGTAACAGAAGTGCAGGGGTGGAGTGAGTTGCCACACGGCCGTGTTGGGGGTCGCCACGTGGCCGGGCAGAGGGGACATCGGGCCGTCATGCTGGGCAGGAGCCAGGTGGTCCTGACTCCCGAGGGGAGTGGTCCACCAGGCAGTTGTGCCAAGACCCTAGTGCTCCTGTCCAAGCTCTCCGCCGTGCCTGGACTGAAACACAGACCTGGACCGGAGCAGCCTAAACCACTCAACCGGACCGTGTGGTGATATAGTTTCCATTTCTCTTTCTGTCTTTCTCTCTATCTCTCACCTCCTCCTCCCCATGACCTCACGGAGTGTGTGTCTACTTGGATCATGGGGGCTTGGGTTACTGGGGATTTATTTCTGTAATTCCATGAGGTTGCATACCTCAGCTTGTTGTTGTGCCCCCTGGAAATAAATACTGTTTGATACTCACCCTGGAAGTAACTATTTTGGTCTCTGGATCACCACACAGACAAACAAACCCACCTATTTCTTCCTCCCTTTGTTCGGGTTGAGACAAATATTAATTCCTGTACTGTGGGAAGTCAGAGTCTATGCTTAAGAATTCAGATGATTCTTAGTGAAATTCAAAAGGTTTCATTTTTCTTGTTTCCAGAAATAGATGCTTTTTTTTTGGGGGGGGGAGGAGGGGTATGCATGTGGCTGAAAAGTCTTCTCAGGAAATATAAATCTTCTCAGGGAACACCAATTGGAGAAATATCACTATGTTAAAATCTAATTTCAGGCACCCATTACTGGAAGTATCCATGGAATAGCTCTCTGGCAATCACAGGAAACAAATGCAGCTGCTATGCAAGAATACATTACAGTAAAATCTGTCAGAATCTTCAAATATTTCTGTCCTCTCTTACAGAAAGGAGAGTCTCCTGGCTTCATTATGTAAATATTGTCACATGAAAATAAGAAATATGGGTCATGGTTTATTCCAGAAGCTGTGAATTTCTAAGGGATTCTTTCTAATAGAAGATTCTCCTTTTCTTCTTTTCCTCCCTTCAGACACCTTTGCATATCAGATCTAGAGTATGTCTCATCCAACCTTCTAAGGTTATGTATACAGGTTTCAACATAATCAATCATCCCATATACTCTTGCAAATTCCATGTCACCAGAATACTCAATACATAAATAAAATAAATTAAATTCCCAGACTGCTGTTAAGGTGGACCTTCTTCTAGGGTTTCCCATGTGTACTAGTAGAATCTGTGTGACTCTCTGTGTGAAGGCTGTGGGCTCTGAAGGAGGGAATCATGTCTTTCCATCCTATTTTATACAGAATTTAATATACTAACTATGCTTGCTACATAACTGATAGCAACATTAACTAATTTAATAGCTTGCCTCTTTAATTGTAGTATGTTAAATAGGTGCATAGAATTGGTCACCTTGGACGAATGATCATTAAACAATGCTTCCACTCTGAGTGTTTCCACTTTCTGTCAAGACTGCCAACAGTTTTTCTCAACTTCAGAACTGGAAGTGTTTTGAGTAGAAGTGCATTAAGGCTGATCTAGTCAATTCATTATTAAACAAACAGCAGAAGGTGTTCCTGTACTAGTAGACATATAAAAAATAAATTTCATATTTTTAGTCATAACGGTACCACTCTTTTTCTCACTGATACAGATTTTGCTTGGTAAACTATCGCATTGTTTCTATGTGCTTTTCTGTAAGTTACTCAGAGCTTTATTTACAAGTACTGCATGGTTTGAATAAGGAAGGCAAAATCAAGTCCTGCAAAAAAAAATCTGAGATGAGCCCATGATTTAAAATAAGAGATCTCAATAAGTTTCAATATTCCTTAGATTTCCATCCAGTTGAAGGCTGAAATTTTCACCTAGCACCAAGGTTTTAAGACATATGACTACATGTGTCAAAGTACATTATAATGAAAGATAAAAATGAATCACCTCTTACAAGCAGTATGGCCTAGCAGTTCAGGGACAGATGCAGAGGAAACGTGAATGATTCTTTGGCTGCGATTCTTGCTGCCTTGGGATAACATTCTACAACCTCATTTCTCTGATTCCACTACTCAACGCCTACTTCAGTTACAAAATATTGGTTTAAGGGCTGTCTGTCACTACGTTTTGGGTAACACCTTTTTTTCACTTGATCCCTTAGTAGTTTATCGTATCTAAGCTTTTCACTCTCTGTGTTTTAGCTCTCTGTGAATCTGTTCCTAAAGTCAACTGCATGACCAGGCTAACAAAGACTCCAAATAGTACTGTGTAGACTGCTAGCCCACTCAGTGGTGTTGGTAAAGGTACAGTACAAGACAAATTTTTAAATATTGTCTCTTTTTTAGTGTCTCTGTTATTTATGTTTTACACTATAGAAACCATGTAAAGGGAGGTGAAACCACATTAAAAAAGACCTTTCATTAGACATTTTTTAAATGATATTCATGTTACCGTGTTACACTGGAAGCACGGTGTTCAGGAATGTATTTTGTTCTGTATAGATTTTGCCTTTTTGACAATCAAGTGCTCTGAACTACTTTGGAACTTACTGTAGGTTATTGTAGGCTGCATTTTAACAAAAAGTTGATACAGTGTAACTATGATATGATCCATGCTGCTTATTAAAGGCTGTTTATAGAAGGTTGATGGTTTATGTTTCTGGTCTGCACTTATTTCTTTATACTGGCAGAGAGAGAAGACTTGAAAACTGAAGAGAATCTGCAAACAAACACACTAATAACAAATCGCCACTCAAATGGCAAACAGTTTCGCAAAGTTTCAATAACTTTTTTCAACAAACCCTAGGAAACCATAACCACCTTCTCAAATTATTCAGAAACGGTCACTAGGGTTCGATACACATCAAAATTTTCGAGCTGTCTGTTACAGTTTTTCAGAGATTGAAGCTGTATCAATGAAAACTAAAACTGAAAGTGACTGTTTGCAGAGCCCTTTAGCATAGATTCTTAACTAGTATAAACTGACATAATACTGCTCATCAAAATGAGCACAGACCAGTTCATAGCTACTAGAGGTCAGGGCACTGAGGATTTTCTTTATATTTTTGTGATTTTCAGTACTGTTTCTAAGCAAGTCTAGCACTTGTGAAGAACGTTCTGGTTCGATCTGTAACTTACTGTTTATCATTACTTCTGCCAAGATGGAAATTTTATATCAGAAGGGTTTTGAACAAAGCCCTAATAGCAAAAATCCATGTTTCATTTAGCATGCCTAATTCATAAAGGTAATGCATTTGCTATATTAAGATAACCTTTTAAGGAATGACCCAATTTAAAAAATTGAATGAAGGAAAAAAACAAATCTCTGGCACTTTAATATAATTGTAACAGAAAATGCTATGTTAACTGCTGATCCTCAGAGAAATCTGAAACCAGGAAGAAGAAAATATTGCCACTCAATAAAAGTCTTGGCAACTGCCCACTGAGACCTGAAACACAATATATACACATCAAACAATCCCTAACTTATTGGATCATTAGGTAAAAGCTAGAGTCATTTGAAGAGAGTGCTGCTCTCCTTAAAGCTGAAATGTTTACTAGTGCAATAAATAAAGCAGGTACAAAATATTCCACATTATAGGAATTATTAGGTATAACAAATTTTAGGAACAAATATGCTAAGCAGTCTTACTTTAAGTAGATTTACTGTGAAGCTAGATTGTCTTTTTGATTATATTTAAGATATTTTGCCAATTCAAACAATGTTACTTTTCTACTTTTGCAAACTCAGAAACCAGAATCCCAGAGACTTGAACTTCAAATGTTTCCCAATGGAACTAGATGAATACAGATGGGAAGTAAAATGCCATCTGAAAATGTTCTTGCAAAGAACTCTTATTGTATAAATGCACAATTAATTGCAATTTTTTTCTCTTTTTGTCTTTCCTCTGTTCTTCAAGCAATATTTTAAAATATCTATCTATCTATCTATCTATCTATCTATCTATCTATCTATCTATCTATCTATCTATCTGTCTATCTACTTACCTACCTACCTTCCAGGGAGTCTTCTGATTTTACTCCATTCATACTTTCTGGTGTCCCTCTTCCTTATTCCTAGTCCCCTTTATAACATCTTAGGACATCACACAATAATTCTGTTTCTGCCTCCTTACATAGCTCCTCTCTTCCTGCTGTTTGCCTTTGAATTTTCATTCCTGACTAATCTCTCAGCTCAGTCTAATGACCCTTTTCTCATGACTCTTCTTAAAAGTGTCTTTTCTCCTCTTTTCTACTTCCACCCTTTTCTCCTTGCTGCTCATGATTGGGAGGTAAAGATAACCTCTGCAGTGACATAAGGAAAACAATCCCTAGAGATCCTCTCCAAGAAAACAAACACATTCCAACAAACTAAATAGTATCTCAACAGAGAGAAAAGTCCCCTTTTCCCTAACAGTTACTTTTTTTTTCCTTAGAACACATTTAATGTTCTTGCTTGATAACTGCATTAAAAAAAAAACCATGCTGGAAAACATATAAGAACTAGATTAATCAGGGATAAGTAACTGAGAGTGAGAGATGAGGCTTCTACAATGTACTGCCTAGGTTAGCCTCTAAAAATTTAAACTTGTGGATCTATTTACAACAGGGGACACAGGACAATTTAAATTGTGAGCCCACTCAAGCTCCGTTTGAAGCCAAAACCAAATAAAGAACTTATTTTCAAGAACTTAAGACATTTTAGCTGCAAGCAACTAATGTTTTATGCATTTTTTCCTTCTCAGTGAAAAAATGAGTGTGGTGCTGCTAAGTAGCTCACCTTTAACTATGGTATTTAATATACATTTTTGTAGTTTCCTACTTACAGAAGAAAAGATATGGATTGAAATATTTTTAGTTTCCTTTGATAACAAAAGCTATTTGCCGTTCACTCCTTTAGCACTAGTAAACTCTTTGAAAGTCATAAGGCACAAGTGACACATAAGCTATGACATTCATAAGCTATGATTTGCAAGACTTTGATGCAGATACAAGAAGGAAATATCCAATATCTTAGTTACCTATTGATTGGACTATGATTATATGCAACTGTGGGTATAATTCTTTACTGCTTTATGTTTTTTCTTTTGCATGATGCCTTCTTCAACAAAACCACTATTACATTAAAATGATGATGTGTTGAGTTTTGTTTCACTTAATGTTGAGGCAAATCTGTTCATCATCTGTTCCTGGATGAAGAAGTTGATGGGATATGGGCAATGATAGAGTAGTTGCATAAGAATCTTTCTCTTGGACAATTTTCTTGATCTAAGTTACAACGGTTGTATTCATGTGCTCAGGAGGAGGTGGGTTTCAGAGAATGGCAAAAGGAATTTGAACAAGATTTCTTCCTCTTTCTCTGAATCTCTGAATCTCAAGGAAAGCTGGATGGCAATGTAGTCTGGATAGGAAATTTTCTTTTTTGACTTGTTTTATTGTTATTTGGGTCAAGAAATCAAAGAGATCACCCTTGCCGAATAACCTTGGGAAATACAGGACTAACATCTTTATTCAGAATATGCTAAAAAAAATCTCAAATGAACAAAAAATGGTTTAAAAAAGTATTTGATGAGATGTTAAACAATCTCAGAAGGTCGGGATTTTAAGAAAAATTACTGTTAAAAAAATATACTTTTCCACAATTATTTTTCATGACACTTAGTGTTCCACATATAAAATTCAAAGGTTTCAACCTCAAATGTCAGTCAGAGAACTTTGCAACATTATCACCATCACAATTTTTTCCCCTATTTCAAACAGTGTTTTTGTTGTTATTTAGACAATAACAACACCATCTCACCATATTGCTCTGATAGGCTGAGCAAAGGTGGAAAGGCCAGAGTCCGGAGGTACCTCTTCTTAATAGACTAGATATAGTTTTCCATCCAATTTCTGCCTCTTTTCATATTCTTATTGGGCAGAATTGTCCTCATAACACACTCAGTTACAGTGTATGAGCGTTCGGTTTGTGTTCCAGTCTAAAGCATGCTGGTGTTTTTTTAAAATGTGGTAGAATGTATCAGCATCCCGGGACCTTCTGCAGGTATTCAGGTATGGCAAAGGTGCTCAGTATCCAGCAGAGCTACGTATAAAAAAACTTTTCTGGCATGCTGTGGTTGTGGGTCTCCAGCAAGATCAATAGGCATGAACATTGCAGGCTCCTTGCCATGGGGAAAAGAAAAAAAAACACATAAGCGGAATCAATGTCAATGTAATATGGATGATATTTTACGTGACTAGGGACAGGAAGAAGAACAGTTATATTTATGAAAGCACACAGTCAACTTGATTTTGTTTATTCCTCACACAATGTAACATCATTCTCATTTTTACTATATAATGCTATGCCTTTGTGAAAATTTCCCTTTTTTTTCCCCCCTAGACAATACAAAGAAAATTTATCTTCCCTATTGAACATTGGCATGTCAAAATCCCTACAAATTTATGGGATATAAAACATAGGTTTAAATTTGTAGTATAGAAACATCTCACATTCCCAGTTCTCTTTCCAGTTCCCCATCTGCAATACAAAGTCAGACTGATCTCTCTAAATCAAAACTGCATTTTTTTGACACTCCATCTCTTTATTATGTTGTCTCCTTGCAATATCTGTGTTGCAAAACTCAGTTTCTTTATCCATTTATAGCATCATAGGATACACATCATTTTTACAGGTAACAAGACTAATATGTATATAAAAAATCTTATAAATCATGCTTGTGGAGAGGACAACTGTGTCAAACAACAAAAAGAAAACCAATCTGTTTTGAAATCTTTTCAGTTGATCTGTAATACTTTGAAATTAGGCTATGTCACATATTTATTGCATTGTTTTATATGATGTATAATGAATGCTAACATAGAGCTGTGATAGCACTCTTTTTCCCTTGAAAGGAAAACAGCCTGACTATCCTCAAGTGCTTACACCTCTAACTACTATCTTCTTTACTCTCATTAAAAACTTCTTTACATGTTTTGCACTTCATTTGTTTCCCCTTTGCCAAAAGATAAAGGGTAAGTGAGGGGATTGATCACACGGACTTCAGTCTGATGGATAGAAGACATTTTACTGAACTTAGCTGTTTCTTTATATACTGTTTTTGGTTACATAACTGGGTGCCCACGTGGGTGTCTACAGTGTATTATTGGCTAAAGATAGGTGTCCATAAAGTTATTACTAACATATTACTGGCTAAACTACCGCACATGCTAGAAAACCAAGTTACACTAAAATTAACTATGTTGATAGTTCTCTTTAATTGTTTTTCTTTCAACTGGTACTCGTTCCAGCTGAACTAGCTCTTGTCTTCCTTTCAGCTGGTCTTTGTTTATCTTTCAGTTCTCTGTTTCAAGGCCTTGTTGGAATTGCTGAGTATCAATCAGTTCCACAGCATCCATGCCTCCTTCTCTGGAAAATGTTCCCACAGGTAAGCATCCTATAATTCTGACAACTGCTTTCCTTCTCCAGTTACTTTCTATGAATTTGTATCCCATCCTCCTTCCTAACTGGGTTTAACACCGTGAGTGTACAGATCTCTCCAAACACATACTAACCTCTTCCTGATTTCTGCTATACAAGATGATGTGCAAAGGGTATCCTTGTACGCTATCTTTAATTAGTGAACTTTAACAAACCAAAAAGAAACCATAAGACAATCTTTTGAGACCCCCACAAGTATATTCATCTTGCCTTTATCATAAAGAAGCATAAAAACCAGATCAAAATGTGCGCTGCATCTCTGTCACTTGTATGCAGAGATGACTGCAAGATGAAATTAGCACAGAGAACAAACTATCCTTATTTACAGAGTGTTTCAATTGGCTAAACTGTTTCATTTAGCCTACTGATAGTTTCACCTGGATAATGAGTCCACAGAAACAAGAATATTTTTACTGAAGTCCTTGAACTAATAAGGATGGAGGAAAAAAATGACACAAAACCTTGAGTTTCAGCAGCCAAGCCCAGATGAGAAAACACAGTTCTCTCCCCTTAAATTTCCCCAATAGTCTGGCGTCCTGAAAAACTTCATTACTTGTTTCAGAAGAAGTTATATCTATATGCAGTTTGACACCCAGCCTTTCATCTATTATTCCCCTAGGCTTGCTTGTTGGACCACCACTCTGGACTGTAGAGAATATCTTCTGATTCTAGTAGTAGCTGGCATAGCATTAGACATAATTCTCAGCAACTATTAAAGGAATATCAATGTGTGTTTGGGTATCTCGTAAACTCACCTGGTTCATTTAATTTCATTGTTTATATAACCTAAGATACCTGCTGTTTCTGTTGCCATTTCTTTACCAACATTGTTTTACATGAACGTACATAAACTTTGCAATTCCTCTGATACTTGCACCTCTGGAAATCCTAGGGTGTTATCAATCACTAAGGTTTGCATTTAACTTCAGTTACTAAGTCCTTTCAGAAGCTGAGGATCCAGCCTTCTGAAGTGAGGCTGCTGCTGGACTGAAGGCTTAAAAAGAGGCTGCACTAACATGCAAAAATTTACCAGAACATTAATTTTTAAACTATGAAACAACATAAAGGCTAGTGAAAATTGGGATTTTATTCACACTGAAAGCTAGTTTGTTCTCTGAGTTAATAAAGAAATCTCACATCTGAGGAGCCTTCTAATGTTTTATTTTCCCTTTAAATCCTTTTGTGTAGCAGTTAAGTCCTGTGGAGAAGGAATCTGTTTATTTTAATACAGATGCACATCAAAATAACACATTTAAATAACACAAACTGCTACAGTGTCATAGGGCTTTCTAAGTAATTCTTTTCATCTACTCTTTTCATTCTAGTCCAACTCTATTGACATGTGGGACATTAGAGCTAAATTCACACCAGTGCTCTTGGCCTGCACAGGGCCCATGCATCACTTAAATCCTACTTAACTCTCTGAATGGAGCTTTAAAAGGATTTATGAGGTGTGCAACTTTATGAGCCTTCCAGGCTGGGAGGTTATTTTGCTTCAAGCAAAGTTACAGTAACTTCAGTTGTTGTCTTTCTCAAAATATTTTCTGCAAACCTTGGCAGGACTGTTGTTCTCCTACTTGTAGAATTGTTCTTGATCTTATTTCTGGAGCCTGGCATGGCACAACAGATCAAGCTTTATAAAAATTGTTAAAAAATAAGACCTAAAAGAGCTACTGGTAATTTTTAAAATTAGTTAAATAAAATATGAACAAAATGTCATATGTGGGTACTTATTTTACTACCATATCCTTCAGCTTGTGAAGAAAAATACTTTCAAATATTCTTTGTTATGACAAATTAGATTATTCAGCATTTTGCTTCTATACTATTTAGTCAGAATTTGTGGGACATAGCAGCTTATATATCCTTCGCAATGAATGACAGTTTCACCCTTTCTCTATGTTTGTGAAATGTGGGATCTTTTAAACTCATCTTATTGTGCTTTTCATGCTTTACATTATTCTAAACTGTTTTGTTTAAATACATCTTTACCCTTGGAGTCTATAATAGTTATCTTATACAAGACATGAACAGTGTGATAGGTAATCGTATCCTGCTTTGAAAGGGTAAGATAGACAGGTAATTTTGAAATCTGCCTTACCTAATTTAATTTATCTCATCTTGAATGTGACCTGATCAAATCTTCCCTATACAACTAAACAGCAATGTTTAATGCCCGTTCAGATCAAGTGAATTTGAAGTTGAGATACAGACTGATCTGGCAAACTGTGTACTTTTTATCCTTGGGATTGTCAATTAACATTTGCCATTAACTAATGACAGATTAAAACCAAATCCAGTTTTTTCATAGGAAGACCTAATAAAAAAAGAATTCAACCACTGGAATTTATGTTGAGGAGCTGTTTGTTACTCACCTGACATAATTCCTTGGAGTCATTAGATCTATCTGTCAATGCAACATATTAGCAGTAAAATAAATCAGGTCTGGACACTTTCTAGACGTGTGCAGCTTTATATATGGTATTTTATGTAGAATTCTCTACAGAAAATAAACACCCGCTGATCACTGAGCTTCCACTCTTCTTCAGTAATAACTGCCTTTTAAGAGAATGTGATGTCTCTAATCATGTATTTCCATGTACAGTGTCAAACAACTCTACTATTTATTTTCACTTCTTTTTAATGAAATGGCAGCTACAACAAGAAAGAGAGAATTTCACAGCTTTTTCTCTGAAAATAGGATATTTATCAAGAAAGAGATTAAAAAAGCTAATTTAATTCCTTCTTTTCTAATCACTGCTACTGGGGCTTTGGACCATATCAAGAGAGATTCTGACAGCTTAGCGTTAGTGGGAGAAGGAAGGAGAAAAACCTATCAGCAGTGAATGATTGTGTTTAAGGTTGACAATGATGAAATAGTAGAGGCCATGCTACAATTTATGCTCGTTCATTTGTCTTTGTTGATAAAATGAGCACTGTCAGAGGCTCAAGCTCAGAGCAAATTTAATGTGATTCTGTTTATCCCTGCACTGAACAAGGTTTGCATGTGATCAGATGATAAACACACAAAGTTCTGGGACAGCCCCTCCTTCTGTTTAACAGAAAAATTCAATTTTCCTTTGTTTTTATGGGATTTTTTTCCTTAAAGGAATGAAGGTGCAAAATATCTAAATAGATTCTTTTTCAACAAAATGTTTTATAAAATATTGTGACTTATCTAAAAGTAGTACAAATGTGCAACATAACCAGTCTTTGAACACCATTTCTCTAAACTGGTCTTCCAGCCTTGTTAAAAAATAGGTTCCTCATTCATTCCTTCTTTTTGATAGACTTACTATTCCAAAAGACCAGCTTCTCACTTTGTATTTCAAAGGTCCCTCTTCAAGATACAGGCTGAAAGAAACTGGCTGAGAAAACTGAAAATGGTGAATTGAGTAGGTGCTAAAATTAGGAAGCCCTTTTGAAAACACACATATGATTGAACTTGGGACAGTTCCCTCTTCGCCCAACTTGTCTTTGTTTTGTGCAAAAATGATTTGCCAAATCCTATTCTACAGAAGAATATGTCACAGCTAAAAGGTAAACATGGTAACGGTTGAAAGGCCAATCTATATTGCATAAGGTACACATGTAAGAGCACATAGGCAATTTCATTAATAAAACAGGACTATAAATATAAAAAGATGGGGCTTACTAGATTTCTACAACATTGTGCAAACAAAACCTTTCATTGCTTTATGCTTATCAAACTGTAACATAAAGTACACATGACCTAATATTCAATAATCAAAAATTCACATTTCATACATACAATGTCATTTTTTTCAGAGCATTTGTCAATGTCAGAACATGATAAATATACCACCAGCATTCTACAGAACCTTGCATCTGCCTCCCAGGCAATTTCTGGATATTATTTCAGTCAGTATATGTTCTCCAAGTAATGCCCACTGAAAAGCATCTCTCAGCCCACTACACTCAATGTCCAATGCTTCTTTTCTGTCTTTTCAGAGGGACTAGATGACATGGCATTTAAACTGGGAAAGCTCTTTGATAAAAACTATTTAATTAATAATTTTTATAATCAGAATTCTATTCTATAACTTATTTACTTTCACAGTTTCATTTTCAGTGGGATTTCTGTAAGAAGCCCTGAGAGTGTAGAAAGATACTGGAAACAAAAGAAGAATGATAAAAAAGTGTATCATTTAATTTCTTTTTCTACATACATTTATGTTAGGGACACAGAAACAGGGAAGCTAGGGAACAAAATTCTTGTTTTCAGAAACTTTTCTGTTTCTCACACACAATAAACTTACTACTATCATTTGAAAGCAAAGATGACAAAATCAATGTTGTGCGTCATCTACCCTTTGTGGGAATCAACTTTCAAATAAAGAACAACACCCATTCTAGACTGTCATTGAAAACATAATGTTTCAAATTTTTATAATAATAGAATCATGAAGAGCCCCCCTCCCCCATCTTAATGTGGGTAATGTGGTCAACATCGTTGCAGGTTCTGCTTTTCTCTGCCTCTCAAAAGTTCATGCTTAACAGCTTTAGTTATGCAATATATGGTAGGTTTTAATTGTTCTTGGATAAAGACAACCTCCTGCCTCATTAATAGCTCATAATCAGGAACTAGAAGTCTCTTTTCAGTCCTAGCTCCTGAGCTGTGGTTTCTAGCCTCATAATCAAACCCTTATATAAAACGCTTCAGGATAAATTTATCTATCGTTGCTTTTGGTTTTAGTGGATATGTGGGACAGTATTTTTTTTCAATTTGCATTCCTTGCTATAACATCCACTCAATTAATTTTAAAGGTACTAAATTAGATTAACAAACGTGACTGATGTGTATCCCTTTCAAAAAAACTCAGTGCAAGTAGTTCATAAAGCAGTCCCTGTAAGTCTCTCTAAAAAACCCAGATCAGATAAGTAGTGTTTTCATTTTGAGAGAAATAAGTACTTCCTAATTATTAAATGGGGGGGGAGGTATGGGACAAAAATCAAAAAGCACAAAGAAATAAACCACCACTAAAGCCTGAATTATTACTTCTGTTACTTGCAGTATCCTCTCAGTATCATATTCTTCCTAATATAAAAAAATTCATTTCCTATATTGCTTAACTACACAAGTCTATCAGGACATGAAGTCTGGATAGAATAGAAAAAGTATATCAAATCACTTTATTCCAGTGACATTTTATCTACCACTATTGGCAATGCAAGCCACCTTCTAGGACCCACACGGGTTGCTCAGGTCTCTCATTGTCGTTAGGTTATAAGACAAACCAGGTTAGAACAATTTTCTTTCCACTAAGCTGAAATTTATCAATGATACTTACCCATATTTTCCAAGAGCCAAGAACCTATTTCATATCTCCTTCACCATTTAATTTGTTTTAAAAGCTCAAATATCATTAAAACAATTATTTAGGTTCAACCGGTGGGGTTTTTCCCTCAATATAATTACATAAAGAAATAAGTCTTTGATCCTAGTTTACCCCTCAAGTTGATGCAATGAGGGTCTTCAACATTGCACAGTAAAACTTAAATGAACAAAGGCAAAAATGGAATTAAAGGAGGAGTTTTGTGCTCGCCAACATTTCAACTAGCTTGATATTATGACAACAAGCAGTACCTAAGGCTCCAGAGAGAAGCAGGCAGCCCTCGGCTTTCTCCCCCAACCCAAAGGGTGCGGCGGCAGCCGCCTCTGGGGAGCAGCGCCCCCTGCTGGCTTCTCCTTCCAGCCTTTGGGTCCCACAGTACATTTTATTTTTGTTTAATTGGGTAGTTATTTTCTTTAAAAGCCTAATCTTCAGATTCAGTAATATTGCTATATGTACAGACACTGTCATTTTTATGCTTTTAATCAATGATACACCTCTCCACAAGTGAAGGCATTGTGAAGGGTGTACATTTACTTCTTAAAGTTTTATCCATGCAACACCGAAGGCTCATTGTCTGTTTCTTCTATTCTCTCAGAATATTTTAAAGGAATCTGACAGTCTAAAGGACTGAAGGTTCACATAAAATAATTTTATGCTCTAAAAGCTCTCAGCATTTTCAGTTGACGTGAGTTCTTAAACTTATACCACAGCTTTACACATCACAATTGCCAGAGTCCAGACATTGGGAAGTCAGGTGCAACAGGTTGGGAAAGGGTTGCAGTGGTTTGGAAGGGGGTTGCAGCAGGCAGCTAAGGGGTGTGTTTCAGTGATAGGCTCCCCCATTTTTTTGCACTGGGGCTGAAGGATGCTCACAGAGTGAATGGTGACTAGTTCCCTCCAGCTAGGTACCCTATACAAGGAGAAGAATCTTCAGGTTTTGCAGTGGCTAGTTGGGACATTCTTTGTCCTTTTAGGGCTGTGGAAGAAAGCTCAGTGTATGAATACTAGTCTCATTGCCTTCTTGTGGGCTGAGAAATGGCTTGACATAGACGCACAAGCACAGAGACATATCCCCCTTATTCCTTTGCCAGGAATATCCCCACTGTCCTGTGGTGCAACAGTCGGCAGCCAAACAGTTCTGCAAATGCATTTCTTGTGATACCCACAGGCTAGACAACCCAAGTGCAAAGCAACAAGTAAGCATTCCTTGTACATTTGCCCCTACACATATGTAAAAGAGTGACACAATCTATTCTGATGAGTAAACAGCATGTGCAAAAGTATTAATGGATATGACACATTCTGTTTGCCAGATACCATCTTACCTGTATATTAATACTGCTTAGAGACTAGACAAACATCGAGCATAATTAGATCTTGCTTGTCAGGTCTAAACTCTAAAAAATACTGCATTACATTTACAGCATAATCAAAAGGATTTTAGTTTTCAGGATGGATTTTCTGAATTTTTGGAACTGCAGACAGTGACTATGAGAATGGCGTGGTGTGTGAATCTAAAAAAGCAAATACAGGATACAATCTGTGTTAAGCAACATCCTCTAAAGCAAACACAAACCAGCCAGAACAAACAGCTTCAGGCAAACTAGCATAGTAAACAACAGAAAGCAAAGAGAACAAGAAAAGACCAGAGAGAGGCTATGTTGCACTTTCTTTGCAGATGGAGGTCTTAAAGGGTTTCAGTGACTCCCAGATCCATCTGTCTACAGGAAATCATTTTTTTGCCACTGGCATGAGAATTAATATTCTGCTGTGGGACTGGGAGAGATGATGCTCATGGTGCTTTATAGCTCCCTAATTAATTTCTCTCCTGCCAAACAACACACCATCAAAATATGTTAGCACAATAAGTAACCTCAGACAATTTCTCATCACTCCTTAGGATGTGATCCTGCATTTGAATCCACTGATCCCATGTCCTGCGCTGCTGACTTTGCTAGAGCTCCATGGGTGCAAGAATCATCTCTTATTGATTTCTCTGCACAGCTGGAGCTTTCTCTGTCTAGGTTTCACTGGTGGAGGTTTAATATTCTGTGAAATAATTTAACTTTTGTCTTTTGTTCATATGTACTTGTCCAGAGACTCTGAACCATCAGTCAATGCTTCATTAATGTTCTTTTTTTCCCCAAATAAAATCTCAGCTGAGATAAGTTCTTTTTTCCAAAGGTGTACTGGCTTGTAAATTTCTTGCAAACACATACTATTAAAATGGAGTCGTGAGTCAAAATGGATAATTCATGCTTTTCCATTTGTCTCTGAACACAGAATAAGAGATACTACTTAAATTCCCATGAAATTTTGATGTAGAACCATTAGCTTTTAAAAAGAATAAACTTGAAACCATACTCTAGAAACCACAATTGACTATACAAATGGCATTTATCAGAAGTAATGCTATAGTAACATGTAAGTTTGTGTCTACTTCTGTTTATCAGTGTAATACAAGCATGCAATGTTCTTTAGTTTCAAAAGACATTCATCATCTTTTAGAAACACAAGCAGTTCTGTAACAAAAGGCTCTATTATTTCCTACTTTATATTTTTTCCTTTCAGATCTAATGACTTTCAGAAGTTGTTAGGGTTACTAGGGTCAACAGACAATGTAAGAACCCATTAGATGTACAAGAAAGCAGAGCTATGAAAAGCAGTTGCAATGAGGAACACAAAAAAACAATTATCCCACAAATGTTGAAAGTATTATTAAGCAGGGATGTTGCTTTATAAAGCAAGGTATCCAATGCAAGAAGAAGCATCTTCAGGCTCTGCAATGGCCAGTCAGAACTTTTTTTGTTCTTTTAAGGCTGTAGAAGTAGCTTGGTGTATGAATACCAAAGACATCTATTTATAATTGAAACACAGAAGGTTGAAGAGAGTGGCAGGCTGTATCCACTACTTCATCTTACTAATTTCCCTCACTCTGCAGTCTGGCGTTCAGGCTTGCACATGTGATAGTTGTGCATGGTATTCTTCTTTGCATCTGCATGTTGTTCGAGCTCTTTCCTACAGCTAGGCACTATTCTTTATAACTAGACTGACAAATTACATCCCCAGTTGTGGTGAGCTGACCCTAGCCAGATGCCCATCCAATCACTATCTCATCCTCCTCCCCAACAGGAGGGTGTCTGTGGGGGGAAATATGACTGACAAGGTTGGATTGAGATAAGGACAGGGCAATCATGAAGCATTGTCACAGGCAAAGCAGAGTTGCCTTGGGGAAAATTAATTTAATTTAATTTAATTTAATTTAATTTAATTTAATTTAATTTAATACCAGTTAAATTAGAGTTGGATGTTGAGAAACAAAGACAAAACCTAAAACTCCTTCCTCCCACCCTTGTTTCTCAGGCTCACTTTTGCTCCTTCATTCCTCACTCCCCACACTCCCTGGTGCAGGAGGATGGGGAAGAGGGGCTGTGGCTGTTCTAAGTCCACAACAGCTCCTCTCTGTCACTTCTTCCTCCTTATACTTTTTTGCTGCTCCAAAGTGGTGTGCTCCATGGGTCCAGTGTGGATACCTGATCCAGCATGGTCACTCCAAGGGCTGTAAGAGAATCTCTACTTGGCACTTGGATCATCTCCTCCCTGTGCTCCTGCTCTCCCCTCAGGGCTTGCAGGGCTGTTACTCATATTTTCTGCCCTCGTTCCTCTCTCTGACTGTCCAGTATTTTGCCCTTACTCAGGCTCTCCCAAAGGTGTTACCATCATATCCATTGTGCTCAGCTGTAGGTAGTCTGCATTGGTAGGATCACTATTCTGAGCCATCAGCTTCAAATATTTCTCAAACCAGATATTGTCTGTTTTCCACACATCATGCTGTTATGCCTCTGAGGGCTACTAGAGCCAGCTGCCAACTGAACCAGGGAGCTGGATCACTGGTATTTAAGCAGGTAAGCTGCTTTCCACCTTTCCTCATGAGTGGAGCAGCAGCAGTGGCCCTCTTTGCATCTGTGGTTTGGTTTATAGCACAGCCATGTTGGCCATCAAGGCAGCAAAACCACACAGCGAGGGACTGTAAGGTGTGCCAGACATGGGTGAGGATAGAGGGAAGAACTATTCTGCTGCTTTTTGGGAGATGTCAGGAGTTTCTTGAACTGCTTTTGCTGTGAAAGCCAATGACATCTGAAACTCACAATTTCCAGAAGAAATTTCTAAAACTCTTCCTGGCCTAATGGGGTAGCCCACAGCACAATGGGAAACCATTTGACAGCTCTCTGCTACTGCTGGATACTTTACCTCTTTCTTTTTTTCTCTCACTGTTCTGGCTGCTTCTCATCCCCATAACTTGTTGTCGTTTTCTATGAGCTAATTTGACTCATTAAAATTTGCAAGGAATACCTGCAAATTAGACTGCTTTAATTCACTAATTCTGAAGAAACAGTTCAGTTCATGAAAGGGCAAAGGGAAAAGCAGATATGGCAGAAAAATGGAGTAAAGACTGCTGTCAGGAGTTAAGAAGTGTGAAAAGAAGGGAGGGAGCCTCCTCTTCACAGGGAAAAGGAGCCATTAGGCTACCCATGCTGTCCTGAGATTATACTCTTCCATCATTCTCACCCTCCCACCTGTCCCTGAAGTGGCAGCTGGATTTTACAAATGCTTACTCATTGTAAACTTTGCAGACATATCACTTCAGCATTTTCTACATTAGAAAAAAATAGCTACCATGTGTAAATCTATATAAAGAGACATTAAGACCTATCTTCATTCACTGACTTAAATATCACAAGCTGAAGGACCCAGGTTTTGCTTGGGTCTACTTTGGAAACGTAGTCTCTCTTTTTGCTCCTTCAGAAGTTGTCATTTTCTATTAACTATGTGAAAGATGAGGTAGCATTTATTCCCAAAAGATGACTTGTCAGAAAAATCTGAAATCACAGCAACACACTGCTCAAACTGACCTCTTCGGATTTCCACTCACACTTTGTGAACATTGTCCATCCTGGGAACATTGCCTGTGCATTCAGAGAGAAAGAACCCAAGATCCATTGCACTCTTCCTTGTGGACCTGCCACTATCATAGAATCATAGAATCACCAGGTTGGAAGAGACCCATTGGATCATCGAGTCCAATCATTCCTATCAAACACTAAACCATGTCCATCAGGACCTCGTCTACCCATGCCTTAAACACCTCCAGGGAAGGTGAATCAATCACCTCCCTGGGTAGCCTGTTTCAATGACCCTTTCCATGAAAAACTTCCTCCTAATGTCTCATCTAAATCTCCCCTGGTGGAGCTTGAGGCCATTCCCTCTTGCCCTGTCCCCTGTCACTTGGGAGAAGAGGCCAGCTCCCTCCTCTCTACAACCTCCCCTCAGGTAGTTGTAGAGAGCAATGAGGTCTCCCCTCAGCCTCCTCTTCTCCAGGCTAAACAACCCCAGCTCTCTCAGCTGCTTCTCATAGGGTCTGTTCTCCAGCCCCTTCACCAGCTTTGTTCTTCTTCTCTGGACTCACTCCAGAGCCTCAACATCCTTCTTGTGATGAGGGGCCCAGAACTGAACACAATATTCAAGGAGTGGTCTCACCAGTGCTGAGTACAGAGGGAGAATAACCTCCCTGGACCTGCTGGTCACACCATTTCTGATACAAGCCAAGATGCCATTGGCCTTCTTGGCCACCTGGGCACACTGCTGGCTCATGTTCAGTCGGTTGTCAACCAACACCACCAGGTCCTTCTCCTCCTGGCAGCTTTCTAGAGAGACCTCTCCTAGTCTGTAACTCTGCATAGGATTGTTGTGCCCCAAGTGCAGGACCCGGCATTTGGCCGTGTTAAACCTCATACCATTGGACTCTGCCCAGTGGTCCAGCCTGTTTAGGTCCCTTTGCAGAGCTTCCCTACCATCCAGCAGATCCACACTTCCACCCAGCTTAGTGTCATCTGCAAACTTGCTAAGGGTACACTCAGTGCCTTCATCCAGGTCATTGATGAAGACATTGAACAGGACTGGACCCAGCACTGAGTCCTGAGGAACTCCACTTGTAACTGGCCTCCAACTGGATTTAACACCATTTACTACCACTCTCTGGGCCTGGCCATCCAGCCAGTTTTCTACCCAGGAGAGTGTGCGCCTGTCCAGGCCAGAGGCTGACAGTTTCCGTAGCAGAATGCTGTGAGAATCTCTTTCAAAGGCTTTACTGAAGTCCAGGAAGACCACATCCACAGCCTTTCTCTCATCCAGCAACTGAGTCACTTTGTCATAGAAGGCAATCAGGTTAGTTTGGGAAGACCTGTCTTTCGTGAACCCATGTTGACTGGGCCTCATCACCCGCTTCTCTTGTATGTGCTTCATGATAGCACTCAAGATCACCTGTTCCATGACTTTCCCTGACACGGAGGTCAGACTGACTGGCCTGTAGTTCCCCGGATCCTCCCTGTGACCCTTCTTGTAGATGGGCACAACATCATCCAACCTCCAGTCCAGTGGAACCTCCCCAGTCTTCCAGGACTGCTGGAAGATGATGGAAAGGGGTTTGGCCAATACATCCGCCAGCTCCTTCAACACCTTTGGGTGAATCCTGTCTGACCCCATAGACTTGTGGGTGTCTAGTTGGGCAAGAAAGGCTCTGACTGCCTCCTCTTGGACCATGGGAGCCTTGTATTGCTCCTCTAGTTCCAGGGTTTGTACACAGAGGGAACAGCTTTCTTTACAATTAAAGACTGAGGCAAAGAAGGCGTTAAGTACCTCAGCCTTCTCCTCATCCCATCACTGTTGTTCCTTCTGTATCCAAAAGTGACTGTATGGTCTCCCTAGTTCTCTTTCACGGAATTTGCCAACCTGATTTCTAGTTGAGCCTTAGCCCCTCTGATTTTTTCCCTGCATGATCTCACTTCCTTCCTGTAGTCCACCCAAGAGGCCTGTCCCCTCTTCCAGAGCCTATAAACATTCCTCTTTTTCTTAATGTCACTTAAGATCTGTCTACTCAACCAAGCTGTTTTTTACCCCTGCCACCTTTTTTTTCCGGAACACGGTGATGGCTTTCTCCTGAGCTGCTAGGATCTCCTTTTTGAAGAGCTCCCAGCCCTCATGGGCTCCCTTGCCCTAAAGTACTGTCTCCCATGAGACTTCGCCAACCAGCCTTCTAAAGAGTTCAAAGTCTGCCCTCTGGAAATTTAATGCTACTGTCCTGCTTAGCACCCTCTTCACTTGGCCTAGAACAGAAAACCCTATCATCTCATGATCACTTAGTCCTAGGCATCCTCCTACTGCCACATCCCCTACCAGGCCTTCTTTATTCACAAACAGCAAATCCAGGTGGACACCTTCCCTTGTTGGTTCATTCACTAGCTGCGCAAGGATGTTGTCTTTCACGCACTCCAGGAACCTCCTAGACTGCTTCCTTTCTGCTGTATTGCACTTCTAGCAGCTATGAGGGAGATTGAAGTCTCCCACAAGAACAAGTGGCATTGATTTGGAGATTAACCCCAGCTGTTTTTAGAAGAGCTCATCAGCTGTTTCTCCTTGTCTGCTAGCTTCTTGTGGGCTCCTCTGATTTTAACCCACAGACACTCAATCTCCTTATTGCCACAATCCATCTCGACAGTGTCCAATTCCTCCCTTACAAAGAGGGCTACCCCACCTCCTCTCCTACCCTTCCTATCCTGCCTGAAGAGTTTATACCCCATCATAGCTGTACTCCAGTTATATGAGTCATCCCATCACATTTCTGTGATGGCAACATCATAGCCTCCTTGCCATATGACAGCTTCCAGTTCTTCCTTCTTATTCCCCATGCTGTGTGCATTGGTGTAAATACACTTCAGCTGAGCTGCCGAGCCTTCAGGCCTCTTACAGAGAACAGTGTTTTTTCCCAATTGCCTGGTAACTGGAGTAGCTTTCACCAGAGTGCCTGTACCTCCTTTGCTGCTCCAAGGTGCACTTTCCCCCACTTCCCGTGTGGTGATGTGCTGGTGGTCCTCACCAGCACACTCTCTCCTAATCCCTAGTGCCCCACATCCAGGCTCGCTCTTGCCTAGCCTGGACTCAATCCCCTCCCCCTTCACATCTATTTTAAAGCATGATTTATGAGCTTAGCTAAGTTTCTAGCAAGGGTCTTAGCCCTGCTAGGAGACCCACGTGCCCCAGCCTTAGCAATCGTGTCAGGGGGTGCACGAACTACCCTGTGATCAAAGAATCCAAAGCCCCTTTCCTCACACCAGGTTCAGAGCCATTTAGCCTAGGGATGGAGCAGAACACTACCTGTGCCCCAGAGCCCTCCATCATCTTCCCAATGGCCCTGAACTCTTTTTTGATGTCTTTAGCCTTTCTTGTTACTAGGTCATCACTACCAATTTGGACTACTACCAGAGGGTAGTAGTCTGTCTCATGGATCAGGGAAGGGAGTTTCCTTGCTCCTTCCTTCCCTGATGCCCCTGGTAGGCAGCAAACCTCTCTGTGGAGTGGGTCGGGTCTGCAAATGGGTCTCTCTGATCCTTTGAGAAGGGAGTCCCCTACAACAATCACCGTCCTCTTCTTCTTAATGGAGGATGTTGTTATTTTCTTCCGAGGATGGTGTGACCTAGGGAAAGATTCTCGGTTATGGTGGTCATCATCCTCAGGATTAGATTCCTTCTGGAGCACCTGGTACTTATTCGCCAGGGGATCTCAGGTTTTGTTGACTGCTTGAGGGGAGCAGGCTTCCTTCTTCTGGAAGGAAACTGCTGCCATTCCCCATCTCTTATAACCCCAACCTTGCAGTGTGCAGGTGGCTGGTTATTTGGCATACCAGGTGCAACAGGTTGCTGAGGGAGTGAGAGGGAACTGCTCCACAGATCTATCTCCCTCTCACATTCCCTGATAGTCCTCAGTCTCTTTACCTCCTCCCTTAGCTCCTCAACCACGCGAAGAAATTCCTCCACTCGAAGGCAGCTTTTACAAGTGGAGCCAGTAATAGAAGCAGAGGCACAAGCTGGTTTGAGAGGGGGCACTGCCTGCAGCTCAGGGTCTGGGCAGCTGCATGCACCCACTGTGGCTGCGTCTGAGTAGCAGCATCCTTCCTGTAGGCTGCAGCACTTGGAGTAGCTTTAACCTTTTGCCGTGTAGCCACCATGGTCTTTGCTGCCTCCTCTCTGGTCTTAGGGTCCTTTCTGCACCCTGCCTGCTCTCCCTGCCCTCTCAAACTGCCATGCACCTCTTCGTCCTGCTCCAGCTCGCCACGCTCCCAGGGGGCCATTTAAATCTCCCGCGGGAGCCACTGGGACTGCCCCCTCCCCGTCAGGCACCGTGCGGGATCAGCTGTCTGAGCCGGCTGCCGGGAACCCTTCC
Organism: Coccyzus lansbergi; assembly: GCA_033558105.1. Lineage (NCBI taxonomy): Eukaryota > Metazoa > Chordata > Aves > Cuculiformes > Coccyzidae > Coccyzus > Coccyzus lansbergi. The sequence goes on from JAUMJK010000156.1 coordinate 1,776,801, forward strand.
CCCGCCTGGGATTTTCAGGGATCCTGGCTTGGGGGAAAATCGCAGAGCTTCCAAAAGTCCATCCACACCACAGATCTCACCGTCCTGCAGCCAGGTGCTGCTGAAGAAGTGTTATTAGCACTTCTGCCCATACAGTGTGCTACTTTATTTCAGGAGATCAGGGGCATATGAAGTTTCTATCTTCTTTCTCTGACCATTTGTTATAATCCAAGTGAGATCTTTCTTTTTGTGAACTGATTGCTGCTTTTCTAGGCAATCCTACCATGCCAAAATGACAATCAAAGTTGGGTAAACGCAAAGCAGCTGTATTTTTCACATTCTTTAACAAGGCCAGACTACTCAACATTAGGAATTAAAAATCTGAAGAAACAGACCTTGGCACTTTTTAAACATTATCAAATGCAAGTCTGAGGCAGTAATACATTTATAGAATGGTGGACTAAATACTAGATTAATACTCAGTTAGAACTAAGAAAATCAACAGATGGACTCTCACCTGAAATTCAAGCTTAATTTTTATTTTTCAAATATTTACCCATTATCCTTCATTTCACTCATGCTAATTTTATAGTGTTCTGGTGTTTTAAGCTCCTGATAGCTCTCAAGCTTGAGCCCTGATTTACCTCTCAACAGTTTTTGACTCTCTTTCAAACCAACTGGATGTAAGACATACCAGAACAGATTCCTATGAAGTACTGTAGGTCCCAGGAGATTTAGGTAGATTGGATTGGCATCAAGTAAACTTTTGAACCAAATTTTAAATGTTTCAAGATTTATCTATAATCTATTATTATTGATTCCAGTGATGATATTGTTAACATATTTCATTATGTGGTCAAATTATTTAGTGCTTTTATAGTGGAAAATCTCCAAATTTGCTTCATTTTTGGGGAATATTGTCATGACCATGGAATTATATACAGAAGAAAAGGCAGCACGCATTGTTATTTAAAGCTAGAATTCATCAAATAATAGTATATCAGACCACAGAAACAGGACTTTTCCCAAGTTTGGAAATTTAAAATCTCAAGTATTATTACATTAAATACACGGATTATCTCTAAAATTAAACAGTAGATTTCTATTTCATTCCACTTCACTACATTGGTATTCCAGGGGAATTCCAAGTAACGTGAAAGCTAACAAGACTTTATGTTCAAACATTGTTTTTCTGAAACTGATTTGAACAAGAGAGGTCTTCAATACTTAGACTAAGGATGGCTATTGAATTTTAAATGTGAAGTATGCAAGCAAAGAGTGTCTCAGCTTGTGGAATGAAGATGTATGTAAGACACTGTAGTAATTCTATTATTAACCCCTCTATATTTACTGCATCATTTTGTAACATGAACCAGCAGAGTTATTTTATCTGAAAAGGTATCCAGTTATTCTTCTTCGTGATCTATTGAAGGAATGAGCACTTTATGAGGAGGGATATTATTCCTTTGTATGTCCCACAGGGTCTGTACTGTGTTGGTATATCCAGAGCAGTGACACAAACAGGATCAACCCTAGTTTGGGGGGAGACTTTGCCAAAGATATAGAGTGATTTCAGTCATAAGCTTCAACATCTGAAGCACAACAGAAGAAAGTGTGCAATACACCTGGATGTTGACTATGTCAAACACTTGAAAACTGCTATGTTTTAATAATTCTCACCCATACAACTAGTTAATTAGGTTGTTTGCTATGTTTTCAAGTTAAGCAATTTTATAACTAGATTAAAGGGGAGGGGGAGATTTAGGCTAGAGATTAGGACGAAGTTTTTCACACAGAGGGTCATTGGGCATTGGAATAGGCTGCCCAGTGAGGTGGTCGATTCACTGTAGGTGTTTAAGGCACGGGTAGATGAGGTCCTGAGGAACATGGTTTAGTGTTTGATAGGAATGGTTGGACTCGATGATCCAATGGGTCTCTTCCAACCTGGTTGTTCTATGATTCTATGGTACTATGATTCTAAAGGGTAGTTTTGCCTGCAGTTTTTCTTAGTTCTTGTTGTTTTTCTTGAAAATATTGAGATCTGAAAGCTGAATGTATATCAGGCAGACGAGCGCTGGACACAACATAGCCAGTCAGCTCAGCTTTGAAAGTAGAAGGGCTGCATTTGTTTAATGTTTTCCTCTGACAGCTTGCAGCAACTAGAGACAAGCAGCAAGTTCATGTTATCCTCCTGCAGCAGCAAATATTATCAACAATTTTTGCTTTACTTTTGATGGCAAACTCTTTTCTGTCCAACAGTAAGTGCACTAAAGTAGGGTGATTTTTCTCTCTTCAAAACTAACAGCCAAAATGCATACACACACACAAGTTCATCCAGTTTTTTTGAACATATTTTCAGTCTGTTACAACTGTACAAAGACATAAAGGAAGGTGCCATTGTACTGTAAAAGAACTAGAGGGTAGCATTGTATAGTGCAGTGGAAGCAAGCCTAACAATAATGCTTCACATCTGCTTATGTAGCGCTGAACTTCAAAGAAATTCATTACAAGTCAATGGTTTCCAAGGTTTCCATAGCAACCCAATGAAAACAAACACAAGATACAACAGAAAATTATGCTTAGATGCATCAAAAGAATAGTACTAATTATAGAAGCAACACATCCTCAGAGGGAAATGCTGAACTGTATAAAGAATCAGCATTCACCTAGCACGTCTTATAAAATGCTACACTGTAAGGGAGAAATTCAACAGTCAAAACTTGCAGATGTGTATCTCTCATGAGTGACTTAAGTATAACTCATTGTGGTTTCTGAAACATTAAATGGATTCTTTTGGGAAATTTCTTAGGCTCCCAAATGTACTTAAAAACAGATGCAATATTCAGCTGATGTCTCCTGGGGAAGAGCGTGATTTGAGTAAAAAGGGTTGATCTTAGCACAATTCTTTTTATTTTTACCATCTAATCTCTTCCTCTCTTCATCTCTTTGAGGCTAGCTGTTCTTGGAGGAATAGAAAGAGAAACGGCAATAAAACCAGGCTACATTCTGGGGCAGGAGTACTCAGTTAGTTATTTTACTTAGCTTTTTAAGCTGTTACAGAAGAACTAAAAGGGTACCAGAAGGTGGAGGTATGTCATTTCTATGCAGAGTGAATCAAAAACAACACTAGCTTACCAGAGAATTTGAGTCTCAAGGGCTGTCTCACAAAATGTAGTAGTATACTTCATGGAAAGATTGATATTAAAAACAATTCAAAGGGGTAAAACATGGTTTGAAACATTTGGAAGAATGTAAACAGCTGCCTCAAAAATTGTGAGTCATCTCATTATTTATCTCAAAGGAAAGAAAAAGGTAGAAAACTAAGACATTTGTCATAAATGAATTAGGTACTGGATTTTTCTGCCTTGTGAAGACTAAAAAATATTGAGGCCCAGGTGTTCTAAGGTTATGGTAAGCAAGAATCACTATTTTTTCCCCCAAACATATTTCATTACAAAGCAGTGGTTTATATGCCAGTCTAATATGGAGAGTTTTCAAGGATAAATCAGTCCAAGAAAGAAGCTGGATCACCAAACTGTGTCAGCTTAACAGCATGTAATAGAATGAAGTTCAGAATGCTAAACCCCTATTCATAGTATTCTCCTTTTTATAGATGAATAAATAAATAATAGATTAAAAAGTCAATCCACTTTTGCTCGCACTCAAGCTTTAAAGCAATGCACACAGACTTGGAATATCTGTCTCAATTTCTGTGCCAAATCAGAAACATTATTCTTGTAGCCAGTGTGCAATACAATTTTAGGGTAATTTTTTTGGGAAACTTACATGTCTACATTTTCTGTGCTTTCTATATGCCCTGGCCCAGTTTAAACATGTAAAATTATAAACCACTCATTACTATTCCAAAGCTTTTCTGTGAAGTACGTGTAGGAAATAAGATCTGTGATTCAAGAAACAAGACACATGTTAATTCTTGTATAATGGACAAATCTATATTAAAATCAGGACTGCACTGCTTCTGAGGCTCTACTCCAGAGATAACAAAATATTAACTTACTATTCTCAGCCTAAAGCAAAAAACTAAGAGAATATTTGAACTTTAAGTAATACACATATAATGTAGTGGCACTCATATAATACACATATAATGTAGTTTACATTCACTGGATCCCTAAGAATGCATAGAATTATACCATACATTGTACTTTATTGAAACTTTGAGGGAATATTGAGTTGCAAGCTTGCAAGAGGCAGGACCCTTGTCTTACTGTCTACCTGTAAAATATCTGACATGACAGTGGCACTGTATAAATAATGGTTATTCTATATCCATTCCACAGTAAATTGAGAAGATAAAAAAGCCCACCCAACCAGATGACCTCACTCCCCCCAGTTAATCAAATTAAATTCAAGGGGATTTTTATAGCTTAGCTACTAACTCTTTTTGAGCCCCTAAAGCTGCTTTTATCCAACGGAGTTGTCAGGTTTTACTAATCTGAATAAAGAAATTACATACCTGTAGAAACCTTACTTTTATTATCCACTGAAGGGTTTGAATTCTAGAGTTTTTCAGTGCCAGGATAAATGCTTTGGGACGTGTTCATCACCAGCAAATTCGCCTATACAAAATTGTAGACAAAAATGCTGTAGTACTTCAAGTTTCTGGTCATACCACTGGATTACAGTTGTTTCTGAAGACAGTTGTTGTTATCACTCAGTTTCATAAATATGTGAAACTGCATAGAATCATAGAAGCACCAGGTTGGAAGACACACACAAGATCATCGAGTCCAACCATTCCTATCAAACACTAAACCACATCCCTCAGGACCTCTTCTACCCATGCCTTAAATACCTCCAGGGAAGGCGAATCAACCATCTCCCTGGGCAGCCTGTTCCAATGCCCAATGACCCTTTCTGTGAAAAACTTCCTCCTGATGTCCAGCCTAAATCTCCCCTGGCAGAGATAATACCCTATATGTTCTAAAAAATGTGTTCTAAAATACTATATGTTCTACAAAAACATTAATCAAAATTTTTTTTTTAAAAAAAATATTTTTATTACTATCTGTCCTAAGTCACAATTTAGTGAAAACTTAGTTAAACTATAGGCCTCAGTGATCAGTCATTAACAACTATCACTACAGTAACAGCTATTATCATTCCAACAAATAAAAATAACAAACTTACTTCTAAGAAAAAGTCAACTAAGATAAATAGGGAACATGTACAAATCATAGGATCACAGAATAAACTTAGTTGGAAGCAATCCACGAGGATCATGGACTCCAGCTTCTGATTCTGTATAGGACAACCTCCGTTTATACCACATGTCTGAGTGCATTGTCCAAATGCTTCTTGAATATTGTTAGGCTTGGCACCATGACTGCTTCCCTGGGGAGCCTGTAACAGTGCTTCATCATCCTCTGAGTGAAGAACCTTATCCAGATATCCTACTTAAACCTTCCCTGGAATATCTTCCTGCCATTCCCTTGGGTCCTATTATTGGTCACCAGAGAGAAAAGATCAGCGTCTCCTACTCCTTCCCTTGTAAGGAGGCAGTAAGCTTCAATGAGGTTACCCCTCAGCCTCCTTTTCTCCAGGCTGAATAGACCAAGTGACTTTAGCAGCTCCTCATACAATTTCCCCTCTAGACTCTTCACCAACTTTTTGGCCCTCCTCTGGACATTCTCCAGAAGGTTGAAAGAAACATGATTTGAATGCAGTTACATCAATAGAACAGGAAAAAAAAAGGATAAAAATAGTTTGACTGTATTATTCACCACATGTTATTCACTGTTTCACCTAATCAACCAACCTCTGTAGGTGCCCAAGGCAATCCTCCAAACCTTTGATTTACTTTTGGTCTCATTTGGAAGCTGTCATGCAGTTGCAATGTACTAGTTCTAAAGACCAACAATTTCAGGAAGAGAAATGATCAATTCAACTACTCTCTACTGGAAGAAGAAAATACCCTAAAATGTATGAAATGTTTGAAACGTGAAAGATTGAACATGTCAGAAATAAATTAAATTGAGACTGAATTCTTTTAAATATTCCTACCATTCTAGGTGTCCAGTTCTTTTCTGATCCCCTGTGTTTAGACTTGCTAGGCATAAATGAGAATTCTTACAGCACAATAAAAATTTTGTTCACCAAAGAAAGAGGTTTTTTCCCCTTCATTGCTGAGGCTTTTCCCAAGACAATGCTTCTAAATTTTTCTCAAATGCAATAGTAGCCTCTTTTTTTACAATATACGGCATTTTACCAGCTTATTCTCCCCACCTAGTAGTAATTATCTTTTTCTAGTATTTACATTAGGTGGAATTGCAGACTTGATCCAAGTCATTTAAGAAATGCAGACAATCAGGGAGTACTAACTGACCTCTGAAAAGCCAGACTACTAGATGTATATTTCTTCAAGCAACAAGGTCAGGATATCACATTATTTTTTGGTGTTTCTTTTTTAGGTTTTGTTTTTATTTCTTTTTTTTTTTTCTCCCTTCCCTCTCTGCCATAGGCTTTCTTGCTTGTAGATTTTACCTTTAGAAAGTTTTATCTGAGTTCCTGCCTTTGTCTTTTCCTATGAGGTTCTATACATGCTATAACCCTGATTGAATTAATTACAGAAATCCCAGCCACATACTCAACAGGCATGTAAAAACCATATGGATGTACAAGTGCAGATCTGTTCCCTAGATTCAACTCTTCTGCAGTGGCTCTAATACATCTGGGAAACTATGAACAAATTGCACGTGCATCAAACAGATGGCTTGCACATGAGCTATAATCTAATGTGTTTGGAATGAATCAGATAATGCATTAGTATATTGAAATTCAATAAAGAAAGGCTGAAAATATAAATTCCATTCCTTCTTTTCCCTTAGTAGATTAAACATATGTATTCAGTTTCCAGAGAAATACCTTTAACTTGCACTCTTATGTAGGAAAGGAGGGCAGAGAGCAACCCTTTCATCTAGCATGATAATCTTTTTATTCGTCCTTTTCTAACATATTATGCTTATAGGTAGAGCTGCAGAGAGATGAAACTTGCCTAAAATAAGTATCCTTCCCAAAAGACAGTGGAATAATATCATTAATCTTGAGGGGATAACATCTACACCTAAGAGAAAGGGTTATATCTTTAAACAGAAGGTTGAAACTGGCACCTGGAAAAGACCCCAGTGGAACTGTTTTATGCTGTGTAATCTACTTCAAAATCTCTCCAGTGGGTAGGATATTCACCTGAGAAGCAAGTTACAAGTTACAGGGATTCTATTTTACATTTCCTGTGAACTTTGGCATTACAGAGCAAGCCAGTGTCACCTAGAGAAATTTATAGTGGTTGGAGGAGAATAGCTGGATTGTTACTGACCAGAGGAGCATCCCCAGGACAGGCGGGAGAAGAGGCAGATTTAAAAACCTTCCAGTAGAAGATGGGAGCCAATTTAACTTCCACTGTTGAATGCCAGAGGACAATTGCAAAGCAACACAGGGGAGGCCACAGGAGTTTTTGTCTCTTTCTTTTGGCTTTAGATTTTTGAGCATTGGAAAGGAAGATAATAGGTGGTTTGGGGTTTTGTTTGTTTGGTTTTGTGGTTTTTTTCCCCAAAAAGAGTCTAAAAGTATTCCTTTGCATGCAGAAGTAAAATTTTTCATACTTACATTTCAAGGAAATGGGAAGATGAAAGAGATGTAGATTCTATTTGTATTGAGCTATGGTGGACTTTCTTCCAGTTCAGCTGCCACACAATAGCTTATAAACCTGGGATTTACTGATTTAAGTCTTACATGAAGAAACCTTCTAAAAATAGATATATAAAATTCATTTTGTCAGCATGGAATATTGTTGCTTCAACTTCTTGGCCTGGCCCCAAATGTTTCACAATAGCAACTAGTATTTCATGAGAATAGAAGATAGAATTAAGTAGATAATGACCAAGGGTATAAAATCTGACAAACTCTAAACTATAATTATTAATACAACAAACACGGCTATAAAGTAGTGAGAGACCAAATGCAATTATCCAAAAGGTATTCTTACTGGTGTCCAATGTGACGTGTATCTGGTTCCTAAGCAAGTTGTCCATGTTTCTAAAAACCTCAAACTAGATACTGTAAGGATTGGAAAGTGCCTTTTGTGAACCACTCTCAACTGTCTTTGGGAACAGGCAATTAAGATGACATCTATTATTCATGAAAGAGACCATCTTAACTGTAAAGGCAAAGGCAGAGAACTGGTAACTCCGCTCAGTCACACAGCCTCAAACCAGGAATCCAAATCACTGGTGAAGTTTCTCTTCTTGTTTATGCCAGTTCAAACTTGCGTAAGTGATCTTACACTCAGTTTGTATGAATATAAATAACTAAAGATATTTCCTCATGACATATCTCACACACAGCAGATCACTATGCAATGTATCAAAGAAGAAATATAAGTCAGAAAGAGCTCATTTCAGAGGTGAATCTCATACCACTTCAGACAAGCAAAAAGTAAATTGTGGTTGGCAAGCCACTTGGCCCAACCAACACCCTTCTGAAGCTTGACCATCTGCAGAAAGCATGGAGATCTGGAGGAAGGCACTTTTTAGTACATGGAGATAAGTCCATCAATTAGACATTCTGACCCATAATATGTTTACATTAAATTAATTTTCAGGAAATAACATGTGTGATTTTGACAGTAGAATTTTACCCATATGGTTTAACATTTGGGTGCTTCTAAAACAGCTTGGAAAGTTTAAATTATTTGCTAATTCTTCAGCAACTTCATCTCTCCCTCTCACTGGACCTTTATTTTTGAAAGATAATCGTAAGATTTTCTCCACTTCATCAGTCTGTGAAGATTCATGACACTTGGTTTCCAGATAGGGTGAAAAAACAATGACCGCTCTAATGATGTGTTTCCAAGAAATTTCAGTTGTTTCTCAACAAAGAAAATATCTCTTTGAGGGTCAGAGCTGGGAAGGCTTTTAAAAGGAACCTCATCCTTCTGACCCCAGTATCTAGGGATTTTTGCCCTTTTCAATTTTTGGGTGGTTCACATGAGAAATAATCCCTACTGGACCTGCCACTGTAAATTTTCTAAACCAGTTAAGTTAAAACCAAGCCTGCTACACTCAATTTATTCTACAATGTTGTGCCTATAGGGACACTGCACACAATTTTATCTGCAACATTATTTTTCTGGCCTTTATGGCAAACTATAAACTACAGGATTGAATTTTTAAATGGAGTCTTTTCTTGTTATGAATCAAGTGACAGTGGGATTCTGTTATTGTAAGCTAGCAGCTGACTTGCTCTTAAACTATATTTCTAGTGGCTTTCATATTGCCGCCAACATAAATTCAGAAAGATGTATGTTTCTTTCATCCCAATGCTACCACTGAATTAAAATATCAGCAATATTCATGAATTAAATGGGTCTTATCAACACTTTTTACAGCAGTTGAGATAGCATTTTGTATTTCTTATTTACAAACAGCAATAAATACACTCACGTGTATTGATCTTTATTATTGTTAAGATTTATAAAGAAGCACTTTAACTCCTGGCCGTGCACAAGAGGGAAAAAAAAGAGACATCACCACTGCCACCACCATCACCACCAAAGAAAGACCCTTGAATCCTCTACATGCCATTTCTGCAATACAACAAATACATTTCAGACGTTGGAGTCCTGCATTGATGCAAGGCGTATATCCAGCTATGTGTTCTTATATGGGCATGAGTGTGTCTGAGGACAAATTCATGTATTAAGGTACCACACTATTTGCTAGTGCCAAAGTTCCTGAAAGATACTGTCCACCTAGCTTCATATATGCATCTTTTAAGATTAGACACCAGACTACTTTAAAATGGCCTAACCTTAAGCAGCTGTAAGAAAGTAAGGCCCTTTACTGTTTTGAGTCTAGAAAGAAGGAATCAATACAGAATTTGAAGGACTTACTTCTAAGCTAGATGGTGCTTAGACCTTAGGTCTTTTTTTCTGAAAGAAATCAGAACCAAGCTTCAATGAAGACATCCCAGGAGGAGAATGCTCACTGAATTGTGCGACACAGTGCTGACATTACCTTAGAGCTGAATCAAGTCAGTGAGACAGCACACAAACTGGACCTGAAGCAGATGTTGTGTAAGAACTGACTGTGCACGTGCACATTCTTCAGAAGAGATTATAGAAGCAAGGCAGATTCAGGATCACTGTAGTATTTTTGGGAAACAAAATAGATATGATCTACCTTAAGATTAAAAGGTGAGTCATGAAGCAGCCCAAAATGGAGTGTAAACATATAACCTGTCATTGTATTTATTTTCTTTGACCTTATCCTATGCAATTTACTGATACCCACCTCATTGGCTGGATGCATTAAACTGAAGATAGACCTATGTGAAAGAAAGCTACAGCCTTCACTCATCACATGTGATCTGCATGAAGTCACACTTCAAAAAAGTGCGTGTTTTCAATAGGTTGAAGCTTTGGTTGAAGTTTGTTTTCCTAGATGTAGTGCAATACTACTGATTTTAACGGAGCATGACATTCAAGTAACTGGAGGCAGAGTCTGACCATTAATTTGGGATTAGAACCACTTTCTTCTTACTTTTAAGGATTTTATACAGTGTTTCCTGTACAAAACATTATACCTGCCCACATCAAATTATTTCGAGATTAATTTAAAGACCTGCAAAACTCCTGTATAAATACTCTTAAATTGTTCTATATCTCAAACATTAGTTTAGGTTAAATTGATTCCTCACAAGATTGAGAAAGATCAATATATAATCCATTTTTAACCTGTTTTAGACTATTCATTTAGTAAATCAGTTTAAAAACCTAATATTTTAACAACATATGCTGAGACTAGAGTTTATCACTATGATCACTGATGTCTTTTTGTTTCCTGGTAGTCACCTGTCCATCACAAATGTTCATCTGACATATTTCTTAAACAAACTCCCATCTCGTTTGAAACTGGAAGCTTGGATCCTACACACAATCTCGCATAACGATGGTGCTGAAATGGAGAGTGTACAATCACAACAACATTAAAACAGTATAAGAGTGTGTGCAAATGTGGCCTTACTTTGAAGCTACATTCTCAAACACTGGATTTCCTGCATTTCCAATTTTCTTTCTACATTTAAAAAATACCTCTTTAAACTTAAGAATGTTTTGAATTGGTAGGAAAGATAAAATAACCTGCAGTCTTCTTGACGGGCTTTTTACATTGCTGTATCTAAACTATATATACATATGTGTTGAAATTAAAAAGAAAAAATGTGTGAGAAGAATCAACGTGAAGACTTAAGCTTCTAATGGATTAATACAAACAAAAAAAAAGAAAAACAAAAGTATCACCAAGTACCTTATGCATGGAGATAATGAAATTATAACTAACTAGCTGATTTACAACTTTGAATTGGGTGCAAGAAAGCATATTCTTTCTTTTAGTTCATTCTCAAGGCCTCATTCCTTGGCAAGTGCAAAAATACAACAGACAGCTTGAACTGTTGGAAAAGTATCACTGGAATTAACAACTCTGCTAAAGAAATACAAAATTGCTTCCTGGTTGCTATATTGTAGCTAATACACAGCACAAGCTTGAGAAGAATTAAAAAAAAACCCTGTTACATCCTTATGATAAAAATCCAGATTTGAATTTATTATGGAATGAGTTATGATTCAGTTGCTCTAATCTTTAAAATACCACTGTAAGTAATAAGTAATATCTTATTTATGTTATATTTTTGCAATCAAGAAGCCCTTTGACATGTACCCACAATTTTCAGTACTGAATTAAGAAGCTCTTCTCTTTGATAGCCATGTAATATATGAAGAATGCTGAATCCTTTTGCAAGACTTGTTCCAGTAATACATATAATTTGCCAAAAATTCATATCATCAAAGATTTCTTTCATGCTAAGGTTTAAAAATGACCATTAAAAAAGGAAAAAGGAAAAATTGCTGAAGAGAAAAATATTAAACTACCATTTGAAATAGAAAGGTAGCAGGAAATATTTTAGCTATTTGATAAATGATGAGAAGAAGGGGAAAGCTGGATTTCCCTGTTAGGCAAATATGCACTTCTTACAAACGTTATGCAGACATTGTATTAAGATGTCAGCTGTCAAAGTACAGAATGATTGATAAAAATGATTCAGGGGCTGGACAGCCATAGTATAGAGCAAAAATAAGGGGGGGTGAGGGACAGGCAGAGGGCAGAAATCCTTTTAGATTGACCTTTAACTGATAAATTGATGATGTCCTCATTAGCAGCAACCCTGCTGCTTGCCCTCAATAAAAGATAATGTCCTGCTGTTAACACTATTCCCATTTCTGTGATTTAACACTACTATTACAGTGCAGATTCTATTTAAATGGATTAAGGTTTAAATTAAGATAAAATATTGTTAGACCTGCAGTGTTTGTCTCTAAACCAGGCAGTGCACTTCCATTGCTTGTGAGTGGGAATCAGCAAGGTACAGGAGCATTTATCAGATGACATTAGCACCAAAGTTTTCACAAGGTAGTTTATATGCAATACACAATTTTTAAATATGCTCTCAGTAATATTTTACAGGCAGTTAGTTTGTTTATGATATACTTTTTTTAATGCATAGTTACCCACAAAATCATTCTCCCTAAGAAGAATAAAGAAAACACCTTTACTGGACTTCCAGTATTATCTTAATATATAAATTCATGGGGTTCACAATGTAGTCAGATAATGAATCAGATTGACTACTGCAATGCAATTTTACAATCTGCATGGTTATCAGTGTCATCTGTAATGCTAAAAAAAAACCACAACCAAACCAGAAAGAGATGACATTACTGATCTATGACTTGATTTAACAATTCTTCTGTTGGTTTCTGAAGAATCATTTTAAACAAAGAATCTTAAACCTTTCAGTTTGCTCCTTAGATGTGCTTTCAATACTGTATCCTGGTGCTGTGGTTTGACCAGCAGAAAGAAATTAATCTCTTTTATCCTGGCAAAAGCAGTCCCTGGATTTGCTCTAATTGTTTCAGTAAGATTTTACAGGATTCATAATGCCACATGCAAAGATTCTGAAAATTTGTTAAATTCCATTATGCTATTTTTTTAAGAGTGTCATAATCATATTAAATGGTCCAGTTCTGCTACTACATGTGGAATAAATTCGTTAGGAGAAATACCAACAATCTCTTCTTTGGCATTGAAAACCTGAAATGCAGAATATGCAAAATTTTAAGTATTTAAAGTTAACATTGAATAGTCT